>JAJJMC010029624.1:4805111-4914545 GCA_023531435.1 Papaver californicum
GTAGTAAAACATTAATTTTAGTAACATACATTTTTTATTTCCCAACATCTTTTTCTAGTAGGAGAAAACAATATACCTGATTTCAAAGAATCAATATACAAAATAGATTTGATATAGTGTAGCAACTGTCAGTAAAGTGGGTGTCAATTTTGAAAATATAATGGTATATATACTGGGGATCTAAAGTTGATCTCAAAGGGTTGGTAGATTACAGTGGCTTGACCTTAGAATTGCTTTCATTTTGTAATTCTGTTGTTGCAACCTGCTGAATGATGTCTGTTATTGAAGATATATGCATTTTGTCAGTGAAATTAATGATATGTATTTTGACTTGATGTGATATATATTATGTTAGTTAAATGAGTTTGAAATCTGTTAGTGATAATATGCTATCTACTGGTTCTGAATTTTAGTGACTTATATGGATTCCTATAGCAGTGGCATGGACCCTGATTCTGGACATTTGGTTACAAATAGTTGGAAGCAGGCTCAAGCATATCACAGGTTATCTCTTTCGTCATGATACTGTTATTGCTAGTGTCACCTGTCTCAGCAACACCTACACATATTTAAGTTAGCAGGTGGATGTATTTTTTCAATAACAGGTGGGTGTAGTAAATTTTACCTAGACAAGTAAGAAAATTCAATAGTTGCAATGTTTTTCCATGCTGTTTAATGGATTAGAAATAATTTGGTTGATTTTTGGTTGAAAAATTTGGTGATTGAATGCTTAGGTGTTTGTCAAATGCTTGTATGTTTCATTGGTTTACTGGAGAAACTGAACAAAATGAAGTCGTGTAAGAGTTTGTTACGATTCAAAGTTATTGAATGAATTTGGATTGGGCTTCTAATGAATTGAATTTGAATTTTTTTGACTTACTCTGTTTTTGTAATTTTAGGCCTTGTGTTTGGTTATTTTTACAAGTCGAAAAGACAGATTATAAGATGAAATGTTGGCCGGTAAACTTGGATGTATCAAATTGCGACACATGGAACCTAATAATGGTAGTTAGTTTAACTGACCCAAGTTAATCATTTAACTGAAAGGTATATGAGTCATCTCAGGTCATCCTAAAGTTGTCACCTGTCGGTTAACACCAGTTAATTTGTAACTGGACGGAATTCTTTATAACAGGACTAATTTATAGATTTTCAAAAAATAGGACTATTTTATAAACAACTTAAAAAATTGGGATATATCTGTAAATGACCCATATATATTTGGGGTAATGAAGCTAGATGATTCAAAATTCATTATGGTTAGGGATCTTCTAATGAACTGGAAATATGTCTTAAACAGCTAACAAATAGATCACATTTAACAAACGGTCTGTCTGATAGTATAACTGGTGGGTGTTGTACACTATAACTACGATGTATTTTAGCCTTTTTTCTTTGACTCTTCCTTTATATACCCAAACACACTAATGATATTCCTATTTAGAAAATAAGTAATAGGATTCGGTTATTAAAAAAATATATTAAAAAATAAACAAAAAGAAAAGTTTTATACATCTACCCTTTTACCTTTAAATAAAAAAATTCCATTTATATAATAAAAATAAAATAAGAAATCCTTACTAACCGTACGTGAACCCACAATAAAATTTAGCTAATATATCTGATGGTAAAGTAGCAGGTACACAATTAAATATCTCTAATAGAATCTATGATACATTATAAATCATTTTTTTCATTTATATCAGCATCGACTTTCAAAGATCCAACATGTAGAACTTCCGTGAACTATCCAACTAAAACTCCAACCTCTATTGTACGACCTCTTTTTTGCATTGATAGGCAGGTGATTAACAACAATAATCACCCAATTTCTTGAATAAGATGATGATACATTAGATGTAAACACTATTAGCTTAATTATCAAATCTATTAAACCCTCCCATAAGCATAATCCAAAGTTAAAAATCCAAATTCAATGGGAATCTTGATCAAGAACGTTCAAAAGCTCTCTTGCTTGTTATCTCTTTCACCAAATTCCCTAATTTTATCTAGGATTTTATTTTTATTTTCCCAAATTTCAAGAAAAACATTATGGTTTGTTTGTATGTTTGGTCTTCCCTCCCTCATTAAAACAATAATCCCTCTCTTTCAATCACTTGAATTATAGAGAAAGGATGGTTTTATAACTTTTTTACTGGTTGATTTTTGGTAACTTGATTTTTGGTAACTTGTATCTCCGTATACATGTTAAGGTTTAATAAAAAAATTATTAATAAAAAATTATTTTATTTCACTAGAAACAATGTTCTATTAGGAATTGTTTTTTTTATATTGAAAACGATAAATTTTATTTCCAATGTAAAGAATTATGTTTCCAATGCAATGTTATAAAAAAACAAAACTTGTTTCCAGTGTAAATAATTATTGTTTTAGTGACTCTTAGAGCATCTCCAATGGTAAATTGATATGTATGCTATGTGTCACTCTTTTTCTACGGATGTTATATCAAAATTTTCTTAAATTAGGGGTAAAAGAAAACCATCTCCAATCATAAGCTTCTTTACATTGGTTAAGAACTTTTTTAAACCCTTGATTTTAAAATTAAATATTTGATCCCTATGTTAATAGAGAAAGTGGGTCATATGCCCAAGAACTCTTAAAAGCGGTTATAATGGACGCCTAAACTGTTAGGCTGGGTTAAATGGACGGGAAGAAATTAAACCTAAAACAGACCATTATAACCCTGATTTTTCTTTCTATTACATATTTCGTAGTCATCGAAAAGAACTCCCTTTCTCTTTATCGTCTCTTTCTCCCAGCCAACAGAGAAACAACACTCCATCTTTTTCTCCATCGTCTCCATCATCATCTTTTTCTACCAACAAAAAAACTATAAGACTCTATATTTTGCTCTAGCACCACCATAATCGACACCGCGACCACCATCAACAACATCATACTACTCCATCATCTTTTCCCACTACCACAAACATCAACAACACCATCATCGATAACACCACCAATATTGAGATTTTTTTTTCAACTGTCCTAATTAAATCAAGATTTCTCAAATTGATTGAAATAAAAAAGACTTTGAATTTTGTCTTCCATCAATTTCGCAAGATGAGTAAGTTTCGTAAACCTAATTTTTTCTTTTGATTAAACCCCAAATTTCTTTTTGAAGCGTTTGTATACATACTAGTTTTCAGTTTTTGAATTTGTTTAGATCTTGGTATAAAATATGATTCAATTGAATACATGCTTTTTTATAATTTGTTTAATTTTTTTTATCTTAGTGTACACTGATGTATTTTCTGGTTTCATCATGTATTGTTATTTGATGAAACTGGTTTCATCACGTAATGTTACTTGATGAAACTGGTTTCGTCATATGTTGCCACCAGATGAAACATGGTATCATCTTTCATTGCCACTAGATGAAACCATACAAGTTAAGATAAATCATATCAAACAAATATGGCCTCATGCTTAGTTCCTTTCTCGGCTTTTTTGATCCACAATGAAGAAAGTCTTATTATCTCATTCACAACCCTCCTTGTGAAAAAACTTGCATGGAAATGGATGGAAGAGTCTATGTAGCTAATGTTGACTTGACTAAAACTTAAACGAGTCCAAACTTTACTTTTATATCTAGTTGCAAAACTTCTTCACTGTAAATAAATTTCAGCATCGTACACGTCTCTAGTATCGTTCATAGATTTTTTTAGTTTCTTATTTGTTTGTCTTTTGTTAGTATAATGTTTCTGCCATGTTCTTTGTTTCCTTGTGTTCATGTAGATTCATACCATGGTTGGATGTTTTGTTGTGTTATGTCTATAATTGCATTCATATAAAGCCAGTAGTCTTTCTCTTTTGTTGTCTTTCTTTTAACTAGTACTAGTAATCATACTGGTTTCCTAAATGAATGAAACTGGTTTCATCTTGTATTATTACTGGATGAAACTGATTTCATCATGTGTTTCCACTGGATGAAACCTTTTTAAATACCTTGTTATTACTGTATGAAATTGATTTCATCATGTGTTACCACTGGATGAGCTTGGTTTCATCCAGGTTTAAAATGGTCATTATGAATGAAATATGATTTAGTTGTTGCAGAAAGCAAAAGGGGGACGAGACTATTGATGAATCAAGAACAGAGAGTAAGCATGGTGTGAAGGATGCTGGTGAATCAATTACGAAAATTAGGCATGGTGTGAACGATGTTGGTGAATCGAAAACGAAGAATAGGCATGATGTGAACAACTACAAGAACTAGGACTATATGGTTTTGTTAGGTTGTTTAACACTAGGTCGCTACAAAAAAAAGTTATTGGTGTAGTTTTTTTTAAGTTTTTTGCTTATAAAACTTTATCCCTGCGGTCTGGATTTATATATATCTTAATTGTAGCCTGAATTTTTATGAGAACTTTGCTTTAATTAGCATATGCTGTTATTTGTATAACCTTTTTAGAAATGTTCAGGATGGGTTTGGTTTCATCTTGAAGAAAGTATCAGAAATGTACAGGATGAATCCAGATACATCCTGAGGAATTTTTTTTTTTTGTCAAAAATGTACAAGAGGAAACCAGATACACCCTGAAGAAAATATTTTTTTTCAAAATGTGTAGGATGAATATGTTTTTTTTTTGTCAGAATATGCAGCTTCATCCTTCCCAGAATTTCATTCGGGTTTAATTTGTGTTATAATTGAATCCATTTAAATTTTTCCTACAAAATGACGATCATATACAATTGAAAAACCAAAAAAGAAGCATTATGATATATTATCATATGAATAGAATTTGTATATAGGTGTATGGTCGATAGTGATTTTGTATACATAGGTCCATTTCCTCCTTCGCCGATCTTTAAGGATTCTGCGAAGTTGAAAAATTCCATATAATTTAGCAAAATTCTTGTACATAACATTACGTTCTTCGGTACCAAGCCACATTTCAATAATACATCATGAAATTTAGTCTAAAGATAAGCCTCAAAAATGAAGAATCTTACAGTTCGTTTAGCCGAGATTACTTATTTGCATCCATTGTTATACAAGTCCATCGTTTGTTGTAGTTCCATTTTAAGTTTCATCATCTCAAGTTCTATTTATTTCTAGTAATTAATGATGAAAACAATCAAAATAGTCAGTTAGGAAAGTATTTTTATGCTTCTACGTGAATTTATCATTCTTGAGTAAACTAGAAAGGTTATACCCAAAAATCTGTTTTTTTTTCTTCCAGAATTACGCTAAAATAAAAATTAAAACACATCATCAAATAATTAATTTGGTATTGATTAATGTTGAATTCAGACAACCCTAGAATCAAAATTAAAACACAACATCAAATAACTAAGTTCGTATTAGTTAAAATCGAATTGGATTTATGAATTAAAATCCGTTGATAAACTTGATAAATTGAAATAAGAACTTACCAATTTGAAGATATGAGAAGATTTTGATAGAAAATATATCAAAAGTGTCAATTTCACGGCAGTTCAATCACCAAGATTGAGATTCAGATCTGCAAATAATTTTGAGCTTGATTTCTGTAGTTTCTTTTCAATTCATCGAAAAAGATTATTTCAAACAAATGGTATCTGAAAGGGTATTTTAGTCATATGAGAGAAATTTCCTTACATTAGCTTGGGCGGAATGCCCATACTGGATACTAGAAAAGTAATTTTCAATTAACTGGATATTATAACAATATCTAATTTTACTTGTCTTTTAAACCCATAAAAAGGATTTCAAGGGTTATTGAACCAATTAATTGATGTTAATAACCATAGATACTGGTGATTAGGAAGTTTAAATCTCTAAAAGAACCCTTAAAACTAGAGAATGAGTTAGAGAGTGTCTGTGTAAATATCTTACACATCACCTTTACATTTAATCCTCACATTCTCGTTGGAAAATAATTTTTGTTAAAAACTAAATAAATCCTATGTGTCCTAATTAATAAGAAATTGAGTTGGGATTCTTTTAATATGTATACGGGTATACAAGTTAACAAGACACTTAATAGTTTTGCATTTCTTTTTATTTTTCTGATATTTGAGGATATACAAATTTTTTAAGTACTATGGGAGGAAGATAGGTTTTACGGGTACAGAGATAAAGGTGTACCATTAGTATTACTGGGATACATAAAAGAAAACCCTTTTTCTATAATAAATTCATAATTTTTTCTTCCAAAAAAAGACTTCCCATCTTCAGAACAGACCAGGTGAAATACACCAGGTGTATTTTTGGTTTTTGAGTTCCACAAAAATGATCACTAAGACAACAACACCAAAATTTTGTTATTCAATATCTGCCTAAACAAGATAAATCAAGCCTTCGGAAGCAAACTAAACACTTATTTTACTCCTTCAAATCATATATAACTAGGTTTTATAATCGTTAATCGATGAGATAATTAATACTTCCTCTATCTTTTTTATTAGTCTTTCATTCTATTTTCTTCTGTATTAAAATAGTTGTCAACTTCTGTTTATAGTTATATTTTTTCGTTAAATTATTAAATATGCCCTTAATTTTTTATAATTATAAAATTATTTTTAATATAACCCAAACTAAAATCTTAAACTATATCTCCGTAAATAAAGAAACAAATTCATTTAACATCTTTCCTATTTATCTTCATTTCTTTAAAAAATATATATTTATAACTAAAGATATCTAAAAGAAATATATTTATAACTAAAGATATGTAAAAATATCTTTTTAATATTCTTTTAAATATTTAAAAAAATAATAAAATTACCAAATATATATTTTTCTTATATACTATACATGTTTATTTTTTTTAGTAATTATATAGTATTTTATTAGGGTAGATTTGGATATTACTCCGTTCTCCTTAATATTTTGATTTTGTCAAAACAAACTAATAAAAGAAGAAGAAGGGAATACATAGTATATTTTTGCATTCCAAAAATATTAAAATCAAGACAATGATTTCCGAGCGCTAAAAAAATTCACTTGTTTTTTATTATTTTAGGTATCCCACGGAAGACTGAACTAATTACTTTTCTTCGTTGTATATCACTTTATTTTGTTTTTTATATAACATAATATTATATAAGTCTTTTTTTTTCATTAATTTTCTTGGGTGGCCCATAAGACTGGACTAATTACTTTTAGGTCAATACCTATGTACATACTCAGTCGTCCGATATAAACTCTACCGTATGGCTGAGTCTTTATCTCCATCAATAGAGACTATATCTTTGGCTTATTATTTCATACTCTCTCCGTCCCACAAATAAATGCGAAATTTTATATTTTCGTTGTCTCATTAAATAGACGGAATTCGAATTTCAAGATGATTTTTTCCGCATATACCCGATACTTGGGAATTATCACAATTAACTTAATGTTTCTAGTGTTGGAAATAAAATAAAAGATAAAACAGGAAAAATAATAGATATTTACTAAATCAAAAAAGTTTAATAGAAGAGATTAGACAAATTGTGTTATTATATATATGTGGGACGGAAGGAGTATATAATATCTTCTTATCTCTTACTTTTTGGTTATCTTAATATATTTTAGTATATAAAATGCCCCATTAAATATATTATAATATTTAAAATCTCATAAGGATCCCATCAATCACACATAAATAGATTTTTTTATTAATTAGGGTCCCACCAAACGTAATTAAATATGTTGTTTATTATAATTTATCATTTTTACCATAGTGGAGAAACACATTTTCCTGTCCACGTGACATGATGTTTATGGTAAAAAAACATATAACAGATTGAATAGTAGATCATAATAAATAAAAGATATCAAAATCGTACAAAGCTAGTTTAAATCAAAAAATGGTCGTTAAAGCCTAGCTTCGGTCACAAAGGAGATGTATTAAAAATAAAAGATATATATATATATATATATATACAAAGAGGAATGAGATATCCTCATACATAATCTTTAAAATCTATTTACAGATTCATTATATTCTCCCATTGGAAGAAGGATTGATCTTAGGAGGAAAACATAGAAAGATGAGATCCGAGCGTGATGAATTCTAGTTAAATAATGTAAATCTTTGTGGTTGAGTTCAAGTATGTAAAGTAGAATTGTTTATGATAGTAGATAAGTGTATATTTAACATATTTAAAATGTCAATTTCATGCTAGTATTTGCTAGATTTCTTGTGAATTATTGTATACCCCGTTTTCTTTTGTTTATTTATCTTTTAGTATGTGAAATCATCCAAAAGAAGTGAATCGACACTTAATTGTGCAAGAAAAAAAGTGCTCCAAGTGAAGAAGGACCAAGACCAAGTTTAACTTGCTCTAATCCAGGATTTCTTATCATCATCACGTAGAGAACGAAGAAACGAAGCCAACAACAAAATAACGAAGTCATTCCGACTTTGTATGAGGAAGTTATGGGAAAAACAAGGATTTTGACTTGTCGGTTTCTCGGAACTGACAGTTCAACAAGTTTAAAGTAAGAATTAATAAAGGTACCAGATTTATTGATAAAGTATGCCAACTATTCAAATGTTACTAGTTGCACCGGCCATTTCTCTATGGGTACTGTCTTCTTCTCACTTTATACAACAGACCAGAAATATGGACGTTCTCTTCTTCTTCATTCATGACCAGTTTACTGGTAGGTTTCATAGTTCATATCTGCACATCAATGGAGAAATTATAAGACATGGGTTGATTCAGGATTGATTAGTTGAGTGATTGATTGACATTTAAGGAGAGTGTATGATGGTTTCAAATATGGTCATGATCGAGTTAGGGTTGTAGCCGAGAATAAATGTGAAGATCTGTTTGAGAATAGTTTCCACTTGTGTCAAATGTGGGTGTGAGTGACAGTTTACGCTTGTTTCTAATGAGTGTGTGAGAACTAGCAGCTGTTAGTTAATGAACGTTAGAAACCGTCTATTCAGGTAATAGTTCAAGTGTGTGTAGGAGTTTAAATAAAAGAGATCTTTCTCTTCTCAGAATCAATTGTAAGAATAAAAAATTCATTGAAATCAAATATGACAGAAAATCCAGCGAATTCAACTCTCTTAACATGGTATCATACTACTGAAACCTTCAATTGTTCTTCAAATTTCTCTAATGGCAGATCCACTCAAACATATCTCAATAACATTCAAACCTCCATCAAAATTATCCACCACAAATTACTCTCTATGGAAATCACATATCGTACCTTTACTTTGTAGCTACAAGCTTTTTCGTTTTGTTGATGGCACTTTTCAGTGTACAGTGAAATTCTCAGAAGTAACTTAGCTGCTGCTGGTATCATTCTTACTGATGCTAGTTATGTTGAAGAAGATCCATAAAATGAGTTTTTCTACAATCCTGCATATCCATACTGGATAAATCAAGATCAAGCTATTCTTTCCTGGTGATTTTCAGCGTATACTGAAGAAACTCATTCTCAAATACTTGATTGTACTTTTACTCATAAGGTGTGGACTCAATTAGAACATAATTACAATGCTACTACTAAATCTCGATTGATGCAACTCAATACATATATGGTTACTTTAAAGAAGAGTTCTGATTCTATGCTAATTTACTTCAATAGAGCAAGAATAATTTCTCATCAATTAGCTCAGATTGATCGTCCTATTTCTGATGAAGATCTAGTATTCCATATCTTTCAAGGTTTACATGCAGAATTCAATGCTTTCAAAACCTCAATTAGTACTTAACATCTCAAAAGTGCAAATCTCATTACATCATTAGAACTCTTGGGATTACTACTTTCAGAGGAAACTAGAGTGAATTCTGAATCACAGATTGATCTCACTGCTGCTTCTGCTAATGTGTCTCAACAAGAACTTCAGGTTTTTTCTTCTCCTTCTTATGAGCAACAATTTTAAAATTCTTCTAACTTCAATCAATTTTCAACTCTCATTCATATTCTCCTATGGCTAATAATTGGAATTCGTACTCTAATCGAAACAACTTTAATAGATCTAATAATTTTAGAGAAAATAGAATTGGTGGTAGATTTAGAGGAAATTTTAGAGGTGGAAGGTTTTCATCCGACAGTGGAAGATCTGATCGATCTAATGGACCTTCAGGTTTTCATCCTCCTCCGGTTAAATGCAACTACTACATTGAGTGTCAGAACCTGAACACTCAGCTCATGAGTGTAGATATAGATATGTACAAAATAATCCACCTATGACTCAAGCATACTACACTACTTATGATAGTTATGCTGATGATTATGAGGATTTTTGGTGCCCTGATCCTAAAGCATTTGTAGTGTACAATGAGGATTCTTCTGCTACTTCTTCTGGTTGGATTCCTGATTCAGGTGCTACACATCATCTCACATATGATTTATCCAATCTTAATTTACACTCTGAGTACAAAGGAGTTGATCAAGTACGTGTTGGCAATGGCCCATGTTTGCTTATAAATCATACTGGTTCTTCTACTTTACAGAATAACAATATCAAGTTTACCCTGTCAAATTTACTTCATATGCCTTCTATTACCAAGAACTTAATCTTTGTGCATCAGTTTACTAAAGAAAAAAAGTTGTTTATTTAAATTTTATCCTGATAATTTTTTTGTGAAGGATATTGTTACACACAAGGTTCTGCTCCATGGTCCTGTTAAAGACGGTTTATATCACTTGGAGTTCACTTTTGCACAACTCAAACAAGTTCTTACTTCTGGTGTTTATACAACTTCCAACTGGCATAACAAGCTTGGCCATCCTGCATATCAAACTCTAGGGCATATCTTAGCTTCTGTAGATGAGGTTCATGATCATATGTCTATTACTATTTGTTCTGATTGTCAACTATCTATGAGTCATATTTTACCTTTCCCTTCATCTGCAAATAATATTATGTATGATTCTTTGGATCTGATTCACACTGATGTATGTGTATCCCCTTTGTGTTCTGTTAATGGATTTAAATACTATGTTTCTTTCATTGATTCATTTAGAAGATTCAATTGGTTTTATCCTATAGCCTATAAGTATGAGGTTCTTGAAACTTTTGTTAAGTTTAAAGCTCATGTGGAAAACTTACTTAATAGAAGAATAAAATTTGTGCAATCAGACTGGGGTGGTGAGTATAGAAATATCTCTACATACTTGAATTCTTGTGAATAGGTCATATAATTTCTTGTCCTCATGCTCATGCTCAAAATAGTACAACAGAGAGGAAACATAAACACATTGTTGAAACTGGATTAGCAATTCTTTATCATGCATCATTACCTTTGACATATTGGTCATATGCCTTTGAAACTGCCAATTTTCTCATAAATATACTTCCTACTAGGGCTGCACATCGGGTGGGTCGGGTCGGGTTTGGCCCCACCTGCACCCGCCCCGCCAGTTAACGGGTGACTTGACTTTTCACCCGCACCCAACCCGCCGTAGGACGGGTCGAGTCGAGTCTGACCCGACTTTATGGCGGGTCGGGTGCGGGTGACCACGGGTCAACCGCCCAGACTCCACAAATCCTATAGTTTTGTAAAGTTCTGTTCCTGAATCTTAAGTTCTGTTCTGTAACTTCTGTTGTCTACAGGTGAAGCAAAACCGACAATGCCACAAAACCATACTTGGATACCTTCATTGTTAGAAAAATTTAGACAGATACAAAACAATCTGAAAAATACCATCTTCTATAAGCACACATCACAAGACATCCATTAACACATACTACAAAAGAGCATGAGTTCTTGAGAACAAAAATATAACTACACTGAATTTAAATCTGTGCATGACATAAGCAAGGAGGGAAATGCCTATTTTTCGAACTCAACTTGAAAACTCTCCCACACAACTAAATAGGAAGAAGAGAAAGATAAATTCACTACCCCTTCAATGAAACAAATTGAAGAACGAAGTACCCTAAGTGACACCACAAGTGTATCAACAATAATATCCCAAAAGAAATGCAATTCACTACTCTTATAAGAATGAATCTTTTTTAAAGTTGGTGGTGAAGGGAACCATAATTGTTAGCATTATTTAGTGAAATCCAGTTCTATATACAACGTAATCTGCATATTCCTTGCATCTCCATCAATCCAAGCTTTCAGTCAAAAGATCAACATTAGTGCATACAAGTGATCTAACATTAGAACTATCAAAACCCATAAACAGTTGTATGAACAAAATCAGTTAATACTTAACACCAAAATAACTTGCCCTATTTAGAATGAGTAGAATCCTACTGCAGTGTAGAAACAAAAGTGTGCAGCAGATAAAAGTGTGCAGTAGAATGAGCAGAATCCTACTGCAGCTTGTAACCATTTAACATATTGTCTCACTCATACATTATGTTTACATAGTATCCCTAAAGAAGAAGTAGTAGTGGTCCACAAACATACCTAAACAGAGGTGATCCAAAACCTGTTCCAAAGATGCTTCCAAGTTTTGTTTGTGTGCAGAGAGTCCCAATAAATCTTAGGTCATTATTCTGTATTTCTGCTCCAAAAACCAGAACCAAAACAATAAGCTGATCACAAAACTAGGTTTTACAGAAACCCCTAATTGAAAATAAAAACCCCAAAATAAAAATAAAAACCCCAAATTGCAACATGAAATTCAACACGACAGAAGAGAAGATACATCAAGGAATTTATTATCAAAAATTAAGGGTTTAGTGGTTTACCTTCCTGATAGGCTAGAAATGTTGAAGGGTTTACCTTCCTGATAGTCGAGACAGAAACCAGCCGGAGATTTCAACACGGCAGAAGAGAAGAGACTTAGGCTTTGGTCGAGAGAAACCAGAGACACGAAAAAGAGACTTAGACTTAGGCTTTGTTTTCATCTCCAATCAACATCTAAGATTAAAAAATCCTAATCCAAGGGCCAGTAAATAAGGGATTTTTTTGGCTGGTGGACGGGTCGGGTCGGGTGAGAGGAGCTATCACCCGCATCCGACCCGCCAGAAGACGGGTTTTAAAAAAAATCACTCGTACCCGACCCATTCATCAGCGGGCCGAATATGGGTCGGGAAAAATTGGGCGGGTACGGGTTGGGTGGTCGGGTTTGTGCAACCCTACTTCTCACACCAACCTTGCAACATATGTCTCCACTAGAATGTCTATTTCATATCAAACCAGATTACAAATTCTTAAAAACCTTTGGCTGTGCTTCTTATCCCTGCTTAAGACCATTCAATTATCATAAACTTCAACCAAGGTCTGTGAAATGTATCTTTCTTGGCTATAAAAAAATGCACAAAGGGTACATATGCTTGAATCCACTAGTCAATAAAATAATCATCTCAAGGGATGTTAAATTTGCAGAAGATGAGTTTCCATATGCCAGTTTGTTTAAGTCAACTGATTCTAGTTCTGCAACTTTGTCTACTATGTCAGTTTTTCCATCTTCTTCATCTGGTGTTTCTAATGAGATAGCAATACTTTTGGAAGACTTACAAGAATTTCCTCCTTTGTCTTCTACAACTTCTTCTTCCAAGACCATTACTAATGATCATCCAATGAATACTAGGGGTAAGAGGGGTATCTCTAAACCAAAACTCTATGCTTTTGAGGTTCAATCTATGTGTGAGGACATTACAGTTCCTACATGCTATTCTGAGGCATGTAAAGATCCCAAGTGGAGAGCTATTATGGATAAGGAAATTACAGCTTTGTTGCAAAATGGCACCTAGAAATTGGTTCTTCATTATAATGTTTATAATGTCATTGGTTGTAAGTGGATTTTTATGATAAAAAGAAATATAAATGGGTTCATAGAAAGGTATAAAGCAAGATTGGTTGCTAAGGGTTATAATCAAGTGGAAGGCATTGACTACCAAGATACATTTAATCCAGTTGTGAAACCAACCACAGTGCGCATGGTCTTGTCAATTTCTCTCTACAAGGGCTAGTAAATAAGGAAATTAGATGTTAAAAAATGCTTTTTACATGGTTATTTGTCTGAAGATGTTTTGATGGATTCGGGCAAGATGCTTCCTAATCATGTCTGGAAACTACATAAATCTCTTTATGGTCTAAAACAAGCACCAAGGGCTTGGTTTGACAGATTGAGAAAGTTTTTATTCCAGTTTGGTTTTCATGCTTCAAAGACTGATACATCTTTATTTTACAAGGTTGATGCTACAACAATAATCTACATTCTTATATATGTGGATGACATTTTGATAACTGGTAATTTATCTTCTGCTGTCAATAATCTAATTCAGGCTATGAGGAATGCGTTTGCTATCAAGAACCTTGGAATCCTATATTTTTTCTTGGGAATTCAGGTACATATAAATTCAGCTGGTATTTTTCTTTCCTAAGAAAAGTATATCTCTAATTTTTTTGTCCAAGACTAAGATGAGAGTTTCTAAATCTTGTTCAACTCCATTTGCAACTACTCCATCTGATGCATCTTCACCAGCTTTTGATGATGTAGTTCTTTACAGAAGCACATTTGGACCCATACAATATGCTACAATTACCAGGCTAGATATTTCTTTTGCTGTTAATAGAGCTTGTCAGCATATGCAAGCTCCTACGGAGGCTCATTGGTTAGCTATTAAGCGCATATTGAGATATTTGCAAGGCACATTAACTTATGGATTGCAGTTTATGAAGTCTTCTTCTCTACAATTGCAGGCTTTCTCTGATGCTGATTGGGAAGGTAATATTGCTGATAGAAGATCCACAAGTGGCATGGAAATTTACATGGGTCCAAACTTAATCTCTTGGTGTTCTAGGAAACAAAAGACTATTTCAAGATCTAGCACAGAGGCAGAGTACATGACATTGGCTGATGCAACTTATGAAATAGTGTGGGTTCAGTCTCTTCTTACTAAACTTTGTTTTTATTCTCCACAGGCTCCAGTTTTATGGTATGACAACATGGGAGCAACATATTTGACTGCCAATCCAATTTTTCACAATAGGATGAAACATATTAAAATAGCTTTTCATTATGTTCTTGAGTTAGTTGCTGCTAAGTCCTTGGAAGTAAGTTTTTGTCCACTCAAGAGCAGATTGCAGATATCTTCACCAAGGGATTTTCTACTACTCGATTTTCTCTTCTCCATAGACACTGGTCTTGCGGGGGGTGTTAGAGAATAGTTTCCACTTGTGTCAAATGTGTGTGTGAGTGACAGTTTACACTTGTGTCTAATGAGTGTGTGAGAACTGGCAGGTGTTAGTTAATGAGTAGAAACCGGCTATTCAGGTAATAGTTCAGGTGTATGTAAGAGTTTAAATGGAAGAGATCTTTCTCTTCTTAGAATCAATTGTAAGAATCAAAAATTCATTGAAATGAAATCTGAGAAAAAGTCCAGCGACTTCAACTCTCTTAACAAGATCAATGAATGGTGGTTGTTGCTGCCATTGATAGTAGTTATTGACAGTGAAAGGTTTGAGTTCTATTAATGGAAGTAAGACTTTCGATCAAGTATGTGATGGTGATTATCATGATGGACTTTAATAGCAGTTTGATAACCTGATAATTGATGGAACCTAATGTGGTGACAGGGTTACTGAAGATGGCAGAGTTGAGGGGTTGAATATGGAAAATAATAATAATGGCAGTTATATAAAGGTGACGGCTGTAATGAATAATAATGGCAGTGACGAAGCTCGAGAGAGTGGATAAGGTGTATAGGAACTGATGGCAGTTGTTTCTGTGATTTTGAGAGTGGAATTAATGAAGAACATGAATATGAGGAAGATTTAATCGATACAGAGAAGTCAGGATAAGCTATAGTGCTGTTATCGTTGATTGATCATGATGGCAATGGTGCTGGCTAGTGATGGCAGTCAGGGAAGAAGATTGAGTTTGTGTTAATGACTGGCAGAGGGAATAAAAAGTGAGAACTCGAGTAGAAGAGATGATGGCTAGGTGGTGTTTGTTGCCAATAATCAAGAGAATGGAGGAGAAATTGAGACTGTTGAGTTTTAATGGGCTCGAGATATTGCCAGCGACGGGAAAGAAGAAAGTGGATGGTTTGAGAGCTGTTGGCAGTTGAGAAAGTGATTTGGTGGTGCTTCTATGGTAGCAGATGAGGAGAGCTCGATCTATATAACAGGGAACTCGAGATTAGCAGTGAATGGAGTTTGCGCTCGATTGCGAACTCTTGCCAAGAGAGATGGACAAAGCTGATGGTTAATGAAAGTGGTTCGAGTATTGAGCTTTGGTTTTGGTTATGCATTGGTAATAAGTTAGGAAAGAGTGAGATATATATGAACAGAGTTTGAGTCCGGCAAATCAATAAAGAAGATGGATTCTTGCCGACACCAAATTAAGTTTCTTGTCGTCGAATAGATGGAGGGAACGGAAGAGATTGAAGTGTTTAAGAGTTTGAATGGGATTAGGATACTTGGGTATTCATCCGATTAGAAATTTTAGGATCTGAAAGGTGGATTTGAAAGCTATAAATGGAAAACAAAACCTAGGTCGATGGATATACCTACCTCCCTCACTTGCCGATTTGTTTTGTGTCACCAACATTGAGGATCTCTTGCTCCTCTCCAACCTGTTTTTCTCCATAGCCACCTCACAACTCCACCATACCCTTGCAGGAAGCTACATCAACACAGCAGCCGTCTTGAGTTCAAGCCCACAATCATAATCTACACAAAATTGGGCCTGGTTCACTTTTGGGTTTGAGTTTCAATTTTTTTTTTCTTTATATCTTCTTTAGATTTTATTTTTATGAAGTTTAGCTAATTTTATTTGATTAAGGATGATTTCTATATTTCGGGCATGAAACTTAATTAGTTATCAATTTATTTGGAGTTTTAATCATTAATCAATTATTTTTATTATATCCAATATTTGTGGATAATTCTTAGATTATTTGGTGTGCACGTTAAATTAATCTCTTGATTATCCTATTGATAGTAGAAAGTTGTGAGATAAGTGTAATAGTCTAATAACTTTCTATTCTAGTGAAAATCGTGAGACCTTACAGGGGATTTCGTGGAGCAATTGTGAGTAAAGACAACACCATCAAGTGGACCTTGAGCTAAGAGTTTAACTACTGGGATCAAACTAAATTCACAAAACCTAAAACGTTAGATTGAGTTACACCTTGAGTGAGTTACTACTTGGTGGTTCAGTTGGATAGAATATGGTGTTCGAGAAATTCGGCATTCAATGATACAAGGAGTTTTGGGGATAACACTGAGCTAGATGATATTCTACGACTGATGATAATGGTTCTAACGAAAGATAGATAAGTAAACTAATTCAGTCAATGTTTGGTTACGGCAAATGATTCCCTAATCATCTTTTCTTCTTCTTATTATTTTTAATTGTTTTAAACAACCGATCCTTTTTAGTATTGTTTTTATTATAGTTTTCCTAATCTAAATAACATCTCAATTACACAGCTCTCTGTGGGAACGATCCTTACTACCGTTATATTACTAGTTAATTAGTCGGAAATATATCGAGTAATTTTTTACACTTACTACACGTATCAATAGTCTGTTGTAACTTCGATAAACTTCGTCTCTCTTTGGAAATAGATGAAATGATCTTTTTATAGTGTTAAACTCACACTTATGATCTCGTAAAAAGTGGAATAAGTTGACAAATGGAGAACGTGCATGGTCGAAGTTATGCCCGTGATTGTAGGGAAGACTTTAGAAACCGTAACGCCTACTAACCCTTCATTCAGTAATGCTCACATAACTTGATTCTCTTTTATTACGGGTGTACAATTACACCAAACATGTTGTAAACCGCCATACCAATACCCTAACGAGTATCTCCCTATGACATGTTTTATATCTTGTAGAAAATATTAAAGTTACAGACTGCTACTATTTTGGTTAAGTCATAGTCGTAACTTGGAGACCAGACGCTCAACTCTGTATAGACTGACTAGTGATGAAAATAATAATAAGTCTATAAATGTCTCATATTTTAGTAAGTCTAAGAGTAAACTATATCTTTATTATTTGATAGTTGAGCTCTGATGATGCCACTCGTGAGCATATGAGTAAACTGGTACTCAGTAAAAATTACCAATGGTGGTCTGAGCTCATGACGCAAGTAATGCAAATGAACTTAGCGTTGCACCAAGTCAGGATTAGGAGTGGTGTCAGTGGTAGCAATGACTATCACCAGAAGATAGAGATGCTCACCATGCTGGAGCAGTGTACTAGCTAGTGCTAGAAAATAAGGGTCGTCGGCATTAGGCCAGCGAAAAAACCAGGATGGGATGGTGCTGGCAAGAGCCATCTCCATGGTGAATAAAATTAGCGATGGCAATAACCAGCGTCGTGATGAAGATAACATAACGCTAGCCTAGGCCAATTGCGGGGGTAAGCTACCAGCATCGTCGGTGGAGTGGGTTGGCGTAACAAGGCTAATGCTAGCTTTAGCGCCACGAGTGAGTAAGCGGGCACTCCTCTTTCTTTCGCTCGCATTTTGGTGGAGTCAGTACTTGTTTCCAGAGGCATGAGCTCTTCCATTCATACAAGCTTTAAATATGATGTTTAATTCAATAGGTGAATGTATATTAGCTCTCAAACTAAAAATCATTGATGTAATTCTGTTGGAAATATCCATGAATTAGTTCAGTATCTACGTTAAAAAATATGTAAACATTAAGTAAACCTCAAGTATTGCAAGTTTATGTCAACACTGTGAATACAATAATAAATCAGTATTGTTCAAGTAAGGATTTGCACATTGATATGTGTATAGAACGATTTCGAGGAATTCAGTCGTGGAATTACTACAACTTGGTACAAGTTCAATGTTGCACTATACTAGTAGATAACCATTTAGGAACATAAAATTGTTTTCAAGAACAACACAGAAGCTTATTCTGAATATATACTCTGCATAGTCAGATAATCCAAGAAGAATTGCAACAAGCACTAGTGACTCTTCTAAAATTTCAGTAATCGAAGGAAATATAGTACAGAAAATAAGTACTAAGTCATACAATACATATATTATTTATACATAAAATATCGAAAGTTCAGCTGGGTGAAGATTTAATAATTATGTATCTAGAAAAAGACTATATGAGTACCCATAACTATTAACAGAATCTGTATTTTCAATTTTCTTGTGGTATACAAAATAAAAATGCAAACTCGATATTTTTGACACAAGATCTTGTTATTGGGTAAAGACGATTTTACGATTTTCGTTTTGTCAAAAATCGACCATCTAAAAATGGCAAATAGAAAAAGAAATTCCCATTCTCATAGGATAAAATAAACCGACCCTCCACCGATACTATCTCCACTTAGCCACTACGGTGATCCTGCATTATAGGGTTTTCAACGGGCACCACTACGGCTATCCAGCAGTTTCTTCCCGGGATGTCACCCATCCCTGGATCGCTCCCATACCGAGCACGCTTGACTGTGGAGTTTTTTTTCCAACTCTTAAGACAATTGTGCTGAAAAGGCTTCAGTGTTAGTAAAGGACATACCATACTTATATTCCATTCAGCGAACCCTACCTGTCGAATCGGGGTATTAAATAGGAACCGACCTTGCTTTTTGGATTTATATCACTCTATTTTGTTGCTAACACAATACTATAAGTCTTTTTTTTTATGCTTCAAAATTAAATAAATTTCTTTTTCATTTTTCTATATGGGTCAAAGATGCAAAACAAATTTATGCAATTTACTTTGTTTTTTGGTAACAAAATGATGGGAATCTTCTCGTAAGGCCAAGCACTATGGTTGCTATTTTGCTTGGTGATAGACACATTTATGTGTCTAATTTGCTCTCAACTTTTATAGTGTTGGAACTCATTTTGTACTAATATTGTGTTTTTATGTATTTATAGGTATTTTTAGAAAATAAACATTGTTGGAAAAATTGGCTCGAAAAGCTACTAAAGGCACCTAGAATTGATAAAGGCACCCAAACATTGGATATGAGCACCCCCTCTTCTTCACGGTTCAAAAATCATTTTGGCGGGAAATTTCATTTCAAATACAGTAATATTTTGTATTGATTTTGGATGAGATTTTCACGTGTTTTCTGGGATTAAAATCAAAGAATATTATGTCCATATCAAGAGTGATTATACAAATACGTGAAATCAATCAAGAAAAAATCCAAATAATTTCGGGAAAGATTTCAGGGAAGAATATTTTTTTTCCCTCTCTCTCGGGTTTAAACTCTCAGGATTGATCTGAATGAAAGAATTATTCTCTCGGGATTATTGTCTCAGCAGTATCTATTCTCTAGCAGATGATGAAATCAAAATCAATACAGAATATCACATCATATCACGAAAATTGAAGGGAGAAAAATACTCGAGTATTATTCTCTTTCAATGAAGAATCTTTGAAGAATAGGAGTTCTTTGGTGTATAAATAAGAGTTGTGGGAGTTGTAAAAAGGGCAGAGAGTATTAGGGAGAGATCAGGAGGTGAAAAGAGCGATCAAAAATCAACTCAGAGAAATTGCTGCTGCTGCTGCTGCATGAAGAACAAGGAATAGGCAACGAAATCTTCAACCAATAGGCCACATTTTCTTCATCGGTTTGCAAAGAATATTGTCGCAACTGCAACATTTATTTTCAGTCCTTCTGTAACAGTTAGTCTGTAACGTCTATAAACGTTGCAAACTCACTGTTTTCGTTGTTTTACTCCATTTTTATCATTTGTAAACATTTTTTGGAGCAATGAACCATAATTTTGAGCAAGTGGTTAATATGAGGAGCTAAACCCCATCTCTGAGGCGACGGAGGAAGCTAATTTTCCAAAGATTATGTGGTAATATTTATTTAATTAATTTATGCAATTCATTTATGATTCATTTCCTTGGTTAAAAATTGATTTAATGATTTTTGTTAAGCAATTGTGATTTCGTTAGATGGTACATGTTTTGGCCTAGGGTTTAGATGTTCCATGATTTTGTTATACAATTGTTGTTTTAAAAGTATACTTGTTGCAATATTTTAGAATCGAATTAAACATAAGAATTGCTTAATTATTATTATTGAATTGAATCACTTTAAAATTTGGAAAATAGTGGAATCTTGGCCTCAGTATACTCTCAATCTTGTTATAAATTTATTTGAGTTTTCATATTTTTAGTCTTAGAAATTAGATTTAAAAACAAATCTTTACAAGTCTTGAACGAACCATTATTTACCAGAACTACAAAACACATCAATATTTGGCTCCGCTGACGCAGATTTGTTTTTAGAATTGTCTTTAGATTTATTTATTTTTAGGTTAATTAGTTTAGTTTGATTTTTATTTTTATTTGTTCTATTTTACATTTTTGGGTTGTATTACAAGTTTTGGGTCAAAAAGAAATTGGAGCTAAAGATTATATTGATTGATTAAAGACTTGGAATCAAAGACAAAGCAAAAAAACGGAAAAAGAAGACAAGATTTTTTTTTAAGTTAAATTTTTAAAAAAAAATTTAGGTTTTTTTTTTTAGAAAATTGTATTAGGAAATTCCTATTATTTTTGTAATTATTTAAGGTATTTTTCTTTTTTTCTTATTTTTGGACTTTGGACTTTGGACTTTTGAACTTTATTATTAATTTTTAAACCCTAAGGAAGAGTAGTTAAATATAAACTGCAACAGGGAAGGACGACAATTACGATATTGTCTCGGCCCCTCGGGTTCGTACACTGACACATGAGTCGGTGGCCCGAGTCGACTACAACCGATTCATCCCCCGTCTGGTACGGGAGGTAAGACTCGATCAACCCATGAATCCCCTGCAAGTGGGTTTACTATATTCCTTCGTATGCATATATGTTGAGGAATTGAATACGGATTTATTTTCTAGTAAAGGGGAAGGATTGGCCATATAAGATAAGGAATCGGATTTCATCACCGTTTCCTTCTTCCCCGCCTTAAGAACACGTTACCTAACGCGAACCTAATCTTTAAAATTTGAATAGAAAGAAGACCGATAAGGTATCGAGCTTATTGGAAAATCATTCAAAAGGAATGTATTGGTTATTTTGTTAGCGTAACTTAAAGTTCAGGAAGATTATTTTAAGTTGATTAGATCCGCCTTGTAACCCAGGGAAAAGTTTCCAAAGAGACAGGGTTATCAAAGCTCCTTAGAGCTTATCCTGTTTCTATTCGACTTAACCTAATTCGGATCGTTTTGAGAGATTCGCTAAAACTGTAACTAGTTGCCTTTTGGAAGAACGGAAGCTGGTCTAAAAATAATCTAAGTGGAGCCATCATGCTTTTTTTTTGCTAGATTCAATAGGTTTTATTTGGTTAAGTCGGCCTTTTTTGTGTTTGTTTAGAATTCCCTACCAATTAGGAGTTATTTATTTGCATTCCCAGGCCGCCTAAAGTCTTGAGTGAGCGTGCCTGGAGAAGAGATTCTATTGGTCGTTTGATTAATAAGGAGAATAGAAACTCTGTTTTTGAATTGAGAATTTAGGAAACCCTTCTTTTGAGAGCCCGATTTTTGGAAACTTTAGTTTTGAGAATTTGTCTCTTAATGAGGAAGTTATTCCTAATTTTCTAGTTATGACATAAATGGCAACCTTAAAAGATTTGTTGAATCCCACTAGGACTTCTCGTCCATCATGTATCAAGTTAG
This sequence comes from Papaver californicum, assembly GCA_023531435.1. NCBI lineage: Eukaryota > Viridiplantae > Streptophyta > Magnoliopsida > Ranunculales > Papaveraceae > Papaver > Papaver californicum. The sequence goes on from JAJJMC010029624.1 coordinate 4,827,592, forward strand.
CTGAAACTCAAGCAAACTATGAGTTAAAACCTGGGACCATACATATGTTCCCAATCTTCTTAGGAAATGAAAATGAAAACCCTTACTTTCACATTAGGGGTTTTGAAGAAATATGTAGTAACCTAAGAATTCACAACATGTCTGATGAAGCTTTGAAACTTAGATTATTTCATTTTCCCCTGAGAGACAAGGCCAAATCTTGGTTATATAGTTTGCCATCTGAATCCATCGAGACATATGAACAACCTACCACTGCCTTTTTATCTAAATTTTTCCCTAGGCATAAAATATCATCTATTAGGCAGGAGATTTCCACATTTGTGCAACAAGAGGGAGAATCTTTGTATAAGTATTTGGAAAGGTTCAACGATTTATTAACACAATGTCCCCAACACGATTTATAAAAGCTTAAACTAGTCCACATCCTTTATGAAGGGATAGATTATCCAACAACGACCATGGTTGAGTCATTGTGTACAGGGAGTTTTGATAGTAAAACTGTTGATGAGGCAGTGATATTTTTGAATAAAATTTCCGAAAAGACCCATCAATGGGAATGTAGTAAGGAACCCCAGAGAAAATTTTTACCGAGCAGAGGTAATGTTAATAGGGTAGATAGAATTCTTGAATCAGATGCCAAAATTACAGCTATAGAAAAAAGGTTAGAAGCCTTAGAATTAAGTCAATCTAGTTGTGGAATAGAACCCAAGTCATATTGGGAAGGACAGACTGTTGAAGAGCAAGCCCATGCTCCTTACAATAACACTAGATATGATAACCGTCATAAGTTTGATCCATATTCAGAACCCTATAACCCTGGGTGGAGAAACCATCCAAATCTTTATTGGTTTAAGGGCCAAAATCAAGGTCAGTCTAGTAACCCTCAGGTTCCCATAGGTTTTGGTTATACTAAGAATCCTTCTGGACCAGCACAATTTCAGAGTCCGTTAAAAAAGACGGTCATGAGTTTAGCAGAGTATGTCACCTCGTTAACTAATCACACTGCTAAGTTTTAGCAATCGATTGAACAAAATTTAGAAGACAATAAAAAGATGATCCTGGCTAACTCTCAGGCTATTTACGATTTACGAACCCAGTTTAGTCAGTTGAATGAACCGCTGAGAGAAAAAGAAAAGTTCCCTAGTCAACCAAAACACAACCCTAAAGGAGTTCATGAGTTATCTTCTGCTGAGAGATCCTCAAACCATGTGAATTCAATTTAAACCCTTAGGAGTGGTAAAGTGGTAGACAATAAGGTAACCTTGCTCGATAGTGAACGTGCTGTAGTTCACCCTTCTGAGACTATAGTTGAAGAGACTGATAAAGTCTCTAAATAGTCCAATGCGGTTCCCGCTGAGCCTGATTTTGTTCCCAAAACCCTATACCCACAACTTCTAGTACCAACTAGGAAGGAATCCAACTTTAATGATATATTGGAGATTTTTAAGCAAGTCAACATCAATCTTCCTTTATTAGATGCAATTAGGAATATTCCTACTTATCCCAAGTTCCTTAAGGATCTTAGTACGCGAAAGCGAAAGCTTAGTGTACAGAAAAAAGCCTTTATAGCTAGTCATGTGAGTTCAATTATCCAGAACAACACAACTCATAAGTACAAAGACCCAGGTTCCCCTACTGTTTGTTGCACCATAGGTAACTACCATGTGGAGAAAACGTTACTCGACTTAGGAGCTAGTGTGAACTTACTTCCATATCATGTGTACCTCCATCTAGGACTTGGTGACATAAAACCTACCCAGATAACACTTCAGTTAGCTGATAGGTCTGTTAGAATTCCTCGTGGTATTGTCGAATATGTTCTTATTGAGGTCGATAGGTTTATTTATCCTGTGGATTTTGTTATTATAGATACCCAACCTGTTCCTGACCCAGAAAACCAGATACATGTGATATTAGTTCGCCCGTTTTTAGTTACATCTAATGCGATCATTAACTGTCGAAATGGTATTATGAATTTGTCTTTTGGTAATATGACTATTGAATTGAATATTTTCCATATTAATAAGCAAACCTCTGAGTTAGATGACACGTGCTTTGAAGAGGTGAACATGATAGGAACATTAGTTCAGGAGTCTACCAAACATCTTATCTGAAGATACACTAGAGAATTGTTTAACTCATTTTGGCTTAGATTTCGACGATTTAGCAACATTGATCAAGTGAATGCTCTATTAGACTCTACCCCTGTGTTAGATAATAATAAATGGAAAGCTAAGTTTGAACCACTACCGGTTTCTAATTATACCTTAATTCCTTCTTTAGAAGAGCCTCCTAAGTTGGACCTCAAACCATTGCCAGACACTCTGAAATATGTGTTTTTAGGCCATCCGAGACTTTACCTGTAATTGTAGCATCCGACTTGGATAGTGATCAGGAAAGTAGGCTATTGACCGTACTTCAAGACAACAAGGAAGCTTTAGGGTGGACCTTAGCAGACATTAAGGGTATAAGTCCTACTGTTTGTATGCATCAAATTCATTTAGAGGATGACACCAAACCTTCTAGGGAGATGCAACGTCGACTGAACCCTAACATGAAAGAAGTAGTTCGAACTGAGGTGCTTAAGTTGTTAGATGCAGGTATTATCTACCCCATTTCATACAGTAAGTGGGTCAGCCCTGTTCAGGTTGTTCCCAAGAAATCAGGTGTCACTGTAGTCCAGAATGAAAACAATGAATTAATCCCAACCCGAGTGACCACGGGGTGGCGTGTTTGTATTGACTATAGAAAATTGAACAAGGTCACAAGGAAGGACCACTTTCCCCTTCCTTTCATTGACCAAATGCTAGAACGATTATCTGCACATAGTCATTATTGTTTGTTAGATGGCTACTCTGGTTATAATCAGATTGGTATTGCCCCAAAAGACCAAGAGAAAACTACTTTTACCTATCCCTTTGGTACCTTTGCGTATAGACGCATGCCTTTCGAGTTGTGTAATGCACCCGCTACTTTTCAGTGTTGCATGATGAATATATTTTCTGACATGGTAGAACGGTTTTTTGAGGTCTTTATGGATGATTTTTCTGTGTTTGGTTCATCTTTTGATGAGTGCTTGCATCATTTGACATTAGTGTTGACTAGATGTAAGGAAAAGAATTTAGTGCTTAATTGGAAGAAATGTCATTTTATGGTTCGATCAGGAATTGTTTTAGGGCATATTGCATCTTTTATGGGTATAGAGGTAGACAAAGCCAAAGTTGCCTTATTAAGAATTTACAGGTTCCCAAAACCGTAAGAGATATTAGGTCATTCTTAGGGCATACAGATTTTTATCGTCGATTCATTAAGGATTTTAGCTTGATTTCTAAACCTCTTTGCAATTTGCTTGCAAAAGATATTAAGTTTGTCTTTGATGATGCTTGTTTAGAGGCTTTTGAGAATATTAAGACTTTACTCACTACCGTCCCCATAGTCCACGCACCTAACTGGAACCTACCCTTTGAAATCATGTGTGATGCTTCAGATTATGCTATTGGTGTTGTGCTAGGTCAACGAGAAAACAAATTACTTCATGTGATTTACTATGCTAGCAAAACTCTGAATGATGCCCAAATGAACTACACCACCATAGAAAAGGAATTGTTAGCCATTGTTTTTGCCTTAGACAAGTTTAAATCCTATCTCTTAGGTTCTAAGGTCATAGTCTTTACTGATCATGCTGCTTTGAAGTATCTTCTGTCCAAGAAGGATACTAAACCTAGATTGATTAGGTGGATCCTTTTGTTACAAGAATTGTCTCTAGAAATTAGAGACAAAAAGGGTGCAAAAAATATAGTAGCAGACCACTTGTCTAGGCTTGTTTTTGATTTCCCTGATGATTCTCCTCCTGTGAGGGATAGTTTTCCTGATGAACAACTTTTCCTTATTTCCCAATTACCTTGGTATGCGAATATAGTGAACTATATTGTTACTGGTCGAATGCCCCAACATTGGGGCAAGCAAGATCGTTCTAGGTTTTTAGCCGAGGTTAAGCATTTCTTTTGGGATGACCCTTATCTATTTAAGTATTTTCCAGACCAGATTATTAGGATATGTATACCTGAGAATGACCAGTCCAGTATTATTTCCTTTTGTCATGAACATGCTTGTGGGGGTCATTTTAGTACTAAAAAACCGCTGCTAAGATATTGCAGTATGGATTCTACTGGCCTTCGTTGTTTAAAGACACCCACTGTTACTGTGTTACTTGTGAGCGTTTCCAGAAGTTAGGAATCAATTCCCATAGAAATATGATGCCTTTGAACCCTATTCTAGTTATGAGGTCTTTGATGTGTGGGGCATTGATTTTATGGGTCCTTTTTCTAATTCTTTTGGTTATTTTTACATCCTTGTCGCTGTAGACTATGTGTCTAAGTGGGTTGAGGCGGTTTCGTGTAGAACAAATGACCACAAGGTTGTGGTCCAGTTTTTAAATGATAACATATTTGCACGTTTTGGTACACCGCGGGCTATAATTAGTGATGAAGGGTCGTACTTTTGTAATCGACCATTTAGGCTTTTGATGAAGAAATATGGTATTAACCACAAAGTAGTTACCCCATATCACCCACAGACTAGTGGTCAAGTAGAGGTTTCCAAAAGGGAGATAAAACATATTTTAGAGAAAACAGTTAATCCTAATTGGAAAGACTGGTCATTGAGGCTTACTGATGCCTTATGGGCTTACCGTACTGCGTTTAAGACCCCCATTGGAATATCACCTTATCGTTTAGTTTTTGGAAATGCATGTCACCTACCCGTCGAGATAGAGCATAGAGCATATTGGGCTGTAAAGCAACTTAATTTTTCGCTTGACAAGGCAGGAGCTCACAAGAAGCTCCAGCTCAATGAGTTGGACGAGATTTGTAGAGATGCATACGATATTGCTAACGAGTATAAGAACAAAATGAAACTTGTGCATGATAGAAATATTTTAAGAAAGTAATTTTCTCCGGGTTAACAAGTTCTTCTGTATGATACCCGTTTGCATCTATTCCCCGGGAAGTTACGCTCTCGGTGGACGGGTCCTTTTATAGTCTGCACTTTTTATCCTCATGGTGCTATTGAGATTGAGACACTAGATAGTAGTAGTTCTTCAAAGGTTAACGGTCAGAGATTGAAAACCTTTTTAGAGCCTTTTCCTGCAGGTGATATTGAGGAGGTCCCTGCTTACCTTGATTGACCATCAAGGATGTTGTTGTACATTAGTAAGTTTTTGTAGGTTTTTGTTTTTATTTTTTTGTTTTATTCTCCAAAGAAGGATTGTTACGCTTCACCAAGGTACTATCTTTCTGACTTACCTTTTTATTCCTCTAGATACCTATATTTTTGGTATTGCACTTTAATTTGAAACATTGAGGATAATGTTAGGTTTAAGTTTGGGGGTAAGGGAGAAACTTTTAGTTGAGATAATAAAACTCCAAACTTTAGAAACTTGTGAACAATTCAGGGTGACACTAACCATTCTGGGTAGATGGAAACTTAGATCTTTTTCTATAGGAATGGGTGTGCCCAGCTAAATGTCCTATTCATAAAAGGATGTCTAGCTCAGGTGTTAGAAATAACATGATAGTTGTCACCATATCTCGGAATCTATCTTGACCATATCACCTTCTGTTTTTATTTTTGCAATTTTTTTGTTTCTCTAAGTGATTTGGTGGGGCACCAGTATCAAATTGTTATCACCGCCAGGATGAAGTGTTTGAGATTAATCCCCATTATTGTATTATTTAGACCATTATTCAATAAATAAATAAATAAATAAGTATTGACACTTTGATAGCAATATATGTGTGTTTTCCCTGTCTCCGTCGCCTAAGAAAACGTGGAATGCAGGATCCATGAGAACTATCATGTACGATGATGATAAGGAGCATGCGCTTGGATTCAGTTGATCCAATCATGTTGTCAATAAATTGAAAATATTTTCAATAAATCGACCGCTGGGACCCTTGTATATACCAGCTGAGTCGATATTAGTTTAAGGAATAAGACTAGTGGGAGCGTATCTCAATCTATTTATCCTGGCAGTGACCTTCAGACAGATATAGGAAACACCGTTCACCTTAGTCAACACGCGCAAACTTCATTTTGTCTATATCCTTTTTCTAAATCTTTCCATGTGATTGTACTTTGATAGATTTTGAGTATCGTGATTGAACAACTATTTAAGTAGAGTTTTGAATTCTTGTATGAATTTTAGTACGCTGAGTGAAAACTCGTGTACAACAATTGGACTCATATAGGGTAATGATTCTTATAGGCGAAGAATTTAGTATGCCAACTAAATAGTTTGTTTAATGTCTATCCTCAATCGTTCACAAGTAGCTAGAGTTTGGAGTAAAGGTTTTGTAGGTACACCTCTTGTAAACCCTCACGAGACCACAACTCGTCCGATAGGGACACCTATGGGTTTAAAGGCTTATTGCACACGCTGAGTGCAATCGCGATGCCTGCAAAAGGGAGCTAGGATTTTTTAGATTAGATTTGCTCGAGGACTAGCAAATAATAAGTTTGGGGGTATTTGATAGACACATTTATGTGTCTAATTTTCTCTCAACTTTTATAGTGTTGGAACTCATTTTGTACTAATATTGTGTTTTTATGTATTTATAGGTATTTTTAGAAAATAAATATTGTTGGAAAAATTGGCTCGAAAAACTACTAAAGGCACCTAGAATTGATAAAGGCACCCAAACATTGGATATGAGCACCCCCTCTTCTTCACGGTTCAAAAATCATTTTGGCGGGAAATTTCATTTCAAATACAGTAATATTTTGTATTGATTTTGGATGAGATTTTCACGTGTTTTCTGGGATTAAAATCAAAGAATATTATGTCCATATCAAGAGTGATTATACAAATACGTGAAATCAATCAAGAAAAAATCCAAATAATTTCGGGAAAGATTTCAGGGAAGAATATTTTTTTTCCCTCTCTCTCGGGTTTAAACTCTCGGGATTGATCTGAATGAAAGAATTATTCTCTTGGGATTATTGTCTCAGCAGTATCTATTCTCTAGCAGATGATGGAATTAAAATCAAGACAGAATATCACATCATGTCACGAAAATTGAAGAGAGGAAAATACTCGAGTATTATTCTTTTTCAATGAAGAATCTTTGAAGAATAGGAGTTCTGTGGTGTATAAATAAGAGTTGTGGGAGTTGTAGAAAGGGCAGAGAGTATTGGGGAGAGATCAGGAGGTGAAAAAAGCGATCAAAAATCAACTCAGAAAAACTGCTGCTGCTGCTGCATGAAGAATAAGGAATAGGCAACGAAATCTTCAACCAATAGGCCATATTTTCTTCATCGGTTTGCAACGAATATTGTCGCAACTGCAACATGTATTTTCATTCCTTCTGTAACAATTAGTTTGTAACGTCTATAAACGTTGCAAACTCACTGTTTTCGTTGTTTTACTCCTTTTTTATCATTTGTAAACATTTTTCGGAGCAATGAACCATAATTTTGAGCAAGTGATTAATACGAGGAGCTAAACCCCATCTCTGAGGCGACGAAGGAAGCTAATTTTCCAAATATTATGTGGTAATATTTATTTAATTAATTAATGCAATTCATTTATGATTAATTGCCTTGGTTAAAAGTTGATTTAATGATTTTTGTTAAGCAATTGTGATTTCGTTAGATGGTACATGCTTTGGCCTAGGTTTTAGATGTTCCATGCTTTTGTTATACAATTGTTGTTTTAAAAAGTCTACTTGTTGCAATATTTTAGAATCGAATTAAACATAAGAATTGTTTAATTATAATTATTCAATTGAATCACTTAAAAATTTGGAAAATAGTGGAATCTTGGCCTCAGTGTACTCTTAATCTTGTTATAAATTTTATTTGAGTTTTCCTATTTTTATCCTTCGAAATTAGATTTAAAAACAAAACTTCACAAGTCTTGAACGAACCATTATTTACCACAACTATAAAACACATCATTTGGCTATATCTTAAATGTAGCAAAAGGAAACTACTATGGGCATCACTTGGCTTTAATCTGGCTAAAAGCTTTTGTTTTGCTAGAAACGTCCGCACATCTAATCCCAGCTATAGCCAGGCGATAGTGAAGGATACCAGGTATCCCTCAAAGAAATGCACTTTACGGATACCAAGTATCCGTCTCAGAGGTGAGACGGATCCCAGGCTTCCGTCACAATGTTGATCTCGGGGAATTTATTTGTTTGACCTTTTTTTCCTTAAACCTCTCTCACACCCGATATGGACCATCCATTACTATTAACGGCTTTATGTTCTCCACCCTCAGATCCTAACGGATATTGTCTTAAATTTTTGAGAAATTTTCTTTATATATAACAACCTCTTTTTATTCTAAGATCGCACCAACTCAATTTATTTTAACTTAATTTCCTACTCAAATCCCCTCAAATTTTGTTTTTCAAAAGAAAAAAATCTTCTATTTTCTTTTTCATCTCTTTCGTAGATAAAAATACCGTCGGGAAAAATTCTGAGAAAGAAATACTCTTATGTAGAAGACATGTATCTTGTTACTGCTTTTTGTAATCTAAAGAAATAAGGAACTTACTTTTATGACGCGGGTTTGTTTTGGGAGAAAGTTATGGAAAATTTTATACAAGCTTCTGGTGGAAATCCTTACAAGCGTACTGTTTCTGGAATTCGAAGTAGATTTAGCACTATCAAAGTTGAAGTGAATAAATTTTCTGAATGTCTTACTAATGTTAACAAATATCATCCGGACTTGGATGAAATTAACCGGGTAAGATATCTAAACTAGTTTGGCACCAATTTTTTGAATTAGTTTTTGTTTGTATGTTTTTTTCTACTAACTTATGCATCATTTACATTGATGCAGGGTCTAATAGCAAGAACTCAATATTACACTAAAACCACCAAAAGTTTCAGTCGTGATTTAGAATATCAGATGCTGAAAGACATTCAAAATGTAACAGAGGATCAAAATCAAGACGCGAATATGGAAGAAGATGCCGGTATATATAATTTGGCTTCCCAAAACCCTAATACCCAAAATCTTTTTTCAAGTCAATCCCCTTATTTAAGTCAATCCCCTAATACCCCTAATCTTTATTCAAGTCAATCCCCTAGTCCCCAAAATCCATTATCAAGCAAAGTTCATCAAAAACAATTTAGAAATAAATTTCCAATCTCGTCTAACGTTCTTTGTGGAATCCCTTTTCCAGAAGGAACTCCAATTACTACCGAGCAATTTAACGATAAACGCAGGTCAAAGAATCAACTTAAAAAGTCCACATCCAAGAAAAGGTCTTAAGTCAAGCACGTCCCCTACACCATCATCACAAGAATCACTCATGAACGACGCGGGTTCTAAAATTATTGAATATTTTAAAGAAATACGAATAGCGAATGAACCTCATCAACAACAACAATAACTAATTTTTCAAAATATGATATCAACGCAACAACAACAAATTATTTTCAAAAAAGAATTCGAAGAAATGAATATAATGGAAAAGGATCTCTCAACATTGGGACCAAATGCAATATTACACTATGAACTAAAACAGGTAGAAATCTTATGAAACATGCAGACACGTGGATTTTATCCACCACCACCAAAAAAATCAGCAATACTACCCAGGCTTTTTTCCTGAAAATTGACAAACTAACCTCCTCGTTCTGAAATTATTATGTGTACGAATTATAAGATGTTAGTTTTAAGATTCTAGATTTTGTGGGTACATCTTCTGTAAACCCTCACGAGACTCAACTCGTCCACTAGGGCCACCTAGGGTTTAAAAGGCTTGTTACACATGCTAAGTATAACCGTGATTCCTACGAAAGTGAGTTAGTTCTTAGCTTTTAATTGTCGTGGACTTGTAATCTAGTTGTTGTTTGTAGTTATTGAATCATACAACACAACGGTTGTATTTTCTTTTCCCTCTATTACTCAAGTTTTAATAATTTTAATTCAATTTTATCTTATCCCTAGAATTCAATTTCAAATTTGTGTACATCTCACTAAATCCTACAACACAACGACTCTCCAACTACTATTCTATAACAACTACTTTTAAATAAAAATCTTATAACAAAACAACTCACACCGAAATCGAAAAATATATTTTTTATTGTATCTCCTCTAAAATTATCTTTGCATATAAAGGTTTCTGAGATTTTCTCCATAAGTATGGCTTTGTATTCTGCAGAAAAAGATGTAGCAATCTCTAGAGCTTGGGTAATTGATGCACGTCAACCTGATGATGTGAGCCACTTAGTTACGTCTAATGACTTTTGGGAGCAGATGTACAACAATTATATTCAAGCCTTTATAAATGTCTATCAAAGAAGTAAGCAGATTATACAAAAAAGTGTTAGTGTTATTAAAACGACAGTAAGAATATACGTAGATATCCAACGACTATTTTATAGAACGAGAGATCCTCAAATGATAGTTGAAATCATTGTAAGTAAAATTAATTTTCTTTAACAATATATGATAATATTGTTCTTCCATTTTATCACTAAACTAGTTCATAAATATTACTTTATGCAGTTGGAACTTGGAAGGAGACCTTACTTCCAAAAAACGGGAAAATCATTCAGGTTTTATGAGTGCTACCTAGTCATCAAGGACGGCTGGCCAGAGATTAATGCAGAACTTACACCTCGCGATCCCCCCGCAGATGGAGCCAAAGATTAAGCCAACAGACAGTCTAGATTTTGTGGGTACATCTTCTGTAAAATCTCACGAGACTATACTCGTCTACTAGGATCACCTAGGGGTTTAAAGGATTGTTGCACATTCTAAGTGTTACCATGATTCCTACGAAAGTGAGTTACGCTTAGAGTTAAGATTTTATTAGTTTGATTATACTTTAACAGTATTACAAACATTGTACCACCTGTTAACCAACTTTTAAAGAGTACATAAACTTCAGAACGTTACATTCAAAGCTTCATCCATTAGGATCGTAGTGTGCAAGATTGTTTTTCAAGAGTTCATAGCATTGATCAAATGCAAATGCTTTGCCCGTCTCTCCAACATATTCTAATTCAGTTGAGAATTACTAAAAATATCAAGTATAAAAAAGTTAGCTATGTTTACTGTAAACGAAAGATTCAGTCACTAGTCTAAAACCTTTTTTTATGACACTTCCCTCACGGGGTAAAAAGACGTATTATGTTTGTCATTAAACATTTACAGTCGGGATTAGTAAATATTTTGTGTGTGAAAATTAACGCTAGTAAGCTGTAGGTTTTTTTTCATATCTATTTCCCCGCCACCTCCCTAAATTTCCACCTCTAATACCCTTAAAGCACATTAAATCGTACGGCCTCTAATTAGATCCAAAAACTTCTCAAAATTGAAAACGCACCGAGAAAATAAAGGCCGTATTCTCCTCCTTCGTGGTTATCAACAGTGGATGAAACTGTTTCATTAACTTCCCCACTCGATTCTTCGAGAAAAAAAAAATTCTTAGAGGAAGATGTTAAATTCAATAGTAGTCTCATTACAGAAATCACATCTAATTTCTTCGAAACCCCTCATTTTTTGAGAAAATTTGGATCGAATCAAATTCGAAATCCATCTAACAGGGAGTAAGAGTGCGAGTGGAGAAATTTGTTTTGTTTTCAAAAACAAGGTCTCTCTGTACATCTATCTTCTACCTTGAATCCATAGATACCCAGATTTGAAGTCTACTTCCAGAGGTAAAATTTGGCTTTCGTTTCTTGAATTATTATCTTTTGTTTGTTTCTAGGTTAAATTCATTGAATGGATTGGGGATTTGATTTGTGTTAAAAACACCAAGGAAGGGCATTGAGTAAAACTATTGGAATTATTTCTTATGAGAACTTAAACAAATCAGTTTTAAGTATCAATCTATTGATGGCTAGTTCAAGTATTGCATCTTTTAAGTTTTTTTTAGTTAGATTTCAATAGAATGTAACTTTGAGATCCACTGCGATTAATTATTAAATTTGTCTGTATTGGAATTGATTTTCTGAAGTAGCGATAAGAATGAAATGTTTTTTGTGTGTTTACGTTATTATTAGATATATAGAAAAAGTGGAAAAATGAACGATTGAAATAGTGTAGTATTAATTTCCTAGAGCTCATTTATGTTGTTAAGTCTGCTTTACTAGATTTGTGTGGTGGACTAAACTATTTTTTTCCTTTTTAGGGGCTACACATTGTACGTACAACACCCAATTGGTCCTCAACTACACATGAAAATCTAAATAAGTGGATGAAAATGATAAGCAGGTTGCAAATGTGAACAAGGTACTTTACACTTTTTTTTGTTTCTTTTAGGTCAAGGTGCCTGCTATGTGCTTGTGTACACATATAACTATAATCTACATAGTTAGCCGGTAATGGGTCTGATTTTTATACCGTTGAAGTGATTGTCGTATAGAAACTTGATTCAACCACTTTAAGGGATTTGGGAAAGGAAATGATGCATCATATTTGTGCAAAGTTCTTCTGCATATTGTATCCCTCCTCTAGTATTGTTTTGTCTTGTTAATCAAGTCTTTGTTTGGTTTTAAGGTTTGATGTATATTGTAAGATTTAAAGTTAGCCTTAGTGGTTGTGAAATGATTGTTTCTCATGCTAAGGTAGAGCTTCACATTTATAGGAAAACAAAATTATAGCTTAAATATACTGATAAAATAGCTTGAATAGTATTACTCTTTTGGTATATTAGAGTCTGTATGGCTGTGTTTAATTGGAACTTTTTATATTTGGCAGGATCCAGCCAAACATGTATTTCGAATTGGTACCGACATGCTTAATTATCCTACAATAAGGATGTGGTTTCTTTCTAATCCACCAAGCCAAGCTACCATCCAGGTTCAAAACATTGAAGAGTTCACATGGCTGAACGCTAGTGATAGTCCAGTTCTGAAGCAGCTCTGTTACTCCTTCCATGATAGATTGTTATTTCTTTGCTGTTCTGAACTATTGAGAATGAATTATGTAGCTTTTGCTGTTGAACATGCAGATGTTTGGGTTGTAAGTTGTTAATTGAATTTAAGTCAATAATAAAATGGGTTATACTTGTTAACAAATTCAACATTTTGACTTGGGTTCAACTTTTTATCTAAATTGTATTTGTTCAGATTATTCTGAATCGAAATCCGAGCTGAATCAGATTTATCTTTTTTTGTTTAAAAAAAAGACAAACCATAATAATTATATTAATTTTTAAATCACGCATATTTAACGAATTAAGCCTGTCCTTATTTTAGGACAAAAAATATTTGTACCAAATCTTGGATTAAAACCATCCGTCCTTTATAAAATAGTACACCAAAAATATGACGCACTTTTGGACGGACAAAATTTGTACTATGACCGTCGTGTTTTACAGTTTGGGTCCGTCCTATATTTCGCATTTTGGACTAGTGAGTGCTTGGCAGTAATGTTCCAATACTCACTCGTTCTTCATACTCCATCCCAGGATTTCGCATGTTAACTTCAACCTTGATTGCGATAAAAATTATCACCTCCCGGTTGATAATATTAAACCAAATTTTAAGATTGATCTTTGTTTTATCCTTTTCATTACCTGTTAGTTCAACAAATGTGTCGAATACATTGACCCAAAAATGGTTGCGTGGATGATATGTATAAGTTGGATCATCTCTAACGCATATCTAGGCTTGAACAAGACTGACATCTTCTTCCTTGGTGAATCGCTGCAACATATTTTTAAAGTTCAAGTAAAAAAAAAGTGTGAGTGATTTCATTTGGAGAATGAAATCCTTTATATAAAGAAATAACCAAAGTATTTTGAATTTGAAAACTATCCGTTAAATATTAAAATTAGTTGTTATTCAAAAAACTAGCCATTACTCTAAAACTATTGTTAACGTCTTTCAGACCAAACCTGATATGGTCCCAAAAAAGGATCCTCCTCCATAACATAAGAAAATTATGGGTAGCTTGTATGTCCTGTTTGTTGTACATAACCATGGTCTTGATATATTGTCCTGCTTTGAGGGCCATAATTAGAATCCTATTGAGGATGGTAGAGTTAGTCATCTTGACTGTTTGGTACAAAAGACAATCCTCCTGAATCACGATCAATACTACTTTGCCTTTGAGTCCACAACGGCCCACCCTGATAAGGTCCTTCATATTGTCTGACATGAAGTGCATGTGTGATGTCGTCACAAGGATGGATTTGATTTCCAAGTCCATTGTATAGTCGAGGGAAAATCGGTTGATAGCGGCAATTTGATTTGATCACTATATCGACACCACATTTCCTGGAAACACAAAAAAAACTTAATTTCACCTTTGGAAACAAACATCGTTATAAAGATATCATTGAAGTATTAATAAGACAAGTGATACTCACAGCAGTACTCCAATTGACATTATAACTGGGTCTGGAGACTCTACTCATGTCCAATGAGTCTATTGTTCGCCCTTTTGTTTTCGTTGGCTATTCTGAGGTACGGTTCTTCTAGCTTTGGGAATAAATGATATTCCATTGACACCAACTGTTGTGTATATATAGATGCCTTCGCTCTGGTGGATTACGGAGATAAGCATTAGGATCTTGTGAAAATACATATCTCTATTTCCTTGATGTTCAATAATCGATGAGTAGCTTCCAACCGAGCATCGAATCAAAAAATCGGAGTAATGGATAGGATCAACCTCATCGTACTTTAAGGGATCAAGACAATTTTTAGCGTACAAGTAGTCGTTTTTAATGTTTATCGTATTGTCATATGGATTTTCCGGTACTACCCATATTCCACGTACTTGTCTGAGACTTCGTTATCCCAAGTACAGGGTTGAATTGCTAAATGGATCATAAAACAGTTTACAACCTTCATAAATTAGTTTTGCATGTATCACCTCTTCCCTATAACTCCATCGACTTTTCGACCACGACTCCCATGCAGTCTATGAGAGAGGGTAGTTGTCAATTTGGTTACGAACCATTGAAAGTGAATTCCTACATGCATCTCTTTGTTTACCTTTTCCTCCCATTCTTTGTGTTTTATCATAAATACGACCATCCGACCATAGAGCAAAATCTTTTTCCGCCATCTGAACTATGTTTGGATATAGAAATCTGAAATACACCCAAAACCAAGGCTGCACAACAAAAAATATTTAAAAAATATTATTGACCACTAACGTTATATAACACAACATAAAAAAAAGTAGGTATGTATATGCTTACCATTAATAGATACCAAAATAACTCGACGCCACCCTTTTCTTGCGTTACTCCGTTACTTAAACTCCATAACATATGACCATAAATTGTTGAACCCAATCGTAATTGTGGACTATATCCAAATCCCTAAATACCCCCATCCAGGAAATTAGATGGACCATATCGTGCTGGTTCGGGAACAATACATTGCCCATAATCCACATCATGAACCATCTTGTCATTTATTTTTGACACTCAATGTCGTTCGGTTGATTTTTCCAAGATAGAATAAACAATCTTATCACACTTATCTGAATCCCGATTCGTGTGATAAGTTTCTTTCTCAAAGCAACAATTTGTTCTTCTTCTACTTCTTGTTCTCCTGCGAAAGGGAGCAAACAATCTATCCACAGCAGTGCAATCTCAAGTAGTTCTTCAGAGCTAAAATTTTGCAATGTTATGCAAGTTCCTCGGTTAATAGTGCATGATAGTTGTGTGAAGTCCAACGGCGTAAAACCTATATCAAAACTAGGGAAGTGAAATTTATTGGTGGTACGCCACCACCTTTCGCTAACACCGGAGGTAAGAGACTTATCGCTAGTTTTTGGATAATCTATTAAAAAGATTGATCCAAACCCAGAATTACCGACAATTTCTTTAGCACGGGCATTCTGAGCAATAATTCAACAACATGGCTAGTACTACCTATGTTTTCTTACCTTATCTCTATCTTCTCCATGGGGGCGTTTAAACTTATGATCGCATTATCCGGAGACGAAAAAGCATATCTATTTATCATAATGCTATTAAAATGCTCATCCATTCTCAATCCTACAACACATATGTGTATGTATCATCATATTTTAACATACTGACATCACTTGAATCACCACATAAACCATTTAATTGTAACACATTATCATCACATTTGAACACACCTTAATCAAAAATTAATCATCAAATAACAAGTTAAACATGGATTTCTAACTACACACATGTCCATATAACATAATTACTATCCATGAAATTTAAATAATCAATCAAACATCAACAATTTCATGATCATAAAAAAAATGCATTTAGAACCCTAATGGTAGATTAACTTACCTTTGATGATCTTGTGGATGGAATTCGAAATTGAAAGATGCAGTAGAATCACCAATGAGTATGGAGCAAACCCTTCAAATTTCACGCAATAACTTGACCTATAACACTTTGAAGATCAAAAGGGGATAAAAAATGGTTTGAGACGGAGGAGAAAGAAATTTTTTTGAAAGTGTAGAATGAAGAAAAACTCAGGTGTTTCTCTGTATAGAAAAGACGTATAGACGGATACCAAGTATTCGTTTGGTGAAGTCAACCAGTTGACTGAGATGGATACCTGGTATCCGTTAATCACTATGCTGGCAGATACCATGTATCCGTCTCAACAAGCCAAGCGAAATTCTTCCCCCATAGTAGTATTTCTTGGACCTCTTTTTTTGCTTGGCTATAGCCAAGTGATAGAGAGCTCCAAAAAGTCCCACTATGGGGCAAAGTTATGGCTTGTTGAGACGGATACCTGATATCCGTCTCGTACTATGCTGATGGATACCAGGTATCCGTCAATATAATTTTTGTGACCATGCTAATATATCAGAAACATAAAGAAAAATAGTGGAACCTAGATTTTTTGTTTTCTGACGGATACCTAGTATCCGTCTTTATGGCTTGCCTATAATTGAGATCAGATGTAATCCTACATCTAGTCAAGCCAAAACTTTAGACCAGATTATATCCAAGTCATACTTTTAGTATTTATCTTTGACTAGATTATAGTTATAGCCAAACTATATACTTCACCATATTATTTGGTCAAATACTTGGCCTAACTTACAAGTTGCTTTAAAAAAGGGGTAACAAACTTGAACGGGGTAGCAAACTTGAATTAATGACTCGATATAATTGAATAAAAGACATAGATAGAGTACCTGACTAGATAGTAACTAACATGATCAATCGATGATTCGAACAAATAGCATTGAATAATACTATTAGTTTTGAAGAATCAAAATAGCCATAGTCAAAATTCAAATGAGCAGTGACATTATTGAATCTAGTCCCAAGTTCCCAACACAATTTTTTTGTCAAAGCCTTGACGTAACACAGAGTCCTTTACGTATAACCGACAAAGAAGTGGTATGTCCAAGCTACTTAGTTGAACGAAGTGTTTTCCGGGGAATCTGGAAAATCAGTTCCATTCCCCTTGAGTCCTTGACTCCTTCACATACCATGCCGATCACGTATTCTCAAACACGTGGATAATATATCTCAGTAAAATGTCTTACTCCTATTAGAAAATTTTCAGTCAAATCTTACCACTTCCATCTTATAGAAAGGGACATCTTCACTTTTTTATTTTTTTGCCTAAATATAGATAAAAATAAAATAAAAAATAAAATCTTTTTTTGTGTGATGGAAAGAGTTTTTTCTTATATAACGCTGTATAGTATGTTAGATCTCCAATTAAAAAGAAATTATTTCCAATCAATTATTTCCAATCTCCAGAAACTAGCGTAGGAATGATGACATGGATTACAAAAGAATTTTTTTAGCCAATCTTTTTAAAATTATTACTTGTTATTTAAATAAAAAAAAGAGCAGATTTTTTGACTTAAATTCATAAGTTAACTTTTTACTTAATTTTGATACCATCAGTTGCAAATGGAAGGATAGCCAAGATCAAGATGAGATTTTAAAAAACAACAGAAGTATTATCAACATCCATCTACTTATATTTTAGGAGGAAGTATTAAGTATAAAATTAAGTGAGGAAATGTAAGTCAGGGGATACGTTTCGAAGAAAAAAAACACCTTAAAAAGATAAATAAATTTTCTTCCTTAGAGCATTTTCAATGGAGTATGGGTTTCTAAAAATATTGATGGTGCCTAGAATTTTAGAAACTCTCAACAAAAAACATTGACAGTGGATGCTGGATAATTGAATTTAATATGATATGGAAGTTTGAGTTCGGGGGAGAGTATGAGTTTTAAAAACTCTCATCCATACCCATGTCATTAGTTTGCTTTTGTATTATCTTATTTTTTTAAAAAAAATTATGAATTAATTTTTCTACAAATAAGTGGCAGGTATTTCAAAATAGATATGGATACAACTACCACTGAAAATGCTTATCAAACAAAAAATTTATTTGTATTTTATGGTATTAAATACCTTCTTTTTTATCCAAATTGGATAAATATCCATACATGCACCCATTTTTTTTTTGAAGCAGATCCATACACCATTAGAGATGTTCTTATCTACTTGTGAAATTCAAGATTTAAAATCCTATATTGTTGGAGATAGTATATAAAGTAAAAGGTTTTATTTTTGTCACATACATAAACCCACGTAAACAAAAGTCTAAATCAAAGATGCTCTAAGGTAAAAGTAGTTCGGGATAGACCGTCCATTAGATACCCTCAAATTCGTATATTCCCAACAACAAAAAGGAATTAATATTTTTTGGCTTACAACGGTGTTTGTGGGGAAAAATAAATTGAAGGGTATTTTGGGAAAAGTGGGGTGAGCAGGTGACAATTCGTCAAACCTTAAAAAATTTGTGATGTTGAAGCACTGTGTTTAGATTCGAGAGATCAATCTGTACAATCTTAGCCTAAACTAAGCAATGGCCGTTCCAGTCTTGCTTCAGACACAAAACGAGAAGGAGAAGGGTTGGTCTTAGGGAGAGAAGCGAGAGAAGAATGAGGTCAGAGTATCAGACTCTGTTGGATGTAATTGGTATGAATAGCTATGAACAATTCTTCTGTGTGTGAGAAGGTTAGATGATCAAGGTTGATCGACTTGAATTGTTCTGTTTCAGAGTAAACTTGTTGTCGTACTTCAGACTTGAAACTTGTATATTTTCGTGTGTTGTTGTTTATTCAATAGATTGAACATCTATTTATATCATATCTAATGTAACCACTCAACCTCTTTTCTGGAAGAAACTGTCGATGGTTGAGTAGTGGTGGAATGGTGAATGTGGAGAAGGTGTTGACAACTGCTCTCCACTTCAATTGCGGTTGAATAATTGGTTACTCAACTCACCAATCCTTTACTCAACTGCTATCGATCTTTCCAGAACTTCTCTTTAGTGTGTGCAAACTGCTGCACCACATGTCGTAGACTGCCAGATTAATATCCCCCAATTTATAACATTCAATATCTCATGTAATTTTGTAGTATTAAACAATACTAATGTTAAGTCAATTGAGACATGCTCAATGGGTCTCTTGACTGAGACTTGTCCTGCTTGACTAGCTAATGAGTCTAGCAGACTAAAATAAATATGTCATGCTTGACTAGTTGATGAGTTTAGCAGACTAAAATAAAATATATGTGTCCTGCTTGACTAACTGACGAGTCTAGCAGGCTAGAATAAAATAAATATGTATTTATTTGTGAATATGGAATAATATATCCATCTTGGTCAATTTTACATTGATAAGAGTATGCAGCTGAGCATAAAAAATTATAGTGGAGCCTCACAAAAAAATATATGTGATAGGCCTAGTAATTTATGATTTTTGAGATGTGGATTGAACCCTAAAATATTAAGCCAGAAATATTCACGTGAATATATAGGAAGAGGGACGCAAGCTTTGTTCTCACGTAAAATATATGAAGAGGGACGCAAGCATGTCCTCTCACGAGTGGAATAGAAGAGGAGAAGAATAGCTTCGGTCCTCATGTGAAGATAAGAAGAGGGACATCGACCATGTTCTCACGTGAAATATATGAAGAGGGACGTCAAGCTTGTCCTCTCACGTGAAATATATGAAGAGGGACGTCAAGCTCGTCCTCTTGAAGCAGGAGTCTCATGGTTTACTCTTTGCACCCGTCCTTACGTATTGAGCGTAAGAGAGTAAATTTGTCAATCTTGTGACAAGAAATACAAGTAGTACGGCCTTGATTCTATTTTGAAATCTTGTCTAGAAAATAGTCGTGTAGGCTTAGTTGCTTGACTAGCATACACATTGGAAGCAAGAGAGGTAGAAGTGTCTCATTCTCTTCAAAATTAGGGTTCGAAAGAGTCTTGCCAAAAGACTAGAAGTTCATGTTTTACTCTTTTGCTCAGCTTCACATGTTGAGGGCAAAAGAGTAAAATTCAGAATTTTTAGAAAGGAGCATGATGTTCATGCTCGTTTTTTAATAGGCGTACAAGCTTGACGTGTGAGCAAGAGAGCTAGAGAGATAGATGAGCTAGAGAAAAAGACGCGCGAGAAAATTAGGGTTTGAGGTTTTTGACACTTTTGTAACACTCATAAGTGTTGCAAAACTGTTTTCAAACCGTAATTAATTTAAAAGACACTTTTCATCATATTTTTACAACAAAATAAGTGTTACTAATTCATCTTCAAACCCTAATTAGGGTTTGGAATACTTTTGTCATATTTTGCAACGTTTACAAAATGTTGTGATTCTTATTTTCAAACCCTAATTTGGGTTTGATAATTTTGAAATGCTTTTGACACGTTTATAAGTGTTGCGAAGCGCTTTAAAACCCCTTTTCGAATTCTTTTACTCATTTTGCATTGGTTGTCTCTCTAAAGCAGAGGATCAATGCAACTGGGTACGACTTTTAGCTCGTAGAAGCTATAAAGTTATATTTTATTTAATTTAAGCATAATTATGGTACTTTAATTAATTAAATAAATATATATTATTTTAATAAGTTAATATTGCTTGATTTGAACATAAATACTAATGTAATTAATTTTGGGGATTCAACTGTGGAATATAACACCCGAAACAATACTCAAATTGCTATATACTAGTGTGCAATACATCTAGGATCCTAAGAGATTTTATGTAAAAATCATAAAACATCTGGGAAACTTGTTGTGTGCGCCAGTGTTGTTCTAATGATTTTGTGTAATAATGAATATTGATTAAATTCATTAATTTAATCATATATATTTGACTCAATTTGCTCTATACTAATGTGCAATACATTTAGGAACCTAAGAGATTTTATATAAAAATCATAGAACATCTGGGAAACTTATTGTGTGCGCCAGTGTTGTTTTGATTTTGTGTAATAATGAAGATTGATTACATTCATCAATTTAATCATATATGTTGGACTCAAATTGCTTTATACTAGTGTGCAATACATCTAGGAGCCTAAGAGATTTTATATAAAAATCATAGGACATATGGGAAACTTGTCGTGTGCGCCAGTGTTGTTCTGACTTTTGTGCAGTGATGAATATTGATTAAATTTATCAATTTGATCGTATATGTTGGCCAGACATATAAAGAGAAGACAAGGATATACACCTGAGAGCGAGTAGGGATAAGCTTTTTTTTACAAAATTTAAAAAGTCTGGTATTTCTCAGACCAGAGTATTGAGAGGTGATTTACTATTTTATCCTTGTCAAAAACTCACCATTTACATTAAGTCCCCTGCTTAGCAGGGAACGAGTAATGTTTCGTTGTAAGTACTAGATGGTGGCCTGACAGATAAAAATAAATGAAAATAACTTGATAGTTCAATGGTTAGATATTACCAGAGGAGTAGAGGTTGCTTTGAACTTTTGAGTAAGCAAGTATAGAAGGATGTCTTGTTGCGTCAATAATGCTCTGGTAGTAAAGCAAGGCTCTTGATGTTGGTTGGACACGCATAGTTTGATACTAGGCGCGTGAGTACTATCCCAATGTCGAGGCAAGACATGTGTCCAGACTTGAAGTGGACAAATATACTTCGATTAGAACACGACGTACAAAACGAAAGCATCTTCATACGAAGCTAGACATGAGTAGAGTTGGTCATATCGGTTGGATAGAAAGATGCATGCATCTTGTATTGTAGAATTCGATAAGAAGATGGAAAGTCATAACTTGATGGTTGCTAGATAAACTCGCTCGTCTAATTCAGTTTATCGGTGTTGATAGACATGTACGTCTTGATTGTGGCTGGACAAGAATGAAGCCAGCTTGATTGAGTAGTAAGCAATTGATCGTAACTAGAGACCGAGACAATCAAACTCATCTTGGTCCTGAGTGATGTGAATGAAACTTGATTGAAACCGGAAAAGCAAGTTTAAGCAAAGTTGGGCTGGTGGCTTGGCTTGAGGCAACAAGATATACGAAAGAATTTTCTAGGGTTCGAGTTAGTGAACCAGCAAATTATGTTGGATTCATTTAACCCTTGAAAAGAGAGGTGGAAAGGCTTGTTTGACTGCGACTCGAAGTTGAAGTAGACAACCATATTTTGGCAAGTCGAGAGCTACTTTAAAGTGAACATTGGAGTTTGCATGAAACACGTCTTGACTATTAAAGACTTCGAACGAAGCAGAGATGATATGTTTTTTTTATAGTGGTAAGTAAAGGGTTTCAAACTTTCGAACTTGGGAAGATTGATTTTATATTTAATAAATTAATTTTAAGCTAAATATATACATAAAATATGAAAATAATATTCACAAATACTGAGGTTATGGATTTCACTGTTAACCACTTTTAATTGGTTCCAAAAATAATAATTCTACACAATTCTAACTCAAATAAGTGACTCTAATTTTTGTCGGTAGATTTTTAAAATATCAATTGTAAATCACAAGCATGGCTCATCAAAAGCTCTAGGTCCTAGCATAAACCATCAAATAAAATCATAATCGATTAAAAAAAATCGTAATTTCAATTAAAAATAAATACAAAACTAATAAAAGAATTATTAAAAGTTACCAATTAATCATGGAAAAATGGCTTCATCCTTGCCTCAGTGATGGGGTTTAGCTCCTCATATTAATCAGTTGCTCAAAATAATGATTCATGAAAGGATGAAAAAGAGTGAAAATAATAAAAAATAGGAAATTCACAATGTTTATAAGCGTTACAGACTCACTGTTACAGAGGGAAAAGTGTTTCACTGAAGATAAACGTTGCAAATGAAGATAAATGTTGCAAAGTTAAAAGCTTTAGCAACAAAATCTTCATCTTTTTGGCCAAGGAAACTTCAACCTTTTAGCAACGATTTCTTCATCTTCTTCATCACGAGCAATTTTTCTGGATTTTGATTCTTTCGTTTTTTGCCTCTCCAGCCCCCCGCCATAACTCTTCTACTCGACTTCTATTTATATTAGAGACCCAACAACTCTTCGAATCTTCTTTTTTAATGACTAAATCTTGAAAATATTTTCTCTTAAACCACAAAAATCATTCTCGGCAAATTAAAATCTTCTCACTTTCTATTTTCTGTTTTTGTTCGAATCTCTGTAATTGAAAGCAAGATATATATTGTTACCAGATTTCTCTCAATATTTCTTTTCTTGTTTTGTTTAAACTCGAGAGAATCAAATCAATGATTGAGTATCCGAGAATATCTTTTTTTTTTCTTTTTCCGTTAACTCAACGACTTATTTGGAAGATTTCTTTCAGTTTTTACGCTTCCAAAAATGTGTACTCATACCTATTACTAAGGGAGAAAATAATCTTGCTTTAGAACCTAAAAAAATCTCCTCCAAATCTTCTTCACAAAGTCGCTCAGTTGAGAACAAATCTTTTCCCGCTATTTATGAATTTGAAAGAGAAGTAGGTGGGTGCCCGTATCCAAAGCTTAGGTGACTTTAGCAAAGTTATTGGGTGCCCTTATCCAAAATGAGGGTGTCTTTATCAACTCTTCTGGGTGCCTTTAACGCTTATTAAGCCAATTTTTCCATGATTGTTTATTTTTTCAAAAATGCCTAAAAATATACAACAAGATAATATTAGTACATAAATTGAGAAAAAATAATATAAAAATGAGAACAATTAAGACACAAAAACGTGTCAATCAAGAGAGCAGATGAGCAAGACTTGATTTAAGCTAGCTTCAGGCAACATTGACCGTGCGGGCAGCAAGACCCATCGATGTTGAATTCGATGGAGTTGGTAGACATGTGCGCTCTTGGATTGTAGATGGACAAGATTCGAAGCAAGCTTAATCGCAGTTTGAACAAAGGAAGTAGACGAAGTAAGTCCACTGAAGGTGGACATACATGAGGCAGAGGCTTGTAGAAGCAAGACATACGAATCTATTTTAGGGTTTAAATTGGTGAATCAAGCGGACTAGGCTTTGAAAGGTTGGTGGACCAGTTTTCTTGAGCGTGACTTCGAAGTTGAGATGGATAAACACGTTTTGGCAGTCGAACATTACTTTGGGGTTGAAGTGAATAAACGTATTTGAGTTTGCACAAAACACGTCCTGACTATTAAAGTTTTCGAACGAAGTAGAAACGAAGAGTTGAGTAAAGTTGGATGAGTAGGCTTTGTATCAGGCTGATCAATTTGATAAACGTATATGTCTTGGATGTACAAAATTTGGGTGAAAGATAGATGGATGGTTAAAGTAGGACATGGAATTGGTCAGACAGGCATAGTTTGGAAGAATAAGCGTTGACTTGTTATACAAGCTGATAAGCATGATTTTGTAGTAGGCGGACAGTCTGGAGCTTGGTTGGCATGAAGGCAGGTGAACATAGCTTGAAATCTTGACGGACGAGTTGAAGTTGCGTTCAACATCAAGTGGTGAAAGCAAGTCTTATCTTTTGTTTTGACGTCGACAATGCCGAATCCTCATTGATAGATAAAATAAACCTTTTTTATTAAGCTCTCTTACTCCTTCCTCTTGCTAAACAACGACAGTCGATCCTCTCTTTGGTACCCCAGGTCTCTTCCACCTTGGTCGTTGCTATCAGGTAAGATCCACTCGTATTTTTTTATTTTTTTCTGTTGTTTGTACTAACAGCTCTTTTTGTAAGTACTAAAGCTCCATCTTGGTGATTATTGTTAGCAACACTCCTACTATCACCTTCGTTCCTGGTGATAATATTAACAACACTAGTCTTCATAACCCTAGTTTTGTTGGAGGCGTTGTTAATCAACTTTAGTTGCACGAATATATCCTATCCATCATTAGTCGTTGTAGTTGGGTAAGCTAGGGTTTTATCAAACGTAAAAAATTTATACAATTCACATGATTCTTTTTTTAGGTGTGTGTGACGTCCAAGTTTTGTTGTGAATACAGAAAAGCTTTGATTGATGATGGACGTGTAAGTAGCAAAAACTGGTTGTACAAGTTTGATGAAGTTGATGGACGTGTGAGCAAACCAGACGAACAAATTGGAAGGAACCAACACAAGCTTAGTAGTTGGACAAGCTGAAACCGTGTGTTACTGGTCGGACACTGTAGAGTCCGCTCTCTTGTCGTGTTCGAGAGTTTAATCATGAAAGGTGTATTCGCTTATTCCTTGTTTTCCTTCTAGCAATGAGAACAAGTCTTTCTCTCATTTTATTAACTTCCACGGCCAGGTAAGTTAGGGTTTCGACTAAAACTCCTTTTATTTTACGTGAACTGCTCATATGATTTTATTTTATTTTGCCGTGAATACTTACTCACGCTCATTTTTATGTTGGCAGCATTGCTTGCTTCTTGTGAGGGCGACCTTGAATCTACTGTTTGTCTTCATTTTGCAGTCTGGTATTTTTGAAGCAGGTAGAAGTAGTACGTGATCAACATAAGGAGTGAGTTTTCTGGTTGTATGATGACTTTTATGTGAAGAGCCTCTGCTGATTATGCCTTGTTATCCTTAATGCTGGCATTGAGTGTTGTTGACTTTATTCTGAGGTTACTAAAGTTGAATTGATCTTGCCAATGAGATCAAGTCCCCATGTGTCGAACGGTCTGGAGGTGTTTGTCAACAAGAAAAAGGGATGATACTGATTTGGTTCGCATGTATGTAACCACCATGGATAAGTAATGTTGCATCTACTGAAGAAAGTGTATTGGGTTTCAAACTCCTTCATGAATTCATGTTTATTTATATGAGTCTTCGAATAAGTTGAAGAAGTAGATACAAGCTTGTATGAACTGAAACTTGTTGTGAAGACTCCTCGTCATAAAATTCAGACATGCATAGTTTCCACGGAAAAGGCTATAGAATCCTCATACAAACTCGGATTGATGCGTTCGACCCGACATTTTGAATCCAGGAGGCTAAGTTATCATATGCAGCAAGAATAAATTAATTTGGAGTTTGATAGGTTGATCAATTATGCGTGAACATCCGTGATTGGTAATCCCGTGTAAATTTTCAGATTTTGTAGATTCTAATGTAAGAGCCATATCTCTTAGCTCGTGTATCCGTTAGACGCGCCCTTTCAGTATTTTGTATCATAGACATATACGAACAACTTTCGTGAAGGACGCATTGCCCCATTCATCACCCATAAGTACGTTTTTTCAGAGTTAGGGAACCAAAGTACATAATAGCTTGGGTGTAGAGCTCGTAAGAAAATCTTGTAAGAAACCCTGGCATATGCCTTTCTGTTGTAAAAGCCTCAAAATAAGTTTATAATCCTTTATTTATATGTCTTTATGTCTTCACATGAGTTCCTTGTGCTTGGAGCATTCCTGCTCATCAGATTCATATCTCTAGATTGTGACTGTTGTTGAAGAAAGAAACTCTGAATTCTATGATTGATCAAGTTGGTTGGACGTAAAAATAACACAACTAGCAGAGATCCAGGCAAATATGGAAGTGCATAAAATTTATCTTGAAAATTGATGTGATGACCATGTCGCTAACAATAGCTTGAAAGCCAACATTCTAACAGTTTAGAAGGAGGAGCCCGAATCTGGAGTGACCTTGCTTGAGTATTTATCCAGGCGAGAGATGGTTATGTCTGCCTTGTACCAGTGGTAGATAGAATCTCAACTCCACTGTCGCGTGTCTTTTTCAGTAGATTGGCGTCACCAGGGGAGAGTAGACAATATGGGCTCAGTCCCTACTATTGACACTGTTAGTAAGAGGAAGAAGCTTCAGATTGGATGAGAGTATTGATGTAATGTGAGATGGAGTATACATGGATGGCTTTGCACCTCATAGGTAGTCGGTCTTAAAAGAAGACCCAAGGGTTCACAACTAGATGTAGATTGTGGTTGTGCAATATGAAGGTCTCTCTGTTTTGTAAGGTGAGGAGGCTGGTGCATCAATTCTCTAATGGTAGAGAAAGAAACATGACTTGAGGTAGTCGTATGCTCTATGTTACCTTTTTCATTTTGAATGAGCATGTCTAGCATTATCGTTGATTGTATTCTCATTATTCTCAGAAGGGCAACATGTCTGATAATGAAGAAGGTGGTGTTTTCTAAACTCCTTCAGAAAGTGATAAGAGTAGTCATCCCATCTCAGAAGAAGAGGAGAATAATGGCTCAAATAATGATCTTGATATTCCAAATAGCTTTCAACATGGCCTGGTGAGTCTTCATCTTGAATTGACTTTATAATTGCTTAGAAAGATCTTTTGAATGAAAAGTTAAATGAAAATATGAGTAATCTCGTGAAATTTCGTTGTTAGAAAAATTCAGAAATAATTCCTTTACTAAAAACGCCGTAAAATCCTCTATGAAGTCCGTTTTTGATGATTTAAACCAAAATTTTCATCGCCAGACAACGATCTATATCCTATCGCAGGAGATTTTGAGTTTTGAGGCCATTTAGGACCCCAAAAAGACAAAACATAAAAACTCAGGAAGATTTCATGAACTTTTTCAACTGGGAAGTAGTTGAGAGGTTTGATCTTATCTATTAGCTCATTTGTCTGATTGTTATGATTTTTGATATGTTGTAGATGACATCCATACAAAGAGATTAGTATATAACTCACTCCTATATTCATTACCAATTGCTCCCAGTTCGCAATTTAGTACAAGATAATGTCAAATTTGTTTTTGATGAGCTTGGTGCAAAAACGTGTCTTTAAGCCTCTGGGCTATTTACTTGAGTTTTTGGTGCTTCATGAGTATATTTACGTATTCAATCCACTTATACTCTGAAAATTCTTGTTGGAGCTTAATTCTCATATTTCTTCATTGATTGGTAATTTTACAGGGCGAAAGTAGAGAGGATTGTAGTGGCGTTGAAGAAGTACTGATTGTAGACCAGGTTGATAAAACCATTGCCTCTTCCCTGAAAAACCCTGAAGAAATCTTTTCTAACATGATTGCTGATGTAGAAGATTAGAGTGAAGGTACCACAGAGAATGAAAAGGCCATGGTTGTGTCTAGGTATCTTGGTGTAGGTCTTCTTTTTGCCTCCTTCACTCATAGGTGTGACTCTCTCTATCAAAGCAGGTGTAGTTGTGATCGATTGCCTGAGTCTAGGCAAGAGTCTCATGCGTTAGGAGCACCAACTTTGTATTAAGTACAAAATTGGTATTGAGATTAGTTATTGAATCTGACCTAAGATCAACTGCTTCTGAAACTGAAAAAATTCAAAAGATTGAAAAATTAAAGACTTGCAACTGAGATATCAATCTCTCACTGTGGTCGTCAAAATTTTTGTGGGGAAAAACGAATTGAAGGTTATTTTGGGGAAAGTTGGGTGAGCAGGTGACAATTCGTCAATCCTTAAAACATTTGTGTTGTTGAAGCACTTTATTTAGATTCGAGAGATCAATCTATACAATCCTGGCCTAAACCAAGCAATGGCCATTCCAGTCTTGCTTCAGTTACAAAATGAGAAGGAAAAAGGTTGGTCTTAGGGAGGGAAGCGAGAGAAGAATGAGGTCAGAGTATCAGACTCTGTGAGGTCATAGTATCAGACTCTGTTGGATGTAATTGGTGTGAATAGCTATGAACAATTCTTCTATGTGAGAAGGTTGGATGATCAAGGTTGATCGACTTGAATTGTTCTGTTTCAGAGTAAACTTGTTGTCGTACTTCAGACTTGAAACTTGTATATTGTCGTGTGTTGTTGTTTGTTTAATAGATTGAACATCTATTTAAATCATAGCTATTGTAACCACTCAACCTCTGTTCTGGAAGAAACTGTCGATGGTTGAGTAGTGGTGGAATGGTGAATGTGGAGAAGGTGTTGACAACTGCTCTCCACTTCAATTGCGGTTGAATAATTGGTTGTCAACTCACCAATCCTTTACTCAACTGCTATCGATCTTTCTAGAACTTCTCTTTAGTGTGTGCAAACTGCTACACCACATGTCGTAGAATGCCAGATTAATATCCCCCAATTTATAACATTCGATATCTCATGTAATTTTGTAGTATTAAACAAAACTAATGTTAAGTCAATTGAGACATGCTCAAAAGGTCTCTTGACTGAGACTTGTCCTGCTTGACTAGGTAATGAGTCTACCAGAGTAAAATAAATATGTCATGCTTGACTAGTTGATGAGTCTAGCAGACTAAAATAAAATAAATGTGTCCTGCATGACTAACTGACGAGTCTAGCAGGGTAGAATAAAATAAATATGTATTTATTTGTGAATATGGATTAGTGTATCCATCTTGGTCAATTTTGCATTAATGAGAGTATGCAGTTGTGCATAAAAAATTATAGTGGAGCCTCACAAAAATATATATGTGATAGACCTAGTATAATTTATGATTTTTGAGATGTGGGTTGAACCCTAAAATATTAAGCCAGAAATATTCACGTGAATATATAGGAAGAGGGACGCAAGCTTTGTTCTGACGTAAAATATATGAAGACGACGCAAGCTTTTCTTCTCACGAATGAAATAGAAGAGGAGAAGACTAGCTTCGGTCCTCACCTGAACATAAGAAGAGGGACATCGACTCTGTTCTCATGTGAAATGTATGAAGAGGGACATCAAGCTTGTCCTCTTGAAGCAGGAGTCTCATGTTTTACTCTTTGCACTCGTCCTTACATGTTGAGGGTAAGAGAGTAAATTTGTCAATATTGTGACAAGAAATACAAGTCGTATGGATTTGATTCTATTTTTAAGTCTTGTCTCGAAAATAGTCGTATAGGCTTAGTTGTTTGTCTAGCATACACATTGGAAGCAAGAGAGGTAGAGGTGTCTCATTCTCTTTAAAATTAGGGTTTGAAAGAGTCTTGCTAGAAGACTAGAATTTCATGTTTTACTCTTGTGCTCAGCCTCACATGTTGAGGAAAAAAGAGTAAAATTCAGAATTTTTAGAGAGGAGCATGACGTTCATGCTCGGTTTTTAGTAGGCGTGCAAGCTTGAATCTGGGAAGCAAGACGCATGAACAAGAAAGCTTGATGCGCGAGAAAATGAAGGTTTGAGATTTTTGACACATTTTTGTAACACTTATAATAGTTGCAAAATCGTTTTCAAATCCTAATTAATTTAAAAGACACTTTTCGTCATATTTTTGCAACACTATATGTGTTACTAATTCATTTTCAAACCCTAATTTGGGGTTTGGAATACTTTTGGTCACGTTTTTGCAACGTTTACAAATTATGTGATTCTTATTTTCAAACCCTAATTATGGTTTGGTAATTTTGAAACGCTTTTGACACGTTTATAATATTACAAAGGATTAATGCAACTGGGTACGACTTTTAGCTAGTAGACGCTATAAAGTTATATTTTATTTAATTTAAGCACATCTATGATACTTTAAGTAATTAAATAAATATATATTATTTTAATAAGTTAATATTGCTCTATTTGAACATAAATATAAACGTAAGTAATTTTGGGGATTCAACTGTGGAATATAACACTCAAAACAATACTCGAATTGCTCTATACTAGTATACAATACATCTAGGATCCTAAGAGATTTTATGTAAAAACCATAGAACATCTGAGAAACTTGTCGTGTGCGCCAGTGTTGTTCTAATGATTTTGTGTAATAATGAATATTAATTAAATTCATCAATTTAATCATATATGTTGGACTCAAATTGCTCTATATTAGTGTGCAATACATCTAGGAGCCTATGAGATTTTATATAAAAATCATAGAACATCTGGGAAACTTATCGTGTGCGCCAGTGTTGTTCTGATTTTGTGTAATAATGAATATTGATTAAATTCATCAATGTAATAATATATGTTGGACTCAAATTTCTTATACTAGTGTGCAATACATCTAGGAGCCTAAGAGATTTTATATAAAATCATAGAACATCTGGGAAACTTATCGTGTGCCCCAGTGTTGTTCTGATTTTTGTGCAGTGATGAATATTGATTAAATTTATCAATTGGATAGTATATATTGTCCAGAAATATAGAGAGAGGACAGGGATATGCGCCTGAGAGAAAGTAGGGATAAGTTTTTTTTTACAAAATCTTAAAAGTCTGGTATTTCTCAGACCAGAGTATTGAGAGATGATTTACTATTTTATCCTTGTCAAAAACCCACCATCTACAAGCGGGTCTTGTACGGAAGCTATAGTACCCAACTAAAAATAATTGTATGCGAGGAAACAGTTTTTGGGTTTTTTCTTTTTGTTGTGAAGAATTTTCTAAAACAATACAAATACACAACCTCGGCTATGACAAAATCCCTATACACACCAACTTTCTTAACAAAAAATTTCTCAAAATTAATATTCTTGAAAAATTAGTTTTCCGGTTAATTTAATTCCTAATCTACCCATGAAACATTTACCCATAGAATTAAGAGAATTACATGGAATTTCTTAGCCCAGCGATTAGTTTGTAAAACAATTCACATTAAAAAGATTATATCATCATAAATTAACCCCATCCGCTACCAATTGATACATCATAACATACCCTAATTTTATACTTCCTACATTCCTGTTTAGATGAAGGTTTTGGGTTTCTTACAAGTGTCATTAATACCTGAAAGTTTTCATATTATTCCACAAAAATTTCAATAACACCTTTATATGTTGTCTTGGAACTATAAGTTACTTTTTATATACTGATATTAATGAATGTTTGAGGACTTTTATCAAAGGCATAAATGAAAAAAATTCATAATTTACTGCACTTCATAAACTACGTAAAAAACTCAAAACCTTTATCTAAATAGGGACAGAGGGAATATATGATCTCCGATTAAAAAAAAACAAACAAACATCATACCACAAATAATTTATTTAAAAATAAAAAATACAACCTTGTTTCTTGTGATGTATTCTTGTTATTTTTTATTCTTTTTCGGTACAGTCAATCTTTTTAGTATGTCATGCACATATGTTAAATAATACTATTTTAATTATATATGTATATATATATGATTAATATATGTGTAGATGGTGAATTTTTAACAAGGGGTAAAATATTAAAATTGCATTTGCCCAGTAGTAAAAGCGTTGAAATAATAAGATTTTTATGTGCCAATGACTCGGCATCAGAAGCATAAAAATATTTATACTTTATATTCTGCAAAAGAATTAAAATATAAAATTCATACTACAAGCATCTCATACTGATCTTGTAGTCTCTCTGAAAATACACATATAATATTAGAGCCTCACCTGGCTGAGCTTTCAATATTTTATATGAATATACAAAATAGTAGTGTTGTACGACTCAATGCTTACTCATTTATAATGACTGGATAGCTCCTAGAGGAATTAATCACTAGTATAGAGCAACATTGTCCTCAAAATATCACTGGTGCTGATTGCAACTTCTTCCTAGATGATTTCTAACTACACAAATAAATATCATAACACATCTTCATTCCTGAATGGATATGAATGCTCCTAGATAGATTGCCTACTAGTATAAAGTGAATCATAAAATAAATTCTAGTGTTATATTCTCTGGTTGAATTCCTAGAATTGCTTGATATTAATATTCAATCCTTAATTGAATAATATTGATTCAATCAGTGTTTATACAAACTTGTATGAAAGCTCATAACAAGTTGCACACCAACATACTTAGTTGAAACTCTGAAAAAAAACATACCAATGGTAGATAATGGGGCAAAATGTTCTAAACAACATATTTTCCTCTATGTGTCTACTACGACATACCAAAATGATGTCCCATTCTGAGTAATGGTCTAAGAGATGTGGTATAAACCCTAGAAGAAATACAAGATGAAAATTATCAGAATTTTGTCTAAAAATTCCTGGAAGGTTGCTATTTACTCTGTTTGACAGCCAAAACGATCTCTAAAACAAAATCATTCCGCGATAGGAGATAGATGATAATTTTACGATTCTGAAACTGGGGTGGATCATCAAAAATGGACATCGTATGAAGAATCTACATCGATTTTACTAAAGAGCGTTATGTCTGAAATTTCAGACATATGGGCTAACACCGGGCGGCCTCAAAAAATGGCACGGGTGTACATAACAATTTTGGTCTTCAGAGCAACAAAGTCTTAAGAGAAAATTTGTGGGAGGATTAAGAAATAATAATTAAAGAAAAAAAAAGAATCGTGGGACCGGTACCAACAGGTCGGCCATCCCTTGGCCGGTCCCACTCTTGTATTATTTTCAAGTTTTATTATTTTATTCAAACACTAGGTTTTCCTCCTCATATTAAAACTCTTTTGTTTTCTATCAAAATTGAAAAATTCCTTTTTGCTTTAAAGACCAAATAGCTACGCAGAGAAAAATAGAAGGATCCCGCTACCATCTAATATATTAAAATATTAGGGTGTGTTTGGTATCGTTTTATAAAACAGTTTTCGGTTTTATAAAACAAAGAAAACAGAAAACGCAAGAAAACACGTTTGGTAGCTATGTTTCCCCAGCACCACTGACACCAACAACTGCAACAACAGTTGCAACATGAGTTAGGCAACCATCTCACTATTTCTTATTTTCTCCTCCCTTCACTATAACCATCTAAGAAAGAGCAACAACAAAAGTAAAACACATTACCTGTTCTGCACCAGTTTACCCTGAAATAAAGCAGCAGAGCGTATGCATGTGGGAAATGACAGATGATTTGCATACATATTTGGTTCCAAAATCTGAATTTTTAGATAACTCCAGTTACACTTAACAAGTACTATCAAAGCTTGAATGTAATATGGCTCTAGAGCTACAACTATTTATAGAGACGATGCAGCAAAATCACAGTGGTAGTCCTCAACATGAAAGATTCAAAATTACAGATTGTTTGGTCCCAGCAGTATTTTCTGCGGTACTGGGTCCCAACAAGAAAATAGAGGTGAACAAAAGTAGTTTAAACTCATGACTTTCTACTCTCAACCAGCATACAGTGAACGATAGTCTGACCCGTTACTCATCGATACAAAAACAAGGAGTATGTTTTGCAATCATGGGTTAAGCTCCTGAATTTCATCCAGAAGGTTTTTCTCCTGCAAAATAAAGTGGTGGAAATCAGTTATTGCCTTAGAGGTCCAAGCTTAGATGTATTTAAAAGTAAAGAACACAAAAGAACATGAACAATTAACATACATAAAAGAATAGAGAACTCATACCTATGTCAAAGACCTATAAGATAAAATTGGAAGAAACCCATGTTTCAAAGTCATAGCAGAGTTAATCAAAAACAGTAAAAAACTCAATTTCAAACACAAAATAAAATTAGAAAGACTGGAGTTGAAACCCTAGACAGAAACCCCAAATACAGAAATAGAACAAGACACTTTGAAACCTTAGATTCCTGCTATAAAGATATTGAAGATTGAATGCAAAAACCTTAGTTCTAGGTTTTATAAAAACTAGAACTAATCTTATCCAAATACTAACCAAAACCCAGAATTAATTATCTACACTCACTCAATTTAAGAGTACAAAAGGAAGATTAAATACAATACCGTAAGAGGAACAGAAGTAGTCGCTTTGAGAACAAGACCTGCTACTAAACCTTAACCTTGAAGAACTAACTCCAGCAGAAGAAATTGAAAACTACAATGGATCTACTAAGTCCATCAAATGAAGGAAATAAGCTTCTAGTACCAAACCCTGAACCAGATACTTGTACTGACGCAACTGCAAAAATCCTACAAAACAAATAAAAATCGTTACTTATTTTCATAGGTTTAACTCAAAATCAATACCATTTATGATAGAGATTAGAAATAATTTATTAGGTTAACATTGAAAAATTAGAATCGAAAAAATTAGAGCACTAAAACATAGGGGAAAAAAATATTATGGGTTTCAATACGAACAATAAAAAAGGGATGATAACCTTAGTATAACCCATGTTGATTAGTTCATTTAATTTGGTGAGAAGTTTGATAATCATATCATCCCCTTGGGTTCTAAATTAACCTTGAAATCTTATTTGGAACAATAGAGCTGGTGATGGAGATGAATAAGAAAAGTTTGGGAAACAAAAAGTTCGAGATCGAGAAGATTAATAGAGTAGAACCACAATTGTATACGGATTAAAGCAAAAGAAAAACCCTAGATTGAAGTAAAAGATGAGATCCCAGATTTTGCTAAGAGAAAAACCCAAGAGAACACTAGTACAAATTTGGGCTCCCGTGACAGTTCGAAATTCTTAATCATGACAGTTCAAGAAATACATGTCATAAAAGAATAAGCTACGAGA
The DNA here is from genome assembly GCA_023531435.1 of Papaver californicum. Taxonomy (NCBI): domain Eukaryota; kingdom Viridiplantae; phylum Streptophyta; class Magnoliopsida; order Ranunculales; family Papaveraceae; genus Papaver; species Papaver californicum. The sequence goes on from JAJJMC010029624.1 coordinate 4,863,045, forward strand.
TATACGCGACAGTTTCTTATAAAAACTCACACTAATAATGGTATAAAACTGTGACAGTTTACTAACTGTTACTTAATAATTATACCATGACAGTTTTTGTAGAAAACTGTTAGTGTATATTGATGTACAATAACAGTTATAAACTGCTACGATTCTTAAGCAATAGCAACAGTTTTTATAAGAACTGTTATAGAAGTATATAGCTATATATGACAGTTTCTGTCAATTAAATTCATTTTCATTTTAGTAACAGTTTTAATCAAAAACTGCTGCTGTAGCAGTGGTTTGTAAAGTGATAGTTAGTTCGTTTTCTAACTTCTGGAAGTGGCTCTATATACACCTTCGCCTATCTTTTTGTTTGGAAAACCATAATTTTTCTATACTATTACCCATCTCTCCGTTTTCATTAAATCAAAAACCTAATCTTTCTCTTAAGAAAAATCTAGGGTTTTTCTTTTGCTTTAATTCGTGTACAATTCTGGTACTCTATTCATCTTCTATAATAGTTTAATTTTGTTACTTCTTCACCTTCTTTATCACCACAAATCACTGAAAATGGTGTTGTTTCATCATATGCAGATCCTTCTCCTGATGATAACAATCTAAAGTTGTTGTAATTCAAGTAAGTTTTGAGTTTAATTTCATGGGGTTCTTATAATTTTTTCATAAATTAGTTAAAATTTGATTATTCATTACAGAATTAGTGATTGTGAATAGCGATTATAGAAGCATTGGTATGAAGGAAAGATCTAAGAATTGCAGTTTGGCAGATTTTGTTTCATCATACTACTACTTCATTTACTCACTGTAAGTTGTTCCTTTCTAACTTTCATAACCTTAGCATTTCTAGATCCAAGTTTTTGTGTTTGTTACTGATCAACTCAGGACTGGCAGAATTATCTCTCGCAATGATGGCGAAGAATACGATCCTGGTAATGGGTCTTCTGCTGTTGATCAGTTGCTTCACTTCCATTACAGCGACAAACAAATACATAAGGTACAGAGATCCTAAACAACCAACAGGTGCTCGAGTCAGAGATTTGAGGAAGAGAATGACATTGGAGGAGAAGATCGGACAAATGACGCAGATCGAACGAGGTGTTGCATATGCAATCAAGAATTGGTTTATTGGTAAAGCTCTTAAACCATAATCTTTCATTCATAGTGTTATAAGAATGCAGGTTCTAACAGTAATGCACTATTATGTTCATTAGGGAGTGTATTGAATGGAGGAGGAAGTGTGCCAGCTCCTCAAGCCACTGCTAAAGATTGGGTAAATATGGTAAATGGGTTCCAAAAGGGTGCTCACTCGCAACAGTTGTATCAATTTTCAGCTATGCTATAGAGTTCAGAGGTTTCCCCTGTCCACTGAACTTCCATTTTGAGTCGTGCAGGTTTGTAGAGACCCAAGATGGTGTCGGTGTTACGAGAGCTATAGTGAAGATCCCAAAATTGTGCAGCTAATGACAGACATCATATCTGGTTTACAAGGAGAGATCCCTAAGAAATATGCAAAAGGCGTTCCTTACGTTGCAGGGAAGTAAGAGCACAACAACTTTCTCTAAATATATGTACTTTTTCTTCAGTGGCCTCAATCATTTCTCACAAAAATATTTTCTTATGTATTGCAGGAACAATGTGGCAGCTTGTGCTAAGCACTTTGTTAGTGATGGTGGCACCACTAAGGGAATCAACGAAAATAACACCGTGATTAGTAGAAAAGGATTGTTCGATATTCACATGCCCGCTTACCGTAATTCAGTCTACAAGGGTGTTTCAACTATCATGGTCTCATACAACATCTGGAATAGGATAAATATGCATACCAACAAGGATCTTATCATTGGTTTCCTCAAGAACACACTCAAGTTTAGGCAAAAAAATCAATTTTAGCTATTTATGTTTGTGCATTTTCTCCGGTTAATTTAACTTCACCTAATTCAGCAGAATCTGATAGACTAACATTACATTTATTCATGGATGTTACCAGGGTTTGATTCTTTTTCTGTTATTTTTTTCCCAACAGATTTTGCAGAGACTACATAGGTCTGCTTTATGGAGTCTGGTCTTTAAGAGATTGTGTTGTTGTTCTACTGGAGCCAAGTATTATAAAACTTTATCTACTAAGGGATTGGTCAATTTGTGGATATATATGCATAGTTTCTTTCAGTACCATCATTTGAACATTTTGTATAGTTTCCGAAACGCTCGAAAGCTGTTTCATTTATATCGAGTTAGGTCTAATTATGTTTAGAGAAGCCATCTTATTCTTTTTAATCTGATTTTTTTCTGTAGGAAAGACGTGTCGTGACTGGGAAATTAGGCAATGTGTAACTTAGTTTGGAGGTAAGCTCCTCTACAGCACTATGTCTTTTGCTTCTCCTTCGTTGTGGTTACACTAGGCTAATTTGATTACAGTGCCCAATGTTGTTACTTTATGATTGGATAGACTTTTATTCGTGGAGCTATGACAAAACGAGGAACTACTTTGGTGTGATTTACCCTCTTCTAGTCGAGATAGTGTTAACTGATTGTGTAAATTCGCGTCTCTGCGTCAAAAATCGGCTGGTGATTTTTGATTTCCTAGTAAACACTAAATACCCATCGTCGAATTTTAATCACTGACGCTTGAGTTTCTTATCAGGTTGGTATAAAGATGGATTTAACGAATCTTTACAAGTGACTCCAGTTTTCTTTTATATGCTTTTTTGTGTGTTACATTTTCAGGATAAATAAAAATATTAACCATCACTACATGTTACTGTCAAGGCTTTCATCAGTAAATACTGAAGAACGATAGGGATTTCTGTGAGTTATATCTCCATTTTTTATAAGGTTATAATTTTGAAATGAAGTTGTAGTGACATTTAATTATGGGGTATTCTCGAATCTTGCAGGGCATGATTGGATTCATTTAGTATTTTAGCCTTCTATACCAAGGTCTGGTTTCTTATGGTTTAGATTTTTCAAAAGGTTAAGCATCTGGAATACAATTAAGTTGTAATCTGACTCAGTTTACAGACGGTTCATGGTGATGTAACGTTCCTAACAGAACTGGAAAGGTAGTATTTCTCTTTTGTTTGTATGCACATGTGGTCCTGAATAGAAATTCAAGAACTGATGATATTACTAGGTTATGGAAAACACACTGTTGCATCCCAGACTGTAAGAGACACATGCATTTAAACATAGCTGTACTTGTAAAAAAAATTATACGAATTGTTTTCTTTTTTCCTAACCTATTTGATCTATTGTAGATGATAGTGGAAGCACGTTGTTCTGACTGGAAGAGTGGACATAACATTATGCCATCCTAAACAGTTGCAACATGGTAGTCATCTTTTGTCGTCAGTGTGTTCTTCTCATTGTCCTAAGTGAAATTAAATATTTCTGAAATCTGTTAGTGAAAAAAATCTTTATCTTTTAACCAACTTTCTATATCACCCAGGAAGCTTGCAAACAGGAATAAGAGAGCTAGAGATGTTAACTTATTAGGTTCTAGTTTTGCACTTGAATTTTTGGTCGGTTCTGTAGATTGCAGGTTGGATGTTGATGTAATGATGAATATGTTTTCCCTTCTGTATTTTGGTTTTTTCTGGGGAAAAGGTTTCTTGTTTTGTCTAACTTTGTCTATTTAACATGAACAATACTATCGCTTCAGTTATCCCGATTGCTATGCTGGATTTTATAAATTTATGTATTGTTAATGGTTTATAAATTTATGTATTGTTAATGGTTTATAAATTTACAGGTCCAACTTCAACACAGGATTAAACAAGAGGCATAGCAATTTCGCCATTGGAAGGCCTCTCAAGAAAAGGAACATTTACAGGTAAATTCTTTACAGCTAACTATTCTACTTGGGATTGATTTATGGCCAATATATCACACTTCACACTTTCTCTAGTCGGTGTTCCATGAAATTAGTGCGGTCAAATGTATTCATCGCGTGATATCTCAGGTACATACTTCTGTTAAATGTGTTCTTCTTATTTAGTTTTCATGGCTAACATTCTAAATATTCTTATTTAGTTCATCTTCAGTTTGTAGGTTTGGTTTTGACTTTTTTCATGTTTTGCATTCAAAAGCCAAAATCTGAAAGTTTTTCAGTTTTGTTAATCGTTTGTTGTACCATACTTCTTCTTACTGGGGTTTCAATATCAGCTCGGGGATTTCTAACTAAGAGTTGGAAAAGCTGCACTTACTGCTCATGAGGAAAATCTGAGGGGAATTGCTATGGAGTTAACTTATACTCTCATTCATACTTCATTTGAGATCATGTTATAATGTAGGCTTTCAGTATGAATAATACGGCCGTTGACTGTCAGCCGTGAGAATTCGATTTAAAAATCAGTTGAAATACTAGTTTTTCCCCGCAATGGATTCTGATTTTTTAGCTAGTTATTATCGACAGTTAAAAATGAACACAATTAGCTTCGTTGGAGAAAAGATTACTTTTGCCATCGAAAGGGTGCTTTTATAATAAAAACTTAGCCAATTGCTTCTTTTGCAGGTGGAGTATTTTTCCCTTTCATCACTCAACAAATCCAGAAAAGTCATGGAAGATTTTGTCGATATATTGCAAGAAATTGTTTCGACGAGATCATTGCCAGGTCACTTTACACATGTCGAACCAAACATTTTGGAATATGGCCTTGCAGATCACTACAGTCCTCAACACACCTCACTTCACTTGACATTTCTGCTTACAAGGTCTGTGCTTTTTTCTTCTTTGTTTCCTAAACCCGAATTATGTTTATGAACACCCCCCAATTTGTTCTTTGATTACTAATTGAAGTTTTGTTTGTTAATTCATTGTTTTTATGCATTTATCGTGTATTGATTGTGGAGTAACACTTAATAAAGATACTGTTCAAGCTCATACTCAATGCATTTCTGAAATGGTTTGTTTTTAACACCAAATCGGTTGATTTTAACTAGTTTGATGGTGTTTGTGATGATCTGATTGGAATTTGGATTTTGGGTTTTGTGTTTTTTCAGGAGAAATATGGACCTAAGGGGGCTTTGAAGCCTGGGAGTAATACACCAGCTTCTCCTAAGTCGAATACTAAGCAAAAACCTGATGTTGATACTAACGTGGGTTATTTACTTGTCCCCAGTGGAATTGTAGGTAAGTTTGGATTTTTCATTTGGGTGTATCATTGTTGAAAGAAAATGCATATGCAAAATGGCTAATAGTAGTGCAAAACTTGATTTATGGATGCATAACTTTATGTCGAGGAGAAGAGATTAATAATTGAGGTCAAGAACGCCTTTTGGGATTTTGATTTGGGTGTTCTCATAGGTTACTTAGCCGTTCTGTTATGGGTTAATATGTTTGTTAGTTATACGAGAAGTACATATTTACATTTGTTGTAGTGAATTCTGAGCAGCTGTAGTCTTTGGCTAGTTAGGTACAGTCCCAGCTTAGGTGCACACCTTTTTGGCAGCGAGAATAACTTCGTTCCCTTGCCGACAGAGATCTCAGTCTACGAACTAAACATTAGTACTGTTAGTGAGAGTTTAGAAACTCAATGGGGTATTGTGGAAAAAACCATATCGAGCTTCAACCTTGTGAGTGAGAGTACTATTTAGTTGTTAGTTGCCACTTGAAACCCTAGCAGTAGAATTGGGATGTGAAAAATGGTTTGTGCATTATGAAGTATGTCATTCTTGATATGACATTTGCAGAAACGTGTCAGACAATAATTAAGTTGAAGGAACAGAACCATTAATTAAGTTGAAGGAAACAGAACAACTCCAGTTTGTCGGACTTGATAAGTCCAAAAGAAAGACTCTCCTGCCCTGCAAGTTCTAATTCTCGTCCACCATATGGTTCCTCATTTCCTTCATATCTTCACTCGGCCAGGTCATCTGATCACTCAACTGAAAACTAAGAATATAATTATGGATCTGTAGCATACTATGTTGAAACATATGAGGCAATTATGGATCTTCAGAAGAGTACAACCAGTAACGATGAAGTGACCTCAAGTTCAGGCCCAGAACCTTACTTCACGAGTTCCGAGCAAGAATATATCTGCAAAGACGATATCCCTGAAAGCAGACCCAGTAGCAGTCCTGATATGAATCCTCATCCAATCCTCACTTTAGCTGCCAAACATTAGTAAAGTGTAGCTATCATTTCTCTTATCTTTTTAGTGTATATGTCTGAAACAACCATTATCATGCAGGTCCTGGAAATGGCACTATTGGATCTGCCTAGGTTTTTTTTTTTCGACGTATACACTGCTTGTTTTATTTTTGGCAGAGATATATGATCAGATATTTAGTTCATTATAAGTACATTTAACTATTCCTTCTGATGGAGGATTTAGTTCCATATTTTAGTTCTTTCCACATTTCTACTCAGGCAAGGAGCCTTCCTATAAATAAATTGAGGCCTGCTTACTTGACGATCAATGGAATTGTATACTTTATACAGGTGATGTGAAAAACTCTTCTCTCTTTTTATCTTTTTATATTTTGTAAATTTGTATTCACAATGGAAAGCTGGTTGGTAACTAAAAGTTTGTCTCGTGTTTCTTGTCTAAGCAGGGAGTACTGTTCTAACTTTTATTTTATTTTGTGGTGATAGATATGCATTTGGTTTGCTGTAAAACTATCTCAAAGTCCCGTCTCCGTGGAAATTGCTAAGCTATTTTTATCAGGTGATTGTTTTTTAAGATTCTGATTGAGACTTCTTGCTGAAAGTTTTACGTATCTTCAGCACTTTTTCCCCGAGAACATGGTGCAAATTCTATTTTGTTAAATGCTTGTGTAGGAGTTTTGAGTGAGCAGTATAATAATCATTTTTAGAAAAACTGAAGTGTTTTAGGTGTGCTCTAGTGCTGACAACAGTGTACTATGTGCAACTATTTCTTTCTTTGCTGCTCTGGGATTCTTGGTATATGGTGGCAGGTATCCACTAATCTTAATAACAAATATCTACTTCATGAATTTTTAGATTGCTTTGTCGGGGTAACATTTGCCAATCTGTATTCTTGTTTTAGGCTATTTTACTTGATGATGCGCTTCCCAATCGAATCTAAAGGTCTTCAAAACAAATTGAATGAGGTACTTACTCAGAAGTCTTTATTGTCCTTGTACCTGTTATGCTTGATTGAACCTAAAAAAATAAAAATTATTTGTGTCATTTTTGTAGGTGATTGCGAGGGGATATAGTTTATTTTAAATACATTTACACTCTGTACCGAGTACAAGAACCCTTGAACTATCAGGATTCATGTCTTCCAAATGGACATTTATGCAAATGTGCATGGTTCATATTGTGGAATTATTTTATGTTTTATGTTTATAAAAATGCCAGATTCCACACTGTATAACTCGTTCTTTGCCAGGATAACACACATTTGCATTTTTAACTCATCTTCTTGGCAGGTTGGGTTTGTAACAGGGATATGTTGCACTTGTTTCTTGATCAGATGCATCGTTGTAAGTCTCTTCGTGTGTGCCAAAGAGGGAAACTGAATTTGGTTCTCATAGCAATAGTTAATCTTGTTCTTACTTTTGGCAATGATTCAAGTTCAATATGGAGGATTCTAAGTATTTTATGGTTTGTGATGCAGGTAATGGTTACTGCATTTGACAAGGATGTCAGCCTTGATGTTCTCAACCATCCTACACTAAACTTGTTCTGTTACTTAGGGACATGAATTGGCATGAGTATATTTCGATCAGCACTTCGTAAAATGGATGCGGTTTCAATCAACACTTCATTGTTAATTTATTTTAGTTAGTACTATATAAGACTACTTTCATATCAAGTCTTTTGAATTATGTAGTACATTCACTTCTAGTTAACTTATTTTATTTGAACTTACTAGTTCCGTACTAGCCATCTGTTAAACAGTTTATTGAGTAATCTAATGACAATTTTATTAAAAGCTAAATTTTCTTTCTATAATTTTATTGAGCAGTGTCAGTAACTAGTTTGCTACAAATTAGCCTTCTACAAAGTTGACTCTTCTATGACAGTTTTAGTCTAAGAAGTTAAGTTTTTAATGATAGTTTTTATGTAGAAACTGTCACCTTAGTAAAAGAAATTAAGTTATCCATGACATTTTTTATGGAGAAACTGTCATCTTAGTAAAATAAATTAAGTTAACCATGACAGTTTTTATGGAGAAACTGTCACCTTAGTAAAAGAAAAGTTATCCATCATAGTTTTTATGGAGAAACTATCACCTTAGTAAAACAAATTAAGTTATCCATGACAATTTTATTTAGAAAATGTTATTATATATTGTCAACAATGACAGGTTTATGAAAAAACTGATACTAATAGTTATGATTCTGTGACAGTTTCTTATAAACCCTTTCGTAACAGAGCCTTTAATGACAGTGCAATAATTTTTTAAAACTGTCACATAAGTATTTTGGTGACAGTTTTTAACTGTCACATAAGGCCAAATTTGTACTAGTGGAAGAGAAGGATGAGATCTGCCTGTACATAGATAAGAATTATTGAGAGAGACCCACTAATAGAAGTTACAAAACAAACTTATCACAATACAAACCACTACTAGTAGATAATGGCTAATTAGGGACTCAAACTAAAAATATCGTGCGTTTGAGAATGCTTTAGGGTAGATTATATGAATAACAGCTTTTTTGGATCAAAACTGCCACTATAAATGGAAGTGGCGGTAATTAAAAAAACTGTCATCTATAACTTTACTCTTTGATAACAGTTTTTATATTGAAACAGTTGCAATAACCAAAGAATAGTATCAGTTTATAACTGCTATAATACATCAATGTACACTAACATTTTCCTACAAAAACTGTTATCGTATAGATATTCAGTAACAGTTAATAAACAGTCACGAATTTTCACCATTATTGGTATGAGTTTTGGTAAGAAACTGTTGCATATATCTCATAGCTTATTCTTTTGTGACAGTTAATTCGTGAATTGTCATGATTTTGGATTTTGAACTGTCACCAAAGCCCATATTTGTACTAGTGACTAGCGCTTGCACGAGACTAGCGCTCACACGAGGCTAGTGCTCACATGAGACTAGCGCTTACACAAGATTGGTATTCACATGAGACTGACACTCACACAACTTCAAGATCATACGAGTATCATTGTTGCCTCATCTGACATAATGATATACCACAACTACCAATATCAGTATAAATCATATTTTCTACGACTATAATGTATTAAGCATCATTTCTCGTCTCAGCATGCACCTTATGCTTCGCTCACCACTGAGCAATAAGCTAGACTTATCAATATGCTAAGACTAACAGTCTAGCTAGGTCAACAACTGACAAGATAATACACATCTATAAATTAAATAGACTCAACCATGCTCGAGACATCAATTATGTCACATGGGGGGATATTCACTAGGGTTTTGGTCTGGCGGCCTACATCACGTGCGGCGTAGCGAAACACACTATAAGAAAGTATAAAAGTCATGTCGGCAGTTGAAGGAATGAAGGGAATAGTGTTCATACAATTGTCAAGTCCCATTGGCATGATGAAATTAGTTTTCACCACGATTTCCACTTCTCTACTCTTCCACTTCTCTGCAAATCTCACCGCTTAGGAGATCAATGTGTTAACTTCCACTACTATAAATAGGTTCTCTAACCTATAAACAAAGTGGGTCAAATTTTATCTCATAATAACAAGAAGGGCGATCACATAGCCATATCATCTAAGAGATTCTCATAAAACTCAGACTTCTGATTTTCGTCTTCGCAGCAGTTCAACACATCTTATTATTCATATTCAATTTCATCGATATCAATACCTTCTCTGCTTCCCTCCTTAGACTCCTTCTTTGTGACTAAAACGAAATTGGAACGGTCATTCCTTGATTTAGGCCAATCTCATACAGAGTGATCTCTCAAATCTTAAAAGTACTTATACAATACAAATGTATAGTGCTTGAACGATTTTCTCTTACTAGAATCATCCTACTCTGTCATTTTTCCTTTTTACCATTTAATTGTTTTTACCACAAACAATACGGTATCACAAATTAAATTTATTTGAAAAGTTTGATTGTTATGTTATGTAGATAGTGATAAGGTTGTCATAGGTTTTGTTTTTTTCACATACTGATCTTTTAATATTACAAGTTATTATAGAGGCAGTAATAGAGGTAGATCAACATGGATTTCCCATTTCCACCAGACTCTCTGCTGTTTCCAATATATTATTTGTTTTTTATTCTAATTTTCAGACATATTAAATGAAAAACTAATTTCAATGATTTTATTTTCTGATTTTTGGTAATTAAAATGAAGAGTTATAATGTGAAAAAATTTGTAGAAAAAAAAAGAAATTGTTGGGATGCTGAGGTTCATGTTGAGCGTGAGTAGAAATTGGGCGTATATAATAGTAATAAAGGGTAACAAAGTAACTTACCATTTTAAGTTGTGGATACGATGGTAATTGCCCGCAACTCTCCCGAAACTCAGTAATATATACCAATTATAGCAATGATTTATCCGTTAAAATTTGTGTAAAGATGATACGATGTTTCAGAGAAGTTAACCGTTAGCAAAACGATTGTTACGAATTCTCTGATTTCGTATAATGTATTTGGAAAGGGAGAAATGCTCTACTCTGCACCAACAAGTAATTTAAAACTCAAGGTATCTATCTTACAAAAAAGATGGTCTCAGCTAAATCCTATCGTCCCAAAACTCTTTTTTTTATCAACGAATGTCGTTTCTCAATTTATTTCATAGATAAATCATGGCTGAGAATGCACCCACATTTTCCTCCATCAATCAACGGTTCCGATTGAGTCATTTACATAGCCTGCTTCACTCTCGCGCCCTAATCTATTAAGTTCAATGTTGTTCATTATTCCTGTAATAAATAATGGGAAAAAAACGCACAAAGGATCATAGCCGTTTCATATTCTTTCCCATCCATTTAATTGAAGCTCATAAACCTACACTAGAAGAATCTCTTTCTCGTCCGCTTTTAGATTTTCCCACAACCTCAAAACCCTAAAGAGAGATTTTCATTCTCTTAAATCTTTTTTTTTCTCTTTCTTTTCAATTCTTTTTTGTTAAAGAAGAAAGCAGATTCATAGAAGCTTCAGATTCTTCTACATTTTCATTTTAGAAGAAAAGGAAGGAATAATTGAGATTTTGATTTTATTGATTGAATTTGAATAAAAAACTGTTTAGGGAAAAAGAGAGAGAGATTATAAGTTGGAGAGATTGGAAATGGATGATAGAGGAGAATCATTTGGAAATGAATGATAAATGAGGATCATTTATTGCTGTTAGAAGGATTTCACAAGGACTTGAGAGAAGTATTGCTCATGGTTACCATTCTCCTTCTGGTATTCTCTTCCTCCCTCTATATGACCTAATTTCTTTATTTATTGATTCCAATTCTTTATTATTTAGGATTCTTATATTGATTACTGTTAGTTTTTTTTTATTTATTGATTTCTTTTGAAGTGTTGATGGGATTATAAATAAATTGAGTTTTGTTAGGGATATTGTGGAATTTGGTTTTCATATTGTGATTAATGGTGTTGGTTATGGATTTGAGAAGTTTTGTTCAAGGGATTATCTTTCTCCCAGTGTTGGGTTTAGATATTTCGATATCATAAGCCCTAGAATTCCAATTTTTATTGTATTTTTGCTATTGATTCTCAAATCATTGTTGATGATTGTACATAGGACAACAGGGATACTTATTAAGGCATAAATGTCATACTTGTCTGTAACAAAAGGTTTACATCTAATTTGTTGTTTTGGCTGATGCAGATAGATACGAATCAGTTTAACAAAATCCTTTCATACATTAAGCAAGACAAGAAAGAATGAGCTACACTATTAACTGGTGGTAAAGCAGTTGGTGAGAAGGGATACTACAGCGAACCTACAATATTTACCGATGTTAATGTAAAATTCTAACTATTTTTATTTATTTGTATTTTTGTGCATTATGTTTTAGTTGTAACCATGCATATGTTGCAGAGAAAGAAGTTAAGTCATTAATGTTTCAGCTATAACGGAGGATGAAGATTGCTGAACTGAAACAATTATGCGCAAGGCCTGATGTGGTTGAGGTATGACATACTGTATGATATTATGATATCTTTTTTTTTTTTGGTGGATTCGGTTGTGTAAGAACATTATAGAATGAAGGAGTTCGATCTACTACAAACTGAGCATTGAACATCTCTGGAATTTATAATATTGTTTTGAACTGTAGACCAGTTTTAACAGTTATGAAATAGTTTAGAGCTGATATTATTTAGCACATTCTCATTATCTCTTTAAACAAAGATATAAAAATTTTAAAACTCTGAATGTTGGTTTAAACTCAAGATCAGTCTTAGTAGCCATATAATTAGTCCAGTGCTTATATTATTTAATAAGACCTAAATATTTTCTAGCGAATTAATGAATAGGTTATATAAGTAAAGACTAAGTTGTCTGGTGCCAGATTCAAAAAGAAATCAAAACATTCAATAAGTTGCACCATCATTTTTCTCTCCCGTCGAAGGCCTGCCAACAAATATTTTGCACTGCATATGATTATATTCAAAAATAGTGTTGTCATTTATTAATTTATTTTAAAATGTATTTATTAGTTCAAAAATCGCCAATTATCATTTGATTAGATTCACACAAGTTATGAACTTTAAAGATTGATTCAGTCATTCTGATTATTTAGTTCAACTTTAGGTTTATACTATGTCAATTTCAGATGCCAAAAGTTTATTTGTTAGTTGGTATTGATCTCAATTTTTGAATTTTGAAGAGATATGATCTTTTTGGGGTTGATTGTTAACTTTTACAAAATGTTTTTTAAAAAATCTTGCTTTTGTTGTTGTTGAATTTTGAACATGATTCGCGTGTGTGTTAAATGTGCAGCAATTTCATGCCGGGTTAGTTAGATTGATCTGTAAAATTTAATTTAGGGATTAAACACTAAATTTTGCTATGGATTTTAATTCTAAATCAGATAGTTTTGGTAGGTCATCAGATTTGGTGTTTTACGAAAGTCTACGGTTTGTGACGCATATAGATGATCCTGCTAATTCTGCACTTACTAAATACTATTCAAAGGTTTTCCCTCCTAGCAACACTCCTGGAATAAGTCTACTGAATTTGTGCGACAGCTGGGTAAGAAAATTTTGTGTTTCTTTTTTCTTTTGCTCTATTATTTTTCTAGGCTACTTAAGTTATGGGCCTTTCTGTGTTTGTAGGTGGGCCATTTTCCAGCAGGATACAAGCAAGAAAAAGTTGTTGGCATGGGTATGAACGAATAAGAGCTTAAAAAAAAATCCAGTATGTTCCAAACTTTTTTGTTAACTACCAACGTGCTCATGTTTGTCAACGTATGAGAGATTTTACTTGCTTTTGTGTTAATATATGTTTGGTTTATTTTTTGGATAGGATTGAGGTTAGTCTTACCTTTCACAGTTCTGCATAGTAAAAATGACGATACAACTTATTGAATTAGTGTGCATTTGAACTATGGTATAAAATCTTGATTCCACCTGATGTTATGGGTTATTGAAAATTCTGGAAGATAGCGATACCATGTTGCAATCTTTCCTGTCTCAACCTATGTGATGCTGCAATAAATTGTATTAACAATACAGTCTTGGTTTTTGTAGGTCTTTTATGAAATGGACTGTTGTGCAGGTTCTCACAGAGTATATTGTACAAGATTTAAATGTAGATCCCAAACTTCCATTTGAAGATAATTCTTTTGATGTCATAACTAACGTGGTAAGTACATAAATCCTTTTATTCTTTCTAGAATAAAGAAAGATGTATGTACAATGTTATAGAATGTGGTATGTATCTATCTTGCAGGTTAGTGTTCATTATTTGACGAAGCCAATTGATGTTTTCAAAGAGATGTGTAGAGTTCTTAAGCCAGGAGGTTTAGCTATAATGAGGAAAGTTCCGTCAAAGGCCTGCCAACATATGTTTTGCACTGCCTTTGTCATCGGCACTGTCTTCAAAAAACAAATTGCAGGACGTATCGACGGAAAAGAAATTGCGCATACCAAAATTATACTCAGGTAATCTTACATATTTGAGATACAAAATTATCTCTCAATAGCCAAGGTATGCCAAATTTCTTTTAAGAGTATGGTTGATGGGAATAGTTAACCCTAGATCCATCAAAATATGATTTTCTCTTCGCATCTCTTAGATATGGGAAACCTGTTTGACATTATAAAGATGTTTTATCCAACTTTTCCATGATTGCTAAGCAGCTGCATGTGAGGGTATCTAACCCCCATCTTTGTTTTTTTATGCTTCTTGCATCCGAGTATGGCTTTCACATTCTTGACAACCCCAACTTGGATTGTCCCCAAATAAAATTTCCTACATCCTGAAAATCGTTGTAGATTTTTTACAGATCAGATCACCCACAAATCATAGTTCAAATTTCCTCTTTTGTATTAATGATAAAGATGTATGCATAATACTTTGCTTGGTGAAATGAAAGCAGATTTAAATATGAGATTATGAGGCAGTTGGGACTCTGATTTTGCTTGGATTCTCTCTAAAACAGTCGGACAGAGAGCATGTGACTAGCTTAACAGAATGAAGAACATTTAAGGTAGTTTGCCCATATTCCTTAATTGCAACTGTTGGTACTCTGTGTCAAGATGGTATCAACGGTTTCTTCTGTGGGCTGGTGCCATACTGTGCAGGGACGTTTCTTTTTATGTTGTTGGCATGGGAATCTATGTCGAGTTTATAGTGATACATACTTATATATGAATGTGACAGCTAACAGTCCACTTTTAATTCTCGCATTTTAATGGCATATGAAAGTTCGATCAGTTTTGCTTTGAGCATGAAGTATCCCAATTTTAGTTAATATGACTTCTATTTTTCTGTAACTGTTTTGAAGGGTGTAACTATTTTTCTTTAACTGTTTATTAGGCAATAATTGCTCCTCAAGGCCTTCCAGTTTCAATGCCAAGCCTTATCCATTCTCCGCTATCAAGGACCCCTCAGTCCATTTAAGGGGGCATTTTCAGGTTCTTTTGGATTGCACCACTGGGTGGCATGAACTTCGCAAGTTACGATCTTGCATGGAAGGAGTGGACAAAAACGAAGATCAATCAATCGGCTAATCGGTTTTGTTTTGAGCCAAAGGAAGATTCATTAATATGGAGTGGTTACACAAATAGCACGAGGATAGAGATCTATCATGGAAGATACAAGAGTTGTGTACATGTCCAGATTTAACTCATATTATGGTTTTTGTAGACTTGAGAGATTCAAGACTGGAAGATGATGTGCGGATGGACTTCTTTGGGATAATGCACATGATCTTCATGTATGTTTGTATAAAAAATGCTTTGTTGATTTTGTACTATGAATAATATTAATACTATTTGCTATGTTTTCTTAGGTGTATTTTTTGCCTTCGCAATCGGAGTGTATAGCTATATAGACTCTGAAATATGCACAAATGAAACATTTGTGGGGCAAAAGACTTAGAATAATCTTGTTCATGTTACCATTATCAGAGAAATCACTACAGACGGAAAACTAATAATTTATAAATTTATTATTTTAAAACAAGTTGAGTGGATGGATGCAATGTATTATCTTTTACATTGTTGACATTGTTGTGATAATTTAAAAGGACACTTGAAACAATGACAGAGTGGATTTGACATTTAACTTTAACATGTGTTACACGAAAATTCCCTTACATACAAATATTTACTTATAACTATAGCATATTATTATGATTATCAACTACATACGCTTTCATGATCATACGATGATTGCTTTTTTGATGGATGACTGTCAATTATCAAAACCTCGAGTTGTTTATTTTTCTTATCCATTTTAATATTTTTTTGAATGATTTTGTAAATTTCGAATATTGATCACGTTCTGTTGTAAGCACCAACACAGTAGATTAAGAAGTATTTAAATACTAAGAATACCAGAGATAGAGAGATGAGGCTTGCACTGCAATTGTACGCAATGAAGGCCTAGGATCTATTTGGAAAGAAAAAAATATTTTGATAACTTGAGCTTTGAGAGCTTTGCTCTTCTCCTGTATTGCTTTGTTTTGTTTTCTGTTTTGCTTGATGAAAATGAACTACATGATACTCCCTTTTATAGATAGGAGATCACAAAATACAAAGAGACATTTTGACAAATCATAAAGATAGGATGGACTTTACAAATCTCTATGTGACTCTTTGACAACAACACAATGAACTTAGACAAATAAAAGTAATCCCAAGAGTGCTTGGATAAGAACTCAATTTATTATGCCAACATTGCCTCCCGTAAATTGAGTTTGCTCTTGACTCCCAATGCTTCAACATTCTTTGAAAATACGGGACCTCCAAGTGGCTTTGTGAAGATATCCGCAAGTTGCTCTTCACTTTTGCAATACTCAAGATTGAGTTCTTTTTCATGAACAAGCTCCCTTAAGAAATGGAAACGAAGACGAATGTGCTTTGTTCGCCCATGAAGAACTGGATCTTTTGAGATTGAAATAGCCGATTTATTATCACAAAAGAGTGTTGTAGGACCACTTTGCTTGAAATTCATACTTTCAAGAATTCCTCTCAACCAAATCGTTTGACATTCGGCGAAGGAACCTGCAATATACTCTGCTTCAGCAGTAGAAAGAGATACGATTGGTTGCTTCTTTGAACTCCAACAAATTGCTCCACTTCCTAGATTAAAAACATATCCGGAAGTACTTCTTGAATCATCAACACTTCCTCCATGATCACTATCTGTAAAACCAACAAGCTTGACAGGAATATTTTTCTCATAAAAGACACCATAGTCAATGGTTCCTTTTATATATCGAAGGATTCTTTTTGCCGCCTCCAAATGATTTGAATATGGCTTTTCCAAAAACCTGCTGATCAAACTAACAGCAAACATGATGTCCGGACGAGTGGCGGTGAGATACATCAAGTTTCCAATCAAGCTTCGAAACATAGTTTTATTCACCAACTTTCCTTCTCCTTCTTTGCTCAACTTTAATCCTGTAATGCAAGGGGTTGTAACAGGATTTGAGTTCTCCATTCTGAATTTTTTAAGAATCTCGGCTGCATATTTTTCTTGAGAAATAAAAATTCCTCCTTTCGTTTGTTGCACATTTATGCCAAGGAAATGGTGCAACTCTCCCAAATCAGTCATTTCAAACTCCTTCTTCATAGAAGCTTTGAAATGTTCTAACATCTTAAGATCATCACCCGTGAAGATAAGATCATCAACATAAAGACTCACCACCATAAAACCTCCATTCGAATTTCTTTTGATATAAAGAGTGTGCTCAAAAGGACAACGCTCGAAACCATAATTCAGAAAATATTTATTGATTCGATCATACCATGCACGGGGTGATTGCTTCAAGCCGTAGAGAGCTTTCTTGAGTTTGTACACCTTTTCTTCCTCGCCTTTCTTCACGAATCCGGGTGGTTGTTCAAGATAAATTTCTTCTTGAAGAAAACCATTCAAGAAAGCCGACTTGACGTCCATTTGGTACAATTTCCATCCTCTTTGAGCAGCAAGAGAAATGATTAGGCGGATTGTTTCAAGTCTTGAAACCGGAGCAAATACTTCATTGAAGTCTTCACCTTCTTTTTGCTTGTATCCTTTAGCAACAAGCCTCGCCTTGTATTTGTTTACGGAACCATCAAGGTTGGTCTTTGTTTTGTACACCCATTTCACACCAATAGAAGATTTGTGTGAAGGCAAAAGTGTAAGCTCCCACGTACCATTCTTCTCAATGGCATTGATCTCCTCTTTCATAGCTTGATTCCATTTTTCTTCTTTTGAGGCTTCCTCATAAGAAATTTGGTCTTCTCCTGCAAAGAATGCAAAGAAGATTTGATTTGGCTCGTCTATCTCTTCCGTCACATCATAAAGTTCTGTCAAGCTCCTTGTCTTTGTTGGTGGTGGTGATGGTGAATTTTCTGGGGATTCGTCATTTTCACCATCATTGGCCTCCTCTGATTTTGATTCATCTTCTTCATCATCAAGTAAAACCTACCATGTTAGTGAATCTGACATTTTCGAAAAATCATAAGAGGATTTTTCATCAAAAACAACATCTCTGCTTATCACAATTTTCTTTGTTCGAGGATTGTAAAGCTTGTAAGCTTTTGTCCTCTCACTATAGCCAATGAAAACACATTTTTCAGATTTATCATCAAGCTTGGTTCTTGCAGCATCCGGAATATGTGAGTATGAAAGACAACCAAATGTTTTAAGATGTACCACATTTGGTTTCTTACCATACCACGCCTCATTTGGTGTAATACCCTCCAAGCTCTTTGTCAGTGACCGGTTGATCAAATAA
The DNA here is from genome assembly GCA_023531435.1 of Papaver californicum. Taxonomy (NCBI): domain Eukaryota; kingdom Viridiplantae; phylum Streptophyta; class Magnoliopsida; order Ranunculales; family Papaveraceae; genus Papaver; species Papaver californicum. Next base: position 4,881,388 of record JAJJMC010029624.1, read on the forward strand.
ACGGCACAAGAGACTGCTTCGTCCCAAAAATCAGATGGCATATTTTTCTTCTTTAGCATGCACCGAACCATGTCCATGATCGTCCGATTTTTCCGTTCGGCAATTCCATTTTGTTGAGGTGTATACCGCGCCGTCAATTCGTGTCTAATCCCATGGACTCGACAAAAATCTTCAAATAAAGAAGATAAGTATTCTCCACCTCGATCACTTCTCAAATTCTTGATTTGAGAATCAGAAAATTTCTCGACACGAGACTTGAAATCTTTGAAGCAAGAGAAAGCTTCGGATTTTTCTTTCACAAAATACACCCAAACTTTTCTTGTGAAATCATCGATAAACAATAAGAAATATCGATTACCTCCAAGAGATGGAACTCGGAAAGGTCCGCAAAGGTCGGTATGAACGAGCTCCAGAGGTGACTTTGTCTTCCAATTCGATTTGGAAGGAAACGACTCTCGGTGTTGCTTTCCCAATTGACATTCTTCACAAACTTCGCCAATTGCATTGATATTCGGCAGTCCTTGGACAATTGCTTTGTTTGCCAACTCCTTTAGGCTTTGAAAATTGAGGTGCCCAAATCTGTCATGCCACAACTTTGAAACATCCTCTTTTGCAGTTAAGAAACAAGAAACATTCAAAATATCAAGTTTGAGTGGAAATAAATTATTAGAACTCAAACCGATATTTGCAACGGGTTGATTATTTTTCTTCATAATGCAAGTGTTGTCCACGAAACGGATATCAAATCCTTTCTTCAACAAGTGACCAACACTTAGCAAGTTGCTTTTCAATCCCGGCACGTAGAACACATCGGACATTTTCTCGGCTTTTCCGGCTTTTGTCTTGAAGGAAATTTCTCCAACACCTTCGATTTTGTAAGACTTCGCATCTCCAATTGTAACCTGCCCATGGTTAGCTTCAACAAGATTTGAAAATAAATTTTTGTTTCCCGTCATGTGTTTGCTAGCACCACTATCCAAGTACCAAGTGTTTCCAAAATCTCCATTGGAAGCAATTAGTAAAGTTTCTGAATTTTCGGCTTTATGCACATAGCCGACTTCTTGTTTCTTTTCAGGGTACTTCTCCCAACAGTCATGGGATTTGTGTCCCGGTTTGTGACAATAGTGACACTCAATGTAAGGTTTTTTACCTTTGTAAGTAGTATGACCTCGACCACGCCCTCTTTGAAAATTATTTTGGACGGATTTCTCCTCTTCCTTCGCCTCCTCATTTGAATTGGCTTGACCATGATTGTTGGACCAAGTTTTTCCGCCTCTCGTTTGTCCATGACCTCTACCTCGTCCACGACCACGGCCTCCCGAAGTTGAGGATTTTAATGCTTGATCGGAAGAAGAAATTTTAGGACTCCTTTTGAGTATTCTTACTTCGTGTGCTTCCAATCTTCCTTGTAAATTCTCCAATGTCATCGAAGAGTAGTCTTGTGACTCTTCAATAGCCACAACAACATGATCGAACTTCTCGGGTAGACTTCGCATGATTTTCTCGACAACTCTTTGAGCTTCCATGATTTCGCCATTTATTGCCATTTGATTTACAAGAGAAGTGATTCTTGTAAAATATTCGACAATCTTCTCGCTTTCTGTCATCTCCAATTTTTCGAACTCGGCTCGTAAGGATTGCAAACGAACCTTCTTCACTTGATCTTTTCCGGAGTAAGTAGTTTGAAGAATCTTCCACGCTTCCTTCGAACTACTTGCCTTGGTTAGTCTTTCATAGATCGGAACTTCGATTGCTTGATAGATTTGGAAGAGAGCTTTGCTATCTTTTTGTCTCTCTTTTTTCAAAGTCTTCTTTTGTGCATCGGTCAATTGAGTTTCATCTCTTGGTGTTTCAACATCATCTTCTTCATCTCTTGGTGTTTCAACACCATCTTGAACGATACTCCAAAGATCTTGAGATTCAAGACATAGCTTCATTAAGTTGCTCCAATAATCGAATTTTTCTCCATTGAAACGAGGCATAAGAGAAACTGGATTGTTGGACATTTTAAACGAGGCTCTGATACCAATTTGAAGGCCTAGGATCTATTTGGAAAGAAAAAAATATTTTGATAACTTGAGCTTTGAGAGCTTTGCTCTTCTCCTGTATTGCTTTGTTTTGTTTTCTGTTTTGCTTGATGAAAATGAACTACATGATACTCCCTTTTATAGATAGGAGATCACAAAATACAAAGAGACATTTTGACAAATCATAAAGATAGGATGGACTTTACAAATCTCTATGTGACTCTTTGACAACAACACAATGAAGTTAGACAAATAAAAGTAATCCCAAGAGTGCTTGGATAAGAACTCAATTTATTATGCCAACACGCAACCGTCGTACACTTTGGTAAGGATAAACACCTTAAAATTGCCACTTTCAACTGGGTTAATTAAAGCTTCAGCCTGTTTCAAAGGTATTAATACTTTCTCTGTTATTGCTCTTGGAAACATTTTTTACAGATACGCACTAATGTTTTTCCCAATTCTTTGTTAGGCCTTTGGTCTTTGGGTCTTGCTTATATTTTTTTTCCTTTTTTCATAAAATTTCTTTCTTTGTCGATTAAATATTTTTTTCTATAAACATGCTTATAACATCGATGATCCTTGGAAGAAAAATATTTTTCTCCTGATGTGATTGGACTTTAAATTTGAGATTCTTCTATAAAGTTATACAGGATTTTTTATAGATACGCAATTCTAACATGCAATGTCGCTCGATGAATGGAATAAAAAATTTGTCTTTTATTATTTTGTCTCGGGAAAGAATATCTATGGTATACAATTTTAACAAGTATAAAGAAAATGTGCTTCAAAAGAAAAAAAAAGTATAAAGAATATCTATGGTCTATAATTTAACAAGTATAAAGATCAGAAGGGAGACGAGGAGTGATCATTACATCAAGTGGGGTGGCCTTCACATTAGTTAATCCAATGCTCTCAGTCATATCAGTTGGTGCACCTGATGGTGTTTTGAACTCGAACCCATGTATCAAACGAGCTAATGCCAAGTGCACCACTTGAAGAGCGAGCGATGAACCAGGGCAGGATCTTCGACCCATCCCAAATGGCATGAGTTCAAAGTTCTGTCCTCTAACGTCCACGTCTACATGTTCACCACCCATGCAAAATCTCTCTGGTTTGAACTCTGATGGGTTGGACCAAACCCTTGGATCACGTTGAATCTTTGAGATATTCAGTACTAGTTGAGTCCCCGACGGGATGTGGTATCCAGCGATGGTAGAGTCTTCAATGGATTTTCTAGTTGATAGTGGTGCAGCTGGGTATAAACGCATCGTTTCCTTTATTATGGCTCGGAGGAATACGAGGTTCTTGATGTCAGAGTCGTTCACTTGTCTTTGTTTGCCAACGTGGATGTCCATCTCATCATGAGCCTTCTTTAGCATATGTGGATGATTTATTAGTAAGGATAATGCCCATAGTAAGGTAACCATGGTCGAGTCACTACCAGCAAGGATCAGTTGCTGCAAGGACAAAACACACATTGTTAATATATTTTAACTTTGGACTCAAATCAAAAGGTGCATAACACATGAATTTTAGCAAATCCAAATTGTTTATCTGAAGGAAGAACATCATACATACCAGACAAGTAGCTTTCGTTATTGTATCAGCATCGAAATCTTGATCTGTGACCTTCATTGAATTCCTTTCAAAGGCAGACAGCATCACGTCCATGAAGTCACCCGCTGCTTCTTTCTTCTCTTGATAATTATCTCCTGATACGCTTATTCTCTGTTTTCTCTTCATTTTATGTTCTTCTAACCATTCGCTTACTATGCAGTCCAGATCCTTTCCTGTTTTCTTCATCTCCCTTTCATAACCACCAAAATCTATCCACCCTTGGAGAAAAGGAATGGCGTCCGATGGTACAAACACAGCCATCAACCTAAAAAACTCTTTCAGCGCTTTCTGATACCTCTTGCTAACTGCATTGTCCCCTACTAATTGATCAGAAGGACCGCAGGTATTACCAAAATATCGCTTACCTGCAATCACCCTAACAGACGTATTCAACGTGAAAACCTCAAACCATTTCTTCATATCCACCAAACCTCCCGCACTACCACCAGTTACAATGTTCTTGTAAAGTTCATTAACGGATGTGTTAATCTCAGAGTCCCACACATGCTTTATCAACTCTAACCTACTATTAGAAAGAAATTCTTGCTTCACCATTTTCCGAAGTTCCCGCCAATACTGTCCGTAAGGTGAGAATGCATACATCGCGGTATCATAACCCATGTGTTTCATAGCTATTCGAGTTGGTCTTGAGGACCACACCCTATCGTTGTGGCCGTAAATTTCCTTGGCTACCTCCATAGAACTTACTACAATTGCTGGTTTAAAACCGATTCGGAAGGAAAAGATTGGTCCATACTTGTCAGCCAAGTTACCCACTGCCACGTGGGGAAGGTCTGATCCTCTTAAAAGAGGGATATGACCAATTATAGGCCATGCACCCTTCGGTTCAGGTGCTCTATTACGACTAGATTTTCTATTGATCTTCTTTACTATCAAGAATTTGAAGAGTAGAATGCAGAGCACAGTCATGGTAGTTGTGAAAAAAAGTTGCTGGTAGTTTGGAACAGAATCCATGGTTAATTGTTGGCTAGATATGAGTATGGAAGTACGTATAGCTATTTAGGATTTCCTTATGGTTATTGAATCAACTGCGTGTTGTTTATATAGTGCTGCATGTAGTTTATCTTTTTCAAGCATAAGTGCTGCATATATAACGAAGGTGCATATATAACGAAGGTGCAGAAAAAGATGCCCCCCCCCCCCAAAAAAAAAAAAAGAAGAGAGTCCTAAATGCTACAACACAGAGACATTAAGAAAGAAAATTCATGAGTTGCCAAGAAAAGAAATGACGTGGGTTCTCGAGCATTGACCCATATTATAACTTCCATATGTTTTTCTTCTCATTGACTATTGTGCGTCTAAGCATTGCAAATTATGTACAAATTATTAGATTTAGTTCCTTATCAAAAAAAAAAAGGAAATGGATTAAGATCGATAGATTACGGATAAGCAGACACTGTAAATTAAAAATAAGCAACATATCTTAGATAAGTACATATGGCCGCCGGAAAAGAAACCAACATTCTTTTCAAGTTGTAGTTCAGCGAAACTTTCAAAGGAATAGCACGCCTTTGTACTTTTATCAACCATGGGCGACTATTTTTTAATATACGTTAATTGGCCAACTTTTTTATCTTACGTAGGGTGCATAATTAATTAGGTAAAAGTCGTTAAAGTACTTGTGTCAAAGTGATGGCCGATTCTTATATTGACCACATACCAAAATAAAGGAAAGAAATTTGACCAGGTACTTAATTGTCGACTTTCAACAAAATTATGGGTGATCACTTAAATTTTGGGGAAGCAACCATAACAACAACTAATAAGAGACCTGACCTGATCAAAAGACCTACCAGCATTCCAGTAACGTGGTCGTAGTATTCACTCAGTATGATCCTAATTCGTAATAAGGCCGATTTTCTTTTGATTCAAAGAAGAAAAAATGACTAGTTAAAAAATTCAACAAACTACTTCCATTAATCTCTATATTCCTCTTCCTTTCCTCACATCCCATGTGATATCCCAACACAACAAAACACATGGCTTATTCGTACGGTTTTTCTTAGCTAATCGTTCCTAAATCAGAGGGAAGACTTTGAACAATCCATCCCTAATTCGCCAAGTACGCACATGGCATGCAACTTCTCTATGTTTTACTGGCATACGCACTGAGCAACGTGCATGTGTACCCTTTGGGTACCATGCATGATGTGGGTTTTCTTTTTTGTTGAACGAAAGAAAACTAAGGTTCCCTATTCCAACTGTGGAAATTAGGAAATGTATTGAGTCCAAGAATTTGTATGCAAGTTTGATTAGTCCATGAAAGGTCATCTAATAGAAAAATGGTAGTCGAATTTTCTTAGTTAAATTTTAATATTTGTTGAGTGAGAAAATTGGTTTATTGTTCAAGATTCTTTAAAATATGGGTTTAATGGACACTTAAGCATTATAGATGGGTGAAATGGACACTAAAATATTTAGACAATTATATCTTTTATCTTTATATTTTTTTCTTCTTTTCATCATTTTTCTCTCATATTTACAAATAAACCATAAAAAATTCATAACTTCCAAAATATATATCTAATTTTAATAAAACTTAAATTTTTAGAAAGGGTTTTAAATTATCTACAAAACAAGATTCACTGTTGATAGTAAATTTAAAAGTAATTTTTTTTGAAAAAAAAAATAGCTAGGATGAAACTGGTTGCATCCTGGCTTAAACTAAAATAGAAAAAATTATTCGAAAAATAGCCAGGATGAAACTGGATGCATCCTGACATAAACTAAGAGAAAAAAATATTTATTAAATAACACATTAGAATCCGACTTGGGTTTGTTTGTGTTTTTGTTTTGTTTTTTTGAAACATAGAGTTTGTTTTCACTCATTTTTTAACTAGAATGAAACTGGTATCATCCTTTTTTAGATTTGGTTAAGTTTATTTCATCCATATTTAACTAGTATGAAACTGGTTTCATCCTGTTTTAGATTTGGTTGAACTTATTTCCATCCATGTTTAGAACTAGTATGAAACTGGTTCCTTCCTGTTTTAGTTTCAGATTTAGTTGAATTTGTTTTCATCCATGTTTAACTAGTATGAAACTGGTTTTATCTTGTTTTAAGTTTAGTTGAATTTATTTTCATCCATGTTCATACTAGTATGAAACTGGTTTCATCCAGGTTTAAACTAGAATGAATATCATCATGATATAATTTAAAAGTAAAAATTGGGAAAATGCAAAATTCATATTTTTGGACTAGTTTAACGATTCAAATGAATTTTAGACGTGAATTATACTTAAAACTTTCAATAATAAAAATTCATTTTTAAATCCAAAGTATTTATCTTAGATACTAAGTAATTTTATATCTAATCACACTACCACTTAACTATATTTTTTCCCCTTATACTATAATAGATTTATCGAATTGTATACCATAACTACATCATGAGCTACACATTTAATGGATCTCGGTCCTAATTTTTCACCACCTTCATCAAAAGAAACCCAACTATTATCAACTCTTCTTTTATATTATTTAAAAATCTACTTTAGATTTACCAAGAACGGTGTCTGACTTACTTTGGTTTTACAACATAAGTAATCGACACGTCTTACTCTTAAGTAGTTTTGGTGTTGTAACTAGTTAGAAATATTAGCTAACATAATCATATGATCCCACCACACGTGATTGTTGACGGTGCCAAGTAGGTAGAAAAAGGCATTTTAGTCACCTATACTTATTTTGAAGATAAAAAGTTGGTTGAAATATCCAAATTGGATATTGAAAAAGTATCTTGGAAATATATGGGTATTAGAACAGTATCTATATTTACTTGTCTTCTAAACCCATAAAAAAAGAAATATGGATTATTGAACCAATTAATTGTTGAAAGAACCCATATTTTACACGAAAATCAAATGAGATGTCTACTAACTCACCCTTCTGCTTATTTCCCTTCAATTTTATGTTGATTGCAAAGTAACAAGAAAAGAACGGAAGAGTTGAAAAGGTAGAAGGGAATAGTTGTCTAGAATTTTTAGTTTTGTATTTATCGTCGAATCTTTTTATAATAAATGTTTGTGTATATTTGGAAAAGTGAAAATATTACAAATACCCTCCATATTAGTGGGTCTTGTACAAATACTCCTCGTATAAAAAATAAGTTATGTAAAAAGTATCAGTTTTATAAACTTCTTTCTCATGCACTTATAGATCACAACGGATCCTTCCTGCGTATTCGAGAACTTCATCCATTTCCACTACTATCATTTCTACCGCCAACATCACCATTTCCATCTTCACCACCACAAAAAATCAATCAAACCAAACTCCACCATCATCATCTCCATCGTCATCTTCATCTCCACCACCATGAAAAATCAATCAAACCATGTCCCACCACCACCTTCCGAATTCCACCACCACCACAACCACAACATCTTGTTTTAAATGGATTTAAATTCGTAGAGAACTATTAGATGTATACCTCCTTTAATTCTTTAGTTGAAAAGGTAAGTTTAAATTTAATTTGAAGAGTTGAAAAGGTAAAAGGGAATAGGTGTCTAAAACTTTTAGTTTTGTATTTACAGTTGGATATTTTTAAAATAAGGCCCTTAAAACAAATATTTATGTATATACTTGGAAAATAGTTAACTATTAAGAAGTTGTCTACTTCTGGAAACAAAAAAGTCAAAAATTAGTGAAGGTACATAATTTTAAAATGATTTCTATAAATAAAAAAATTATTATAAAACAAAATATTCTTGTTTCTGACTTCTAAGATTGATTTCTATTTCTGGTATCTAAACACCCTGTAAATATTTTAATAATTATTAAAAACTATATCAATCAATCTATTTACTGATTTTATAGTTTTACAATATTACTTTCCAAGTCTAATTGTGCGAACACTCCTACGAAGAGTGTGCGCAAAACAAATCCATCATAATCTAAATCCTGTTGCTACTTGTTTATTAAATTAGTTTTATTTTTTGTTTTCACTCAGTTATAATCTAAAAAAGGCAAATCAGGCAAATCAACAATATATAACATAACTATCAAAACTTAAACTATAATGTATTTTAAAGAATGAAAAATAGGAAATTGTCTATAATGCATTTATACACCAACGTTTATTTAGTAAAGCGTTTTTGTGTCTAAGATTAGAATTTTCATATATTTAGATACTAAGTCTTCCATCTTTATAAATAAAGGTTTAAACCTATGCATCATACACACATTAATACAAACTTTTTCTTCTTTTCCCTCTACTTCCTGTCTCTTCCTTTAATTCATAATATGTTACCATACATATAACTCCAATCATTATGCAGTAAATAGTTTTATTTATTTTTCTCTATTAAACCCTAATATTTTTTATATATTAATTTTTTTTTAATTCTTGTAATTCTTATTTCACAAAAGAATCTTTGTCGGTCTGGTTGTTTCGTAACCAAAACAACAGTCGGCTACAAAAGAACAACAGGATTTCAAACAGTATATATCTGTTAGTTTGATTTTGCAATTATCATGTTATAGTTTTGGATAAATAAAAAATAGAGAGGAGACATACCTATCAACATTCCCAGTTAAAATATCCAAACGAAAAACCATTACAACTACAGTTATTCAAAATCAATGCACAAAAACTTCTCTAACTCACTAAGAAACATAAAAAAATCAAATACGTTGATTCTAAACAAACGATAAAGCAACAGAAGAATAATCAAGAGACAAAGTCCAAAAATACTTATTTGAGGCATCTAGATGAACAAAATGAAGGGCAATCATGATTGGAACAAAAGAATAAAGTGAACTTAGAAGAAAAACAGATGATGGAAGAAAAAACGAATTTCTACGACCAAAAAAACAAAAGCATGTATAGATAAGTTCATCATTAGATACAAAGACTATGAGGCTTGAGTGTCTCATTCAAATTAAAAGACCTAAACAAATTTAACTAAATTCGGTCCCTTTATAGGTAGAGAAGAACCCCTTTCACCCAAAACTCAATCAAGGTCTTGTTCAGGTGATAGAGTATGTGAAAATCTTCACTATACGGCTAAAAGTTTACCGTTTAAAATAAATAGAAAAAAAATGGCAAACTATTTGCCGTATAAAATTGAAATAAAAACTTACGGTAAACTTTTTGTCGTTTTTTTTGTTTCCAAACAGACTACGATGTCAATTGGGAAGATATAATATCAGTTATTTGTGCAAATCACTGATCAGTACTTGAAATCTATACAACATGCCCCGACTAGTTATGGTTCGATCTTCATTTTCTTAGCTACATACATATCATGATTAATTGTTATCAGTTGAAACTATAGTTATATTTATACCTTAATTAGCTAAGAATAAAATTAAAGATTTTTATAGATCAACCTTGAGATCAAATATACATAGCTAGATCAATCAAAATCTGCATACATAACACTCGCGAAATGATCAGATCCAACATATATTTTTGTTGGAAAGAAGACATTCTAGATATAAAAAGAAGCAATATTGCAGATCCAGTAAGTAAATTAGTAGAAATTTACGGTTTTAAATTTATTAAAGATTATTAGAAAGGATAGGGAATATATATATTTTGGTTTGAGAAAGTGTTTGATTTTTTCAAGCTTGAAGAACAAGAGAAGATGAAATGAAGAGTTTAATTTTTAAAGTTTAAAAGAAGAGAGAGAAAATGGAACTGATCAGAAAAGAAAAAAAAAAAGAGAAGAGAAAATGGAAGTTCAGGAAAAGAAAATTAAAATATATTGGACGACTTTTGGTTTATCGTTTTTCTTTTTCTTTTTCTTCTAAATGGACAACTATTTGCCGTATAGACTATTATCCCTCTATCCTATGGTAGATTTTACCCTCCTTCACCTAGCCTCTCTTTTATTTTGATATCATATAGTTCTTGCTCTTAGAAAAAAACAATCTTACCCCTTCCTTATCAGTAACAAGTCACTTCAAAACGTCAAGACTCGAAGTGACTAAAAACAAATGGCAAGGGCAAAAGTTCACGAGTAATGCTTTCCTACCGTTTTCAAGCACCCAAACACCGTAAGACGGAATAAGGATACCAACATGTACATGCATATTTATCAGCTTAGTACAAGTATAAGGCGGTGAGTCCAAGTCCATTGGCTAGAATATTTAATAATATATACGTAGCTTTCTAGTGTAAACCCGGACTGCAAAGAATTTATCCTCGTGATCCCTATATAATATGATCCTTAGAGCATCTCCAATGTAATAGGTCAAGGTCTTGAAAAAGCATGACGTCTAAAATTTAAGACTTTTTCTACCAAAGTTTCATCTTGGGTCTTAGAGCATCTTCAACAATGGGTGTTAAAATCTCATGTGGAGGTCTTATTTAGACCTTTATCTATGAGGTTTACATATGAGGGAAAAACAAGAATTTTTTGCTCATGAACTATCTTCAATAGTGTAAGATCTTATTTTTAGGATTTGATACGTGGACAATGAAAAAAGTGATTTTTTTTTCTTTTGGTTTAAAATATTTTATTGAAATAATTTAAAAAGTGACATGGATGTCTAGCTTTTTTTTATAAGAAAAAGAGTTGTCGCAGCAAAGCTCAGACAACAACAGAGTTTCTCTTTACAGTGGCTAGAATAGCCGCCTGCAAAGCGCTTTCCTCACTATTAATCTCTCTGTTAACAGTAAAAAGGTTCTCAAATAAGGAGGAATGGAATTGATTAAGCAACACTGTTGTCCTAGGCTAAACTTTCCTTAATATTGTTCTTAGTAACTAGGCTAACTAATTTAAAAGAAAGAGAGTTTTTACTTCGCTGGATTTTGTTGAGGTTTCCCAGCACTAAATAGATTTCTTCAGAATTTCCTCCAATCATTTGATGATAAGATGAATCTGCCATTTACTTCCCTTCTATAAATATTCATGATGGCCTCCAGAGTTGCATCTTCTTCAGAATAAAAATCAACATTTGTGGTATGCAGCTCCTTGGCCCACTTCACGGCTAGATCAGCTTCTTTTCCTGTTCTATTTTTGTCATCTTTGTGGATAAAATAGGTTCTAGCTCCAATGAAACTACATGAGAAGGACATAGCAAACAAAGAAATATTAGTCCAAGTGTAAGAATGAGGGTTAGCATTACTAACTGGTAAGTTATCACTTTCCAGATTGCAAATGCTAATGGTTAGACCAAATTTTTGTCTGTGATTGTTTATCAATCTTCTTCTTGTTTCTTCATCAGAGACTTGGTATAAGAGGTTGTTGAAGATGTGATTTTGATTGTGAGTCACTTTGTCGAAGTTGCTTATGTGATGTTTGATATTTTGGGCAATGAAGTCAGCAGGATGAGAGACACCTTTGAAGACCAGATCACATCTATATTTCCATATGAACCAGGCAGTATTAGCATAAGAAGTATTCCAGGTGGAAGCAAGGTTATCAGAATAAAAAAGGTAGTTGAGCCAATCATGAAAGTTAGTAAAATTCTGGAAGATATATTGTGATTTTCACCAAACATCTTAATCCAGACAGAAGCAACAAAGGGGAAGAACATGAGACAGTGAGAGATATCCTCTGAAGCGCTTTTACACCTAATGCACATAAGATCAATATATTAAAGAATACTAGCAGTTCTAACATTAGTAAGCAGAAATCCATGAGCACATTTCCATATGAAAAGGTTGATAGAAGAAGAATAATCCATTTTCCAAATAGTCTTCCAAACAGTGTTGATGTTATCATTTTTATATTTCTCTTCAATCTTCTTGTAGTATAAAGTTTTGACAGAGAAATCACCTTTTTCACTTATGCCCCATGAGATACAATCATCATCAAAAACATTTATAGAAGTATCAAGAATGGCATTTTGATCTTAAGTAGAGAACCAGAGGGAAATAATGTTACAATCCCAGTTGTCTTGGGTGTTTATAAGATGACTGACATGAGTCAAATCATTAGGACAATTTTGAGGCTTTTCCAAAATGTTTTCTTTAACTTTAACCCATCTATCAGACCAAATCATAATTTTCTGACCATTTCCCACTTTCCAAATGTGGTACTTTTGAATGTCTTCCACCCCTTCCAGAATTCCTTTCCGGATCCAAGAATCAGAGATTTTTGAGTAGTGTTCATTCTGCTTAAATCCTGGTTTTCATAGTGATTAGACTTCATGATGGAAGAAAGAAGGGAGTCTGGTTCCTGTATAAGCCTTCAACCAATTTTTGTAATCATAGCCTCATTGAATATTTTTAGGTTTCTGAAACCAAGACTACATATCTCCTTTGGCTTGCATACAGAATCCCAGGCTATGTAAAATATCCCGTTTGGTTTATCAGGGTCTTTATTCCATAAAAAGTCCCTCTGGATTTTGTTCAAATCCTTACAAGTCTGTTTAGGGAGTTTGAAACAGTTCAATTGGTAGGTGTAAGAGGTAGAGGTAACATTTGCTATCAAGGTGGCTCTTCCAGCAGGAGAAAGAGTTTGTTTTTTGCAACCCTTTAGCTTGAACTTAAGACTAGCAATGCAAGGTTGAAAGGCTTGAATTTTTCTCCCCTTGGTAAAAAGAGGGGAGCCAAGGTATTTGTCTTGAGTATTGATCATCTGAACACCCATATCAACACTTATATTAACATCTATGGAAGAGCAGGTGTTCTTGCTGAAGAAGATTCCTGATTAAGAAAAGTTAATAATTTGGCCAGAAGTAGAACTGAACTGCCTGAAATTTTCACCAGGTTCCTACTCTCATCCAGATTAGCTTCGTAGATTACCATACAATCATCAGCAAATAAAAGGTGACAAATAGAAGGAGCAGCAAAACAAATCTGTAACCCATAAATTAGGCCAGTACTTTTAGCATGAAGGAGTTTCCTTAAATGGGCTTCCATGAAAAAGAGAAAAAGATAGGGAGAGAAGGGGTCTCCTTGTCTTAAACCTCTAGAAGGTTTGAAGAAATTACCAGAGACTCCATTAACCAGGACATCAAGATGGTAGTAAAGATATACTGATTAATGAGGTTACACCATCTGTCAATGAAACCCATTTTGGACACAATAGCTAGAATGAAATTCCAATCAACTCTGTCAAAGGCCTTAGCCATGTCAATCTCAATACCCTTAGTACCATTTCCACCTTTTTTCCCCTTTAGTGTTCATATTGTGGATAAACTCATGGGAAATGGTTATGTTGTCAAAAATTTGTCTACCATGAATAAAAGCAAATTGAAATAGGAATATAAGTTTATGCAGAAGAGGTTTCATTCTCTGAGCAAGAATCTTGGAAATGATTTTATAAAGTGTATTACAAAGAGATATAGGCCTAAAATGGGATGGAGAAGAAAGGGCATCAATTTTGGGTATGAGGGATATGAAGGTGGAGTTCATTTCCTTGAGCATAAATCCAGAAATAAAGAAGTGTTGAACCATGTTGACGATGTCTTTGCTCACAATGTCCCAAGTAGCTTTAAAGAAGTTAGGGGGAAAGTCATTGGGACCAGGAGCCTTGTCTCCTTCCATACTGAAAAGAATATTCTTGATTTCAAGAACATCCGGAGTAACCAGAAGATGACCATTTTCAAAGGTAGAAATGGAACTAAGGATGAGATCAAGAATGGATTGATCCAGCATGACAGTCTCAGTTGTGGCCATTTGCTCAAAGTGGTTGGTGAAGCATTGTGAAACCAAGTTCCCATCAGTGATCCAATTACTATTGCCATCCTTAGTAGCCTCAATCTTGTTTCTTATCATTCTTTTTTTAGCAGAAGTATGAAAAAAATGAGTATTCTTGTCACCAAGTTTTATAGTTTGATCCCTACTTTTGGTTTTCCAGAACTTTTCCTGAATGTTATACCAATGTTTAACCTTATTTTTGGCTTTCCTTTGAGCAACACCTCTATGGATATCAAATTTATTTTTGGTAATTCAATCCAAATGTTTAATGCTTTCCTCTAAATTTGTTTTGATATTACCATAAACAACTTTATTCCACACTCTAACCTTGATTTTAACTTCCTTAAGTTTTCTAGCAAAGATAAAAGCATAGGAACCAGATAGATTAATAGACCAACATTCAGCTATAATATCTTTGCAATCCTGGTGATCAAACCAATGACCAAAGAATTTGAAAGGGATGCTACTTGAATTCCAGTTGGGATTGAATTTCAAGAGGATATGATTATGATCAGAGCCAATAGCATGGAGATTAGAAATAGTAGAGTGAGGAAACAAATCTAACCAATTTTCAGAGGCCAAACCTCTAACAATTCTCTGTTCAGTTAGCATATTACCATCCTTTCTGTTGGTCCAAGTAAAGGGACAAACAGTATAACTCAAATCCAAGAGATCCAACTCATCAAATTTATTACTAAACATATTAGCTTCAGGAAGGTTTATGGGGTGAGTACCAAACTTCTCATGGTCATGAAGGACAAAGTTGAAATCTCCCATGATCAACCAGGGGTGAGAGATAGCATTAACAGTTTCTCGAAAAAAATTCTAGGTTTGGAGTTTATCTTTAGTAGAATTGAGACTACCATAATATCCAATAAAGATCCAAGAGATATTATTAGAAGAAGAGATAATGGCATTGATATGGTTGGTGGATGAGTCTAGGATGGTAACCTGGAGGGAGGATTTCCAAACTAGACTAAGGCCACCAGCTGTGCCAATAATACCCGTAGGATCAACAGACCAAAAGTTGGTAACACCTATATTACCCAAGATGGCACTAAGGTTTTGAAAATTTTATTTAGTTTCATCCGAAAAGAAAATATCAGGATTATGCTTATTTAAAATATCATTGAGGTAGTTATTAGTTATTTTCCTACCTAGCCCTTGACCGTTCCATGCTAGAGAGGTAAAAAATTGCAAGAAATAAGAAACAGTAGGATATATGAAAATGGTTATATTGTATCCTAACATATATCTATATTTATAGGTGAGCATGTTATAGTGATAATTGAAAAACGAGATTATAGTGAAAGAGTTTACTCTTAATTGCTCAATCTTGAGGAATAATCTAAATTGGTTTAGCAACATTACCTCAATCGAGTGGTCGCTCAGGATGTCCACAGTTTTGCCAATAGCTAGACTTGGAGCAACACCCGATTCCATATTCTGGAGGGAGATATTGGCATGGCTAGCAGGATTGAGCGAGTCTTTATCCTTCTTATAATTGAAAACAATTACTTCCATACAATCATTCTTTCTCTTGGAATCAATGAATCTCAGAATTAGAAGAATCACCTTTGGAGAAGTCCATATCAAGTCTCATTTTAGCCCAAGCTTCCTTCTCGAGGGATTTATGGCTTTCAATCATTTTAGCCTGAATTTCAGCAAGGGTTGGCACATCAGGCATGTCAGAAGACAGGGCATGAGGTACCTGACGGAAGTTGTACTCTTGATGGGTCGTTTCATTAGAAGTGACATCATCTTTACCCTTCTGTCTGGATACTCCTTTGATGTTTAACGATTTTTTCTTGGGAGTAGGGGTTTTGCTCTTTTCTCCAGTGATGATTTTCTTATGTTTCTTTTGGCAAGCTAAGACCTCCGGATTAGTGGATTGGAATTTTACTTGAATTGGATCTTGCAGACCGGCTTTGAAAATGATTTGTTAATCAGTACCATTAAATCATTGGTGTTTTTGGCTAGGATAATATTTCGCTGGTCATTTCTCATCTTGATATCAAATTCAGTAGCAATATCTTTATCCGAGTAACCTCTTTTCTGAGCTTTAACTATGATTGCCAGATTCTGGAGTTGAGTAGGTTGAGGCGAGATACTTGTGGATGGGATGGCCATTTTTCTTGAGGATTCAGTTATTTCAACACATGGAGGATTGGGATGGTCGAGAATCCTGAAAACCTTGCAGAATTGAAGACCATTGAGAGCAAAAGCAAATTCTAGCCAGTGATTAGTAGTTGGGGTACATTCACATAATATTTTAAAGCCCTGGTAATATCAATGTTCAGCAAGACTTCCACGTTCTTTTCCTCACAATTTTTTTAATAAGAAAACTGCATATATTAATCAACTTATACTGAAACAAGAGATTTATCCCTTTCCAGACATTCAACCATGAAATCTGGTGGGTTGTGGTTTCACTCATCTGCACTATTAATTCTAGCGTGTTTCTTTAAAATATTTGTAGTACCATTAGCTTCTCTCTTAGCATAGTTACATTTCCAGTTTGGATAGTTTTTCGTAATTGAAATACACTCTTGAACAACATTATTTGTTTTCTATTTTGTTCTTCCTAAATTGCCATTAACGGCACTTATAACATATTCTGAGTCTCCTTCTAGTTCCAAATGTTCAATAGATTTATCCTTTTCCCATTTCATAGCCTCCAGAGCCGCTATTGCTTCCGCTTGTTCTTCATCTATCGCTTTTGAGTTGTTTCCTTTTGTTGCACAGAAGTCACCTGCAATATTTCACAATATTAGTCCAAATCCAATTGGAAGTTCTGATTTGATAAAAGAAGCATCAAAGTTTAACTTCAATGCAGGTGCATATGGGGCTTTCCAGGTAATATTTTGATTCTCAATATGCATTTCAGTATGTGGAAGAATAGCATGTTCACAGTCAAGAATGAGTTTTTTTAGAGAAATTAAAAATTCTATTGGTCTAAATTGAGCTTTATCAAAGACCATGGAGCATCTCTATTTCCATATCCACCACAATGTACAACATATCAGCCTAATTTTCTCTTATACGTCAGCATCAAAGAAATTATCTGCAGAAAATAAATCAGTTACTCATTGAAATATTTCTATATTTCTAGTTTTGTTAATCAAAGAATTATCTAAAGCAAACCAAACTCTTTGAGCAAAAGGACAGTCTGAGAATATATGCTGCAACTTTCTTGACAAGTATTGCACATAGGACAATCAGTCTCAATATTCTGCACAGATCTACTCAATTTGTACCTAGTTGGGAGACACTTATGCATACATTTCCATATGAAATGAAGCACCTTTGGTGGCAGTTGAACCTTCCACATTCTATTCCAAGGGAAAATATGACAAGTAACTGGTTGACTTCTATGAGATTCTTGTAAAAGAATATTATAAGTTGATTTTACAGTGAACCTACCATTTCTAGTACCAGTCCACCTAATTTAATCACTACCTACTGAAGGAATCCTAATATTGCAAATCTTATCAACAATACTAGGATTAAATAAAGTATTCAACATACCTTTATTCCAGCTATGGGTATCTTCATCAATTAGTTGAGACACCTTCTTGATATTACTGAAAGAAAAATTAGATGGAAGATGGATACCTAAACTAGGAACCCAAATATCTTTCCAGATTAAAATGTCCTTACCATTGGCCAATTCCCAGCAATAATGTTTTTTCACTATATCTAGACCTTGACAGACTCCTCTACATATCCAAGACCCATTACTGCTAAGAACATCAGAAATAGGGTTAATGTTTGGAAAGTACTTATGTTTAATAATATGGACCCACAAAGCATCTGGTTCATTAAGCAATCTCCAAGCTAACTTAGCTAGAAGAGCTTTGTTAAATTCATCTATTCTCCTAATATTTAGACCCCCTTGGTGTTTAGGTCTACCCACTGTGTCCTAAGATTTAGGAAACCACTTTTTACCCCTCTTATCTTTGTGCCAGAAGAATCTCCTTTGTATGTTGTCTATTATATCTGTTAATTTTTTTGGCATAGGGAAAACTACCATTTGATGTGTAGCAATAGAACCTAAAACAGTTTGTGTGAGAATGGTTCTACCTGGTTGGTTTAAGTGTTTTGATCTTCAGGATGACAATCTACCATCAAATTATCATACATACCAACGAAAGACTCACACTTATTCTGTTGTAAGAGAGGAGGGACTTCTAGATATTTATCATTGAGGGACATGTTCTTGATGTTCAGAATCTGAGTGATTTTCTGTTTATATAGGTTCTCAGTTTTAGGACTAAAAGTCATTGTTGACTTAGCAAAATTAATTGCTTATCCAGAAGCTTTACTGAAGTTATCTAAAATATAGTTTAGATTCCTTATCTGCTGGGGATTGGCCTTAGTAAATATCAGACAGTCATCTGTAAAAAAAAAGAAAGATAAGAGACAGTAGGACTATTCTTAGAAACTTTAATACCTTTAATCAAATTTTTTGCTCCAGCTTCTAGAAGATTTTTAGAAAGAACATCCATACATAATATGAAGAGGTAAGGGGATAACGGATCCCCTTGTCTCAAACCTCTAGAAGACCAAAATTAGTCACCCGATGCACTATTCAGCATTATAGAAGAAGAAACCGTAGACACACATTGATTAGTTAAATGATAAATATTGTGACGCCTGAAAAAAAAATCAGGTTTAACTAAACCCAATATGTGAACCAAATAGGTTATCCCTTAGTGATATTAATATGCATAACCAGTATATGTGTTGAAACAAATTTAAGCATTTCTAACACATGGCTAAACGAGAACAACCAGAGACATTTCTGTCATTTCTATACCAGAGTGATAAAAACAAAGAAAACCACCGTCTCTTCTCACTTTTCATCTTGCTAGGAAGTAGAGAGAAACATAGAGAGCAGAGAATGGATTTTAGAGAGGAGTTTTAGTGTTATTGCTGGCGGAGGTTATGTTGATAAGATGGAGATGGAATACTTGAGAGAAGAGGGTAATGGATTCTTACAGGAACTGATCGGCAGTAAACAAGAGGAAACAACTTGTTATTTGGGGAGGATTCTTTCATTTCTCTTCTTCTTGTTCCAACATCAAAAAAAAATAACAAAAATTAGTGATTGAACTTAGAAATCAAAGTGTTTTGCGTGTCTTGTGCTCAAGCATTGTTTAAAGCAAGAACAGATGAACCTAAAAAGAATTAATGAGACTGAAAACTTGGATTTTTGCATGAAGATGATGTTGGTTGAGATGGCTAGAGCTTAGAGGTAGGGAAATTTCTTCCCATGAGTTTGTTTCCTTGAAAATAATTCTCTTTTTACATTGTAATGAAAGAATATATGATTGATCATTGTTCTTGCTTTTAAATTGATTTGTCTATATGGGTAACATTGTGAATGATGGTTTGTGTCATGAGTTTGATTTCCTGGATTTTTGAATGAGAGTTAATCATTGAAATTTTGGGTTTTCAATTGAGTTCTTTTATAGCGCATAAACCTGTTTGTGAAAAAGTTTGAATGAATGGATGATTGTTTGATTGAATTTGATGCATAAGGATTTTGAATTCTTTCAAACCAAGAAATGGGTATTCAATAAATATCTTGATTTCATGATTCATCATCTTCAATAGAGAAAATTCAAAAAAATTCTATGTCGTTGAATTGGATTTGTAAATTTGTGGTTTTCTGAAAACTGCACAGACAACCATTTTGGGGCCTTTTTATGTGTGTAATGGTGATGTTTTAAACCATGATTTTCTTCACGGTAATTGTTCATCTAAGTGTCCTCTATCATGTGTTAAAAGGGGATGGGAATTAGCCTTGTAGTTTGAGAATTATGGCTTTGAAAATACTGGCAGTCAACACTAAAATTTCTGAAACGGGTGCTTCTGTCCTAGTTTCATGGGACATTTTGAACCAGCTATGGTCTTATTTATTTTTCCTAATATTTTTCTATGATAGAGGGACTCATGTAGTTTCCAATGAGATATTATTTGCTGAATTCCGTTATGTAATGAAGTCTATATGAATTTTACAATATGGATACTCAAAACTGGAAAACTGAAAAACTTGAGAACTTGGTTTCTGTCAGACCTCTTTGGAAGCAATTTTAACCCTCTTAGAAATAGAACTAGCTTAAGGTCTCTTCTGATCAAATTAAGATCTCTGAACGGCGATTCCAAGCTGATATTAAGTATTCCATTCCGATGGATAGATTGTTATTTACAACTGCTTTAAGAAGTGTTGCCATGCATGGTATTCATCCCTTGGTCGATAATTTCACCTTCTTTACATTTTGACTTAGATATAGGTTGCTTCTTATAACTTGTAGAGATGTTTATATTAACCTCGGATCAGTGATTGGACTAACTTAATGTTACTCATGTATTATACTGTTGTTTGTATGCATGAACTTGCTTAAAAAATGAATAATGGTTGTGCTGACAGTTTCATATATGCTTAGAATTTTTGTTGATAATATGAGGTTCTTGTAAAATTACTAGTACGGTGCTACGGTATCTTATCCGTATGGATTGTGGGTTCACGAGATTCTTATTTTGATCTTTTCTCATATTTTTGTGTGTAAATGAGCATTTTATTCTGTGGTGTCCAGTATTTAGAAAATGGGTGGATTTTCTTTGGCTTCGTCGGAGTTAAGACAAATAAATTCATTTCTTATTTCTATCCTTGGCAGTAATTGTAACCGGTGGGAAGTTTTGTTTTCATTTATAGGTTTTGTTTGGCACAATGCGCTAAATGGTTTCTTTCCAATTTCAAGGAATGTTTCGAGACTTAATTCTTAAAACTAATACGTAATTAATAGTATGAAGTCTAGTGTTAAGTAAATGAGGTCAAGTACAAAAACTGGTTGGGTAGTCCCGGTGCATACTTTTGTGTTTGTTTTTATCGTATTAGATCGGCAAGTGGGACTTCCTTATTTCAATTTTCAAAAATGGGCCTGCCTACAATCAGCCATTCGAAACGAGTCTAGATACGGTAAGTATATATGTGAAGGTTAGTTCTTATTTCGCATCAATCCATTTTATAAACATAATATGGACTAACCCTTTTGAATACTACTGTAACTAAATATTTGATTCACTTGCTTAATCCACCTCCATTTAGTCATGCTATCACTCGTGTGTTGTTTTCGATGACGGAGTACGTTCTGGACTAGTTCGACATTATATGATAGCATATTTATTGTTAACCAAACTAAATGTTTGATTATCTTTGCTGCTATATGCAATAAGAAGACTAAGTCATAGTTAATCTTTTGTTATGTTCTATATGCTAAAGTTATTAATGAATTATTAATACAGGTTTAGATTGAGCACTTACAGTACTTTAGACATGTTTGTATTAATATGTGTCTTTTAAGTATGGGGTAAATTTTGGATCGATTATGTGTATTACATGTTACTACATTTCTAACAGATTCGATAAATTTTTCTTGTACATCTAAGTTTGGTGTATGGAAGGGTATACACTCTTCCAGTAGTTGACGTTAAACTAGCTGTTGTATTTCTTTTGTATTGCCTACTCATTGTAGGGCTTGTGGATCGTGAATTTAGTATGAGACTTAATTATGGTATTAATTAATTAAATTCTTGTTAACTGATACGTTGATATCAATTTGGTGCATTGTTTGTTGATAAGAATATTATATTCTTTTGGAATTTATATTATTGTGAAATTGCTATTTTAGATACTTGTTATTGATGTATTCGAAAATGATATATAAAACCTTAGATTGTCTGAAGTGCAGCGGCTGAGGATGTAGTAGATGTTGGACCTAAATGTAGAGATGGTTGTTGCTATGACAGGTAGATCATATTAACTGCTAAAAGAGATGATTGTTATCTAAATGAGATAGTTCATATCATCTGATTAGAGATAGTTACTACCTATCACTGTAGCTAGTTCATATTATCTAAATAAAATAAAAAGGGTAGATGAATTACGGTCGTGCTTTATTCTTTTGAGCTACGGAGGAGGGTACGTAGACAGCCGTTCCGCGGTTCAGTACAAGGTTGTTTATATCGTCGGAGAAGAGTTGGTTACTGCCAAGCCGGTCATACCATCTATTCGAAGATGATTGCAACCTTCGCAGTATATATATATCGTTGGTAAGAGGTAGTTGCAGTACTGGTTGTTCATACTACCTTGAGAGATGATTGCAACCTCTTCAAGGTTGTTCATATCATCTAATGAGAAATGAAGAAGAGAATTCATACTGTTAGTGAGACTTAGAGATGATTGTTGCCTTTTAAGGAAACTCATACCATCTGAGAAGGATGGTTGCTGCCAATGGTGGCAGTTCATATCATCGATCTATAGATGATTACTAACCCTATAGAGTAGTTCATATCATCTGAGAAAGGCAGCTTATTCGATTGGACCGACTGTGAATTGCTAGGCCATAATTGGCACCCCCACCACAGGTGGATGAACCGTCTGGGACGGCGAGATTGTCAGGCCTTAATTCTTTCTCTGGCGCTTCTTCCTTCTAATGACCGGCATATCTATTATTCTTTTCTCTCATATGAAGCAGCAGGCATCGCTCCATAGAACCAATCGAAAAGAGATGGTTGTGGCGCGAGCACGAGCACTGGCGATGTCTCCACCATATATGCAAGGAGGATGTATAGCTAATGTAGGATCTGCAACCTACCCGGAAGACCGTTTTGGAAACGGTAGCATGACACTGGGACTAATCATCCCTCACCTGTTCAAAATGGTGTGCGTTGTCAGGCCGGCTAGCATCTCACCACCTCGGTGGCTACCCGGAATACTGTTTTGGAAACAGTGGTTGGTATCCGACTACCGTGACAATGAGATAACCCTTAAAACGAGGTTTCTGTTCAGCAGAACTCCAATATCATAACTTAGTGTTCGCTTGGAGATGATTGTCACCTGCACAAGGTGATTCATATCATTTGGTTGGTTATATAAATATCAACAATGATATCTAAAACTGTGAAGTTGTTTGACAGATTTGATGGTCCTTGGAATGAATATTGTGTTTGCCTGCATATGAAGCAGTTGGAAAAGTTCGACCAATAAACATTTGCTTGTTAAAAATTGAGGTGGTCTCAACAATTTAATAGCCTGGTTCTTTGAGTGGCATATCGGGAAGTTGGAGCTTGTCAAGCGGATCGAAACCCCACTTGTTCGAAGCAAAAATTTTCTGGTCCGTCACAAATATCATCACAGAAACCTAAAGCTTTCAAACAGTCATTCAGAAAGGACCATTCAATCCTATCAAATGCCTTAGACATATTTAGTTTAAGTGCTAAAAGACCTTTCTTTGCCTTGTGTTTTTCCATAGTGTCAACAAGCTCATGGGGCTATAACTATGTTATCAGTCATCAATTTACCTTTAACAAAGGCTGCCTGGTAGGGAGAAATTGTCTTAGGCAACATGATCTTAAGTCTATTAGCAATTAACTTAGAAATAATCAAATAGAAATTATTGCACAAGCTAATAGGTCTAAAATCACCAGTTGTATTAGGGCAGTCCACTTTAGGAATTAAGGATATAAAATTATGATTATTTTCCTTAAGGAGGTAATTACCTTGAAAGAAGGATTGAACCATACTAATTGTATCATCCCCAACAATATCCCACATTTGTTGGTAGAACCCTGGAGGAAACCCATCTGGTCTTGGAGAAGTCCATGGCTTCATGCTGAAGACCACAGACTTAATTTCTTCATAAGAAGGCAATTTCATTAATGACACATTATCTTCCACAGAAATACATGAATGAATGCTTGCAAACAGATTATGGTTATGCACAGGATTACTAGTTTTGTTGATAGAAGAGAAATGCTTCAACAAATTATTAGCAATATTTCTTCCACAGAAATACATGAATGAATTCTTTGATATATTCAATGTGTCTTTTTCTTTCTATAATTGGCCCTAGTATGAAAGTAATTGGTGTTCCTGTCATCAAATTTTATCATATCATCTTTAGCCCTCTGTTTCTAGCATTCTTGCTCAATGTTTTGCCAGTGATCTAATTGGGCCAAAAGACTGGCCATCCTAGCATCATTATTATCAACAACTCCTTGAGAATGGATATTTTCAATTTGGTTTTAATATTCTTAATATTAGTCTGGATGTGACCAAAATTATTAATATTCCACTCTCTTAAAGCATACCTAACCTGTTTTAAAGAGGACTTGTGTTCAAAGGCAACAAAACCTTGAGATCTAGAAATCCAATTAGCATACACAATGTCCTTGCAAGAGGTATCCATAAGCCAACATTTATTAAACCTGTTTGGTTTTTTAACTGGATTAGCATTCCTGGAAGTACTGAAAACTATAGGACTGTGATCACTGGCAATGGGAGCTAGATGATAAACATGGGATTATGGATACAATCTGAACTATTTATCATCTCCTAAAAATTTGTCTAATCTTTCTTGAATAAGTCCCAGTCCATGTCTTTTATTAGTCCAGGAGAATTGGTTACCAGAAAAGCATACATCTTGAATACCTAGAGTGTTAATAAAATCTCTAGCAGTTTCTAAAGTAGACTGAGAAAGAGGCATACCTCCAGATTTCTCAGAATTACTAAGGATGAAATTCAAGTCACCTAAAAGGATCCAAGGGTAACTAATAGATTGTCTAGACTGAACAACAAAATCCAATTGATTATCTCTATTACCATTTTGTAAAGCACCATACAAGCAAGTAAAAGCAATTTTAGATCTGCTATCAAAGTAAAACAAACAGTTAATCACATTAAGATTAGAATTGATAATTTCTAAATTAAGACCATCTTTCCATAAAAGACAGAGGCCTCCTGATTTACCTACAGGATCAATGATATAATGATTTGGGTAATTAAGAGGTTTAATATAGAAAATCATTTTCTTGGTATAGGTTTTAGTCTCTGAAAGGAAGACTACATCAGGATCATTAAAGTGAACTAAGTTCCTAAGATGGGATCTAGTGTCTTTATTTCCATAACCTTGGACATTCCATGATATGAATCTCATGATTAACAGACAGTGAAATCAAAATAAATTGTAGAGATGTTGTCAAAGAAAATATCAATAATTATACATAATAAGTTTCTCCTACTATAGTGGTTGAAGAGATGATTAAAGAATGAAAACTCGTAAGAATAATTAAAAAACAGAATAGATAGAAATTGGTAAATTTTAAAATTAGGGTTGAGAAAAAGTTGAGAAATCAAAACCTTTTGAGTAGATGCAGATTTCCCATCTTGATTTTGTGCAGTCAATCTTCCAGTATGGTTTTGTGAGTTATCAATTGCTTTATAAAAATCCATTTTATCACCAATGTGAAGATACTCCATTTTGTTCTCATTGAGATTTCTCCGGATATCAGCTACATTAACATCTTCATGAGATGGTCAGATTGAAATATTGGTTTGTTGTGGGTGTTGATGGTGTTTTGATTGTTAAGGATTGGGTTGTGCTCAAGAGAATCATCTCTGGATATCTTGTTTTTCCTCGAATCAGTTTCATCATAAATTTCTAATTTGGAATTTTCCCCAACTTCGTTGTAAGTAACATTTGGTATCATTATCATTTTTTTATTCGCACCCATTTCTTGGTTATAGGAATCCAAATAGGTTTTTCCTTTTTCAGTTTGGTTCCAAACAGCATACTCCTCATCCTTCGTTGCTTCCACCTTTAGATCTCTCGCAATTTTTCCACAGTTTCCACCTATGTGATCAACCATAAAACAATCTTTACAGATATTAAAAGGTTGCATATCAAAGTGATATTTAATCCATACTCTGTTTCCGTCTACCATGTCAATTCATCCTCATTTTCTTAATGGATCTCTCATATTAACATCCACATAAACCGTATTAGTGATGTGACCTCTTAGGAGCTTTTCCTTCCTTCTGGAAAGACTAATGTGCCTATATCTTTATATATATCTTCCACCAATTTTTCAGTCAAAAGAATGTTTTGAATATTTTTTAACTGCACACTCCAAGTTTGTTTTATGAACTTGTGGCCCGTGATTTGGATATAAGAATTATATTTTTGCAGACAAACAACCCAGGAAAGATCATGGTGCAAGATTCACCATGAAAATAGTTAAGGTTTTTGATGAAGATTCAAAGAGAAAAGGGTTTATGAAGAGATAGAAGGGTTTGTACGTTATAAGAATTCTCTGTTTAATACGTGGGTTTATGAGTTAAAAAAAGAAAAAACCCTACATGTCAGACTCGGGAAAACTATCGGGACTATTGGTGGGGAAAGTAGCATTTCCGCTTTTTTAAGAACACCATCATAAACTTCTTTTCTTTCAAATCTGAACACTAAAAGATTCTTCCCCTTTGATATGATTTCGTAGCTCCTATAACTTTTCCAGCGAAGATTAACTTCTTTTTTTACATCGTCATGATCCAAAGGATCTTTTGTCATAATTTTTCCCAGTAAGCTATAGATTCATTCGGTAGACGCTTCACTAACTACCTGAGAAGAAGTTATCGTTCTTCTTATTGGTCTAGAAGAGCTAGCACCAATTGTAGTTGTTTGCATCTTTGTTGATAAACTCTTCATGTTATTGATTATGTGAGCCAGTAATCTCAAAATAAAAGTTTCTAGCCAGTAATCTTTTTGGATTTTTGGGTTATGTGTTTTTAGTTTTAGAGATGTAAGGGGATATTTTATAGGTTTTAGGTAGGCTTGAGAATATCCAAAATCTCTAAGTTTCCAAAGAAAAGATACCCACATGATGTCATGTTGATTCTTCAGGTTGATTTGTTTGGCGGACTTTTGAATTTTGAAAAAGAGGGAAAGTTTCTCATTAATGTTGTTATAATCATGTTGTTCGGCAAATGCTAAGTTGGATTGAACGATCCATTGAGTTATCTTGAAGAAATGAAATTTATCCATGAAGAAGAAAGAAAGAGAAGATCAAGCTGAAACTGGTAAATGATGATATGAGAATCTAAGAATTGAGTATTTCTAGCAACC
The DNA here is from genome assembly GCA_023531435.1 of Papaver californicum. Taxonomy (NCBI): domain Eukaryota; kingdom Viridiplantae; phylum Streptophyta; class Magnoliopsida; order Ranunculales; family Papaveraceae; genus Papaver; species Papaver californicum. Next base: position 4,908,622 of record JAJJMC010029624.1, read on the forward strand.
TTCAAAAATCACACTGGTGATGGATGAAAAAACAACACCACTGCTGGAAAGCAAGCACTACTGTGACAAACTCACCAAGAAGATGATCTGAAATATTAACCACTACTGGTTCCCCCAACTTGAGACTACACAAGAATCAACTGAGAGATCTGCACAAAAAAAAATTAACACGCCATTAGAATCAGTTGTAAAAGGAATAACAAAAAAAAAACACAAAATCAAATCTCTTCTACAAGCAGATTGATTTTATCGACTAACTAAATGATTATAAACCATTAAAGAAACGAATAACTATAGATATCTACTATCTATAATTCTAGATTGAGTAATTCTAAATGTGTTTTTCGATTTTTTTAAAATGGATGTTCATTATCTCTCCCATATGGTCTTTTAGCTTCTTGAAAAATACCATCCGACCTTAAAAAATTCCTCATATCAGGGATTATATGACTTGGAACCCTCTTGACAAGAACCCAGATCACTAAAGAATAAAAATTTATCTCATCAATGAAATCTGGCCCAGAGGGAGGAACTTCAGTGAGCATTATATGTTTACCAAAAATGCCTCTTGTTCCGTCTTTCCTAAACACCCTGTAATCTTCTATACATCCATGTTTGATGGAGTAATAGTTTCTTATTTTGTTCCACAGATCAACCTTAGCCTCTCTTCTCAAATCTCGGCTATTATTTATGAAACTAGATATGTTACGGGTATCATGGGATATTTTGATGCAGATTCTTCCAATGAAGGTCCATTTCCAGTCATCTTCACGCTTTGGCAAAATATTTTCAGTGTAACAAAGACATTAGGAAACAAGTCTTCAGGAATGTTAACGGTGGAGTTCATCTGGTTGACAAGGCTAGCTATGGTTTCTTCAAGTTTGGAAATGGAGGAGGATGCCATTAGAAAAGAAATGAAAATGTTGAAAAAATTTCCTCCTAGAGTAGTGAGAGAAATCCTAAGCAAGGGAGGTTTGGCTTTAATTTGAATACTTTGATTTGGTTGGCTAGTCAAATAAAGGTACATCGCGGGTTTGTCTTGCTTAGAGAAACAGAGAAAGATCAACAACCATCCTATGCAGCTACTGATTTGGCCAATTAAAAATAAACAACTCTAATCCTTTGAGTACAACTCTAAGGGAAGTCTGAACCCCAAATAACCAGCAGCATAGCTATCAAGGAGGTGGACGTTCTTTGGACTAGTTATTGGAAAAAAATTATGGGAGTGTGAAAATACTAGAGATACGCCTTTGTGTCAATCACACGCGTAATGGGATAAAAAGAATTGCTAAATTTTCAACTTTGCACACCCTAGAACTAGGGATACAATGCAAACGGAGGTCTAGCTGAAAGTCTAGTTAAGATTTTGTCTTAGACATTATGTTGTCCATGTCACCAACCCAAATTTTTAGGATCCAACCATTTGAGATGGGTTTCGTCTAATTAGAGATCTAAAATCCTAGCTAGGTGTCAGTAAAAAAATATTTTCACCACTATTGGAGATGCTCTTAAGTCCACATCGTTATTTTACTTTTAAATTTAAATAAAAATTTGTTATATAAGACGTTGGATATTGGAAATGAATTTTAAGGTGAAAATAATATTTTTATTTTTATTTTTGTCATGTTAATGATATGACCCAGAAAAAAAAATTATTTAGACCTACGCATAGGATGACATTGAGCCTTAGCATTGGAGATGTTCTTAGGCTTCACATTAAGGGTTGAAACTTAGTAAGAGAAGCCTTGCATTTCAATTAATTTGACCTTTAAATGTACAAAATTGGGATGTCTACGTCATGTGAGTTGCACACTCATGATTTGTCGGTTTTTGTTGGAAAGCCTAAAATAGTGATGAGTTTAAAAAGAATAGACAAATTAAGAGAAACCGTAAATCCAATTAGCCAGGAGGAATAAGAAAACTTAATTTTGATGCAGTTTTTGATTTAAATAAGAAAATTATTGGTTTGAGTCTAATAATTAGAGATAATGCAGGAATTTTTTTGGAGACAATGGTGACCTTGTACCATTCTAGAAATGCTACTCAAGCTGAAGCCATGGCATTGCTTGAAGCGGTGCAATGGATTAAGAAGAAATTAAGATTACATAAATGTGATTGTAGAAGGAGATTGTAAATATGTCACTGAAACTGTCTTCAAATTTTGTCTCTTCAAAATGGTAAGATTTTAATCTTATTAGTAGATTTTCAGAGTCTGTTAGGGGTTTTAAGTGTGTTTTTGTTCCTAGGAATTAATGAAACTGTATATGTTTTATCCAAGCATGATAAAAGTAAACTGGGGAAATAATTCCTCTCAATTTTATCATTTTTCAATTATAGAAGGATAACTCTTTGTAAGTTTCTTTTATTTCAGCAATATATTTGCTTTTATGATTAAAAAAAAGCCAAAGAGGAATAACTTTTCCCTTGACTTAAAATCATGACTTAATTTTTTTACTTAATCTCTCTATCATCATATGCAAATGGATGGATGGTCAAGATCAAGATGAGATTTTTAAAAACAAGGGAAGTATAATCAACCATCCATCCACTTATATATGATGGTGAAGAAATTAAGTAGAAAATTAAATCATGAAATTTAAATCATGAAATTTAAATCAAGGGATTCGTCAGATTTTTTTTTTGGTAAGTCAAAAAAATATATTAAAAGAAAAAAGCTAATTACAAGAATAGAGAGTAAGAAAAGAGGCCACAGCAGCTCCAAAAACTTATAAACTATTTGAATCTGTAATAGGAAATAACATGCATCTCAATGTTAGAAAAAAAATCCGGCCTACCAATGTAACTTTTACTAGCACCCAAATGAAGTTCACTAGCTCTTTTATCCATAGTATTCGCGTTAAAATTCACTTCACAATAGACATACTGAAAAACAGCAAAATCAAAATTAGCACAAATTGATACCCATCTATGACGAATACTCCAAGGTATGCTTCTGCTAATACAAATAAACACTACCCTACGCGAATCATACCTAATCAAGATACATCGGGAATCAAACTGAATAGCTCATTCAAGGCTCATGACAATATCTAACCTCCATGAAATTTGTTTCCACACCCATCCCAATGCATATTACTCCCAGAACTTCAAAGTTCGCATTTCTAGCAACAATGCTTGCCCCACCAGGCCCTGGGTTCTCCATAGCGCCTCAATCACAACACATGAGCACTTTTGTATCTGGAGGAGACCTGAAGCATTCTATAGGCACAAAATGCTTGACTTTCCTAAACTCAACTCGAAAGTAGTTCAAAATTCTCATGTCCCTGCAAGAATTATGCATATAATTCTTAAATATTCTCGAGTTTCCCCTAATCTGTAGATGCACTTTGGATTTTAAAGCATATAATTTCACAGTTGCGCTATCAAACATTACCTTATTTCATAAATTCCATAGCCCAGCTCGAACATCCATAATAGCAGCAAGACAAAGGTCCTTCACTATACGACTCTTACCCTTGGAAGTGTTATAAACTACAATTAAATCATTGCTTGGATGGAGTTTAAAAATGCCAGAAATCCAATTCCATATCTTCTGAGCGAATGGACAGTCTCATAAAATATGGAACAAAGAGTTTTCACCTGTCTTACAGACCAAACAACGATTAGCCACATGATACTTCAGTCTATCACGCACCTTATCAAGTGTACTATAACAATATTCACGTAGAAGTTTCCAATTCTGGAAAGCTAGAGTAGGATGAATATGTCTTCCCCACAACAGATCAACACCCGTAAAGATATGAAACCTTTTACGAATATGATTTCTAGCAGATTTTACGGAAAAAACGCCTTTCTGATCAACCACCCAAGCTCTAATATAACTCCCACCCATAGGCATAGGAAATCTTCAATATTAATCTCTGCATTTATTATGATCATTCTAATATCATTAGGAATGGACTAAGAGTTGTTGACAATAATATCGCAAACCCTCGATTGAAACTGATTCCTTTCAGAAATAGGAATCCCAGACAACTCAGCAATACTCTTATCAGAGCACCAATTATTGAAAAGAAAAGAAGTATTTCTCCCGTCACCGACCAGGCATTTGATATTCTGTTCTACTTCCTTGTAAACCCAGCGAATCCCAGGTAGGATTTTGATATTCTATTCCACTTTCTTGTAAACCCAGTGAATTCTAGGCAGGATTGAAGACCGAAGTTTGTAATCAATATGCATACCATTACATTTCAAGAATTTAGCATGCATAAACTTGGCCCAAGTTTTGTTCGGATTCCGAATGTTCTACCACAACTTACTACCTTCATCCTAGAGAAACCCAGGATACCCTCATTAGAAAAAAAAATGATGTGGGAACGCGGTACCAATCATATGTTGACATGTGGTATTTAAGTTTGTTAAAATTTAATAATATTTTCTAAAAACTTGTTGGAAGGAAACAAAATTTTAAAATTTAGGTAAGTATTAATTCATTGGATATATCATTTGATATTTTATTAAATGCATAGTAACATGTGTCAACTTATGATTAGTATCACATGCCCACATCAAAAATTGACCCACGTCAAAAAATTTAAAGGGACAACAAATTTTATGAAAACCAATGGTAAAGCATCTACTAATATTAGAATCACTTGTCCAAAGAAAATTATGAATAACAGCCTCACATTCTCTAATGATTCTAAGTGGCCACTTGTAGACTGCCATATTATGAATAGGATAGCTAGATATGACCGATGTTACAAGCACCAATATTGTTTGAAAAGATTGTAACCTAACATTCCAAACTTCCAAGGTATCCTGAAGTTTTCCTACAACATTACGAACGTGATTATCCTTAATTGTTCACTGCATGAGTTGAACTCCCAAATATTTGTCAGGAAAGCAAGCAAGATCAATTCCGAGAAAAGCAATAACATAGTCTTTTTCAGTGTTAGTGCCACCACCAAAATACAACTTACTCTTAGTTAGGCTTACAACTTGGCCGGAAGACTGGTCATAAGCTTTTAACAAACGAGTAAGGTTGGTCAAGGTCTTTTAATTTCCCTTGTAAAAATAAGAATATCATCAGCAAAAAAGAGATGAGTAGGCCCAATACCTTTCTTTTTAACCATGTACGTCGTACTTCCCCGCTTAAAAAGATGATGGATATTTCTACTAAGAATATCTTCAGTTAAGACAAAAATAAGGGATCCCCTTGTCTCAAGTCTCTATTAATCGTAAAGAATCCTTCAGGGTTTCCATTGGTTTCCATTAAACAGAATAAAAATTTCAGCGGACTGTAGAATATGAAGAATCCAAGTGTACTAATCATTAGAAAAACTGCAATGTTTAAATACACCAAGAATAAAACTCCAATTCACTGTATTGAACGCCTGAGATATATCTAGTTTAAGACCAACATTACCATGAGTTCTCCTAGTTGATAACTCATTAACCATCCCAGAAGCTAACGCAATGTTTTCATAAATATTTATTCCCTTCATGAAAGCTACTTATTCCTTGGAAACAACATTACCTAACACTTTACGAAGCCTTGTATCAAGTGTTGGAGAAAATGAGTTTTAAATAAATATTTTGTTGGTCTTGGTGTGGTTTGATCTTATGACCTAAGGGTTCTATGGATGCTCACTCATTTCCTTGAGTAAATGAAACTCTTTAGTTTAGTCCCACATTGGGTATTATAGAGAATAATGTCTACTATATAACCATTCTCATATGGATAGTTAGACAGACGTGGGTGGAATGGGGTGGACAAACAATATATGGCCCAACCCATGCAATATGCACATACCATGCACCAAGTCTTATGTCTACACGAAATAATTTTTTGCAACAATTTTCTTTAGGAAATTAATTCCAAAAATATTTTCATTAAGAGTTTTATTTCTGGATTTTTTTTTTTTTCGGTTTTAATTGTTTTATAAGAAGAAAAAAAACCT
>JAJJMC010029624.1:4914555-4930684 GCA_023531435.1 Papaver californicum
TTTTTTTTTTTTCGGTTTTAATTGTTTTATAAGAAGAAAAAAAACCTGGTTTTATAAGAAAACCTAAACCTAACTTGGCTTGCAAGTAACTCTCTCCTATAAATACAACTCTTAAAACTGTTTTCAAGATATCCCAGAAGCGGCTATTATCCTGTCTCCTTTTCACCATCTTCTCGCTTTGTTTTGCGCTTTTGAGTGTTTATTTCCCTTCCTTCCATGTTCCTAAGTTCAAGAGTGGGTAGTTTGTATTGTGCTAATACAAGCTATATCGGGCAGTCTTATTCTGGACACATCTTCGCACGTTGGCGTTTAGCATTGCTCTTCTCGATAATGCCCGCGAACTAATGTGTTACGGACAACTTGTTGAACCTGTGATTCTTCCCTCGTAGTTGTCCGTGGTAGAGTTGTTTTCAATTCAGTTCTTTATATATTATTCTGATACATCTAACGTTGTTGTTCATTGTTGCAAGATTCCAACATCAAGTATTTTAGTAAAGATTTTAAAGAAAAATTTCTCAAGCCAATAGACCTAAAACTGTTTAAGACAGTCAGCATTACATACCTTAAGAAGAAGAAGAATTAGGCTAGAGTTGACGCCATTAGGAATAGTTTTATTACGCCAACAAAACAAGATAACATTGATCAGATCAGCCTGAATAATATCCCAACATTGTCCATAGAAACACCCAAAGAAAGCATCAGAACCCGCAGCTCTATCAGCGCCTAAATCAAAAACAGCTTGCTTTATTTCATCAAAAGTGGGTTTATCATCCATAGGCGCACTCTCAGCAGCTGTAATAGAAGCATAGTGTACACTAAAAAGGCTAGCGTTAGGTAAAGTAATGTCCCCATTAAACTTACTTTGTAGTATTCAACTACAAAATTTCTGAGATGACCCTGATCAGAGATAACAGTATCGACGTCATCTACCAACTCAGAAATAGTGTTGTTGCTACGTCTCACTTCACTGTTATTATGGAAAAAACTTGTATTACTATCTCTGTCAGCAATCCAAGAGTTTCTAGCTTTTTGTTTGAGCATTGTGGCAAGCTGAATACGAGTTTGCTTCACTAAAGTCTTAGCATCAAAGAGCTTAAGCAACTTATCCTCATCAGCTGGCTTAGCGTCTGAGTAGCTTGCTTGGAAACAAGCCGCAACTCAGCTTGCTTCAGCCGAGTATTGAACATCACCAAAAACATCCCTATTCCATATCTTTAAAGCCTCCTTTAACCTTTTTAATTTGCTAAAAAAAAATAAAAAAAGGAGTAAGATAAAATACTAGTCCAATTTGCTGCCACCATCTCCATAAAGCTTGGGTGCGAAAACCACATCTTCTGAACACGGAATGCATCATGTTTTGGCCTTGGACTAATGAAAGGAAAACCAAACAAAAGTAGAATGATCAGACAGGTCCCTTGGGTAAGCCTTACACCTCCAATTTTGAAAATTTTCAAGCCAAGCTTCATTGATAATAGCTCTATCCATCTTACTGACAATTCTCTCTGTACTCGTACGCTGATTTGTCCAAGTTAGCTTACAGCCTAACGAATCAGCCTCGAACAGACCATTAGAATTCATCCAGTTATTAAATTCCTCTATCACCACCGGTCTAGGTACGACACCGCCTAGCTTCTCTTCAGTTCTCAAAACACAATTAGAATCACCTATAACTAACCAAGCTAGAGAATCATTACCGTGATTTAACTGTTATCAAAGTTTCTTCCTTGTAACTTTGATATAACTAGCATGAACAAAAGAGACATAAGCTCCATCTACCTCAATAGTGATAACTTGTTTCTTCTTGCTAACCACTGAAGGAGTAATAATATTGTTGGACCACAAAACCCATAAATCACCACCTGCTTTTTCATTATGAAGACAATTCAAACTAAAACCTTGAAGCCTAAAATTTTGAATTTTCCTAGGGGAGTATGCAATCTTTGGTTCTGCAATATATACCAAGTCAGGCTTCAACTCAAAAACTAACTCTCTCACTTCGATCTTGCTTCAATTCTTGCAAGACCATTAACATCAATATTACAAAATAAAGTTTGGCTAACTTTACCTAGATAAAGAGTGACCAGAATTTATCCAGGGAGGAGATGAATCTACGGTTATGATTGTTCGCATAATAGTTTTTATAAATAATGTTTGTGATTTTTGTTAGAAACACACAACGGTCTTAATTTATTTACCTCATTATTGTCTCATTTATTTTTTATAATAAATATTTTATTAATTTATCATAATAAATGTCTCTTAAATTATCCTAATAAAATACTTCAATTAGTAGATAATATATTTGTTAATAATTAAACTATTAGTGAACACTAAGGGTGGCGCGGATGGTGTTGGTGAGCGGCGATAAAACTGGTGGCGGCAGTGGCGATGGTGGTGGAAGAAGTAATGGTAGTGAGTGGTTCTGATGGCGGTAGTGACCGTTGGTCAATGTGGTAGCGGGTAATATGTCATTATGGTACACAAAACATTTTATTATGAAATATGTTTTTTTAAGCATGTTATTATAAAAGATGCGGTGGACCTTCTTTAATGTTAAAATAGGCTCAGTTATAATATAAAAGAAAATATATATTTAAAAAAAAAAACAAAAAAACATTAATAACTTTAAACGATAACAACAAATAAATAATACATGTAAAAATTGGAACACAAAAAAAAAAAAATTATTATGGAGGGTGTGCCGTTATGGCACGGGTCAAGCTCTTGTTCCAATATATAACACGCATTATAAACCAGGATCGGAATGACCCTGCTTAGGAGGCTTGTCTCACCATCAGAAGCATGCACGACATGCTCAACCTGATCCGGAATAACAACACTGACTGTATCATTAGTCTCCTCGGTTCTAACTGAATGAGTAATAGGTTTCTTCTTTTTCTTGACAACAGCACCAGCTACGGTACCATCGCTGGCTACGCTTGAAGCGGCTTTTCTCTTCAAGCTTTTTCTTGATTTCCTTCTTCCTAATAGGACTAGGATCAGACAGAATTTTTAAGCTCTTCCTAACATCGATATCAGAATGGAAAGTTGGGTAATCATCTTCCTCAACTTCCTTGGCAGAATGAACGAGTGGTTCTGGATCAGAAATAGCATCAGCTATTTGACTCTCCTTATCATTCCTAATTGTTACCCAATCATGGAATCTCTTCGAATCATCCAGCAAGACTTGATCAGAAGTTTTTGAGTTGCCAACAACTACAGTTGGCGCAACTTCCATAATCAGTTCCTCATCTATTTTTTCATCAATACCCTTATTTCCAAAATCAGAACCATCTTCATTGGCAAACTGTAAGACATCGAAATTGAATTTTTTGCCACTCGAAATAGCTTCAGACTTAGTACCCACAGAATAAAAAGACATCAAGGGATCCGTCCGAGCTAATACAAAATGCAGTCATTAACCTTGGTAAAAACTTATGTTGCAACATCTGCCTATTGAAGTCACAAAGTTTAGAGATAATTGGGAAAATATCCCAAAAGTGCATACCCCGTTAGGGAAATGCCCTGTAAATTTTTTTTTATGGGAAAATGCTTAAACGTTACATTTTCCATTCAAGTACCGTTAAATGGTCAAATTGTGCAATCCAAAAATAAGGGTAATCTCGCCTTAAGGCCAACGTATGAATAAGGTCAAGATTGCACAATTTAACTATTTAACGGTACTTAGATGAAAAATGTAACGTTGGGGCATTTTCCATAAAAAATTTTACAGGGCATTTTTCCAATGGGGTATGCATTTTTAGGGTATTTTCCCAAGTATCCCCAAAGTTTATCAACTGCCAACACTTGCCTTTCAATGTCGCTGGGTATCACTTGCGAGATTTGGTTAATGCATGATAAACCAAAATGCTTGTTTATAAGCGGTTGAGTTTCATCAGTAGTTTATGGACATCAATTGAAAACATGTACTTTTATTTGTTCGGTTTACAAATGAAAAAATTACCTCCAGATATAATAAATAAATTAAACATGCAAATTTGAATTGAAAAAGAAACTATACAGTTGTTTCTATAAAGCTTTCACTTCCATACCCGCTGAAGTGTCGCTTTGCTTCTTGGTTCAATGTGTTTACCACCTCACAGAATCTGCGCCGGAATGTTGGCAGCCTTGAGAGTGTCAGGCAAAACCCATGTAACCTGATGTAATCACCAGAAAACGGAAAAGAGTGTTTAAAAAAGAAAATCTCATTCAAGACTGTCAAAAAAATATATTAAAAAAAAAAACGATCCAAATAATATCGAAGATTTGTTTTCTAACAGAATGATGATGAAAATTGATTGCTACTTCTACCTTCTTGTTATGCCCTCCAACTGAGCTCTTCTAATTTCATTACATGGAGGAATTCCACCATTTTCCCATGCTTCCACTCTCTGTCTTTGAGTATCACCACAATATAGAGCTAACTTCGCCAAATATAGTTCTTCCGTTTTTTGTAAATGCAAACTCTTAATTTGCTCTTTCATTATACTCATTGGCTCAAACAGCCAATCAAATACTCTTCCTTCGGGTCGATTAACATTTGTAACTTGGACATTATCACCTGAGATCACATATTAAAAACAGTGTGTAATCAGCTAAAGCTCAGAAAAAGAAAGAAATTTGTACAGTGGGGTACTTGTAGGGAGAAGAAGCCATTTTACATACGCATGAGAAATCCATCAGAACCACTCTCGATGGAGTGAAGAAAGCAACGAAGAAATGCATATGCAGGAATTCCAATCGTAAGTGTCTTGTTGTTTGTAGAGTTTTTCCATTCCTTGAGGTGCATTATCCCAATAACTCCACTTGTAAGGAGCTCTATCCCACAAAACTCGCAAGTCTCAAAGAAATTATCCCAAATCTGATGCCAAAACAAAGAAGTTCAGATGAGTTGGATATATTTCTAAGAGAATTACATATATAAATCTACATGACAAAAAGTTCAAAGGATCAGCTTAATGATAGATCCACAGATCTTACCATGGCAGCTTTTAGTTCCTCCAATTTCATCGAGGCTGTCCTTGATGGGGGTTTCGTACCATGAACAGGCTCAAGCCTTTCGTGCAATTCCTTTACAGGAAGCAGAGGTAAACTTGCTTCAGTCGACTCCCTATACCTAAATCTGGCTGCCCATACGAACAAAGTTTAATAAATCCGGAACTGGGGATACTTTCTCTATGGACTAATCATTATTACCATTCTGTACATACATAACATTAAGAAGTAAAACAAACAAAAGAACGGGAACATTGGATGATACGATTTACAAAGTCACATACCTTGGGAAGCAAGATCCTTCTCGTAGGAAGAGGAAATCATTGGTGTACTCATCAAACAAGGATAAACAAGCAATAATATACACTAATCCTTTCTTTGTTGAATTTTCCTATCCAAACAAATAGTAGCCCAAAAATTAAGCTTATGATTGTAAAACCCATGAAAAATGTAGAAATCCACACATAAACTTGACTATGCGTTGTAGCATCGCTTGGGAAAGAAAGAAGACCAAACAAGTAGCAAGCTATGGAATGAAGTTGATAAAATTGTACCTGATACGCAACAACAGCGGCATAACCTCCAAAACCAAAGCTTGAAATGATTCCGACTAAAACAGATAGTATTACAATGAACGGCCACATCAAAATTAATAAACCAGCAAAGGGAACACAAACATCCTCCAAAAAAGGTCCCGCTCTTCCGATAAGATCTTGAACTAACCGATGCCATCCTTTAAACAACATGACGGGGGCTTTGTATATCACTATCAAGCTAATCATAGGAACATCCACTATTAATCCTAAAATTGTTGCCAATATGCATCCTGGTATCTGCAAAACCCTGGAGAAAGGAAAGGGAACATAAATTCCAGACTTGAACCTGCCCAGGGAATATCTTGTGATCACAGAAACAACAATTAAGTAAATCGATACACAATTCTGTCCTTTGAAACAATTTATCCTGCCAAGTTAAAGGGTGCAAATGCAATCTCATCATCCTTTTTTATTCATACGAGGTGTTTCACTAAGATTTGGCTTACTTACAAGCATAGTTTGTCAAGAAATTCAGCAGCTTTAACTAATGATAAGGCTGAGTAACAATTGATTAGTCAAAACTTGAAAAGATCCGGTAAATTTGATCCTTGTGAATAGCTTAAATAAAACTGAATTGCAAAGAAATAAAAGTCATGTTAAAGAGAAAGTACTTGAGTTCTATGGGCTTCTCACAGTCTTTCACCTCAAGCAACTCATCCATCACTGAGAAGTAAGAATAATATGAGAAATCTGCAAAGTCGCGTACGATGGTGCATGCACCCCAAAGAATACTACAAGTACCATCCTACAAAAGTGAAAGATTTTAAGAAACATGTCAATTTCCTTTGCAAAATGAATACAATCACCTCTGACCTCTATCAAGGTTCAATGAGAAATCACAAGAACAAGCTTTAGAAACAAGAAATTTACCGTGAAGCTGGCAACCAACTTATTAAGATAGCCTTCTTGACTAGCAGCTCTAAATGTCTCCATAACAGGCCAAATGAAGGCATAAAAAATACCCACAATCACACTTCCTACTACACCCACAACTGCCCACAACGCTATTGAAATCGGCATTAATAGAATCAATAAGCATTTCATATAAGGACCGAATTTCTTCGACCTAATCCAATCCGAAAAACAACAACAAATCATTACTTCAACTAATCAATCTTCTCAGTTCAATTTGAACTTACAAAAGCTGAAGAAAAAAATTTGAAAATCAAAACATACTAATTTTTATTGAAAGACTTACTTTGCAATACAGTGTGAAGTCCAAAATAAGTGCATCGGCAGTAACCCAATAATAATACATGTATCTCCAAATGCAATCACTAGAAATAAAAATGGGCAAAATACAGCAACTACAAAGATACAAATACACAAAATTAGTTTCTCATAAACAACAAATTCCATAGAGAAAGAAAAAAAAAAAACCAAAGAAGAGTATTGATTTAACATACCTTTAATGATTCCAAGAAGAAATAGGAATACAAAAACAGGGATAAATAACAAGGAGTAGAACAGATAACGGAGAAATCCGAGATGCCGGGTCTCCATTTTCTTGAAATAACAGAGAATGATAGTAAAAACCCTCCAACAAAATATTGATAATTGTCTGTTTCAATATGAATGAGAAGAAGAAGATAATCTCTATAGTCTATTATTCATAATTCATTCATTCATGACTTCCTTGATATTTTGCAAGTCTGTCTGCAATTGAGTGGGGTCGTGTATTTTACTATATGAATCCCAACCTGCTTGCAACAACCCACCAGTCAGCACAATTTGTGTTAGATCCCGCCAACAAGTCAAGAGTCAATTCTGTTTATCCAATCATAAAAAGTCAATCCTAAAAGCTGGATCTTTGTATACCAGATCAAAGGTTTGTGAGTTTCGAGATGGTGTATGAACGGTGATTAAGTATAGACGATGATTAAGTACAGATGATGATTAACAACTGTCCACAGGCTTCGTTGCCGTTGGATAACATGGGATATTCTTCGACCAGGACTACTATACGGGACATGATCATGAGTTTACTTACTTTTGTTCCGTTTGACAGTTTTTAAGCCTTTCTATCTTGTTTGTTGTTGGATCAAAATTCGAGACAACTTATAGTCATTCCAAGTCGAAACAGCAAAATTGTTTTTTCACTTTTTTTCTTCGGCAAATATAATTTTTAACATTTTTTTTTTCTTGATCTCATAGTTTATGGTTGTTCAGAAACCGGATAATACGATAAATATATCTAGCTAATTTGAGGCATGTCCATTTCATTTAAGGTCTACTTAATTTTGTTCACAATTAAAGATTAAGATAAAAAATGATTAATTTTGGTTAAAAATACCAAACTCTCCCCTATTTTTTATTAACCCTAACACTAATACATAATATAAATAAAAAATTATTTCTTTATTTATCAACTTTCCAAATCTAATAAAAATTCTAAAACAAAAACAACTTTCTATTTACATCTAAACTTTCTAAATTCTAAATACCCTAAACCAACTTTTGCTCTATCTACTGGGATCTTCCATCCCTTTCGATCAATAAGGTAAATCTCTAAAACTCATAATTTTAATGGTATTTTTAATTGATCTATACGGTTAAATCTTAATTTTCATGAATCAAAATCCTAAAATATTACCAGAATCGGTCGATGTGGATCTATCTTATCCACCGATTATGTTTATGTTCTTCGTGGACATGAAGAACATACTGCACAATCGGTGGGTAGGACACATGCTTATCTGCCGATTTCTGTTCATATTCCTTGTAAACAAATTGCATATCCAAAACCGGTAGATACAGCAGACCGTATCTGCTAATTCTATTACTCTTATTTTTTTCTACTTTTCTCAAATGAGAATCGATGGATAATACACATGCTTATCCGTCGATTTCTATTCATATTCTTCGTTAATAGCATATCCAAAATCATTAGATACGACGGATCGTATTCACCGATTTTATTGTTTTCATTTTTTCTTACTTTTCTCATATGAGAATCGATGAATACGATCTGTCCTATCCAACGATTTTGGTTGTGTTAATTTTTTTTGAGTTTTATCAGTATGTAAGAATCGGCAGATACATATGTGCCTTATCCACCGATTCTTACTTACTGAAGTTTATGTCCCCTTTATGGTTAGAATCGGTAGATAAACATTGTCTAATCTACCGTCTGTTGTGATCATTTTAGTGGTTAAAATTTTGTTGTTGATTGAATTAGTGATTGCATTTCGAACTAGTAGTAGTTGTTGTTGTCAATTGGTAGCAATTAATAGCACCAGTAATGAAATAGATAATCTGTTTTTGAATTTTTTGAATTTTTTTTTCTCTTTAATCATACTTATCTTTATTCTCTAATTTATTTATTGTGGACATTGATAACAATTACAAGAGGAGTGCCAATCAAAGATCTGTCCATTTCTGTGATGTATATTAAAAGTCGTAGAAGATTGTGCGAACCCAATATAAGCTTGCTTATGGAATAAAGACAAGGTTGGAGCAATTCATAAACATATTTGATCAACTGTTTCCAGGTAAATTGCAAAGAGCTTTTCCAGGAATTGAAATTTCTTCTGCACCAAATCTTTGGCATGCAACTGAGCAGTAAAATCTATCTACTCAAAATGATGTTTCTACTACTGGTGGACAATGGAGTGCAATTGCTTCTGGACCAATCTGGATTCCAGATTCTGGTGCAACTGGTCGTATGACTAATGATTCTACTTTCTTACATGAACGTGCATAAAAGGTTATGGTAGGAGATGGTAAGTTGATTCCTATCACTTTGACAGGTTCAAGTGAACTTATTCCTTCTAATGCTAATACTTCATTTGCTTTAAAGAATATTCTTTTTGTGCCTTCTATCAAGCATAATCTATTATCCATAGCTAAGTTTACTTCTGATAATAACTGTTCATTTGAATTCTTGCCTTGTTGTAGAATAGTGTTTTCTAGTAGATTTTATGCCAAATTTGTCGTAGTAATGGCTTAAGTACTGGTGCTATCTTGAGCAAACAAATGTCGTTGCAGCAACAAATATGTACGGGAGCAATGAAGCGTGGGACCCAGCAGCACATAGTGTGGGCGCGGCAATAGAGTGTGGTGCACAACAATGAAGCGATGGTGAATGGGGAGACGCAAGAAAAGAGCATGGGGCACGGCCGCGGCAGCAGCGCGAAGCCTTGTCCCTTTAACGCTTCGGCCACAGCCTTATCCCCTTTAGCGCTTCAGCCAACTTTGTTTGTGGCTTCGTGGATTTGGTAGCTCCGTAGCTTTGATTGACTTTATTGTTTTGGTTGACTTTATTGCTTTTGTCTCCTTTATTATTTTACACATCTATGTTAGAAATATGGCTAGGGCTTACTAAAGCCTGTACTTGTTGTTGCCAGGGCTATTGCCTATATGCTATTATTGACATTGACTAATACCATGACCATGACTATGGCTTATTTAGGGTTTCTCAGTGTATATATGTCAAAACTACACTATTTTGACCCTTTTGCAACGTCTATTGCCGTTGCTATGTATTTAGCAACAGGTATATCTGTTGGGAACACGCTGTTGCACATTTTTGCACGGACTGTGCAACTTAAATAAATGTTGCTGAATATAATTAAAGCAATATATATCGGTTGCTGAAATAATTTTATACGTTGCTTAGTTTAATTAAGCAACGGATAAAATGAGTTTAAGCAACGGATGAATCGTTCTTTCGGTTAGAAAACGCTCAAGTGTGTCCCATGATTAATACAGGTGGCAGTAACTTTGTTGAAACATTTATATACGTATTTGCATGTACTAAAGCAACGTATTTACCAATGTCTATATCGTTGCTAAATAAAATTAGATTTCAAAAAAAAAATAGAAATTCAATTGTTAAATTCCTGTTAGATTTCTTCACCTGCCTATATATATATATATATATATTTTTGTACCTGCATCAACATTAATATCTACACCTGTATACCGTTCTAGATGAAGTAGAAGACCCAATTTATCCATATGGAAGGAGGAATTACAACAAGCAAGACATTTGATTAATCGTCAATACCGAGATCTTTTTAAGAAAGACTACACAAACAAGAAATAATATACAAGCCTCTGAAATACAAGATGGAAAGTAATCATCTTCTCAGCAGTATGTCCACATATAAAATTTCTGATCAACCAAAGAATAAAGGTTAGATAGGCGATACTTCAGATATTTCTCCGTACCTGATAACAGAAACCAACCCCAACATTTTGTGGAGATGCATGTCATTTCTTCTAATGGCTTCATCAATCAATGGTGGCTCGAACTCTCAAGGTATACCTAACCATTTCATCACATGGAATGCAGCACTTAATCCACCACCTGCTCCAATCACCTGCATAATTTACTATTCCCTAAAATTGTAAGTTTTCTGCATTACTCATATTTTATACAAGGGTGTGCAGTTCTTTTTTGGTCAGAAATGAGAAGTGGAACAAGTTTCTGTACCAGTCAAACAAGGAAATCATAACTACAAAACTCAGCAAGAAAGAGGTCTAGCAAGACGCAACATTTCACACTATTATGAATTATCATCATATGTTACGAAGTTTCTTGTCTCAACAGTATAATAATAGGAGGAAAAAATATATTCTTACTTAATGTTTACTCGGAACTCATCATCAATTTTCTCTTTAAAATTCTTTGGAGCTTCTGCATCAAGCTTCATACGGCATGGAACTGAAATACAAGTGAGAGATTTCAATTTCAAACCAAAGTAAAACATGGAACGACTGGTGAAGGCACCATTTAGACAAAAAAGCTTTATACGATATTTCCCAGTTTTCACATTGCTAACAGTTCATGCAATGAGTCACTGCGACCAACTTTGCATATAATAACCCAGAGTAGGAACAGATCCTAAGTAATATTTGATATCAGACTCGGTTCATATTCTGCGTTCCAGATCTGCCCTACCAACACTATATGGACAAATTGATCCTAAGCAACCCAAAAGGAATTTATAAAGATTGCTCAGTATTAGAAGAACTAACAGAATGTCATTATCAGTGGTCTTTGGATTCCAGCAACAGCAACAGCAACTTTGAGACCTCGCCTTTCGATTTCCTGCATAGTGAAAAATAGTGTCCGCAGAAAATATCTAAACATATGTGATGCAACTGTCATCCTATAATCAAATAAGAAAACACAGTATCCTTGAAAAGATAATCAAAAAGGTAACTTGCAAATTTCTCATAAGGCTTGAAGAAAATAACATAAAACCAAAGAACGAGGTGACTCTAAACTGCTTGTTTCAGTTTAGGATGCATCGGTCCTTTGATATGGTTGTTCAAACAACATAATATTCTTTACTACTATGTTTTAAATGTGCTACATGCCATCAAAAGACCATAAGTTGGACACAATAGGTGTACATTTTCAAAATTTAGATCAAAACACTACATACTTTCCATTTTACTTTAAAAAATATATTACCTCAAAAATGACAGATGCTCCTTTTTGAGTTCCATCTCCTCCAATAATGAAGACCTGACAGGACGATGTGAATAGAAAGATTTATATTGGTGAGATTATATAATACAGAGTCCTATTTGTAAAGCTAACCTGCAAATAAACGGACCCTTATCTAGATACCAGATTAATTCCACGGTCCTGGATGTTGTCGACTATTTTTGAGGTATCATGGCCACCACATGAGGTTCCTATGATAGTTCCACCACATTTATGGATGTCATTTACAACCTTTGGTGTTAAAGGAACGGTATTTCGAGAATAGAAACCCCTTGTATCCTCCCTACTGATGCCAGTACCACAAACAGTTAGATAAGCAAATCAATGCAGGACAAGCTTACCAACCTGGCCGTAACCATGATAACAGTGAATGAAGGAATGGCAACTAAATGTATCATTCAACAGAATCAAGTTGGGCTATTAAAAGGAATTACAATACAATTGATGATTGCTTGGCTATATAGTGCATGCAACAGAAAAAGAAGAATGAGAAAGGGGCAGAAAAGGTAATGAAAATTTATGTCAAAGGCATTGCATGTTGCACATCTTAGGTGCCAAAGCATATCATTATCATGAAATATGTGCATACAATTGCACGATGACCATTCCCAAGAAGCCTCAACCCTAGAATGCATATTAATCAAAATGATCATAACATAAAACAAAAGCCAGCACAAAGATAGCCTTGTATAATTAGGTTTCCAATAAAAGCAAGCCAGAATTATCTATACTCCTCGAAAACTATTTAATGGAGAGATTTACTATGACTTGTATCATACAAAAGCAAGCCAGCACAAAGATAGCCTTGTATCATACAAAAGTTACTATGCAGTATCACACTATTTCATTGTGTTATAAGTATCTAATATTAGCAGAATGGTTTTACATACTGAAATAATGTGAAATTAAACTACTCACCTTTTGGCAGACCATATCATCCACATTAACAAAATACTGCCTATAAAACAATGAATAATCAGCAATATTAAGAAACTTTTTAGGATATATATAACAAACTGAACTCAGTAACTTACTTAGCAACATCATATGCTGGATTGTCTTGCAAAGGGTTGGGATATGTCTGCAAAATTTTAAAAAATCCAACATATAAATCCTCAAAAAAATACATTTATTATCCTCTTGATTTTCAACAATCAAAATTCACCAAAACATTGCAAAACCTTAAAATCAACGCACATTCTGTATTATCTTTCGCTTCAGTAATCAAAATCATTATCATAGATAAAGGTAATACGACCAACAAAAGTAGGCATAGATAATGTAACCATTCCAGATAATTCAAATGAAAGATTTAATACCTGATATGGTTGCTTCATCACATCGAATATTGTTGCTTTAGAGATTACGTCAATTGTTTTAGGATAGTATCATAGAGCTACCTATTTCCATCTGTAATACATCCACATAAACTTAGTGGTGTAGACAAAGTAAACCATTGAATCAGAAAATTAGATAACACATTTTAAAAATCATCTCAAAGAGCAAAACACAACTAGGCTTGCATCCAGAAAGGGGGTTTTTTCTCACCAAAACTTAGATCTAAAAATGAACTTCATCACCAAAACCACTGCTTCTAGTCTGATTTGAAACCTTAGCTACCTATTCTTTACTAAAACTACCACAGATACATACAACCCCCATAAAATCTCCACTCCTTTCATCAAATCCACCTACCACCACCAACATCACTTGAACTCAAATCAATTAGGGACAATACTACTATAATCTCTACAAGCATCCCTGGTGGTTGGTTGTTCTCAGGAAACTTGAACCTCTTTTGTACTACAAAACTCAGTTTTCTAATCCTCCTTCCCTTCTCACCTACACATCAAAAAACCAACATCAAATCTCTAATTTCAGATCTAGACCAAAATACAAACAAGTAAGAGTTAGAGTTTTGTTTTACCAAGAAATTTTGAGTACGAGTAGTTCTAATGGTAATCTCGATACAGAACTAGATTCATATCAACCTCAAACCCACCCACCCAAATCATTACAAAAGAGACTCATACAACAATGAACAAAGCAGCAAAAGTTCAAGTCTCAAACAACTTTCAAAGACCTGAATCTGAACAAACTAACTCTACAACAAAGCAAAGCAAACTAAACTAAATTGATATAAAAAAAAATCTTTACAAAATTTTGTGAGATACTATTCACAGATTTAGGTCTAAATCAAACATGCTAAAACAAAAACAATTCAAGGTGAGGGTTTATATATGATTAATCGACCAACTGTTGGTTGATTTTCGATTTCAATTATCAGATTTTTGTTTGGTTTTCGACTTCAGGAACAAGATCGAATTTCTAGGGTTACAAAAATTTCAAGTTCGGGTTCATTTATTATAGATCTAGATTTCTGGTATATAGGTTCTGATAAGGGTATAAGGATTGAAATAAACATCTTAATTTCTGGTTTTCCAGCTGAAATCAGAGCAAATGAGAGAGAAAAAAGGGTTTTGAAAGAAAGGTTTTAGGAGAGAGAGGAGAAGAAAAACAGGTTCTATAATTTAGGGATATAAAAGGGAATAGAACATATTCTCCTCTAAATGAAAGAGAAACCAGGATTTATTAATGGATAATGAAATAGAACCCAAATTTTGGGGTGGGAGGATCAGATCCAGTTGTTGGAGGGAAATAGATTTAGTAGAAAAAAAGAGAGTGAAAAATTGGGGGGAAATGAAATTGGTAGCGAAAAAAAGAGGGAGAAATGGGGGGAATTGAATTTCAATTTTTTTTAAAATAATTTGGAATTAAAACTAAATAAAAATAAACAGAAAAGATAACTAAATATAAATACCCTTGACGGTCTAAGATATTACGATAAAGCCAGAATGTGCAACGAATATAAGAGTTGCACATCCGTTGCTTAATTATTATGCCATATTCACATTTAAAGCAACGTATATTCATTGGTGCAACATATATTTCCCTTTAATACTCCGGCCACAGCCTTATCCCCTTTAGCGCTTCGGCCAACTTTGTTTGTGGCTTCGCGGATTTGGTAGGTAGATTTGATTGACTTTATTGTTTTGGTTGACTTTATTGCTTTGTCTCCTTTATTATTTTGACACATCTGTGTTAGAAGTATGGCTAGGGCTTACTAAAGCATGTACTTGTTGTTTCCAGGGCTATTGCTTATATGCTATTATTGACATTGACTAATACCATGACCAAGATTATGGCTTATTTAGGGTTTCTCAGTCTTATGAGATTTAATTGTTGGCATTTATGCCTAACTTTTGTACAGTGCATACAGAACACCTTCAAGAGATTCAGCCGTGGAAGTTTGCAATCTTGAAATTGTGCTTGATGTGAGTCTGCAATTAGATGGTATGCATTTAACTACGTTACTATTCAGATATGGTGTATCATTTATTCTGAATGTTCGCAATTTTTGTATAATCAGTATATTCTGTTTTATACAAGTATTTCTACGGGTGCTCATGAAATAACGAGGTTTTCATTAAATAAAGCTTTGAAATTCCTCTGGTGCATATATATATGCCAAAGAGCTACAGGGCTAGTTTAGCCAGGAGCTGAATATGTATTCTCAATTCTCTTGAGGAATAGATAGCAGTAATGTTCATAATTTTGATGCTCGTCGTAAGTTAACGTATATTTATTTCATGCTTATGCAGCTAGGCAAAAAACATCATTTCAAGAGAAGTATTACAGTTTTCTCCCTTGTCAAAAACTCACCATCAATAGTTGGCTACTAAATTCTTTGGCTATGGGAGGAATTACCCTATTTTGAATCCAATTGCTGGACACGAGCTTGCACTCAAGCGTACTAAAATTCATATATAAGAAAACAAAGCACTACTCAGAAAGTCGTACAATGGACCAGGATACTCGGAATCTAACAAACCTCAATCACATGAATAGATTAAGAAGATGGATATGGAGATACAAGTGTACGCATGTTGACTAAGGTGAACGGTGTTTCCCATAATATATGTATGAACTTTATGCCTAGATGAATCCTAATGGATTGAGATACGCACCCGCTGGTCTGAATCCTAATTCTAGTATCAACTCAGCTGGTATATACAAG
>JAJJMC010029624.1:4931084-4943869 GCA_023531435.1 Papaver californicum
ATATATATATATATATATATATATATTATTTTCTAAAAAAATTCGACAACATGATTAGAACTTTGAATCTAAGTGCATGCTCCTTGTCAGCAGATTACATGATAGTTCTCATGGATCTTGCGTTCCACGCTTGCTTAGGCGATGGAGACAGGGAGAACACACGCATAATGTTATCCAAGTGTCAATTATTTTATTTTTTTTAAATTATTGGTCAAGTTCAATTAAAATAATGGGGCATGATCTTAATCATTCTAATTCATCCTGGAGATAAAAAACGATACTATTGCCCCACCAAATCACTTAGAGAAACACATAAAATTGCAAAAATAAAAATAGAACGTGATATGGTGACAACTCCAAGATTTGGTGACGACTATCATGTTATATCTAACACCTAAGCTTTGTCCTTTTATGAATAGACAATTTAGGTGGGTTCCTCAACTCCTACAACCAAGGAGTTTGTTTCCATCTACTTAGAATGGTCAATGTCATCCTGAATTGTTCACAAGTTTCTAAATTTTGGAGTTTTATTATTGCACTAAAAGTTTTACCCCCAAACTTAAATCTAACATTGTCCTCAATTTTCTAAAGATGAAATTAAAAACATGAACAAGTAGAAACTGCTACCAATCGCATAAAAAAGTTAAGGAAGGATATTATCGTGTCTCATGAGCATGGGTTACCTCCCAAGAAGTGCTAAGTTTAATTTCTTCAACCAGACTTCAAATACCACAAAATGGCTAGTCACCTTTCAAAATCATTTACCAATAGCCGAAACAACTGTGGGTCAACAATACCAAATAGAGATGATACAAATATAAGACACCTGTACTGAATCAGACATATAAAAAAACTGAGCACAACCTTATCTAAGGTTTCTTTCATGACAATTGGGTTTATCTGGGGTGCACATTTAGGTTCCATATGAGTGTCTAGATAAACAGGTTCATCCAAATGATGGGTCTCTAATAGCTGGATTTCCTTATGGACAGTATCAGGAGGATCGGGTTGTGGAGTATGAAGAAACTCAAGTAATACCTTAAATGCACAAAGCTCGAGTCCCAAGTTAGGGACTTCAAATAAGGATACTTGACGGTCACAAGAATAATCATTACCCCCAAACTTAGGGTAAACATTACTCTCAAATGGACCAAAAAATATTGGTTGGATTCTAGGATCCGTAATGTCAGCGCAATACTCGTTTTCTTTTGTGGACTGGTCATCTAAACGAACAACATCATCAAAATCATATAATAGATTATCGAATAAAATATCGTCGACTTCCTCCGATTTACTGAAAGTTTAATCTAATAATTGATTGTCAAACACAGTGCATGCTAAAGGATTACGAACTAAAGTGTTAATCATATTCACCTATTCTAAATCATCCATCTCAGAAGACTGTCTAATAACATTAAACACATAGCTCAGTGGTCATATTACCAAAAGATATGTTCATATGTCTTGTTCTACAGTTGATGACAGCATTTGATGTGGTAAAAATGGGCGACCTAAAATCATCGGTATTTGAGCAGCTTGGTCTTGAACAGGCTGGGTATCTAGAAAAACAAAATCCACTGGATAAATGAACCTATCAACCTAAATAAGAACATCCTCTATAACACCACGAGGGACTTTGACAGACCTATCAGCTAACTGCAGTGTCATTTTTGTCAGTTTCAACTTACCAAGACCTCGCTGGGTGTACACATGATACGGGAGTAAGTTAACACTAGCTCTTAAGTCAAGCAATACCTTATCAACTACATGAGTACCAATCATACAAGATATGGTGGGGCATCCAAGGTCTTTATACTTAGGGGGTGTTTTGTTCAGAAGGATTAAACTTACTTAACCAACTAAAAAGGCTTTCTTATGTACATTAAGCTTACGCTTTCTTGTACAAAGATCTTTAAGGAACTTGGCATAAGCAGACATTTGCCTAATTGCTTCTAATAACAGAATGTTAATGTTCACTTGCTTAAATATTTCTATTATCTTGGTGAAAGTCGATTCCTTCTTTGTTGGAACTAACAACTGTGGGTATGGGGATTTAGGCACAAAGGTAGTTCTATCAAGAAATGTATTTGACTCTTTAGAGACTGTTTCAGTCTCCTCAGCTACTGGCTCCTCTTGTGGAGTAGAGGGTAGAACTACAATATGTCTACTATCAGTCATGGTTACCTTGTTGTCAACTACATTTCCACTCCTAAGGGTTGTAACAGAGTTCACATGATTGAACAGTTTCTCTCTAGGGATACTTCATGAACTCCTCTAGGATTGGGTTTTGTCTGACTAGGAAACTTATCTTTTTCTCTCAAAGACTCATTCAACTGACTAACCTGATTTCGTAAATCGGAAATAGCCTGAGAGTTAGTATGAGCCATATCTTGTAAACTTTGTTTAACAGATTGCTGAAACTTTACAGTGTCATAGTTAACATGGAGAGAGACTCTTCTAAACTCATGATTCTCTTATCTGACGGGATCTGGAACTGGGTTGGACCTGAAGGATTCTTAGTATAGCCAAAACTTGGAGCATTACTAGACTGACCTTGATTTTTTCCCTTAGACCAGGAAAAATTAGGATTGTTTCTCCAACCAGGGTTATAAGTTTATGAATATGGGTCAAATTTATGACGGTTTTCAAACCTAGAGTTGTTATAAAGAGCTTGGGTTTGCTCTTCGTATCAGTGTATTAATCTTTAATATTCATTCTTAAAGACTTCTTAAGCCTTGTATTCATTGTTAAATTCAATTATTTTTGATGTTTATCATATTCTTGCATAGGTTTTCTTAATAAGGTTCTTTTGCCATTTCAAACCAAAATACGTTAAACTTGAACCAATTTCATTCACTTTTATGTTTTAATCTTTAATATACATTCTTAGAGACTTGTTAAGCCTTGTAGGCCCTCATATAAAATTTGGGCCATGTGGGCTTTCTCAAATCCGTGATGTGGACAGTCGTATAACAACTCATCAAACCTTTCAACATAATCGTGTAGGTTTTCACCTAATTTTTGCTTATAGGTTTGAATAGACTGATGAACAAAAGCTGTCTTATGGTGTGAGTAAAATTTCTTAACAAAAACCTCTACAAGATCATCCCAGGTGGTGATTGTTTTAGAAGAAATAAAATGATACCACTCATTGGCTTTATCATCAAGAGAGAAGTGAAACAAACACAACCTAAGCACATCTTTGGAGACATTCAGATAACTCATTGTTTCACAAATCATCTCGAAGTCTCTTATGTAGGTATACGGGCTCTCATTCTCTAACCTCCTAAATGTACGAAGCATGCCGATTGTCCCATGTTTAATATCAAATTTGACAGTAGTGGCTGGGATAACTACTCCTGGGTCACGTACTACTGTAGAAGGATTCATACGATCTCTTAGGGTCTTGTTTACCTGGACCTCATTCTCATTTATTACCACCCATTTCAGAAAAAACGGATGTATCACCTAAATCCATGTAACAGATCGGACTTAAATAAAAAAAGGTTGTTTTCTTCAAGTCTATCTCCTTCATGAATCCAATGAGGCATACACAAGAAATAATACAAGTGTTTAGCAAGAATATGTGCACATGCAAATGCTAGGGTTCTCTATTTTTAGATAAGCTTGGTTTACCTGAATAGAATATACCGACAACCAAAGACTGGTCAAAGGTACAAGGTTAAGTCTTGTGGACTTTCTGCTGGTAACTCCCATAAGGCCCAAGGCATGGGTACAACTTACTTATCCACGGGTTCCCCTAAAAATCAATGATCTGACGAAGGTGCAAAATGGTGTGTGCACTTATGTTTTTTATATATAATAAATAAAATACTAAAAAAATACAAGCAAGCAAACAAACAAATAATTAAAGTCCAAAAAGAGAAAATAAGGAAATGAAAAACTAACAAAAAATAAATTTTTTTTTCTTTTCTCTGTTCTTTTCCGCTTTATCTTTCGACTCCAAGTTTTTACACCAAAATCTTTAGCTCAACCTTTCTTTTTGATCCAAAACTTGTAATGAAAAGACAAACACCGAAAAATGTAAAATTGAAAAAATAAAATAAAATAAATGAAAGTACTAAAAATTAAAACCTAAAGCAAATCTAAAAACAAGTCCACGTCGGCGGCGCCAAAATTTGATGTGATTGTAGAAAAGTAGTAGAAAGGTTTGTTACTCAGACTTGTTGAGATTGATTTTAGACCTATTTTGTAATACTAAAAATATAAAACTCAAACGAAGATGATAACTTGAGACAAAGGGTTCCACCATTGAGCAGATACGATCGTGTTGTTTCCTTTTCTAAGCCAAAAAGATTTCTTATACAGAGTATTTTTTTCTTCGTTTTCAAATAAAACCCGAGGAATATTTTTCTTCTATTTTTAACGCAACCAAGAGATATATTTTGATTCTTTGGGTCTGTCCATGTCCAAATTAAGGTAAGAGAATATTTTGCTTTATACTCTTTAACTTATATGTAAGTAAAAATCTCGCCAGTTTGGAAGAAGATATTTTTCCGCCAAATTCATTTGAGTTTGAAAACATAGTGGGTGCCTTTATCAAATCCTAAGTGTCTTTATCAATTGTCAGGGGTGCCTTTAGTAATTTTTCTGGGTGCCTTTATTAAATTTTTGAGCCAATTTTCTCAACAATACTTATTTCCCAAAAATACCTACAAACACATAAAATAATACAATTAGTACAAAAATAAGCAATCACAATATATAGAATTGAGACAAATCAGACATAAAAATGTGTCTGTCAGTAGCTCCTTCTGGATGATTCACCTAACAAAAGACATAAACTAGAAAACAAACATAATAAAAGGTAATATGCAAGAATTATAACAAATATTAGTATGGATTTGACACTAAAATCATATGAATTATGCACTTAACAAATTCCCCCACACTTAGCTTTTGCTAGTCCTAGAGCAAACCAAACTAAACCAAACCAAACCAAGATACAAAACTCCATTTCGTCGAGGAAATGGTTATACTTAGCATGTGCAACAATACTTTAAACCCCTAGGTGTCCCTAGTTAACGATTTATAGTCTCGTGGGGGTTTACCAGAGGTATACCCACAAACCTAAATTCCAACTTTCAAACATTCCAGAGCACATGCATCCAAAGAGCTACGAAGACATAAAGTTTTTGCACACTAACAATAAGAAGCTAGAAGTATAAAGAACATTATTCTCATACTTAACTCTTGAGTTAGGAGAAAACCACCATATGAAAGAATCCAACCTCAAGAGCGATCGAATGACTTCTGCCTCACCAATAGGATTTTATAAAATTGACACTCAAAAGATAAACTTTATGGTTCTCATGTGTGCAGGCAGGAATGAAGATAGAAATCATGCACACGTTGAATGGTGGGAAGGAAAAGGAACCTTCCAAATTATATGAAGATGTTATCCTATATAAACGTGGGACGAAAAATAACCTTTTTTTTTCTGATGATCTCTAGGAAAGGAAATCAACCACTATGTAAGGATGGGAACGCTTACTTACCTTCTCGCCCGATTCACAATCAGCACCACTCTCACATCATCCAATAGAAACGTATTTTTCGGTCTTCAACTGTTGATGATGAACTCTTGAAACTTCGTAGGACCTTGACAATTGTAAATTTTTTCATCAATTCCTTGTTGTTTGAAACTTATTTATAAATTTCTTTTTCCCCACGGTCTTATTGATGAATACAAAAAGAAATATACTAAAGCAATGTATCCCAACTTGATGTCAGGTTCGTCTATTTCTGGGTGATGAATAACCAGTCAAACATTCTCCTGGATACTTTTTTTGTAACATATAATGAAATTAATGTTGCCATGGAAGAAGGACTTTACCACTTGATTCTTCACAATTTGTATTGTCTCGGTATTATAAACTTCACTAAATCTCATCTTTTGATTTCTTTCGCTCTTGTATATAAGTCTTCAATATATATATATATATATATAATTCTGTTCATTGTATTGTTGCTTTACTTGAATATGAAACTTGCTCTTTCTTGTATTGTTGCTTGTAAACCTTGAACGTCTTCAACTTTCTTCATGATTTTTGATGCTCTGCTTGTTGATGATGATGGTGATGCTATGAACTTGTTATTGTCGAGAGAATGGTGTCAACTGCAAACAAGACTATAAGATAAAGTTAGAATTTTGATGACACCCTCATGATTAATAGAAATAGCACTCAAGAGATCAAAAAGTAGTGTTGAAATTGGTGCGAAATTGGATAGCTCTCTATTCAACCCGGAGTTTGCACATATGAAACACTCTAAACGTACAATTGAAGGTTTAGTGCCTCACTCATGGGTATTGAATGATCAGCTTCTCTAATACTGTACTCTCTACTAGCAGTTTAAGTCCCTTTTTGTCAGCTCTAGCCTCTCAACAACTAAGAAACCCGAATGTAGTTCTCTAATACTTCTAAGTTCAGTTATTTCGGTAAAAACTTCGTATGTAAACTTAGATAGAAGCATACAAAGTGACTCTAAAATCTCTAAAAGTTGGAGGTTTTCATACAAATATGTACAAAAAGTTCAAAAATTCTACCTACAAAATTGAATACTCTAAGTAAAGACTAAAAACTCTATATGCTAAATACTTTCCCAAACTTAAACTTTACATTGTCCTCAATGTAAATTGACTCCTCCAATGTAAAATCAAGATGGGAAATCAAATAATGATATGCAAAATAGAAATTAAAAACAAAAGATAGAAATACGAAACCAATGGGTTGCCTCCCATTCAGTGATTAGTTTAACGTCCTCAGCCTAACCTTCTGTTAGCTCCCAAAAACCAACAATCTGAAAATCTGGGGATCCACCCAAATAATAATCAGCAGTTCTAATAACAACTTCACACAATGATTAAAATAAGATATAAATACTGAAATTGTTATTTTATGAAAGTTACCCCTACACTTAGTATTTTTTACACTTGGAAGTGTATAATGAACATAGAACAAGGGAACTTCTTTGGTTTCCTCTCGATGAACCTGCACAATGTTAGAATCAAACACATCTAGTGGTGGATGATTAGAAGAAAAATAATTCTTAAGAATTTTTGTAGCACATATACCCAAACCTAAGTTTCCTTAAAAAACGGGTTAACAACATTCTGGGGAACTACTTCGATTGGGGTAGGAGGATCAAAAGATATAGAATTATGCAAATGATTAGAAAAACCTTTTACGTGATCCTCATCATGGGTATGTAATGAACCATTTAGCTCATATGTGTCGCGGTCCTCTATCAAACATTTTGAAAACCATTCTTTATCAGTTTCTGCTTCAATCGAAATATCAACATTATTATAATCCTTAGCAAGCTCAATTGGGTCTTCCACAAAATTAATCAATTTGTTTTCATTCTCAGTCACCATCTCTTCAATACACTCCTCATTGGAATCGAATTCCGCTCCCAAAAAGTCTAGTTCATTGGTGCACATCCTGATATCTTCGTTTGACTATGGTACACCATTTATAACAATAGATATGTCATATCCAATCTCCTCATTTTGAATAGGCGAATGATCATTATTATGATCCGGAGTTGGAATAACTTCATCATCATTGTAAGGAATTTCCAAAGGTTGCTCATCTTCATAATAGTCTTTATCGTTCTTAGGAATTTCAGAATTTTTTTGGTTTCGAAGCCATACTTCTTCCTCATCCCTATTTTTACCTACTTGAGTAATTTGTTCGTATAATTTCTCTGAATTCCTTTGAATCCTTTGATGTGACTCTTCCCAATCATATTGTTTCTGATGTTATTGTTGTAAGTCATCTAGCTTTCGACTGCGCTCATCTTGTTGTTGAATAAATTTCTTCATTTGCCTTTGGAGTTAGTCTAACTTAGCAAAAGTAGAATATGTGGTACTAGAGAAATTATTAGAAACATAACTATCTTCTCATCCCCGTGATTGTTCATGTATATACCCGTCATAAGGTTGTTGATATGTATGAGAATAGTCGTAAGTTTCTGTAGGATACTGATCATAACCAAAGGATTGGTTTTGATTATACCCATGGTATGGTTGGTAGTTGTCATAAAACTGAGACTGAAAACCGTGTTGATTACCACTATTGTATGATTTATCTTGTGCAATGTACATGTTATTTCCGTAAGAAAACATGACGACTCACAAGTTTGTCGAAAAATCTACTAAAACCTAAAAAATAAGCAAAAATAAAAACAAAAGTGATACTTACAACCTGCTTTCAGAATTTACCTCCCACTTTTGACGAGATTTGAACACCTTCAACGAGTTGTTAACACCACGAAAACCTAAAAATCCGAAAAACACTAAAGAAAAACATAAAAATATCTAAACTACAAAAACAATCTAAAACAAAAAACAAATCAATTAGAAACTGCTCCCTGGCAGCGGCGCCAAAATTTGATGCGTGTCGTAAGTGCAACAAATTACTCAAGATATTTCTTACTAATTAACTAGTAATATAGTGATAGTAAGGATCGTTCTCATAGAGAGTTGTGTAATTGATATATTATTTATATTAGCAACTAAGAATAAAAGTAAATAACTAAGGAGGATTGAGTTATGAATTAACTAAAACACAATAAAAAGACAATAAGAATAAAGAGATGATTAGGGAGTCCTTTGCCGTTACCAATCGTCGATTGAATTAGTATACTTTTCTATATTTCATTAGAATCATTCATCACCAACCGTAGAATAGTAGCTAGATCATGTCATCCACAAACTTCTTTTTTCACTGGTTAGAGAAGTTCTCGACTACCAGATTCTATTCGTCTGAACCACCAAGTAGTAGATCACTCAAGGTGTAACCCAATAGAATGTTTTAGGCTTTGTGAATTTAGGTTGAACCCAGTAGTTAAACTCTTAGATCAAGGTCCACTTGATGGTGTTGTCTTCACTCGCAATTGCTCCTCCCTCTACAAGGTCTCGCGCTTTCTACTTGTGTACGAGTCGATGAACGATTACTTATCTCATAACTCAATACTAGCATTAAATTGATCAATAGATTAATCCAATTATACACTTGAAAAATGTAGAAACCAATCATAAACCCTAGGTGTAGTGAAAACAAACGATAATGACTAAAACTCCAAGTAAACTTGTATTACTAATAAAGCTTCACGCTTAGAACATTGAATTCATCCTTAATCAATAAAAGTTTAGCTACTCATAATACAAAGAAGAATGGTTTCCCTCTAAAGGGGTAAACCCTAGGTTTTTGATGTAGAATGTAGTTTGAGAGGTATATTGGATCTCTTGTTTTAGCCTTAGATGTCATCTTTTATAGACTTTAATGCTTGTTCTTCAATTCTCCTCTTTCTAGGGTTTAGAATCCTTCCGATACCGTGTTTCCTTGAGTTAGAAGTCAATTTCACGTCCAAAACAGTGTCAAGTTAGGCTACTATTTGATATGGACTTTTCCGGCCGAACAGTTCTCTATAGACTCTTCAAAAACGTGATTTTTATGCTCAGGTTCGGCTACTATTTGGTATGAACTTTTCCGGCCAAACCTGACAACTTATTTTTGCTCCAATCAGTGTCATGTTCAGCTACTAATTGCATGATAGATTTTTGGCCGAACTTCTCTCTGTACACTCAAGTCTTTAAGCTTGTTTTGCTCACAACTTCTTCGTCCGATGTCGGAATGACCTCATATTTTTGGGTTGTCTTCATATTTCCGTTATATTAAATATGGTGTTAAGAACTCATGGATTTGAGTAAGTATAATTTGGTCTTGGATCCTCCTTCTCTTGTAATGATTTAATTCCTTGCTCATTCTAGCACTTTGTAGCTCCTTTTGGATGATTCACCTAACAAAAGACATAAACTAGAAAACAAACATAATAAAAGGTAATATAAAAGAATTATAACAAATATTAGTATGTATTTGACACTAAAATCATATGAATTATGCACTTATCAATCATCAACGGATGCGCCAAGAATATACGGGCCACTTTGCCATCCCTTTCTTCGGTTCTCAACGTGTAGTTGTGTTGCTCGGCTAACCATTCACATTGTTGCATAACTTGTATACCTTCCCATTGCATCCTTTTGATTGTAGATAGGGACAAGTGGATGGTAGACAACAAAGACAAGTTTTCGGGGTCGTCCGCCTTTATCTTATTTTGGACCACACTCGCTTTATTTAACCTCATAGAGCTTACCGTGTCCATTTGATGCGATTTCAACTTAGAAACCATTACGTGCCCAATAAGACTTTTAGGATCCTCGTGGTTATGACGACCATTAGCAACTCTAAGTATTTTCCACACTTTACCGTCGAACAATTTGAAGACAATCTTAAATGGGCATCCAATAGGTAGTTAGATGATTTTCCTAAACTACCGATTGTGATAGTAGAAAAATTCTACATTTTTAAAATTTTAAAATACTCATTTTTGGGGTTGCTATGACAATCGGTAGTTATATGGTTCTTCTAAACTACCGATTGTGATAGTAGAAAAATTCAACATTTTAGAAATCTGGGAAAAATATTTTTGGGACTACTAATACAATCGATAGATAATATATCCCCCGAAACTACCGATTATAAGAGTTCATGAGTAGAAAAAATTTGTATGGGTCATATATTATAATAGATAGATAAATAGGTTCACTAAATTACCAATTATGTAAGAACAATAAAATCGGAGATTGGGGGGGGAATCAATTTGGTGTTTATTTATTACAATCAGTAGTAAATGATCTTATCGAAACTTCTGATTGTAATGAATTTCAATTTAGAGTTTATAAACGGTAGATAATTTACAATATTATCTACCAGTTCTAGGACATAGACATCATCAAATGCAAGCAAAATAGAGATTTTTTTGCCAACAATCACATACAAACGCATATAAAGTGGGGTTTTGAGTTTTTTTTTAACACAATACATGTTGGTTTGATGCATTATTATCCTTATTATGATGTGATTCTTCATTTTCTTTCATTAAATCATCATCTGGCGCTTCTCTACAAAAGTTTGGATCTTCCAACAAATATCCCAAATCATCATCTCTAATCGGTATGTCATCGGTATCATGAAGTGAAGATACTCCTTCTTCTTCATACTCATTCATTTTAGTTATTGAAATCACCAAAACCTAGTTTTTACAACTTCTTCTTCTTCTCTAACACACTCTCTCTACTCTTTATAAAAAAATAACTCAATTGATTTTCCAACACACATTAATTATATAATCTACGATCAATATTAACTAATTAATTAATCAATATTAACACTAATTAATTAAGGGTATATTAATCATTACATAAAATAGGTGGATAAAAGGTGGGAAATTACTTCACATTGACACTATTTTATCTTATGTGTAGCCCTCAATTAGTTCTCCTCAGCCCAAAAAAATACAAGTCTTTCTTGATCTTCTATTATAACATAAAAAATAAGAAACCTAATGTAGTTATGAAAACAATAGAGGGGTTTAATAAGCCCTTTCTTAATCTTCTATCTTTTTAATAATCCCTTAAATTAGGCTTTAAAAATAAACATGAAATATTTAGAAAACTAAGAAACATTCACAATAATAAGGCTTAACCCGTGGCACAATGGCATGGGCATTTTTTAATTTTTCTTGGAAACCTATTTTAAGGGCTCTTGAAAATTTTAAAAGAGCTCCTCTAGAATTATATTGCCTAGGATGTCGCTAATAGGTGTTCTTATGGATATCAAATGTTTAAGTTGTCCTTTAAATTAAAATTTTACTATAATACCCCTTAAAATTCATTCCTAAACAAAAAGAAAAAGCAATCAAATCCTAATCTACTCTAACCCTAGCTGTATTTTTCTTCTTTCCATTTTTCTTTTTTTTCCTCCAGAACCGCTTACGGGTAGATCGAATAACATTTTCCTAGATATTTTAGGGGTAAAAGTGAGAGTCTAGTCCTATCCAAAGCTGACCCAATTCCCCAAAGAGAAAGAGAAAGAGAAAGAAGACCTCTTCCAAATACCACCATTTTTTCCTTTTATAGACTTTTCTTTCTTACCTCCTTAAGACACATGTCTTCTTCCTTCTTTATTATAAAACTGTACTTTCTTCCTTAATAAGCTAACCTTGACTCCTTGGTCAACAACCTTTTACTATCCTTGACCTCCGTATTCCCTTTATTTCCCTTGGATATTATATTTAGGGTCGAACCAGACCCCCTTTTTGGACCGGGTCAAGTCCCCAAGTCCCCGGTCCCCTTGTGGACTTGGGTTTACAAATCACGTAATGACCTTCTGGCCCAAATAGTGAAATTTCATGTATCAACATTAGTCCCCTGACTGTTGAGGAGGCATAACTCATCAACAGTCATACCAATTGATAAAATTTTATTCAAGGCATGTATATCGTTTAAGTATGAATTAACTAGATTTACACAAGTAGGAGGGGAGTATCCTTAGCAAAATATGTGATTAAGGCGGAAAACTATGATATAATTTAGCGGTCTATAATATAGTCCCCATGAATCAAAGCGAATAGATTTTACATTATAATATTTTGAGAAGCTGTGTGTTGGATATTACTTATTACTCATTCCCTTTGAAGCGTTTTATGCCCGTTGGGTTTCGATCTCGGTTAGTAATAATCTCGTTTTATCAAATATATAAAGCATGTACTTAGTTCGTAAAGCGTTGATGTTATGCACGAGGAGTGTTTGTCTATTTTTGCATGAAGTGTTGTGAACTCGGCGTATGATTATGGACTTTTTATTATGAAAGAACTTTGAGTCCTTTGACTTTGGCTATTTTCTATTTGAATTT
>JAJJMC010029624.1:4943969-5101726 GCA_023531435.1 Papaver californicum
CCCCCCCCCCCCCCCCCCCCATTTTTTTTGAGAGAAGGAGAGTCACACAATTAAGTGTAACTTTACTTCTCTGTAAAAAGTGTAGCTCTGACTTTATTATGGAAGGAGCGGCTCTGACTTCCCTGTGGAATGAGTGTACGGTAACTCGGGTCTGACTTTTCTGAGGAATGAGCGGATATGGGTTCTTTGTGGAAAGAGCGGCTCTGACTTCTCCTTGGAAGGAACGACTTTGACTTAATTATGGAATGATAAACTCTTACTTCTTTGGAAACAACGTATTCACTTCTCTGTGGAATGAGCGTATGATAACTCTAACTTCTTTCAGGAAAGGGTGGTTATTATTTTATCGTGGAAGGAATGGCTCTATCTTCACTATGGAAGGAGCGGCTCTGACTTCTCTGTAGAAGGAGCGACTTTCACTTCTCTGTGGAAGAAGCATATGACAACTCTCACTTCTCTGTGGAAGAAGTAGCTCGAACTTCACCATGGAAGGAGCGGCTCCGACTTCTATGTGGAATGAGCACATGCTAATTTTAACTTCTTTGTGAAAGGAGTATCTCTTTTTTCACAACGGAAGGAACGGTCTTCTTTCATGTCTCGCTCGACATCGAGGTCGTCTTAATTCATGTTTCGCTTGGCATCGAGGCCGGTTTATTTCTTGTCTTGCTCGGCATCGTGGGCAGCTCAATTTCAGGTCTCTCTCGGCATCGAGGACGACTTAATTTCATGTCTCGCTCGGCATCGAGGACGGCTTATTTCATCTCGGTGGAAGGAGCGTATGACCATAACTTATATGTGGATGAGCGGCTCTTCCTTCTTGGTGGAAGGAGCATATGATAACTATAACTTCTATGTGGAAGGAGCGACTCTAACTTCTCTGTCGAAGGAGTTTATTGTGGCATTAACTTCTCTGTGGAAGGAGCATATGATAACTCTTACTTCTCTGTGGAAGGAGTAGCTCCGACTTCTCTGTTGAAAGAGCGGAGTTCTTTCATGTCCCG
The DNA here is from genome assembly GCA_023531435.1 of Papaver californicum. NCBI lineage: Eukaryota > Viridiplantae > Streptophyta > Magnoliopsida > Ranunculales > Papaveraceae > Papaver > Papaver californicum. The sequence goes on from JAJJMC010029624.1 coordinate 4,944,971, forward strand.
CTCGGCATCGAGGCCGACTCATTTCACATATCTCTCGGCATCAAGGCAGGCTTATTTCATCTCTAGCTTGGCATCGAGGACGTCTTATTCCGTTCTCGTTCGGCATTGAAGCCGGCTCATTGCATATTTATATTCCACTCGGCATCGAGACCGACCCATTTCACATCTCGTTCGGCATCGAGGCCGACTTAATTCATGTCTTGCTCGGCATCGAGGCCGGATTATTTCATGTCTTACTCGGCATCGTGGCCGGCTCAATTTTAGGTCTCGTTCGGCATCAATGACGGGTTATTTCATCTCGATGGAAAGAGCGTATAACCATAACTTATATTTGGAAGAAGCGACTCTGTCTTCTTGGTGGAATGAGCGTATGATAACTCTGACTTCTGTGTAGAATGAGCGACTTTGACTTCTCTGTGGAAGGAGTGTATTGTGATATTAACTTCTCTGTGGAAGGAGTAGCTCTTACTTCTTTTTTGAGCGAGCGGCTCTGAATTCTCTGTGGAAGGAGCGGCTCTGGCTTCAATATGGAAGGATTAACTTTAACTTCTCTGTGGAAGGATCATATGATAACTCTTACTTCTCTGCGGAAGGAGTATCTCCTACTTCTCTGTGGAAGGAGATGGGCTCTTTCATCTCCTTCTCGGCATCGAGACAGACTTAGTTCACATCTCGCTCGGCATCAAAGACGGATTATTTCATCTCTAGATCGGCATTGAGTATGGCTTATTTTTTTCTCGTTCGGCATCGAGGACGGCTCATTGCATAGTCATATTCCACTCGGCATCGAGATCGACTTATTTCACATCGAGGCCATCTTAATTCATGTCTCGCTTGGCATCGAGGCCGGCTTATTTCATGTCTTGCTCGGAATCGTGGCCGACTCAATTTAGGTCTCGCTCGGCATCGAGGCCGGCTCAATTTCATATCTCGCTCGACATCGAGGACTGCTTATTTCATCTCCGTGGAAGGAGCGTATGACCATAACTTATATGTGGAAGGAGCATATTGTGACATTAACTTCTCTGTGGAAGGAGTAACGCTTACTTCTCTTTGGAGCGATCGTCTCTAAATTCTCTGTGGAAGGAGAGGCTCTGGCTTCACTATAGAAGGATTAACTCTGACTTCCATGTGGAAGGAATATATGATAACTTTTACTTATTTGTGGAAGAAGTAGCTCTGACTTCTCTGTGGAAAGAGCGGGGTTCTTTCATGTCCCGCTCGTCATCGAGGCCGACTCATTTCACATCTCGCTCGGCCTCAAAATCAGCTTATTTCATATCTAGCTCAATATCGGGGACGGCTTATTCCGTTCTCGTTCGGCATCGAGGCCATCTTATTTCATCTCTAGATCGGCATCGAGACCAGCTGATTCCGTGTCTAGATTTTACTTTTCTTTGGAAGGGGCGGTTCTGACTTCTCTGTGGAAGGAGCGTATAATCATCTGGACTGGGATGGAGGCCGCTCAAACCATTCTCATCGCCGAAGTCATAATTATCTGAACTGGGATGGAGGTCGCTCAAACCATTCTCATAGTCGTAGTCATAATTATCTGGACTAGGATGGAGTCCACTTAAGTCGTTCCCACCGCCGCAGTTATAATTGTCTGGACTGGGATGGAGGTCGTTTAAGCCATTCCCATCGTCGTCGTCATTAATTTTTGTGCTCATTGGTGTTGGGTGCTAGCTTGGTCGAACAGTGACACTTTGCCCTCTGCCGCTCTTGTGACCATTGATGTTGGGTGTTGGATTGGTCAAACAGGGGCGCTTTGACTCTGCCGCTCTTGTGACCATTTGTTTGCATGTCTTGTACTGGAACGGAGGCCGCTTAAACCGTTCCCACCGCCGCAGTCATAATTATCTAGACTGGGATGGAGATAGCCTAAGACATTCCCACCGCCATAGTCATTGATGTTAGGTGTTGGATTGGTCGAATAAAGACGCTTTGCCCTCTGCCGCTCTTGTGATCATAGGTGTTGGGTTTTGACTTGGTCGAACAGGGGCGCTTTGCCCTCTGCCGCTCTTGTGACCATTGGTGTTTAGTATTTGCTCGGTCAAACATGGGCGCTTTGCCCTCTACCACTCTTATGACCATATTTGTTCGGACAAAAGGCGAGATGCCCATTCCCACCCTCTTTGTTGATGCGTTTCATAATTATCTAAACTGGGGTGGGGGCCGCTTAACCCATTTCTACCGTCGCGGTCATAATTGTCTGGATTGGGATGGAGGCCGCTTAAGTCGTTCCCGCTGCTACAATCATAATATTTTTGGACTTCATAGCCTATTATCATGTTATTGATGCATATGGGATTTTCGACGTTTTATTCAAAGCTAAATGAAATAGTAGCCTATACATATTAATTTTTTTAGACGTATCATGCTTCCATTAACTAAATATATGATACATCAAATATATTTCATCTTGTATGCTAGTAGGAAGTATAGATGAAAGGTAAAGTAAGTATTTTTCCAGGACAACAACTATAAGTTAAATGATGGGTAAAATCAAGTGGAAATGCTAAGAAATAACAATATACTAGTTAAATATTTAAAAGCTTAGTATTTTTATGAATAAAATCGCATATGTAGGAGTAGCGGAGAAGCAGCCACTTCCATAATTTAGTTTGAGCTTTGACTGTTGAAGTTGGGGCCAAATTTTGCCTAATTGCATTATCCCTTGATCTTTTCATTGAGCAGTTGCTTATGCCTCTTGTGTATGACTTACTCCTTTAGTACATGTTACTTACGTGAGTAGATTTTAATTATGATAATTCAAGCATATAACTTTCCAATTTCAGATATTGCTATAATTGTTAATTGAAATATAATAAGCGTCAAGAGATGATAAAGCTTAGTTTTTGTAACAAAGTTGAGAAGTGACTCATAACAAAGTTGAGAAGTGACTCAAGAGTCGAGATGGAATTGATTTTGATTTTATCAAAACAGGTGCTAAGGTTGTTATAACAATCTGAAGACAAGCAATTTCAGATCATGCATAATGGATCATTGGCATATAGTTCTTTGCAGGTCAGAACTCAATTATTTGTCATGCTGCAATTCAAATATAGTTGGGTTAAATCCCTCAATTATTTCAAGATGAGATGCTCTAAGATAAGATACAACATTCAGGTAGCAGTTTTGTGTGCAAACATGTATTCATGTGTGTGTTCGCGTTGTATGTAAGCTATACTATCATGTTAATGTGCATTCACATTGAGCCAAATATCATTCATGCTTTTCAGTTTCAAGAAGTCGTAAAATTTCAAGGCTTAACCTCAAGAGCCTATCTCTAAAACTGATTTAAGACACATGCTTATGAGCTATTGGTGCACAATAGGTCTCTGAAATTGAAACTCGATAGGTTGCATTCATGTATAAGCATTATATGTTTAATCTTAAGCAAGAAAAGGGATACACTTATCTTCTTTTGCTGCTTGCAGGTCAATAGTTTTTTCAAAGCTATTCAGAACTTATGTTGCAGGTTACATTAATGTGTTCGATAACATTCTCCAACAACTTAGATAGCTTGCTAAAGCAAACGGAGATTACAAACAATGCGACATCAATAAGCTTCAAGAGATGATGGTAAGATTAAATTTCAGGCATGTTCAAGCATGTGTAAACATTGAAATGCAACAGACTATTAATGCCTCAAGATACAATTGACAGGCTATTAACAAAAGCAAAAGCTATGCAGTATCAGGTAAGTTGCAAATGCAGGATGAAATTCCACCAACTCTTTCAAAGAATATTGAAACACTCAAGCTCATATTGATGCATCCACATAGACTGCAACCAAAATGTAAAGAAAACAATGAAAACTTATCTTTAGTGTATATTGTGATTCAGTATCCATTCACAGATGGTGATGAGGTTATGCGTTGTTCTTCAAGAGTTCAGCTCGTTGATTGTTACAACTGAGCTATGTTTGTCTGCTTCGCAATATCTATCATTTAATGCTGGGTGGTTGCGTTTGACTCTGCCAATTGTCCAACAGTAGTGGTGGTGGGTAAGAATCCTTTGGAACTGATCCTCCTTTGAAAACTTGTTTTCAAAATCAGCTTAACACGCTGAGTTGACGATTGTGCCACTGAAAATCCTCTGGAACTGATCATCTATTGCGCTTCTATTGATAATGCGGATAGGTACAAACGGCAAAGTAAGAAGCCGTGTTGATAAAAGCGGCTTGTACACGAGCGGGGAGCAGTTGGGTGAGAACCCTATAAGCTGAGAAGGTACAAAAACTATTATCACCAAGAGATTAAGGAAGCATTGTTGACTAGAAGAGTGATGGTGCCTGGTTTTTGAGACTCATAGTACAACTCTATTCAAGGTATATAGTTTCCAATAAACTGGGAAGAGTATCACGAAGATCAACAACTCTAGAACAGTATTTGTGTGGCTTCTTAACTTCACCAGTGGTTGGTGCAGACTTACGAACAAACTTGTTGGCGAGTTGCTTCCTAGGTGCCTTTCCTTCAGTTGACTTACAACCAGCTTTCTTATTACGAGTCATTTCTGCAAATACCAAAATCACCCATATTACTACTTCATAACATAAATCAGAACTACTCAAAGATTTTAAAATGCAGATTTGCAAAACAACCTTATAATCAGAAACCGAACCTTAATTCAATATAACACTACAAGAATGTGGCTAAGCATCCGATTACAACCCTAATTAACAACAAACAAAAACATATATTCTACTAGAAAGAAATTTTCCATGTTCTTTACAGAGATCAGGATAGAACAGTTGCAAATCAAAAAACTAAACCGCAATTTATATTATTGTACTAAAAGTAAGAACCCTAAAACACCACGGATGATGCAAACGCTGAATGAAATAGAGAGATATTTTGATTAGGAATCATAAACAAACGAATATTATCAAATTAAATCTGTTGTTAAACTTTGAAACAATCAATCATTCGAGAACAAACAACAAGTAGATCAAATAGGCAAAAATTCAATCTGAGATTGAAAATTGAAATTCCATGAAAATGAAATCAATAATATGGGTAATAGAGTTTCAGACGTGCTGATTCTAGAAATAACAATCGATTTTCGATTAAGATTAAAGAGATTTTGTTTTTTAATCAAGAAACCCTAGAAATTTTTGTTGAATTTTTTTCGAGATTTTGATCTCAAAAGAAAGATAGAGATAAATAAAGATCTAAACTCTGGTCATTAATTTATCAAGACATTTTTTATAAAATCGTCGATTTGGGTTTTCAAAACCCTAAAATTATTTTTCTGAAAATCGATTTCAAATCAAAGATTTAGCAATTGTAATCGAATAGAGTAATTAAGATGGATTAAATTTATCTTCTTAATCGGTTGTTGATGAGTTTTCTCTGCAGATGTAACTGTTGATGATGAATTTCGTCGATTCTTCTCCGTCGATTCACAAATTTTTTCAAGAACATGCAATTTTTATATTGGTTTTGATTGTAATCAAAATCGATTGAGACTTTAGGTTAAAAGATGATAAACTAGGGTTTAGATCTTGATTTTGAGATTGGTTTCTCTCCAAGAAGAACTGATGGTTGTTCTGAGAAGAAGGAAGAAGAAGTCGTATTGTCGAGGGTAGATGTGGTGAAGCGGCTGTTAGCTCTGGTTTTTCTTAGTGATAGCAGTGGCCATGAACGCATACGTGGTTTGGGAGAAAAGCTCAGAATGGGTGGGAAGACAAGACGTAGGAAAAGGGAGAACGTGGGTAAAAATGAAGGGCGCGGAAAGGAAAAGACAACATGGAAATTAGGCCGCTCGGTTAGAAACTAGACTCACTGTAGCCGCCTAATGTTTTAGGGGTAAAACAGAGAAGTTGAAGAAGCATTAGAAAGAAGTTCTTAGAGATATTGTTTGCAGTATTTTTTTACTCTCTATGGGTTCAATCCGTATTTGTCGTTTCTACATTATAGACGCCGTGTGATTGCAGTTATTTTTACATAGGTGTTTCCTGATCTTATCAATTTTTTATGCCGCTACCGGGGAGTGGTTGTGAAATATTGTAATTAGTATTTTTGATTTTCTAATTGTAGTTTAGGTTTTTATTTTGTATAGTATTTTTATTTTTATTTTTATTTTATTTTTAGGATTTTTAGTTCTTTTTGACTAGTTTGGTGTCTTATAATTTTGTTTCAACTACCTTTGGAGTTGCTCCTGGTCGTCTAGATCAACAGAATTTGTCAGCTACAAAATACTCATGAGTTTCTTGTTTGTGAGTTATATATTAAACGATTTGGACAGGTTGAACGCTCGTTACTCTAAATTGTGAATGTTGATACGAGGTACTTGTATTGCTTTTCGAAGTGGGAAAATACTTAGTTGAGTTCTTTGAACTCTTCCGTTCCAATTATAAGGGTAAGAGTAATCGTTCCAATTATAAGGGTAAGAGTAATTTTTTATTTTATTTTGTGGTGTGAATTATGGAATGAATGAATCGATGATTGCTTGTTTGTTTACTTCCTAAATTTGCACCAATTTTATTTTGTATAAATTTTTGTTTTTATTTTCTTTGTTTATATGGAGTCTCGTGACATGACATCCTTTCTAGCATTTTAGAACTTATCAAAAAAGTTCCAGAAAGAAGAGTCAAAAAATGAGTTGTTTACTGAAATAATTGGAGAATATGCTTGTAGAAATTCACACTATCAGGACCCCTTGAGAGCAGAGTATGTAAATAATGATTGGAATTATTATCATGGTTATGATCATTGCAAACCTTGTGAAGGTTATGATTATTACCAACCCTACCCAGGTTGTAAGCCATATTTTACTTATTCCAATTATTATTCATATGCTTCTGAGTCATAGTAGAGAGAGACCATCCATTTTACTGTGACTCGTCTCTACCATCTTCGCTGGATCGCCTCAAAAATGATATTGTTGAACGGACCACAGCTAGTGAGTTATTGTTTGTTGAATTAAGTAAAACCTATGCTATTGTGATCAACTTGCTAAACAAACTGATTTATCGATTGCTCAACTAACGCAGGGGCGGTGAATGATTGTGGTCTTACTGAGGATACAAGTTCTGATTTTTCTCATGATATTAATAATGAAACTATTATGAATGATGAATCTTTGTGCTTTGAGAATGATGATGAACTTGACACTTGTGAATATAGGAATGATGATACTGTTATGACATTTGAATCTAGTGTATCTTGTCCAATTCACGATCATACTAATGATGATACGCCTATTCAAAAGGATGAGGTTTGTATTTGGGATATTATTTATTCAAATGATGATGATTTAGAAGAACATGTTTATACAGGGGATACTATTGTCGAGTTTAATGACTCAGAGACAGTAGATGTGCAAATTGATACACCTTGTAATCAAGTGAATTGTGAGATTCCTACAAGTCACTTAGATGTAGACAATGATGATGTATGGCTCTCAAGGATATTACACGAGAGTAATGATAGTACATGTTTTTCCTATGAGTTAGGAGAATCAATAAAAAATTTCAAGGACACGGATGACCATGTAACACTAAAGATTTTGAAGGGTTTATCGACTTCCTTGCAAGAGGACAAGATAGAAGATTCCAAATCCATATCATGTGTCACTTCTCCTGGATTTGTTAACCCAACTTTCTGTAGGGTTCCTAGTTTAGGATTATATGTGTGTGCTTCAAAAAATTTATTGGACTACTTTGCTTCTCGCAACATCTATGTATATGTGCATGTTTCTCCTGCAGTTTCATTGCTCATCCCTAGAAAACCCTTTGACTCGGTTATTTTTGTTCACAATGATATATCCTTTATAAAAACCAGGTTTAGGGGTAGCTCCTTTCTTTTGATAGTCTCGTCATCTTAACGTTGCTACTGTAAGAGTGTGAGGCTGTCATTGGTTGTATATATTGTGTTCTGAGTTGATTCCCAGATTTTCAGGTTGTTAATATATGGAGAGTCATTGTTTGTACATTCCAGTAGGTAGATTTTTATTTGTGTCTTATTTTTACATTTTTTTGTTTTAATTTTATTTTTGTATACCTTGTTATTACTATTGATTGTTCTACAGGGAATACTATTTTTTTCTTTTTCTTGCGTCAATCAGGCGAAATCTTCGAATCCCTTCTCTTTAATTTACATTTGTTTCTCCTATTTATATTTATTGCGTGCCATTCTAGGTTGCATGGTTTGAAACATTGAGGAAAATGTTAGATTTAGGTTTGAGGGTAGAGTTTCGAAAATTGATGCCAATAAGAAACTCCAAATTTTAGAAACTTGTGAACAATTTAGGATGACACTAACCATTCTAGGTAGATGGAAACAAAATTACTGTCTATAGGAATTGGTGTGTCTAGTTAAATGGTCTATTCATATCTCAATGCCTAACTCAGGTGTTAGAAATAACATGATAATCATTAAACAAGCATATCCCGGAATCATCATAACTATATCACTTTCTATTTTTATTTTTGCAATTTTGTGTTTCTCTAAGTGATTTTGGTGGGGCCCTAATATTGCCCTGTTGTTGCCGCTAGGATGAAGTAGAGTGATTGAGGTCAAGCCTCATTATTTTAATTGAACTTGACCAATAATTTTTTTTTTAAATTGACACTTGGATAGCAATATGTGTGTGTTCTCCCTTTCTACATGGCCTAAGCAAGCATGGAACACATGATCCATAGGAACTATCATGTAATCTGCTGCCAAGGAGCATGCGCTTAGATTCAAAAGATCTAATCATGTTGTCGGAAAAAAAATATATTCAATAAATAAATCGACCGTTGGGACCCTTGTACATATCTGCTGAGTTGGTATTAGAATTATGATTCAGACCAGTGGGTGTGTATCTCAATCCATTAAGAGTCATCCTGGCATTTATATTCATACAGATTTTCTGGGAAACACCGTTCACCTTAGTCAACATATGCACCCTTCATTACTTCCATATCCATTTTCTAATCTATCCATGTGTGTGAATTTGAATGATTTTGAGCAATGTGAATGTTGACATTTTTTTTATCCAGTTTTGGATATCCAATTATTATTTGAGTAGAATTTTGCATTCTTATACGAATTTTCGTACGCTGAGTGCAAACTTTTGTACATCAATTGGATTCATGCAGGGTAATGATTTTTATAGCCTAAGAATTTAGTATGCCAACTAAATAGCTTGTTTAGTGTCTATCCTCAATCGTTCACATGTAGCTAAAATTAGGAGTATAGGTTTTGTGGGTATATCTTTTGTAAACCCTCACGAGACAAAACTCGTCTGCTAAAGCCAGTTAGGGGTTTAAAGACTTGTTACACATACTAAGTGTAGTCACGATTCCTGTGAAAGTGATTTAGGTTTCTTAGATTATTTTTACTCGAGAAATAGCAAAATATAAGTTTAGGGGTATTTGATACGGATCTAATTTATAAATATTTATTGTTTAATCTATTTTACCAGTACTCATTTTTTTATTGCTAATATGTTATTTTTTTATGCTTTTATAGATTATATATTTAAAACCCGATCTTACAAATAAATTGACTAAATAAGAGCTAAATTAACACTTACGATCAAAATAAACAACGTTGCTCACGGCACCAGAGTGGAATCTCTAATTCGACTGTCAATTTTCTGTGCTTGCACCACAGAAGGCAATGCATCTCACAACATGAAGAAAAAAAGACAAGCTAAGTCGGGACACGGAAAACAAAAACGAGAAAAGAAGGTTTATGAAGTGGGTTCTCTCTTATAATTCATGGAGAGTAGACTATAGACCTATCACCTATACAGACTGGTCGGTGAGTTCTAGGAGTTGGCTAGACTTGCTTTTGATTTAAAGAAAAGAAGACGTGGTAAGAAAATTGCGGCAGAAGGTGAGAAAGGATAAAGAAGTCTGGGCTATTGTCATTGATGTGTCAGAGGAGAGATAAGTGAAGACGTGGTGAGAAGAGAGTTGGTGGCGTGGATAGTTATAAAGTGGAAGGTTGGGTCTAATGCTTCTTGGGGCATGGAAAAAGGAATGACATGTGAGAAAGATAAAAAGAGTATAAAAAGAAAAGAGAGACAAGAAAAGGAGGCGTTCGGGATTGGAGGGTTCTTTTGGGATTGAAGAGGAGTTTCTGTTGGAGGCATAGAAGAGATTGGTGTTGGAGGCGAACAGAAAAGAAGAGGAGGTGAAAGAGACAGGAAGAAAAAGACAAAACAGAGAAGTTGAAAAGGCATTAGGAGGAATAAAAAACCGGCAGTTGAGTGAGTCGTCGTGGTCCGCCGTTTCTCGCTACAGTAAATCGGATTAATTTTCTTTTTTTTTTTATATAAATATATTTTTTTATAAATCTATTTCTATATTTCACTGACTTTTACAGATACAATTTTATGTTAAAACTATTCTAAATATTACGCCAATTGAATTAATTATTTAGTAATGGACTATTATGATTTGAATATGATCAATTCTTGATACCGTTTATTGATTTAATAATGAAATTAGATGTTGTTTCACCGGTTCTGTACAATATAGTAACATTTGCATGTAATTAATTAGGTCACAAATATATTTATATAATTATTTGATATTTTATGCTTGGATTAAATTCTTTGAGGGGACATGCTTAGAATTGCAAGTACTATTTGTGAGCCAATATTTACTTTCTCGCTAATACAATTTGATGGTGCATGCTTGGGTTTAGTCTTTTGATATGCCATGCTTAGGGTGCCCCAGTGATATTTGCAACTCTAATACACATAATAAGTGATGTCGATAGAATGAATAATAGACAAATATTCAGGAGTTATATTTCTCTTCGGTAATTAAATAGAAATAGTGGTGGATGTTATAAACCATGATTACCGACTCTTCCAGTTCATTTATATTTTTAGTTTAGTTTAATTTATTTGTTTCATTCTTATTTCTAAGAATCCCAAAAACATCATTTTTGGTTAGTTCATTAGAGATATTGGTTGCGGTATTTTCCTGCTCCCTGTGGGTTTGATCCGTATTTTTCGCTTCTACATTGTAGACGTCGTCCAGTTGCGGTTATTTTTACATAGGTGTTTCATGATCTTATCATGGACCTGGGCTTACAAATCACTAATGACCTTCTGGCCCAAATAGGAAATTTTCATGTATCAACACTAGAAGTAAGCTTATTTTTCAAGTACTTACGACTAGCAAATGATGAACTGCTAGTCGTAACTTGGATAAAGAATTATACGGCTAGGCACCAAATTTTTGTCACATACCTAGCCATAACAAATAATTTCATTAGTTTTTGAAAATTTATAATTATATTCTAGGCAAATGAAAGTTTCCAAAATAAAAATATATACTTGATCTAAGGATGAGTATGTACTTATACTCATTTTAAGAATGAGTATCCGTTTATACTCAATTTAAAAACTCATTCTAATAATAAGTATTAGTTTATACTCGATCTTCGAAGTATAAGGTCATACTCAATTTAATATCGAGACCCTTTTAGGCTAGGTCTAAGTTGAATTCCCTACCCGTAATTTATCTACGACCAGGTTTTAGTTGAAATTCCTAACTGTATCAGGGTTTTTAGGATTTTAACCAATGAGAATGGGGGTGTTATGTCCTTCATCGTTTCCAGAAGTTAAATTAAATTTACTAATCTAATCTAAACACTAACACCTAATTAGCTAAACTATTTAAATTTATTAATTAATCAAAATTAACCAAGCGCAATTTAGCCATTATCAAAATATTAGGATAAGAAGTTATCAATTTACCACAGAATGACACTATTTTGTCATTTTGTGGAATCCTTCGAGAATTTCACGAGCCCTTAAAAAATTATTATTTTTTAAGTGAATGTCATCATAGAAGATAAAATGTGTTATCCGTAATGTACTTCACCCATAGAATCTCTGGTTACCTTTATACTTTGCCAGTGATTTTAAATCAATTGACTTTCAACATATTATTTTGAACATAAGTTAATACTGCAAAGAGTAAAGACTTCAATCGATTGTTTAGATTATTTGATAACCTAAGTATTAATCTAAGATAATTTAGATAGATCAATCACAAAATCAAATATCGGATCTGGTTATAGAAAATTTCAGAATTTCTAATTTTACTTTAAGATGAATAAGTAAATTGTAAACATTATCTCATTAGGTAGTGACTGAAACTCCGCTTTCTTTCCACAAACATACAACAAACTCAAGTTAATATACAATTATAGAAGAAGTTCCCGTGTAATGTGATTGGAACGACTGTTGTTCATGCTGGCTTTTGCCATTGAATTTGCATCAGTTCTTTGGGAACATTTTTCTAATGATGTTACCTTTCCTTTTTGTAGCAAATTTTAGATTTTGGTATTGGTAACTCATCAATTAAACCTAAGTTTGAAACTGGAATAACGAATCTTTTTCTTTGTTTTTCCCCTGAAATGTTACGAACCTGTTCTTGTGAATAACATGTTCATGTTATCTTGAAAAATGGTGTACTAACAGTATAAAATATACAAAAATCTCATAATATAAAATAAAAGGATGCAAATTCTCATAATATACATAATTTTGAACCACACACTAACTGAAATTCTAAGACGTTTTTGTATCGCTGGTTATACTCTATAACATAACCTAAAAGACATCATCTAATGTATATATACCCCAAACTTAGGTCAAACATATAATTGTTGCCTTTAATAACAAATGTACTTTAAGATGTTTGTTAATACGATTCAAAAATAGCATCGAATAAGGGAAAAGTCGGATTCAGGATTAACAATTAACAAAGATGCAAAATAAAAATGGCAATCGGTATTTTAACATGTTTGAGAGTTATTATACACTTGAGATTTGTGATTTGCAATCGTTTAAGAAGATTAACACATAATAAATTTCATGTAAAAGAAACTTCAACTAATAATCTAAAATGATTCACTGTCAAGTAACCATCTACAAATGTAAAATGAAAGGTTATCACTGAAAAACTTTCCCATTTCAATAGGTATTACCAACTGCGTAACCTTAGTCTTCGTTTGTTACCTCAAATTGGCTTGAGAATTTATAATTGAAGCGTCATAGGAAGTCGTATAAATAGCAAAGTGAATATGATTCCAGATCAGGTTCTCAGGTGTGAGCATTACATAGGATATTATAACATAAGAAATATATCAAATATTGTTATTTTAAATGTTGTATACCTAATGGTGCTTGCAATTAAGTATGAAGGTATAATAATAAAAGCACCATGTGTCGATGGAAGATGTTTTCAGTACCATCACCACCTTCACCTCCTTCTCCATCACCCCAACCCCTTCCAGTAGCTCCAGAAAATATATGCGAAGTTTGAGACACTTATTCAGATGTGGGCGTTTTATTTTTGGCACCCCACATGAGACATCCTTTAGAAGTATCAATTCTTCTTATATAATGGAGAACCTTGGTAATGATGTGTCGACACCATATTCAACATTAGAAAATACCGAAAAATTAAGAAACCACGTCAAACTCGACCCAAACGTTGCTTTTTTATTATGTTTGAATAGAGTTGGCACTTGAAAAGACGCAACAATTTCTTTAGCCATAAGAGTTTTCTTGGTTTGAGATTTGAATACCTATCATTCCAAACGTTGCAACTTGAAATCACCGACTATTTGGAATCATATTAATCGATTATGAACTGTATCTTTTTCCATGACCATAAGTTCTTTAACCGTCCAATTTTGATCAATTTTGATTTATTGTTTGGGTCTCATATGTTTCATATTGAAATAAATAATTGAAAGAACTGATATGTAGGCGTATATGATTTCACCCATTTCAAACTCAATATTAGTGGGAGACTTGAAGGATGTTTAAAAAGACATAAATACATGAGCCGCAACTGCTTGATGAATTGCTCGAAAGAGAATTGTTCTATTGAATCATGATAGTTGTGTTTGTGCAGACAAAAAGCTTTATTAAATATGATCAAAACATATTCAATATGATATGATGTCTCACCAATGGCACACACAAAATAACGGTTTGTTAATCGAAAGCTTATTAATTAATTGTTAAAATGCAGTTTTCCCCGACCAACTAAATTGTATTTGCAATGTATTGGAAGAATAAGTTCCATTTGTATCTTTTCTTAATACTCCCTCCGTCTTTTTTATTAGTCATCTATTCTATTTTCGTCTGTCTTAAAATAGTTATCAGCTTCTGTTTATAGCCATATTTTGTCATTAAACTATCAAATATACCCGTAGTTTTTATAATTATAAAATTATTTTTAATGGGACCCAGTTTGAAATCTTAAATAATATTTGTATAATTAGGAAACAAATGTGATAATATCTTTCTTGCTTATACTACATTCATTTTGAAAATAAAATGATATTTGTATAATTAGGAAACAATCTTCCCTTATATACAAAAAATAAAGAATTACCAAATATTAACAAATATATAATAATATTATGTACTAACGTGTTTAATTTTAATTATAGTAGTAATTTAACATTTAATATGGATAGTCTTGTAAATTCCTATGGTCTTCTTAAAATTTTGACTTTTTCAAACTGAACTTATAATTTAAGACGGAGGGTGTATTATTTTTGGAGTGTTTGGATTGGATATGCTGAAAGATATATATTATTTTCGACTAATTTTTGTTAACTGTTGATATTAATTTCGAGTTCGCTTGAGTTTTCCTCGAGTAATTGTTTTAAAAGGCTAGGACAACATAATTTACGTTTAATTATTTCAGAGATTTGATACTGGCGTAAAATATTATGAGTTGAACAATTATATATGCAGGTTTTGGATTGATTAAGTAGAAAAGATTTTTGGTTCTCTCTTATCTGACAAAGCACGGTATATTGATGATTGCACTTCTTGAAAAACCTACAGAATTTCAAGCACTAACCTGTTTGAAATAATTTATATAAATCGATCCACCAAATAGTAAAATTTTACATCGTTTGATGTGTCATGATTTGTAAGGGTTTAATGTTTACATTGTTTCATTCTAGACTAGCAGATTTTGGAAAAAAAAAAAAAAAACAACAACGATACACATAGATGAGGAAGTTTAAATAAATCTTATGGAAATTCGATTATTACAATTAGCCGAAGAAGATGTGAAGGTAATATTTACCAAAAAAAAAATTGTTGCATTCTTTTACCATGGAATACTTGAGCCACAATTTTTTGCAAAGATATTGGTATATTGTTTCAATTAGTTTGGGATTTATTTTCAAAACAACAACGACAATGATGGGCTTACTAATGAAGGAAGAAACACTTTGAAGGTAATCTAAAACCTTTTGAAAACTACTATATTCTTTCTTTTTCTTCGAACACATGTGAAGTATAAAGTTTTTTCATCCCAGTGAAAGTATCTAAATTTTTGTATGCGGTTTTGTTGTTGAGCCGGTCCTTGGATGTAGAAAATAATCACAAAAACTCATTGAAGATCTATCTGCATTGGATTTCCTTAAGTTGAAAAGTGATTTAGTGTTTGAAGTTTATTACACTGCACAAGAAAAATTGGGTTGAGGAATTGACAATATGAAGATGGACGAGATTCACAAATCTCTCTTTTATGGGGGTAATAGTTTGGAAATGTAAGAAAATATGATACTTCCTTGGTAGAATTTTTGAAAGGTATGCTCTATGCAAGTGGTAATATTCTATACAATCCTAGGATATGTTTCCCTATAAAGAGGTAGTTGCAACAAAAATGTATGCAATATTCAAGTTCATAAATTGACAAGACATCAGCATTATAAATTAGGCAACAAATGTCGCTCAGCATTATGTTGGCATGAAATAATGTCACATGTAGTAGCTGATGTTATCTGTGAAAACCCTCATACATAAGTGACCCGTACATAAAGGCACGTATGTATGAACGAAAAATGCTTAAAGAAACCCAAAGTCATGAAATTGATTCATTTTTTTATCAGTGAAATATTTTCTATTATGAACTATTAACAAAAAATTGTTAGAGTTGCCCTTGATCATCACCTTTATAATTCATTTCCAGGTTTTGCTTAATGTTTATTCCTTTGTTTTGATTATTTAATGATGATATTATAATAAGGTATTTATTTTCTTTATTTTTATTTGCAGATGCAGTATGATGTATAAACACTGACTACTATCTATCAAAAACTAGAATATCGAGTAAATCACAAATTCAGAAACCTAGCTCGTGTATTGCACAACACATAAAGCCTTGTAATATCTATTAGGGAAGTCCGGTTTTGTGCACAATCTTAACAAGCTAGTGTTCACGTAATATAAAAATCACATCCTTTGATTTAATTTTGGGAGTTATGTAACAAGGAACAACATTTTTAGCACTACTTAACCATTCAAATGAATATGTCAAATTAACAATCTTTAAAAGAGTGTGCACAAAAATGAATTCTATATAGGGTTATAAATTTCCTAAATATAAGGAGTAGAAAATAGACATTTCCAACCCATAAGTTTTATAATTTTTCTAGGTATATTGTTATTTAATGATCGACTAAAATCATTTTTATTTCATTTTATTTTTGAGTTGATGTAAGTAAATATGACGAGTTGGATGTGAAGTCATCCTCTTGGAGAACCTCTAGCTTGAGGTTCACCAAGATGATGTCTTCAAAATAATTGTCATGTCATCTTCACATTGGAGGATTGGAAATTATTTTGTTGAAATTGTATGTGGTTATTGTTAAATATTTGATTTGGAATTTTAAATATTTAATGTTTAGATTAAATATAAACTGAAAGCAGTTAGCAAAGAAAATTGTATGACAATTGATTAAAAAGATTATGTTGAAATGGTGTGTCTGTTGACCTCTCATTTCGAAAAATTGAAACCTTGTGACTAACAGTTACAACTTGAAAGCAACTGAAAGATTTGAAATTCAAATCTTGCAAAACTTTGTCTATATAAGTTTGGTTTGGTATAATATAAGTGTCTTTATGATATTGAACGAACACCAAACTTGTTTTTTCAATATCTATATATGCAAACATCATCTATATAAGCAAATACAAAAATCCATTGACAAAGTATTGAACATCAAGAAATCTTTCTCATCAAACTCTTCTCCATATTGTTAGTCAATAAGTTTGATTTCAATAGAGTTCTAGGGTAAATCGTCTGTATATATTGTTTGTAGCCGATTTACAAAGGTTTTTTATATCCTGTAAGAGGTTTGTATTTGATCCCGACAACAAACTCTTCACAAGTGGGAGCAAATAATGCTTTAATGATAGTGTGCTAATGAGCCTGAAGCCATTACTTATGTTGTTCCTTTTCCATTGCAGTGACTTTTGTCCAACAATTTTAAAGCGTTATTTCAGCAATGGAATAGATACATATAACTTCATTCAAGTTTATGAATCAAGAATTTGTTCGGTTGGATCATTTTGATGGAACACTCGTTGGCAAGACAGAATATATACGTTGTCTTTATCAAATTACCACACACTTAACTTTTGCTAGTCCTTGAGAAAATTACCTACCTACTCTAACCTAACTTACTTTCGTAGGAATCACAGTTGCACTTATGATGTGCAACAAATCTTAAAACCCCTAGGTGACCCTAGTGGACGAGTTATAATATCGTGAGGGTTTACAAAAGATATACCCATAAAATATACTATGACTTTAAAGTATTTCAAAGTCTCAAGCATCCAAAGATCTATGAGGACATAGATCGCCCCCACCTAATGTCAAGAAGTTAGAAGTACAAGAGAAAATTTCAAATATAAATACGCTTATCCGACGAGAGAGAGAGAGGGTAACGTGTTAAACCAACGCCAGTGATACCTTCTACTTACGATGGAATACAACCTCGAGAAAAACCAATAAGCATTTTATCTCGACTCTTCCTCACAGTTCAGTCACTCAAAATAAACAATAGAATTGGGTCACTCATGTGTGTAAGAAGGAATTAAGAAGAGAATGCTTATACACGTTGAAAAATGTTTCTTATTTTTAACTTCTGATAATCTCAAAGGAAAGGAAATCAACCATATGTGAGGATGGGATGCTAACTCATCTTCTCATCCAATATACAATTAACGCCACTCCTTCCATAACGTCCAGTAGAAACAACTTCTTCTTCAGCTTCAACTCTTGATATTAAACTTCCGAATTTCGTAGAACTTTGACAATGTATACTCTTTTTTCTTTGAAACTTCTTTTTGAATTTCTTCTTTTCCATGTCCTTGATTAATGAATATTTGTTTTTTTTTATTTTCATTATCGTAGGATAATAAACTTCAACACTTGATTCTTCATAACTTTGTATTATCTTGGTTACACAAGTCTCAAAAATTCACATCTTTTTGTTTTTCTTTCTTTTTCACTTTGAGTATGTAATTTTATTTATTTATTTGATGTTGCTTATAAGACATTTATGTTCTTTAACTTCTTTATAAATTTGATGTTTCTTCACTTGTTAATGATGGTGGTATGTTTTTATTTTCAACTGTTTTGAGAGTGTTTGTCCTGCAATTCAGGCTACAAGAATGAAATTCGTTCGCAATTATGATGCCACCCTCACATTTGATAAGAATGCTCATTTGCTAACTGTGGGGTAATTTGATAGAATTCTTGTCATGTGTATACTTGTAGTAGCACAAACTTGCATAATTTCCATTACTTCTGCAAATCTGGCACTTAACATACACCATTGTCACGGACCGGAAAATTCCGCCTCCGGCGCTATGCGCTGGGCAGGCCAAAACTTCCCGATGCGCGACTTAGAAGATAGTAACCGGACCTTAAAGCTTAACTTCTCGTTGTCATATGCAGGTATATTTGTCTTTCCAAGCATGCTTTGCAAGCATGATACTCAAAACGTAGTTTCCATCCCGTTCCAACTCACCCTTATTCTACAAAGGTTACATTTTCACTAAAGCCAATGGTGAAT
Source organism: Papaver californicum (assembly GCA_023531435.1). Classification (NCBI taxonomy): domain Eukaryota; kingdom Viridiplantae; phylum Streptophyta; class Magnoliopsida; order Ranunculales; family Papaveraceae; genus Papaver; species Papaver californicum. The sequence goes on from JAJJMC010029624.1 coordinate 4,963,834, forward strand.
GCCTTTTACAAACATCATATAATCACGATCATTGTCCAGGCCTAAGTCATGCCTTGGACTAGCACTTAGGCCATTTCAAGCCTAATTTTTCGTTTCATCAATTCTGTTTCGATCATGCGCTGGAGTCTGCACTTGTTTTGCTCTTGCCAATGGTGCAGCAACCAGGCATATTCCGTTCCATGTCCTAAGGCTTGATAGGAAGTATGAACATCCATCAAATGGAATGCAACTACCTCATCAAGTGCGGTAACAATCATCTCTTGCATAGCATTACCAAGCCGGATGATATGAGTTACCAAAGCGTCGCAAACATCTCCCAGATTAGATGATATGAGCGACGAGATGCTTCCCCTAAATGCATTGCATTGCGGCTGCCTACTAACCCAACCCGTACCTTGAAGGGATCAAGCATGACCGTAGTTCATCAATAGTGTCAATTCGAAAGGAACAAGCAACTTAAACCTATTAAGGAAAAGCCAACATCAATTCCCACTTCATCGCAAGGCCAAAGGCCAAGCAAATCCTAGACCGTATAGGTCGAAGGACTTCCGCAAGGTATGCACTAGCTTGTGCATAACTATCGCTATTTACTATGCAAATTATGCGTTCTCGAGTAAGCAACACGATTGAATGATGCTTTCCCATAATTCAAGCTTTATGGGATAAGCTACAAACATATTGATGCTTAAGCATCAAGTATGCTCCAACGTATAGGCCACATCGCATATATATGTGCATTACCTCCCATGCACATTCAAGCTTTATCGGTTAAGCTACAAGCACATTGATGCTTAAGCATCAAGTATGCTCCAACGTATAGGCCACAATGCATACATATGTGCATTACCGCTCATGCACATTCAAGCTTTATCGGTTAAGCTATAAGCATATTGATACTTAAGCATTAAGTATGCTCCAACGTATATGCCACATCGCATATATATGTGCATTACCACTCATGCACATTCAAGCTTTATCGGTTAAGCTACAAGCATATTGATGCTTAAGCATCAAGTATGCTCCAACGTGTAGGCCATATCGCATATATGTGTGCATTACCGCTCATGCACATTCAAGCAAAGTTCCCTCTCTATATATATTTTATTCGCATTTTTACAAATAAATAAAAGAAAGGGAAGTGACATCCATCGACTGCACCTTAGGCAAAAACGCCAACTGGTTGCGTTTCTAGGCAAATCTGCTAACTGGTTGGCGCCTCTAGGCAAATCCGCTTCCTGGTTAACATAGCTAAGCATCATCGATTTCCAACCAACACCTCCTCTATGTATATGTTTTATTTGCATTTATACACGTGGATATAAGGAGGATATATGACGTTCATCTACTGCACTTTCGAGTTACGCATTCTCGGCATTCATCACGGTATAATATTAGCATTATGATGCGCTCGCGGGTACTCCACATAGGATCAGTGATGCATTCTCAATCATGCATCACGGCATAATAATGCATTAGCACTATGATGCCTTCTCGGGTATGCAGATTTGGTTCAGTGATACATTCGCAATCATACATCATAGCATAATAGTGCATTAGCACTATGATGTTCTCGCGGATATGCAACATTGGTTCAGTGATGCATTCTCAATCATGCATCACGGCACAATAGTGCATTAGCACTATGATGCTCTCGGGTATGCAACATTGGTTTAGTGATGCATTCTCAATTATGCATCACGGCATAATAGTGCATCAGCACTATAACGTATTTTCGGATATGCAACATGGGTTCAGTGATGCATTCTCAATCATGCATCACGGCATAATAGTGCATTAGCACTATAACGCATTCTCGGATATGCAACATGGGTTCAGTGATGCATTCTCAATCATGCATCACAGCATAATAGTGTATTAGCACTATAATGCATTCTCGCGAATACGCAATATCGGTTCAGTGATGCATTCTCTATGATGCATCACGGCATAATAGTGCATTAGCACTATGATGCATTCTCGGGTATGCAACATTGGTTCATTGATGCATTCTCAATCATGCATCACGGCATAATAGTGCATTAGCACTTTAATGCTCTCGCGAATACGCAACATTGGTTTAATGGTGCATTCTCAATCATGCATCACGGTATAATAGTGCATTAGCAGTATGATGCTTTCTCGGATACTCCACATAGGGTCAGTGATGCATTCTCAATCATGCATCACGGAATTATAGTGCATTAGCACTATGATGCATTCTCAGATACGCGTCAAGGCCATTTATGCCTTTCCCGGGTAAGGGTCATTTTTGACTTGTGATGTATTCTCGAATATGCATTACGCGTAATAGGTCCTTAACACTATAATTCGAGGTCAAGGCATACACACCCTGATGCAATCCTAAGTGAGATTTATAAGCTTAGGGTGAAGCTTCATCCCAGGTTATGACGTGTCCCTGAGTAAGCGTCATGCGAAAATTACGGGTTTTATACCAATCAATAGTATTACCACCATTGGTACTATTTCCATTGGTAGATACACCATCAGAACCATTACTAGAATTCCCTTGATCACCATAGCCTTGTACACAAGTGTTATTCTTAAAATTGTTCTTGTTTTTTCCATTACTATTTTTATTAGAATTCCCATTACCACTACCAAAGTTAGTGTTTCTACTAAACATTGCAGATGGGTGTTTCTAGCCTTAATCTCAACAAAAGTAAAGGAAATATCTCTTATTTGAGCAGATATCACGAAATTATTATAATCACTACCAAGACCATTCAACACATACATTATAATGTCAGAATTACTCACATGTTCATCAATAGCAATAAGATTGTCTGTGATTGTCTTAATTTATTGGAGATATTCCTCCACAGATTGATTTCTCCTTCGGATAATCTGGAGATGATTGTAGAGCATAAATCTTCTTGCAACAAATTAAGTAATGAAGGTTGTTTCAAAAAACGCCCAAATTTCATAAGTAGTAGTCAATCCAAGAACATCACCAGATACTGATTGTGTAAAAGTATCTTTGAGACATCTCGAGACAAATCGATCCACTTTCCTCCAATAAAGCCAAGCTGGATTCTGCATTGGAACACTATCGAAGATAACATGACGAGGAGGTTCTTTAATTATACCATCGATATAATCAAAATATCAACTGAGATTAAAATGGAATCAAATTGATCACACATGTATTTTATTTACAAAGACAATGTATATATATTATGTATTGATAAAAATGTATCTTTATGTTGTTAATTTTGAAATTCAATGCAGTGTATACAATTATGTGATATTTTTGCAATGCAGATTCCCTATAATGTCTTGATTCTTACAAATTAGGATGTTATACTGGGCGCCTAGTTTGTTTTGCGTTGTACAACTATAAAAATGTACATTTATGTTCAATTATGTGTTATTTGTTCAAGAAATTAGATGTTTATGATGTTATTTTGGCAGTGAAGATTCCATGTATTGTTTTTATGTTTATGTTCAAGACAATGTATACATTTGGGTTATTTTGGTAGTGAAGATTCCTAATACTGTGTTGTTTTCAGTACAATAAGATGATATACTAGACCTAGTTTGTTTGTGTATTATACTTATGTTTTATTTTGGAAATGCATATTGCCTCTACTCTAATTTCAATATATATTTTTTGTACTACTTCAATTTCTAATATAAAATAAAACTCTTGCTTTTATATGTGAGACTATCATTGCACAAGGGATAGGAAGATGAGCATACCTGTAAAATAATTAGTTCTCTATGTTTACTGGAAGCTGAAACATGGTTTCAGATATCTGTAGAAGGTTTTAATGCCTGACCGACAACTCATAACCATATTATCTCTTTCTTATCCCATCAACTAAGGCAATTGTACTTACTACCAAATAAGAATTTAAGAAGTTGTATATCTAGAATTTAGTTTGTGTAAGGATTATTCATTGTCTAGTCACAATTTTCTGGTTACAAAACTATCTTTTACATTGCTCTTTTTTGTTTCTTCATATTGGCCTTGTATAACTATGAGCTATAATTAAATAAAAAAATGGCATCCCAACCATCACGATTTACAGGGAAATGATGGAAATTTGTAGTTGTATATATTCGTATTATTTTCCTTAGCGTTTATACATTGAGGAAATAACATAGTACATCGTATATATACTAATTTTATCTAGAGTGCAGCGTTTATACACTGCTTATATTTTAGTGTATGTTTGACGCACTGCTTATATTTCAGTGTATATCAGTTGCACTACTTTAATTTCATTTCACATTGTCATGAACAATGGTTCGGTGCATATCTGCTACACTGCTTTGATATCATGATTTATTCAACTAACTATTTCTCATGATTCAACTAGTAGAAGTAACTCTAATCATTTATTCTTTTTAGCCAAACAAATCATCAATCAATTATAAAACTTTTATTCTTTTTAACTGTTTCATGTATTCATAGTAAAAAAATTATCAGAGACAACTCCAACGTCTTTTTAATGATGTTTATAGATACATGAAGAAACTAAAAATTATGTGTTTCAATGAGGAAAAAAATAGTGCATGACATCCGCACTGATAAAAAAAGGATATAAAATGTCTTCACTCAAAGAAATAGAAAAAATCTTTGTCAAAAACAAAACTGAAAAGTTTTTACAAGCTAAAGGTACATTGTTATCCACGAAAATGGTCTAAATCACAAGAATAAAAAAGTAAAAAACAATATCAGGGGTAGGAAAGGATGACATTGCAAGTTATCTTGTTATGATGCATTTAACTACACCGCATTGGGAGCACGTAATCGTCTTTCCAGTCAACTCCCATGCACTTTTGATGCAATTCGCCTTTGGTTTTCCTGGTGGAGGACTCGAAATAGGTGGAAAAAATGGTGTCCTCTTGCATATACACCCCAGTCCTGTCGTAGTTAGGAACGGGTCTGATGGAAAACGAGTATCGTTGGCGAATTAACACAGTAAAACCTTCATAAGTGCATAAATTACATATTCTTAGTATCAAATCTGTGTTTATATTTGCTATCATTCTTGCATATTACCTTTTTTATTATGCTTGTTTTCTAGTTTATGTCTTTTATTAGGTGAAGCATCCAAAAAGGAGCTACAAAGTGTTAGAATGAGCAAGGAAGTGAAGTACTGCAAAGGAAGAAGGACTAAATACCAAGTGGAACTCGTTCAAATCCAGGATTTCTTCACTCTATAATAAAGAGAATTGAAAGATGAAGACAATGCTAAAAGAATGGGGTCATTCTGAGGTCGTATGAAGAAGTTATGAGCAAAAAGGTGAAACTAACTTGGATTTGGTTTCTGTTGGGCCTGCGCGGGAAGAGAAACAAGGGATGCGTTTTGGGCTTGCCTTGGACGTGAAGAGTTATTTTTAGACGAATTTTGGTGTTTCTTTGGGACTTCTAAATTGAGGAAAGTTGACCCCAATGGGTTTTCAAACCCTAGAAAGAGAGGATACTTAAGAGTCAAGTATTGGAGGCTATAAAAGAAGACACCTAAGGCTTAAAAGATATCATATCATCTAGTTCTCATACTACAATTCACAAACCTAGGGTTTCCCCCTAAAGGGGTAAACCATTAATCTGCTTCTTTTTTCTTCTTTGTAATATGAGTAGCTAGTTCTTTTGTTGATTAATGATAGGATTTCAGAATACCCTATATAAATTAACCGTGATTGCACGGTGTCTACAATGCAGACAACGGCAAGTACGGGTCGAACCCACAGGGAGCGGGGACAATACTGCAATCAATATTCTTGATAAACTAATCAGAAACATTATTTTTGGATTTTTAGAATTATGAATGAAATAATAAAACAAACTAAACTAATAAAACAACTAAGCAGAGAGAGTCGGTAACCAGGGTTTTTAGTATCCACCATTATTTTTATTTAATTACTGAAGTGAAAAATAACTCTCAAATATTTATCTATTGTTTGTTCTATCGACATCACCTATTATATATATTAAGAGAAAGATATAGAGATTTCACTGTGTTATTGGAGATTGATCCCTTCCTCTCTTTCACGTTCAGGAGAACCACCAGTCTTTTCTTTTCTTCCCACTGTCTGCCTACTTCTACTCACGCAAAACAACACATGTCCTCTCTCTTTTCACCCGACAATCTTTCCTTTCTCCTTGCCTCTTTTCCTCCAATCAATCAGCACTTTCTCTCTCTTCTAATCTCTTTCAGCCGTCACACCACAACCAATCATCTATCCACGGTACTTCTTCCCCTAACAGCCAACCTACCCCCTAGGTATTCTCTCTTTCTTCTAGCCTCTCTTCTCTTCCAATCCTCCTCCAACCCATAAAAAATGAAAAGAATTCTTCCTCTACTCTCGCCGCTTCTCTCTCCTCCTTTATTCCCAAAAACAAAACCTAAAGAAAAGCCTCCTTCTTACTCTTTTTTATATCACTCTCTCCCACGTGCTAACTTTCTCCTCTATCTCACTTTAATTCGGTCAACCCTATTAAAAGACAACAGCCAACTCCACTCACGTGGACTCAAGTCTCACTTCTCCACCTGCCTCAAATTCAACCGAACCCAATCTGTCCCCCTCCACCTGCCTTTTTCTATCTTTTCTCCCAACAGTCTACGCCGTCCTTTCTTCTCTTTTCTGGTTATCAGAAACTCACCAAAAAATACCACGCCATGTGCTAGCCTGACTTCTTTAACCTCTCAGCAATAGACCGCACTTCAATTCACTTGCACAGCTAAACAACATCTCAATTAATTCCTCTCTTCACGAGACACACGACCCCACTCGTTTTTACATCCAAAACCAACATATTCCACCTTCTCAGCCACATCTTCATTTAAACCAGACTTAGCCAACGTCCACCTCACTCGGTCCGTAAGAACCCTCTAAACCCAATTGCAGCACCGTGATCCATCCAACCAGTCTGTAACCCATTAGCTCAGGTATCTAAATTCATATCCATAGCCTTGTTTCCTTGCAACTAGTATTTAACTGGTCCAAACTATAAAAATATAAAACTAATAAAATTAATACAAATCGAGTATTAGCAAATACGAATTAGGCGGTAAAAATGTATAAATTAAGTTTCATCAATTAAGGATGAATTCAATGTTCTAGACGTGAGGCTTTATTAGTTATACAAATTTATTTGAAGTTTTAATCATGACATCACTTGTCTTTACCATATTCTATTTGTGTTATACAATTAAGGTGTACAACTAAATTAATCTATTGATTATTCTATTGCTGGTAGAAGTTGTGAAATAAGTGTAATAATCTGATCACTCTTTACACAAGTGAAATCGCGAGACCTTGCATAAGGATATGTGGAGCAATTGCGAGTAAAGATAACACCAACAAGTGGACCTTGAGCTAAGAGTTTAACTACCAGGATCAACCCAAATTCACAAAGGCTAAAATATTCACTTAAGTTACAGTTTGAGTGATCTACTATTTGGTGGTTCATACGAATAGAATCTGGTAGTCTAGAACTTCCATATCCAGTGATACAATGAGTTTTGGGGATAACACTGATCTAGCTGTTATTCTACGATTGATGATAAATGATTCTAACGAAAGATAGATAAGTATACTACTTGAGTTAACGTTTGGTAACGGCGAATGACACCCTAATCATCTTTTCTTCTTAAATATTTTTGTTTATCCACTTTAATCAACCAATCCCTCTTAGTATTTACTTTTATTATAGCTTTTTTAATCTAAATAACATCTCAATTACACAACTCTTTGTGAGAACGATCCTTACTACCGTTATATTACTAGTTAATTAGTGGAAAATATCTTAATTAATTTGTTGCGCTTACGACACGCATCAAACCTGCATACAGAAAACAAAAATAAATTTATTTCATTATAGCATATTTGCACTAGGAAAAATTAATCCTAAAAAAATGTCAAAAATAACTATATTTGTTCAGTATAGCATATCAGCACTATAAAAAGAAAACCTAAAATGTCAAAAATAATTAGTTTCATACCAGAATAACATCTGCAGTGTGAAAAATCATAATGTCAAAAAATACTAGTTTTTTTGTTTTCAGTATAGCATATCTGCACTGTGAAAAATTCTAAAAGAATCCCCATATTCTAAAGTCAAGCATATGCTCAAAAAACAACTCACTTTAGTGAATGAACTTCATAGATATCGTCGACGGACTGAATAACATAACAAATACGACTAATTTGAATATGCTTTCGAAGCAAGGCTTCATACATAAGAATGATATGTTTTGGGTCTATCAAAAGGATTAATTCTCGACGTTTTGACATCATCTTTATAACGTGTCGCCTAGAAAAGCATAAAACCAAATAAAGATAACCTATTTTCAAAAATAAAAATATATACCAAAGACAACTTATTTTCAATCCTATGAAGAGACACGTCAACAAGAACATGGACTTTCACACCGTTATCAATATAATTAATAGTAATATTTATAGGAATCATTGATCCACTTATCACATGTGCAAAATTTCAAATCATCAATAGTCGAAGAACATGTAATCAAATAAGCAAAATGATGTTGCTCGTATTACACATATGAATAGCAAAATAACAAAAAGTATTTTGAATAGCGCCAAAAGTAGACATACTGAAACTACAAATAACGAGGGGGCGCTAATAATGGTAAAAGACAGTCACTATAGAACTTGATAACAGAGAAAAAAATATATTAATCCATAGATGCATCTCATACACACACACAAAAAAAAGGTGACATTGTTGAACTCATATTGAACAACATAGCGTATCTTCATTATTGGATCATGCAAAAAATATTATCCTTAAACAACAACGGTGCAGATCAGATTTGCTATATTGTTTGTCATGCACAAAAATGTTTTACTCAATCAACAAACTAGTCTAATTTCTCTGCATTAAGATCCAATGCACAAAAATTGATGACTTTACAAAAATAATGAATCACCCAACATATTAATCCACAACATAACACAAATAATTTTGTATAAGTTAAAACTTGACAAAAAATACATACTTGAATCTTGGCATCACGAGTAGCCACAAAAATTTCACTCCTCCCATCATCATTCATGTCAGCTACAACTGGAGGAGGTAATCTTCCGGCTTCATACTTCATAGGATATTCATCAGATAGATGAAACCATGCTTCCTTGAACGAAAAATTCCCTTCATGCTAATCATTTTAAAAAAACCCCACAAAAATTAACTACTCCACGACTATTATCTCTAAAATCAGTTCTATTAAATACAAATTTTTCAAGTTAAGCTAGATCCAAATATTAAAAACGAATTAAATCAAATTATTATCACAGACTATTGAAATTGATATTACTAGGTCGAAAATCGAAATTTATTTGTTTTCGAAAAAATTATATATGAATGTATAAATTATAACACGCTGATAACAAATCTAAAACCAATTTTAGATCGAAAAATGATTAAGAGGTTGATCACATACCTTAAATATATTCATACCGAAAGCTTTTCTCTGAGGAAGATATTAAAAGAGAAAATAAAATAGAATCATGTTCAACTAATCTACTATTATTATAAGAGAAATTTTTATCATGTTTAAAAATATGATTTACTTGTCCCCCATCTATGTGGACCTTGAAATAAAATTTTTGGTTCAAATTTAAATTTAGAACCTCTGGCTAGAGCTTGTGTAGTGGATGGACCTACCACTAAATAGGCCAATAATGTTGGTAGTAAATGGTAATTCTTAATTTATATAAACTATTAACGAGTAAAAAAAATAATTTATCGTCCCTCGTCGACTTCTTTTGTTCGGGACGTTATTGGTGATGCTAATGTTTCCAATGCACTTTGTTGGTGTAAGAATGAATGTTCTATAGTAGCCTCCATTCCATTTGTCTTGTTACTAACAACTTGCTAGCAACAATTTAAGAATAGCAAGTTGAAATTTATTGTTGTTTTAAAGGCACCGCCCCCTTGAGCTAATTTGGTTGTGGTCTTGGTAAGAGTCGAACCAAAAACACCCCTTTATATAAATGTGTTGTTGATCTCTGCATCATCCACATGTCCCCCACTAAAACAGTGGGGAACAATAACCGGGGTAGGAGGCATTTTCGAAAAATATCTTATTGACTGAGCACGCTAACTAATTCTTTAAAGCCCACTTGCCCTGCATACCTGTTTGTTTAATTACAATCTCATCTCTTGAATCCGTTCATTATTCTACTCGGGTGTCTCTTTATCCCTTGGTAAGAATCCGTTCATTCTTCTACTTGGGTCGGGTGCTTTTTTTTGGTTCAAAACCTCAAATAATAGTCTGGGTTCTGGCTGAAAAATATAATACGGAGTAACTAATTCAAACTGTACATCCAAGCATGCGTCAAACAACCCCCTAGCCCCTGTCTAATAAACCGAAAATACTAAATGTTGGCCAAAAGGGATAGTCCAAATATAGATCAAAACTTTATTTTTAGAATTTTTTTCAGCTAGGACAATATAATTAATTTCGGATCTCGGTCTCGTCTCGGCCGGGACCTTGACACATTGATAATAATATTTTGGGGAGATTATCGGTGAAATATCAGGAGTCCTAAATTTTATATCCAAATTTTATACATGTGAATGCCAAAAATTAACTATATTTTTGTTGATTTATTACCAAGAATCTTAACAACCTTACTTTAAGAAGAGATCATATTAGTATATTACAATTCTAAGTTCAAAGTTCTAAAAATCTAGATTAAACAACAAGCATATACCTTGAATATCGGGCGAATCTCGGCCGTATCGGATGAATCTCGGCCGCATCGGCCGATACGGCGATATTTGAAGATTCGTCGCGCTCTTGAAGCGATACCTTGAATATTGCCGTTATCGCGGCCGTAACGGCCGATATTGACCACATAGGCTAGGACTCATATATTCACATAAAATTATACCCTTTTAAATCTTAGGATGGTGGAAGGCGTCACATCAGCATTTAGGATGGACTAACTTTTTTGGTCCACCTCTAGTAGCTTCCTAAATAAACTGATACTTTGACTGGGTTTGGAAATGTTTCCTTTTTTTTTTTTTTTTTTTCTTCGGAAAATGGGTCTATTGTCCAAAATTTCCTAATTTATGGTTCTAATGGACTTGTAAAAATTAGGGATAAGTGAAATGGACACAAAGAATTTAGACAATTATATCCCTCCCTTTTAAATTTATTTCTTTTTTTATCCTTTCTCTCTCAAATTTAAAAACAAATTACAAAAACACTCATAATTCTCAAAATATATATCCGATTTTAATAAAACTTATATTTTTGGAAAGGATTTTAAATTCTCTTCAAAACAAGATCCATTGTTGATAGTAATTCAGAAATTTTTTTCTTGAAAGAAAATAGCTAGGATGAAACTGGTTGTATCCTGAATTAAAATAAAATAGAAAAATTTATTCAAAAAATGGCTTGGATGAAACTGGTTGCATCCTGTTTTAAACTAAGAAAATAAAAATATTAGAATAATAGCTAGGATAAAACTGGTTGCATCATGATTTAAAATAAAATTGATAAAAAATATTCGAATAATAGCTATGATGAAACTGGTTGTATCCTGGTTTAAAATAAAAATAAAAAAAATATTCGAAAATAGCAATGATGAATCAGGTTGCATCCTAGCTTGAATTTGTTTTCATCCATGTTTATACTAGTATGAAACTAGTATCATCATGCTCAAAACGCTCTCAAAAAATCGGTACATGGCTCAAAAATGCTTAAGAAGAAGAAAAAAGGTAAAAATAACAAAACAAGAAATCTGTAACGTTTCTTTGGTATTACAAATTAACTGTTATAATAAAGCTGAAGATAAATGTGACAAAGCTGGAAATATACGTTGTTGATTGGTTGAAGCAACCGTTACAGCTGAAAATAAACGTTGCAAAGCTGAAGAACAACGTTGCTAATTGGTTGAAGAAACCTTTGCAGCTGAAGATGAACGTTGCCAAGCTGAAGAATAACGTTGCTAATGGGTTGATGAAACCGTTTCCTTTTATCTGTTCTTCGTCTTTTTCAACAGCAGTAGAAAAAAAAATCTGATTTGATTTTTTTCGATCGTTTTAACTTTCTGAGATCGACCCAACCTTCATAACATCGTTAGTGACTCAAACAAACATTTTTATACAAAGGAAACTCATCAAAACACCACCGCCATTAATGAAACAAAGGATAAAAAAAAGGAAGCAACTCAAAATCATAATTATCTTCATCTACTTAGATACAATCTCTTGAAAAGAAGAACCAAGAAAGTGAAGACGATGATGAAAAAAGAAAATCAGAGAAAGAGTGATTCAAGGATCTGATAGTGTTTAACCTTTTTTAGAGTGAGAAACAAGAAAGTATTAGTATTCTGGTTGTGGGTTTCGGAACACAGGAAGCAAAGTTAGCTATTAAATAATGAATGAAAATTCTCTCAGTTGACTTACATCTCTCATGCAGTATCTCCCTTAGAGCAACTCCAACGGACGAGGGGACCAAAGAGTAAAGATTACATTTACTCTTTGGTCGCCCAAATTCAAGAGCAACATGCGATTATATTTGGGTTTGAGGCGAATATATGTACAGTACCAGAGGAGTTTTACTCAGAAACATATATATACTCGCACGCTCTTGTAAATGGGCGTTAACAAAAAACGCTTCGTTAAGAAAGCGTTTCAAAACACGGACGTTTGGTTAGAGAAGCGTTTGATGAGACGCTTGGGCAGAGAAGCGTATGATTTAACGCTTACTTAAGAGAACGCTGGTGTGCACAAACGCAAGCTAGAGGAGCGTCTCACCAAACGTCCACTTAGGAAGACGTTTCAATTCCAACGTTCAACTAGGAAGACGCCTAGTCCCGGCGCTCACCCAAGATGACGCCTAGTCAGGCAGCGTTGCTCCAGATAGACGTCCAGTTTCCAAACGCTGCTCCAGATAGACGTCCCAATTGGACGCTCCTCCAGCTAGGCGTTGCAATAAAACGTCCCCCTACACGAGCGTTTTTGTTACCGTTGTAATGTATAACGTTGTAAAATGTAACCTTTGAACAGCTATTAAATCCTTAATGTATATAAACGAGTTTCCGTAGTATGTTTCATCTCCACAACAATATTTCATAATTCAGTTATAACAAATAAAGAAATTTCTAAGGTTTTCAAATTTTTGTTCATTCCAATTTGTTTGTAATCACTTTCATTAATGGGTCCAAAACCAAGAGGTCCAAATTTTACTGTTAATGAAGATATAACCATGTGTAGGATTCATTTGTCAATATCTCAAGATTGTAGTGTTGGTACCGATCAATCAGAAGACAAATTATGGTCTCGCATCAAAGCTGGAATGAAAGAAGCTATACCTTCAATGGCTGATCGGAGTTGGACCTCTATTCAGAAACGCTTTCATGGAATAAGTAAAGAGGTGGCTCTGTACTCTGCAAAGGAGGCAGAAGTGGAACGTGAACACCATACTGGATGGGCCCCAGAAACAAAGGTATGTGAAGACTTAAATTTTATGCACTGCCTTTTTAAAGTTTTGAATTGTATATGATGCACTAACTATTTTTCTGAACAATAATAAACAGAGTGTAGAAGTAAGGAGGCTATTCAAGGAAGCTAATGGTGGGAAACCATTTAAGCACGAAGAGTGCTACGCAATTATGTTAGAAAAAATCAAATATTTAAGACGATCAACACAAGTTTTCGATTCATCACAAGCCGAAGAAGATTCAGATACCGATGACGATACTCGAAATAGACCTTCGCCAAGCCAAAGCCAATGGAGTGGATACGAAGAAATAGGAGATATACCTAACACGTATCCCCGTCCAATGGGAAAAAAGAGGCTAAACATTTGCAGCTAACAGGGAAAGAAAAATCCAGTGCCCAAGCCGATGCCTTGGACACAATTATTAACAACCAAAAAAACTTCAACAACAGTTATATGGAAGATGCTAAAAGGAAGAATGATCAGAGAGAAGCCGAGTTTGCAGCAAAAGAGGAGTATTGTATTATGATGAAGGACGTCTCCCATTTGGATGCCGCAAACAAAGAGTGGATTGAAATTAGGAAGCAAGAAATTTTACAGAAAAGAAGAGAATCTCGTCTTGGTTAAACCATATAAAACTTCGAGTTTAATTTTTCCGACTATTAATGAAAATTCTAACTTTTGAGTCCTTAAATTGATTGTCACTTAGAGCAACTAGAACAGAACAAAACTTTACATTAACATATCTCATTTTCACATGAGTAGCGTTTTGCACTTAGCACGTGCAAGATGGTTGTTGTAAGTTGACAAGTCAATGCAAGGAATTGACAATACCCAGACCACATTTCAATGTAAAAATCAGTTTTCAACATTGTCAGAGATATTATAAAAAGTAAGTTGACAAGGCAATGACAGGAATTAAACTAAACATTCATATTAAGATTAAAAGTAATACAAAGTTTCAACACTTAGGACGTGCAACATGCCTTTAAACCACTAAGTGCCCCTAGTGGCCGAGTGGTGTCTCGGGAGGGTTTACAAGAGATATACCCACAAAACCTAGCCGCATGGTTTACTAATTTTTCATACTTCACCGAAATCCGACCATAAATGTTCGATCAAGTCATTTCGTAATCGAATATGCGTTTCTTTGCTATGTACTGCAACTCGGCGTTGGTGAGTTGACACCCTCAACAGTTCTGCAGTTTGTTGACGGGATATATTAACAGGTGCGTGGTAGCTCCCTTGATCATATTCATGTGGCCAATCACCGGGTCGACGTTCATCCTCCACAATCATATTATGGAGAATAATAACCGTTTTCATTATATATGCTAGTGCGTCCATATTCCACATTCTAGCTGGTTGTTTAACGATTGCAAATTGGTTTTGCAGTACCCCAAATCCTCGCTCAACATCTTTTCGGCGGCCCTCTTGCATAGTTGAGAATTTGTGTTTCTTTGCCGAATCTGGATGCTTGATCGACATAATAATGGTTGCTATCTCTGGGTATATCCCATCACCGAGATAGTACCCCATATCATACTGGTTCCCATTAACCTCGAAGTTCACAGGTGGTGTTTTACCTCTGATTAGGTTCTTAAAAATATAAGAACGGTTCATTACATTTATATCGTTGTTGGAACCAGGCATACCAATAAAGTCAAATGTATTTTGAATATTAATAAATAATAAAGAAAACACATAATTGAAAACGAAAATAGATAAAGTCAAATTTATTTTGAATTTGTAAAACAATAAAGTCCAAAATATAGTGTAAATTGGAATGACTACACAATAATGGAATAACACTATTCAGTAGTTTTGTCCCCACGAGAAGAGCGAGGTGGCATAAACAGAGGCATACTTGACGAAGTTCTCTGACCCCCCGTGTTCCACATTTGCGTTGGGAGAGTTTCCGGAAAATTACCAACCCCTAAGTGTGGAGATTGAGAATGAGCACGGGCAAGTTGTAGGTGCAAATTAGTGTTTTCATTCTAATAATTGCGCAATTCCTCCATCCTTTCCCTCGACTGGGCCAAATGAAACTTACAGAATTCTTCGGTAAAATCGGCATATTCTGCGCAAAATTATAAGCTTCGGCCTTTATATGAAAAAAAAAGGTCAGTTTCTCAAAAATTTTCTTTAAAAATATATTTTCGTTTAAATTTTAGATATACTTACATATGTCCAATTATCTTGAGGCGGAATGGCAACATGTTCAGCGGGTTAGTCGAGGGTTTCTGTAACAAGCCCCCCTAAACAGTCATATGTTTCCACCTCCCAGTTGACTTAAGTGCAAAATTTGTTGGAGTTTGTAACATGTCGCCAGTACTCTAAATAGCAATCATAAGTAACCCGATCTTGGAGGTAGTCATTTATTGGTATGCCACTCGATTCCCTCATCTTGGTAGCCTCGGCATCAGTGATGTTGCTCACACAGCTTGGGGGGTTGCGCAGAATTCTCCATCCACCATAGATTTAGTGCCATAACCGGTCTCCAAGGTACACGTTATGCTGTAAAATTTAATTATTATCAGCCATGTACCAGAACAATTAAAAAGAATATTAATAAATATGACTATTTGAACTAGAAAGTGTCAACTCACAGTGCCAACCCAAGTAAATATGGTGCGGGTATTTGATACCGCCATAGCTATGCGGATAGTCTCATTAATATGGCGTGCCGCAATTTCAACCCACGGTCTCCATGTCACAACATCCATTGTCAATTCATTAAAAAGTTTCCTTGCACCCTTAATATCATTACTCTTCCTTCGCGTACTCTTCCACCGCGAACATGTTGTTCATCAGGGATGTTGTGAGGTCGAAGTATGCGCAGATATTCGTACCCCCAAAACTTGAATTTGATTAAAACAAAGTTAATAATTTACCCCGAAATACCTAGTTATATGAAATTTCAAGGAAATAAAATTACCTCCAATATTTGACAAGACCCGGTTAGTGACTTTTGACCCCTCCCCGCTGCACCAAGTGCGGAATAAAGTCTTGACATACCAGCACTACCCCAGTCAAAAGTTCCAACTTTATTTGTATCCTCAAAAGCATCTAACCATCCAGCATCGATGTAGTTCTTATCATTGGAAAAGAAGAACTGTCCCAGAACATACATCCAAAATGCTCGCGCCACTCTCTCAGCAAGTACATTATCCTGTTGCGCCTCAAGCAACTTTGCCTCTGTAAAGTATGTGCCCAAAAAGGCCACAGTAATGGCATCTGAAATCCACTGCGCCGGGATACCTTCTCTCAGACAAACTTCAGAGTCTTTTAAATCTGGGAAAATATGGTCACGGCCATGTTGAAAGGTATAATTATCCGGGTCATATGGAGGCGCCTCGCCAATACCAGTACTGATTCCGGTCAACATCACCCAGTCTACAGGTGTAAAACCCATTTCACCAAATGAGAAGTGAAAGGTGTTCGCCGTGTCCCAGAAACGCTCGACGATATAATCAATCAACGCATGTGACGAGTCACCAACATCCATTGACAAAAACCGGTCCCATCCTGCCCTTTCAATAATAAATTTTGCTCTTTCGCAGCTTTTGGTTATAGCTTTATAGGCTTGTAGGACCGATTTCAGAGACCCACGATGCATATATTTGGTTTTTGGGTCTGCTCTCGAACTCATATTGCTGGAAGCGTGACCTTCATCATCTTCCACCATACTATAATTTTCTAGACCAATATCATCATTCACTCCTTCGGCAGTGCTGCCATCTGGTACATCTTGCGTTGTTCGGGCTTTTTTGTTCTTTTTTTCCGACCAACGAATCGGGAAGCGGCATTTCTCAACATCTATAAAAAATCAATTTTTTTCAAACAAAATTGACCAAAAATATAACTCCACATTTATCCATAAATCAACAACAATATATATTACAGTTCAAACAAAGCTATAGACACACAATATATATTACAGAGACATACTTAGCAATTGGCATAAAACACACAAATTTCACATTCGGATGGATAAGTTTACCAATTTCAGAATATCAAAGAATTTCGAGACGACTCAATGTCTGAAATGTATCTAGAAAATTAGTTGTTCGGGCAATAATCAGGTTGCGGTATATAGTGTACTGTTCAGCTCAATGTGTGAAACATTGTATGTGTTCGAATCAGGAATTACTCAAGCAGACAATAATGATGAAAATGTTAATCAAAACTGGATATAGTGCAAAAAGATGACTGTTTTAAGCAATTTGTAAAAATCATAAACCCTCGAATGATCTCCTTTTGCCATAGATAGGTATAAATTCGGTACAATATTAAAGAGGTTGTCATACATAACATATTAACTTCCCGGATAAGAGAAAGATTGTTTACTTGTCGCGGCACAATGGTGTTCTCATTTTCAGCTCAAAAATAATTTTAATCATGTAAATGTTCGCGGCACAATTATGTTCTAATTTTAATTATGTACAGCCGCTTAAAAGCTAAAACAATCTTTAAACAACGAATAATGGCGAAACATCATTGCACCGCGACACAATGGCGAGCCCTAAATATGCATTTAAACAACGAATAAAAGCTAAAACAAAGAATAAAAATACTGAGATAAAGAAATTATTACCGTGTTTTGAACCAAAATCTTCTCCACAGTTGATTTTCCTCTAGCCTCCGTCTGTTGAGTAGAGGAGCGTTTTTGAAATGGTAGAGGTGAAGAAAATGGGAGAGCGTTTATATACACAAGAAACCCTAGGAAACACGGCCGGACGTTCACTTGAATGCACTAGACGCTCACCTAGGAAACACGGACGCTCTCCCAGTTGGACGTCCATACCAAAACGCTCTCCCAGTTGGACGTCTATACCAAAACGCTCTGCCAGTTGGACGTCCATTGGGCGCTCTTTCTTGTGGGCGTCCGTGAAACGGTTCTATGGGTGGACGTTCTGTGAGTGGACGCTATTCTAGATGGACTTCTGGCATTGAGGCGTTTACTAGGAACAACGTTTATCACTATACGTCCACGCAGTACAACGCACAATTTGTAGACGTTCACTCAATACAACGCTGGTACAGTGGACGCTTATCAGTGTCGACGTTAAACATACGTCCACCCATCAGTGTCGACGTTAAACATACGTCCACCCACAATAGCGTAACAACATGCAAACGCTCATGTATAGTTGCGTCTGCTTCCAGAATATGAAACGCTCACATGAAGGGGCGTCCGACAAGATACGTCTTCATAGATGAACGTCCGTGTCAACTCAAGTTCTTCTATAACAGCGTTTTACAACAGACGTCATTTTAGTTGGACGTGCGATCATATTGTGTTGCCTTCTTTTGATTCAATTAGTCAATGACTTCTTTTGATTCATTTTAGTTGGACGTGCGATCATATTTATTACTTTATAGATCGCACGTCTGTTGACAATGACTTCTTTTGATTCATTTTAGTCAATTAATAAATAAATATTTGGGTGCAATATCCATTTAGGATATTAGAAGAGTATCTTTTAGATACTTGGGTATTTAAAAAGTATCTAAGTTTACTTGTCTTCTACACCCAAAAAATGAAAAATATGGGTTATTCAACCAATAAACTATTTTTTTTTTTACAAAAAACACTTTCGAAACATATACTCCCTCTGTTTCTAGAAAAGTGATAGTAACATTTTTTTAGAAACGAAGAGAGTATATAGTAATAATTTTTTCATATTGGTGTTGGTAAACTTTTTATACAAATCACTTTCAAAATTTCCCAACTTTTAAAAGTTGAGGAGGAGGAGCTTTTAAAAGTTTTAAAAGCATAAGTTATCGTCTCACCCTATTTTTCATACTTGATTTTTATTTTCTGTCCCCACTTTATTTTGTAAAAGATAAAAATTACTCTTAAATCTTTAGAAGAAAATAAATATGTAATGAAATCTATAAAAAATTTATCAATAATAAAAATAAAAGTAAATATTAAATAATCATCTAATTTTACTTTGATTTTCTTCTTTCAAAATTATGTTTATAACAAAAATAATGGTTATTTAAAATAATACTTTTTAACAATAATAACAATCATTATTAATATATATATATATATATATATATATAAAAAGAACCAAATATATATTTAATATATAAATATTTATTAATTTTTAAGCACTATAAATTAGAATAAAACTATTATGAAAGATATGTTTGTTTTTATCATTCGTTATAATAACCTGATATTTTATTAAATACAATTTAATCATTTTTTTAATCAGCTTTAACTTTTAGTTTATAATTTACTAACGCTTAATTTTTTTTTTCCATAGCACAATACAGCAATGCACGTTAGAAAAGCGCTTTCACAAATTTTACATCAATACCAAACTAACCCTTTTAACGTCTCACAGATAAATGTTGTCTTTGAACTTTGAGTAGGGTAGATATCCCAACCCCTGTAATTACAGTTAGAATTTAGAAAGAAAGAACTTCAAAACTGACCTAACTAGTTCTAACATAATTAGTTCCAAGATGATAAAATAACAAATTTTTACTCAATCATTTCTCTTTTTGATAAGTGCAATAAATGTTAGAACACAGAACATAGGGTTTTGAAAGCACCAGCTAACCAGTTGCAACTATATCTCTTACTACATAAACGCTCCATCTTCTTCTTCACAATCAGAACCCACAAGACCAGACATGGATTTCCGCTCTATTAAATTTTCCTCTTTGGAAAACTACTACCATAGCAAGAAATGTCCTGAACTTCACTACCTGCTAGTACTCTTCTTTTGCTTGATTTTATCCATTAGATGGTATTTCAAAAGCTGCAAGAATCAACTCATGGTCCGATGGCCTATTATAGGTCCGCTCCCATCGCTTATGTTTAACGCACACCGCATTCACGATTGGACTGTTGATATCTCGAAAGCTTCAGGTGGAACCATTGTTGAAAAAGGATCTTTCTTTGCTCCTGTAAAGATTGTATACACATGCGATCCTCGAAATATTAAGTACATTCTTAGTACCAATGTTTCTAACTTCCATAGAGGAACAGATTACAAAGAAGCATTCGACATTTTAGGTGAGGGGCTCCTCAGCTCTGACTCTCATTTCTGGATGGCACAAAGAAGGGTTGCACGTACGACGTTTAACTCGAAGACAGTTCGCGATATCATTGCTCATAAGGGCAAAGAGGTGGTGCAAGATTCACTCCTCCATCTGTTATCGCACTGTGCTAAAGAATCATTACCTCTGGATTTACATGATATGTTCTTGAGGTACTCGTTTGATACTTCTATTAACATCATCTTTGGTAAAAACCCTAAGCACCCATCAACTAGCTTTCGCCCAAACGAGTTCGCGAAAGCCATGGATGATGCAACAGAGGCTGTGTTCTATAGGCACGTAATACCTAGTTCATGGTGGAAATTGTCTCGGCGGTTTAAGATAGGCAGCAACGAGAAAAAGTTGAAGACAGCATGGGATATCATAGATCGTGACATCGCAGAGTACATTAAGGTTAAAAGAGAAGAAATGGTGGCTAATGGAACAAACGGAGGAGAAAATGATCTACTGCAAGTGTATATGAGTATTAAAGATGGAGAAAAGGATGAAATGTTATTATCAAAGATGTGCAGTGATAAGTTCTTTAGAGACACTGCTTTTACTTTCCTCATCGCTGGACGAGATACAACAGCCAGTGCTCTCTCTTGGTTCTTCTGGTTGACTTCAAAGAACCCATCTGTAGAGGTTAAGATACTAGAAGAACTTAAGCATATAATCTCCAAGAAGAATATGAGAGGAGGGGAAAATGGTTCTGTAAAGGCAGTGGAGAATCAGCCATTGGTGTTTGATGCAGATGACCAAGCAGATATGGTGTATCTTCATGCGGCATTGTGTGAAACACTAAGACTATATCCTGCAGTTCCTCTAACCCGCAAAGGCTCCATAAGCGATGACGTATTTCCAGACGGAACAGTTGTGAATGCAGGAATGATGGTTTTGATCTCGTACTATGCAATGGGAAGGATGGAATGGGTCTGGGGGAAGGATTGTTTAGAATTCAGGCCAGAGAGATGGATCGGTAAAGATGGAAAGCTAAATCCTGAAACCATGACCAAGCTATTGTCATTCAGCTCTGGCCCGAGGACATGTATAGGTAAAGACATGGCTTTTGTGTTGATGAAATTAGCTGTTTCAGCTATAATCTATAACTTTCATTTTGAAGTCGTAGAGGGTCAGAATGTCATTCCAACTCCGTCAATTGCCCTTAAAATGAAGAACAAGTTGATGGTAAGGGTGAAGGAAAGGGTACATCTATAATATTAATCTGTCCTTGGATCATCAACCTTCGCCCTGATTTTAGACACCCAAAATGTCAAACTATCCCACATTTGTCTGTTTTAAAACGTACTAGTAAAAGAGAAGCAACCTCATTGAAGAGGTAAGCTAATGTGTCTGTCTGTGTTGCTATATATGAGTGCGTCTATTGCATAAACAACTGTCTATCGTGTGTAAAATAGCTCATAAATTTCAATTTATTTTAGTTGTCTCATTGTTTCACATATTATCAGTTCTTCCATTGTTACACACCCGCTAAGTGCTACTGATTCCTACCAATTACATACACTAAAGGTTATGCATCGAGCACGCGATGGCATTGCACTATTCTGCCCTTGAGCTAAAGCTGGTTGTCACAGTGCCTTTGATGTAGCGTCGATGAAAAAAAATCTGTCCCTCAATATAATTTTCCTCGAAGTAACTGGAATACACCAACATACCATAAATACTACAGAGACATGCATTGTGTATGGTTTTCCCAACTACATGCTGAACGCGCGCGATTAGAGGCCAGCCACTTCCCACCTGCTTCTTCAATGGTAGTACTTGCAGACTTGAAAACTAGCTACATGTTGTTCGAAAGTGGTTGATTTAAATAAATCTAACTCTGTAGCAGTGCCTTAATTAGGGTCGCTCAATTTGATTGGGATGGGTCAGCCTTCACTCCAACAGTCCAACTCATGCCGTGCGAGATCTGATCATGAAGGACTGTCTAACCAATTTAGGGGGTTTTCTATTTTGGTTTTTGGGTTTTATCCAACAGGCTTCTTACTTGGTTCGTTGACTGAAAGATCTTGTATGTTTCAACTTTTTCTAAATAAACTGTATTCTATTACAAATTTGCCCTTGTCTAAAAATCCAGAATGATAAAAATGTACAGTATTTTAGTTTGATCTGGAGTTAGTTCACATAAGAATTCTTATTGTTTGATCGTATATCTATTTCAATTCATGCTTCTAAAATTATATATATATATATGCTTATAAAATATGAGTGTTTTTTATTAGATCCAACGGCCAAAATATATTCCTACTTTTATAAGGTTTAAGGACGATCTAAATTTTTTTTGGGGCGACTAATTTATACCATCCAATAGATGTGTCTATGGGATAGCCTAATGATAGGTAAAAATACCTATATACCCTTTCACTAATAAAAGTATAAAACCTAAATCTAAACTCATTTCATTTCTAACTACCGGTTGTGAGAAATAGTTTCTCTTCTTCTTCTCTTTGTTCTATCTACCGATTGTGCAAAAAACATTCCTCGTGAAAATTTTAAAACCACTTCATCGTATCGTCGTTAATCGCCGTTCCAATTCATCGTCGAAATTACAATCTAAAGATGACTCGACAGAAGCAAACAAGCCGTCAAGCTGATAATACTAATTGGCCAAATTTTTCCGAGAGAATAATAAACAGAGAGATCGTTGAAGAACATAGTGAAGAACACGAAGAACACAAAGATGTTGATCTAGATACGGAGACTGATTCCGAAAATCAGCCTCTCCAGAACTATCTAATGGCTCCAATAAGGTAAGGGTTTACCATTATTTGTGTTTATTTTGCTTCAATCGAATGGAATCGTCAATAGAATTTCTAGGGTTTTCGTTTATTTGATATAATCGGTAGTATCGTGTTTGTATTTATCTACCGATTATGGTCGTGTTCTTCATTCCTCAAAAACATCGACAATAATCGGTAGTTAAATTTAGTCATTAACTACCGATTGTCTTCATGTACCAAAATTTAGGCTTAATCGGTAGTTTCGTATAGGTTTAAACACCCGATTATGAAATTTAGTGATTCCTCAAAAACATCGACAATAATCGGTAGTTAGATTTAGTCATTAACTAACGATTGTCTTCATGTACCAAAATTTAGGCTTAATCGGTAGTTTCGTATAGGTTTAAACACCCGATTATGAAAGTTAGTGATTCCTCAAAAACATCGACAATAATCGGTAGTTAGATTTAGGCATTAACTACCGATTGTCTTCCTGTACCAAAATTTACGCTTAATCGGTAGTTAATTTTTTTATATCTAACTACCGATTATATTACATGGTTTCAATCGGTAGATATGTAGTAGTTGTTAACTTCCGATTATGTTAGATGGTTTCAATCGGTAGATAGGTTATGTATTTGACTTCCGGTTGTTTTTAATCGTTTGTTATTGTGTTTATTTGACTACCGATTGTATGTGTGTCCATAGATTAGAGTTTTATGTTGCAATTTTTATGCATAATCGGTAGATAATGTAGATCCCGAGCTACCGATTATGCACAATCGATTGTTAGTTTGTTTATTTGACTACCGATTATGAACAATCAGTTGATTTTTATGTACTTGCTCTACCGATTATGTAGTGATTAAACGGTGTCTTATGAGCTAATTGTTCTTTATTTTGTTTTTTTAGAGAAAGGAGAGCTAAGCAAGCCCAAGATACAATTGTTTTGGGGCCTCGTCGTGAAGGGGGTAAGAAAGTAACAGCTAGTGCAAGAAAAGAAAAGAGCGCTAGCGGAATCTGTATCACCGAAGGAAGTCAACCAAGTTTACAACAAAGTGTTCCAAGAGTTAGAAACCTAGAAGAAGGAGAACCAAGTGCTATACAAGGAGAAGTACAAGGTACAAAGAAGGTAATTAAGAAAAAAGGAGGACACCAAGTCCCCGCCTCTTTGAAGATGAAGAATATTGAAGAAGGCCAAATCCCTGGGTTACCAAGAGATGAAGGAGATCTGTTATTTGGATACAAAGACTCTTGGGACAAAGAAATTTATTCAACTGAGGTAATAATAATAAAACACCATTCTTAACCTATTGTTCTTTTATTCGTTAATTGTTATTCTAATTATTTTATATTTCGTCGTATATATTAGGACCATTCTGATGCGGTTCGTCTACTCAAACCTACAGCTGCACCAAGAAAAATGAAAGATTGGCCGTTAGATGGTGAGTGTGAAAGGTTCAAGCAAATTATTTATAACTCGGGGTTATCTACTGCTGTCGAGAATTCAATGTTAGAGCATGATCGGGTGTCGATATCAGCCTTCCTGGAGAGAATGTATCCTGAGACCGATACCTTCCACATGCCGTTTGGAGAGATGACAATCACCCCAGATGATGTGGTGCAGATTCTTAGTCTCGCTGACCATGGTACAGCCGTCAAGTTTGATTACGTAAAACATTTAAGCTGGGAACAACTTTATTTTTACACTCAGAAGTGCCTTGGTTGAGATCGAGCGACATCCGACATTGAGTTCAACTAGTGCTTTCGTTACAAAGCTAGACAGTTGAACATTGTCCACTTGATGAATATGTTCAAAGGCACCAAGGATAAAGAAGAAATGAATCCAGAGTTTGGCGACGACGAAGTGAATGCTGCAGCCACTGCATATCTCCTATGTGTTTTGGGATGTGTCATTTTCCCCAATTATAGTGGCAACCGAGTCGACGCAAACCTTCAACAACTATTGCATCCTCTAAATAAAGTTCGTGATTACTCATGGGGCACCGCATGCCATGCGTTCTTGATGGAAGAGTTAAAAAAGGCATCGAGGGAATCAACTAGCCAAATTGTCGGGAATGTGAGCCTACTACATGTATTTTGGTAACTCTATTGATGCTTTGATTATTATTTATTTTTTTCTCTTTTAAGAATCAATTTTCTCATACTTGGTTTGATATGTACACTAGACATGGATCTATGACCACTTCATGTTTCTCGAGTTGTCCAAGAGAATCCGATATAGTAGAAAGGAACACACAAAGGAATAAAATACATATTCGAAAAAACCCGTTCAAGGTCTAAGGAGCAGCAGTTGATTTCTTTGAGGAGGAAATTAAACTTGATGACGTCCAAAGATGTATGCTTTGATCCATACAAGGAAGACCGAGCTAGTGGACATATAGCGGGAAGATCTGAGTTGTTGTTTTATTATGGACCCTTGTGGCATCCCACGGGATATGTTATTTATAATGCCTCTAGGGTGATGCGTCAACTCGGTTATGTACAAGAAGAACCTTGGAGTCACATGCGTGGCAAGTTCAAATTGGACGTGGAGAATTTTATATGTGGTAAGGACTCTATCACAGTAGTTTACTCTGGTAACCCATCCATTGAAGTTGGAATAACAGGGTGCAATATTTGATCAACAATGGGAGACCTGTCAACCGAGGTGATGAAGTACATCCACACTATATGGAATGGTACCAGAAGCATTCTCATCTTCATGAGATCCATGAAGATAAAGTAAAGACCACCAAGGTGTCCGATTATACTTTTATCATCAAAGACAAACCTTATGGTTATGAAAGGCTGGAACGTAATGTTATTTCCTTTTGATTTTAATATTACGGCTCAATATTTTAGATAATAATCGTTTGATTGTTATTGCATAAAAACATAAAAAAAAAAAGGTTTTCGTTTTTCTCCAAGAAGATTGCTGGGTATATAAATGCGGGAGTGCCTTTATCAATTGATAATATGAAAGAGCATAAATACCTAATAGATAACATTGATAAATGAAGCTTATGCAAGCAAGTTTAGGGAAAAAGCTTCGAATAAGCCTAAAAGACCAGGAGCAAATCACAGTAAAAGATCTCGTGGTTCATCGAGTGCTGATGGTGAAGCCAATGTCCCTGATGCTGAAGCTAATGTCCATTATGCTGAAAGATATGTCCCTGGTGCTCGTCGTCCTCGTACTAAAAGCAAAAAATCTAAAAATTAGATTGTGGTTGTCTTGTTAGAGAACATCATTTTTCAATTGATTTCCAAGAAACTTGTTTAATGTTCTAACATTATGTTTACTTTCTGGATGATGAATGAATTACTTTATGGATGATGAATGGATTTTATGTTCTTTTTGTGAATTATCGACTAATTTGCAAGAGACTCATTTTTAATAAGTAACTTTGTTGAAATTTTACATTAAAATCGGTAGATAAGTGGTTTGCATCACCTACCAATTAAGCATGTTGATCCACAATCGGTACATAACTATCTACCGATTTCACTTACTGATCTAAAATCGGTTGATAATTATCTACCGATTACAACCACTGATGGAACTGATTGGTTTCTTGACACATTTTACATTATAATCGGTAGTAATTTTTTTTCTTAGACTACCGAATATAGAGTGTGAAAATGTTGGAAATTTGATAATTTTTTTCAATTTTGAATTTGAGGCAACATATACAATCGGTAGTAAAAAAATTTCTTAGACTACCGATTATCGAGTATGAAAATGTTGGAAATTTGATAATTTTTTCAATTTTGAATTTGAGGCAACATATACAATCGGTAGTAAAAATTTTCTTAGACTACCGATTATACTTGTTGAGTACAATCGGGTGTTAATTATGTACCGATTAAGATGATGGAACTGATTGGTTTTTGGACACATTTTACATTACAATCGGTAGTAAATACATTTTTTTAGACTGTCGATTATGGATTATGAAAAAATTTCAATTTCAAATTTGGGGCAACATCTATAATCGGTAGTAAATAAAGTTTCATAGACTACAGATTGTATAAATCAGTAGATAATAGTGATCCCGATACTTCTGATTGTTTATATTCGTACGAACTTAGTGTATATATTTTCTGTACACTCTTGTTACACCAGGCCTCAACGGCTCTTTTGTTTTGAAAAAAAGAGTCGTTGGGACTCTAATCTATATAAGGAGGGTGATCTCTTCTCATTTATGCACCTCCAATACATTTTAACTCTTCAACATCGAAGTAATCATCTTCTAGATTAATGGCTCAACCGTTCACGGTAGAAGAAGATTTATCGCTATGTAGGCGCTATGTGCAATTCTATCCGAGGCGAGGAGAACGTAGGTAAAATGTGTAATGAGTATGAGTTATTTGTAGAGTATTCACGAACATTTTTACGTTGACACCGGTAACCCCAATAACCGTAATAGAGCTGATTTTTTTTGTCGATTTAATTGCATATGCAGAGAAGTTGATCCATTTGTGAATTTAACTTATCTTGTCACTCGATATCGTTTGAGGGGTGAAACTAATGATGAAGTTATAGCGAGATCTCTTGAGGAATGGAAACGATCAAATTACCGTTATGAAGCTCATTTCAATATCCTTAAGGTGATGGACAGATTCAACCCGTTTAAGGTTTGTCCATGCCGCTTAAGGTGAAGGGTATTATCCAAGACAAAATATGAATCACGGAATAAAGTTCTTTGGCTTCTTTCATTGAATTTAAAGACATAAAATAGATCATAACATTACACTTGATTAATTTTGATTCCTAATTGACCAATAGTCGTCATCGAAATACACGTGATCAAAATACTTGTCATTTTATTTCACATCATAGCATGCAAAATACGTGAAATTTCTTCCATACATATCCCTATGGTCCTTAAGAGCATGATGAGTCTGAAAAAAGTAATGAACAATTTTTTAGTATTATATTGAGATCATAATTGATTTGATTAACATCTATTTGAGATATACTTACATATCCATGGATGTCAAGCTCAGGGAAACTAAACTTGGCATTGTACAAATCAGTTCTAAAACAATCACAACGATCATAGAGTTGTACGAATATATCCCTGACCACGTTCCATGTTCTTTCACCTCCATTGCCATCTAAACCCACAAAAACTTGGAAAACCCGGTTCCAAAAAGCTTCTACGGTTTGAGAAGAGTTAATTTTTAGATGAGAATCATGCTTCGTGGTAACCACCCACGCCCGAACAGCTACAATATCTTCCTTGGTGGACCAGCTAGTAGCCATGTTTGAGAATTGTGAGGTTTTTTAAGAAGATGAAGAAAAATGAGTTAGTTTGAGAATTGTGGGGTTTTTTGTTGAGAGAAGAGTTCCTTTATATACAATAAACATCCAAAGTCTAGTGTAACGACTAAATTTTTAAAAAAATCTGTTTGTACATTGTTCAAACGACTATTTATTCATACCAAATAGGGTATAAAAATCGGTTATAATTCAGTAAAATCGGTAGATAAGTTTTGATACTTTCTACCGATTGTGGGTTTTAGAAAACAATCGGTAGTTAATTATGTTCCCGTACTACCGATTATAGCAAGACAAGTTCTGTACACAAAAACAAATATAATCGGAGGATTAATTTGTTAAAAGATAACCGATTACAATGGAATCGGTAGATAAATTTGATCTTTAAACTACCGATTACAAAGTGTAAATTTTTTAAGTTTAATTCAATTCTGGCTACAATCACAATCGGTAGATATGTGATTTTACAAACTACCGATTCTAAATCGATAGATAAAAATTTTCACCCACTACTGATTGTTTAATCGGTAATAATCATTCTTCACGATACTACCGATTATACTCTAATTTTGGCACATGCATGTGTAATCGGTAGATATGGTACTCCAATATCTCTCGATTCTGGGACGCCCATTGCATTAAATGCATGCAAAAATGATTTTTTTTTTGTTAACGATCACAAAACATTACATTAATATTTATCTATACCCAATGTTCAAAATATATGTTCAAAATCACATGATCAACTAAACTACTCACCATCCTCGGTCAAATCAATTTGGTCTTTGACAAAGTTTGTTAAATGATCCCAACGCTCCATGTTGGACTCGTATTGTTTCAACCACTCCTTGTAATGGTTAGTTAGGAAGTAATCCGACCACCTACTCAATGGAGGTAATGGACAATTCTTCGTTAACCTTAAACCGACAAAATGATTGCTATTAACCCATGCCATAATGATTCGTCTATCCTTGACCGACCCATCACAAACCGTCCTTGTGGGTGTAAATGTAAAATTCACTCCTAAGGAAGGAGGACAGAAATAATGTACCATGCAGTTCAATACATCCGCTAAAAGATACCCATATTTCGTCATTACCATCCAATACTTGGATCTGATTGTCTTCAATCCGTTTTGGCATTTTACACGAGTATATAACTCTTTGAACTATTGTTCTCTAACATGTATATCTCATTCTTTCATCATTTCAATGTAGAATTCCTTATCCTCCAATAGTTGGGTGGCCATCTTATTTCTTAAATATTTCCATTGGGTGATATTCTCGGTAACCGCCTCACTAAAGCCTCCTATTTGTTTCGAAGCAACGTGAAAACCACAGTTCCCATCCCCATCGACATCGTCGGTGGACAAAACAAATGGTATAATGGGTAGAGGGAGTTGTTCCAAATACTCATCGTATATTGTATACGTACCTCGATTTGGTCTTCCGTGTATAGGTTGGGTTTGACTTACTTGAAAAGGAATCGTAGAGACCTTAGGTTTGACTTTTCGTGAGCTTGGTCCACCTTGATCCTTCCTTGGACGACCCCTTTTCCTTAGAGCCGACACATCTTGATACTCATCTTCAGTATGCTCATGCCCAGAAAGCTCTCATTGACTCTTCCTTTAACTCTTTTCTTTGAATTGACCTCGACTTTTCGGTATTCAGCCTACCCATCGCCTTTCCTTTCATTGGTTCTTCAACAACCTTTAGACAGGGGTGAAGGTTTCCTCTAAATGGTGCATCAATATTTGCTTTTGTGTCCCATTTGACGTAGAGTAATGCTCGAGTATTCGTGCAAACATTTCCGTCTCCATCAACGATGCACCATCAACCACCGGGGTGCTTGGAGTGAAAGATAATTGCTTACAAAAGGGATGAATATCATTAATGTCAATCACTTTAATATAACTACCAAGCATGTGACGATACAGGAGTCCAATACCTATCATCGTCTTGTAATTGCAAACTGTAGTCTCATCATCGTGATCTCTGTACAACTCCAATTGTTGTATCATGAAATTTATTGCCCACCAAGAAACTTTGTAAACTATACCCCTTAGAAGATTTTTATGTTTTAAATGTGCCAACGGGAATCTATGCCAACTTTTTTCCATTGAACCGTAAATCTTAGTGAGGTCACGATTGGTGAACTCATGGATTGCTTCTTGGACCGAGACAACCCCATTTTGACTACCGACTAGTATTTTCTTTAATCGGTCATGAGACCCCTCTGAAATGCTTGTTGCCTCATTCTTGAAGTTCTGATATTCATATGTCCATGCAAACACAAACTTATCCTTATGCGGTCCCAACCATTTTGTTTTGTAATACTTAAGTGGTTTGGGATAGTTCTTGCCCCATTCATCCTCAAAGTTCTTCAAGTTGTATTCATAAACTTCCTCTGTTATCGACCAAATTAGCTTATCCCATGCTTTTAGAAATATAAACCACTTTATTCCATCCTCGACCCACTTTTCATCATCTAACCTTTTCTCTTCTTCTCGTTCTTCCACGGTTAGTTTACTAATATGTTCATCCTCTTCATTCGACCTCTTGGTAACTTTGTTTTGTTTTTTAGATTGGATATGATGTCTGCAATTGGATGTGATGTTGCATTGAATGTGCCACATACAAAGCAAATTCTGGGCTTCCGGAAACACTACTTTTATTGCATTCATCAAGGTTTGATCGTTATCCGTTAAAATAACCCTTGGAAAATGATCGTCATTATAAATCGACCTTAATGTTTGCAACATCCAAATGAAACTCACATCGTTCTCAGCATCCATTAAATCCCACGCCACCGTAAATGTGTATTTGTCCGAAGTGTGGCAACCAATGTTCAACAACGACATATTGTACCTGTTTGTCTTGTAAGTAGCATCTATCAACAAAATTTGATGAAAGCATTGATCCAATTGGATTATCTTCGGATGTGCCAAGAAAATACGAATACCTTACCATGCCTTTCTTCTTTTCTCAACGTGTAATTGTGTTTCTCAGCTAACCACTCTGATTGTTGCATAACCATTCGACCATCCCATTCCGTCCTTTTGATCGTTGCTAGCGCCGACTTAATTGTAGACAACGAAGACAAGTTGTTGGGGTAGTCCGCCTTTATCTTAGATAGGATTGCACTCGTTTTCATTACGTTCTTCATGTTCTTCACCGTATCTATTTCCTTTGGTTTTAACTTGGAAACCATTAGTGCCTAACAAGACTTTCCGGATATTCGTGGTTGTGACGACCATTAGCAACTCTAAACATTTTCCATACGTTATCTTCCTTACCGTCAGGCTTACTGAAGATAATCTTAAATGGGCATCCAATCTTTGAATTACCTTGGTATTTCCTCTCCGTCTTCTTTACTTATTTACGATCCTTTCCCATATGACTCTTTCGCTCGCCACCTCTCTCATAAATCATTTCAAATCGATCAACTCTCACGCAATTGTTCTGAACTACAACATACATCTTCTCTTTTTCCTTGTTGATAAGCCATTCATTTGCCTCCGCCTTACTTCCAAATGTCTTAATGCGCATATAAAAAAACAAATATCATAAGCCTAACCATGTAACATACATTCTTAGAACAAGGCAAGAGTGGGTAGTTAGCATACCAAATTATTTGCATAGTGTAGGGAAGTATCAGGACCCTCGTATGAAACATGATTAACCAATACAATAATCTACATAAAATAGCAATGAGTTAGACAACAATAATCGATAGTTAATTATATCCCCTTACTACCAATTAACAACAATCGATAGTTAATTATGTTCACGTACTACCGATTATAGAAAGAAATCAAGACAAGTTCTGTACACAAAAACAAGTATAATCGGAGGTTTAATTTGTTAAACAACAACCGATTACAATGTAATCGGTAGATAACGATATACCATATACTACCGATTATAAAGTTAGCAAAATATAAAATTTATAGGTTTGGAGAAATTCATTTTTGGGGCGACAAACATAATCGGTAGATAATAAGTATTCTTAAACTATCGATTATGCAAACAGAAATTCGAACAAAATTCAATTTGGGGATTTTGTTTAATCGGTAATAAGTAATCTTCACGAGACTACCGATTATACCATAATTTTGGCACAGTAGTGTGTAATCGGTAGATATGGTACTCCATTATCTACCGATTCTGGGACGTCCATGGCATTAGATGCATGCAAAAATGATTTTTTTTTGTTACCGATCACATACAAACGCATACAAAGTGGGTTCTTGAGCTTCTTAACATAATACCTGATTTTTTGATGCATTATTATCTTCATTTTGATATGATCATCGTTTTCTCTCGTTAAATCGCCGTCTAGGTTTTTTTCCACACCAAAATTTGGATCATCCAACAAATATCCCAAATAGTCATCTCTAAACGCTATTGAACCTTCAATATTATGTTTATCATGATGTTTCTTACCTTCTTCCTCATACTCATCCATGTTTGTTATTGATTTTAGGTAAAACCTGGTTTCCCCAAACTTCTTCTTCTTCTTCTCTAACACACTCTCTATTTCTTTTCTAAAACTATAACTCAAATATTTTTCTACCACTAACTATAACCAAAATTAATTAACTAATTAAACAATATTAATACTAATTAAACAAGGACATCTTAGCCATTAAAGAAAATATATGGATAAGGGGTGTGTTGATATTACTTCTTAGTGACCTTATTTTGTTTTATTAGTCGCCCCAAATTCTTTTTGGATCGCCCTAAAAAACGTCAGGTTTTATAATTAGTGGATGTGTCTCCCCTTTTCTCTCAGTGTTTTGACAGGTTAAATAGATCTCATGGTTGGTATCACCCCCATTTTATGGCCCATGTCATTAAATCCGTTTGTAGACTTTAATACTCCATTTACCGATCATTAATATGTGAAAAAGAAAACCCCCTTCTGAGAACTGGTAAATCTATCGTCTCCTCCATTCCCTTTTTCTTACTCTTCCACGACCCTGTTCATGTAAATCTCAGGATAATATCGGTTACAGAACATCATCTTAAATAACACATCCACCTTCTCTTCAAATATTAGATGTAGCGTTTAATTTAAACCCAATCTTCAAATTAAATGGAGTATGAGTATATAAGGACTCTTTCTCCATCAATAAATCATCAGTCTCACCAGTCGAACAGGTGTGTTTTTTACCTGCCTTTATTTCTTGATCTTTAATTTCGTTTTTTCCCCCCTTTAGAAATCCCTTGTATGTTTTATTTACTTTTGTCAATTTGTGTTTTTTTCCGCTGATATGCTGCTCTGATGCGATTTTTTTTACAGTTTAAACCAATTGTTATTATTTTGGTGGTCGCAATTGTGATTGTTAATTTCTTCGATTGATTCTGTTATGTTTTCCTTTTATTCAAATACTTTTCTCTGTTTTGGTCATTGTTGGTTGAATTTTATTTTGTTTCCTTCACACTCATAATGGTTTTTTATCATTGAAGTTTGTTAATAGAACTTAGCTTATATCATTAGGAAGCAAGAAGAAAATGTTGATCGATTGTTCCTCTTCTCTATCACAAGGTAAATCTTAGATTTCTCATTCTTCATTTTCTATTTCATAGCATTGATTCTCAATCATTTATGTTGTTAATTTATTTCTCATTTTTTATTTTCTTTTTTTATAGGATCATAACATTAATCTATTAGTTGGTTGATTCTGACTATGCCAATTCTTCATTGATTTCTCATTCTTCATTTTCTTTTTCATAGTCTCTAAAATATACCCAAAGAGTTAATTTCTTTAATCAATGCTCTGAAAAATAAATTCAACAACAGATGTTGGGGACCTTTTTCTCTGTAATTTTTGAAGAATCATTTTTGATAAGGAAGAATAGTTGTTGTTTTGATATCTTTTAATTCCTCTTTTCGTTACTCTTTTGAGTTGGAAAGACTGATTGGGACCATATCTACACTTCATCTATTTTAGAATAACTCTTGAAAATGCACCCCTATGTCTAACAAAGATTTGCAACTCTAAGTGGTCTCCCCTCCTGTCTTGATGCTACTATGCGATTGAAGACCTTTTCATCTTCGATTTGGTACATTTTATCTGTTATCAAAACAATTATCACCGAGATAGTTAGGGGTATCAGAGTCGCAGTAGTCTCTCCATAATTCATTCCTGACACATCTATATATTATCATCTATAATTCATAGTTAACTATCCTTTTCTTCACACCCAAGCACAACAAAGCTAAACAATACATCCACTCAGTTACATTAAGAACATATAACAATTTAAACGTATATACTGAGAGTGTTTAAATTGTTGTGTGTGTATTTCAGGTTTCAGTATTGAACATACTGAAGAAACTTGATGGTGAGTTTATCACGGAGGTTGTGAGGCCTTCTATAGCCAGGATGAAGTATCAAGTAACCAGACTTCCTCACCATCACCAGCACCAGCACCTTTAAGCTCACAACAGATACTTCTCATTCGCCCATATTGAGGCCTTAGGTACAAATAGCTATGTCGACTGACCATTCTTAGTACATATTTACTACTGAGTATTGATAGTTGTTCATACCTGAAACAGGCTGGATTCTTAAACGAAATAAGTAATATAGTTTGAGGTACTATTTCTTTTCCACCAAAATGTGATTAAGAGAACAATATTCCTTTTTAGCTTGAGAAAAGACGACTTTAACTAACTATATGTTTTGTCTTCTTTCCCTATGCAACTAACTTTTATCTAGGAAAGCAAGAGTTCATGATAATGCTCCAATAATGTCTATTTTAGTAGATTCATCCAACACGTGCATAAGGGTTTATATAGGTTGTTTTGCTCAGATTCGGGAATTACTAACCCAAGTATTTAAGTGGTCTCAAGTAATCAAGTTCTGACTCAAACAAGACTCCAACTGAGCAAACAGACAAAGCATTTGGTTTTAGTTTATAAAAGAATTTTAGATAACGATTATGTAATAGCAGAAGTCTCAATAGAGATAGACTTTCCCTTTTACGTTATCTATCTTTGATCTCTTTGATAGACACATTTTTGTGTCTAATTTGTCCGCAATTATCGATTTTGTTAGTGCTCGATTTTATACTTATTGTGTGATTTTATGTGTTTGTAGGTATTTTTGGGAAATAAACATTTGTGGAAAAAATGGCTTAAAAAGTGATAAAATTACTTGAGAAAATTACTAAAGGCACCCGTAAAATTGATAAAGGCACCTGTGTTTTGGATAGGGGCATCCCCTTTCTTTGGTTCTAACAGAAAATGGCGAGAAACTGTTTATTTGCGGAAGAGTGTTTCTGATTCAGTGACTTCCTATTTTAAAGGGATTAAAACAAGTAATCAATATCTCACGCAGCAATCAAACTTGATTCAAACACGTCAAAAAGGAGTGATTCTCGCTGTAAAAATGGTGGAAAAACTCGGTTACTGCCGGTGAAACTTTTCACCCTGATTTTGGATAATCACGAGTTACAATAGGATTTGGATAGAAGTGAGAGTCCTGATCAATTGAGGGAGTCTATTTATGTTTTCTGAGACCTATAAAAGCAAAATGAATGAAGAAAATCAAAGGGAGCTTCAATCGAAGAGTTTTGGCCGGAAAGTGGAGGGAGGAATTCTCTTGGAGATTCCTTGCTCATGTGGGGTATAAAAAGGTAGTATCAAGTCAAAAAAGAGGTTAGGAAGGTTGGATCAAGCTCATGAAGCTAAACAGAGCGAAGAAAATCAACTCAGGAAAATGTTGTGCTGCTGAAGAAGACGGAAAGAACATAGAAAAGGCAGCGGTTCCTTCAACCCATCAGCATAGTTTATCTTCAGGTTTGCAACGTTTATCTTCAGCTGCAACGGTTTCTTCAACCCATCAACAACGTTTATCTTCATCTTCGCAACGTTTATCTTCAGCTTCATTGCAACAGTTAGTCTGTAACGCCCAGAAAACATTGTAGATTTCATGTTTTACTATTTTTAGCTTATTTTGTTCTTCTCAAGCACTTTTGAGCCATGAACATGTATTTTGAGAGAGTGTTTTACATGAGGAGCTAGACCCCAGTGCTGAGGCGACGGAGGAAGCCATTTTTCTAATAATAAAGTGGTAATTCTTATTTTATTATTATTTTGTAATTCTTTTATAACTATTTGCTTTGAATTAAATTTGGAAAAAATGATTTTTATCAATTAGCTGTGTTTTATCTTGATGGTTCATGCTGAGTCTAGAGCTTTTGATGTCTCATACTTTTGATTTACATCTAATATTTTAGAAATCTTACTTTGGCAATATTTTGAATAAATTAAATATATGAATTGTAAGATAATTATTATTGTTAAATCACTTGAAAAATTGGCTAATGGTGAGTCTCAGTTTTTTCCATAATTTGAAATCAATTTTAATTTAATCTTCTTTATTTTTAGTCTTAAAATTAGGTTTAAAAATCAAATCTTTACAAGTCTGAGTAACGAATCTTTTACAACTATTTCTAAAACATATCAATTTTTGGCGCCGCTGCCGAGGACTTGTCTTTAGGTTTAGAGTTTTTTAGGGTTTTTTTTTAGTATTATTTTTACTTTGTTCTATTTACGTTTCTTTGGGTACTTATCATTTTGTTACAGGTTTTGGATCTTGGATTAAAAGGAAATTGAGCCAAAGACTTTGGTGATTAAAGACTTGGAGTTAAAGTTAAAGCTAAAAGAACGGAAAACAAGACAAAGAATTTTATTTTTAAATAGATTTTATTTTTATTTTTTTTAGGTTTTATTTGTTTCTCTTTTTAGAAAATTGTATTAGAAAATCTTTGATTATTCCTGTAATTTTTCTTTTATTTTTGGATACTTTTGGACTTTATTTTGGGACTTTGGAAATTATTATTATTTTTAAACCCTACGGAAGGTTAATTTAAATATAAACTGCAACAGGGAAGGACGATAATTACTATATTGTCTCGGACCCTCGGGTTCGTACACTGACACAGGAGTCGGTGCCCCGAGTCGACCGATTCCTCCCTCGTCTGGTACGGGAGGTAAGACTCGATCAATCCACGAATCCCCTGCAAGTGGGTTTACTGTATTCCTTCGTATGCATATATGTTGAGGAACTGAATTCGGATTTACTTTTCTAGTAAAGGGCAAGAACTGGCCATACAAGATAAGGACTCGGATTTCATCACCGTTTCCTTCTTGCCCGCTTTAGGAACACGTTACCAAACGCGAACCTAAGCTTAAAATTTTGAATAGAAAGAGATCGATAGGCTGACGAGCTTATAGGAAATTCATTCAAAAGAACTGTATTGGTTACTCTGTTATCCTAACTCGAAGTTCAGGAAGATTATTTTAAGTTTATTAGAGCCGCCTTGTAACCCAAGGAAACATTGCCAAAGAGACAGGGTTATCAAATATCCTTAGAGGTTATCATATTTCTGTTCGACTTAATCTAATTCGGATCATTCTAAGAGGTTTGCTAAAACTGTAACTAGTTGCCTTTCGAAAGAATAGAAGCTGGTCTAGAAATAATCTAAGTGGAGCCATCATGTTTTTTGTTCGCTAGATTCAATAGGTTTGATTTGATTGATTCAGCCTTGTTTGTGTATGTTTAGAACCCCCTTCCTGTTAGAATTTATTTTCTTAGATTTTTTGTAAATATATTAGGAAGTTTTTGTCAGAAAATGTCGACCTGGTATTATGAGGACCAATACAATGAATATCCACTGAATTCCAAAATAAGCATTATCCGTACTATCAACATGGTATGGATAGTAGTCGGGAGCACCATCAACCTTTTGGAGGTTATTGCTCATACCAGGGTTATCCCAATTACTATTCATATACACACCTGTCATATGAACATGAAAATGAGCAAAATTCTAGTTCTTTGTCTTAGAGGGATGCCCTAAAGCAGATGCAATCTAATACTCACTATAATAACCCAAATCCTTCTCTAGAAGAATCACATGAGCAGTTGCAATCTAATACTCCTTATGATCCATTTGTTTTTTTAGAAATATCCCTCAAGATGTTGACTGAGAATAAAAAAATGTTCGGATTAAGTTTGGGGGGAACAATTAGTAGTCCAACTCTTACTCTAGATGAATCCCTCAAGCAGTTAACTGAGAATACAAATAGGTTTCCATTAAGTGTGAAAGAAAGTCTTGCAAAGAATAATATTGCTCAAAATAATCCTAATTGCCAACATAGTGCTACCGTTGATAATTATTCACCTAATCAAGAGGACGATGATAGAATTGGTGACACTACTTATTTAGACGAGGTTCAAATATCTTCATATGATGAGGATGATAGTATTGATGAAGAACTTGAAATATACAGGCATAGTGATCAGGAAATTGTCACTCCAATTGTGCTTCATGATGATAGTGTTATTTCTGGTTCAAATCCAAATAATTTTAATAATTATTCACCTATTCAAAAGGAAGAGGATTTGACTAGAGATACCATTGTTTTAATGATGTAGAACTTTCTTGTTTTGAAGCCGATTATGGTCTAGAGGAACGGGTTATCCTGAGAATACTGTTTAGAGTCCAACGATTTAGAAAAATTAGTCTTAGATAACAAAGATAGACCCGCAGAGATTTTTAATATGAGTGAGGATCCACCACCGGATTATAACCTAGAATAAACAATTGATCATTTTCAGGAATCTGACGATCTATAAATTAGGAAAATTGTGATTAGACTATCTAGAGACACTGAAAACTCTAAGTTTGGGGGTGACAATCGTTCTCCATGTGCTTTACCTTTGACTCTTAAAAAGGTCCCTCACTTGGGGATTGACATTTGCACCTCTCCCATTTTACAAGATTATCTTCAAACTATATTTCCTGAGCCTGTTGATGTCTAGAAAGAAGTTCAGTTGTTAGAAACCCATCCTCTGGTCAATATGGTTTACCTAGGAAATAATACCAAGATTGACTTTGTTTTCCCACAAAAATATTTTCTTCCATATGTGGGAACGTATGAATTTCAAATGTGTAAGTTATCAAGTTTTGAGACTAAGCCTAATTACTTTAGGGAATTAAAATCGACACATTTGTTTAATAATGGCCACCTTCATTTTAGTCAACTGTGTAGGTCAAATATGATTTACTTTGAGGATCCATAATTATTCAGGTTATTATTATGTGCTTATAAGTTCTTGGTTGAGTTTTTCCAGACTCTACAACCTAATTCTTTTGATCATGCCTACGAGGAAATCCATCCCATGAAAATATTTTATCTAGACCCTTTTATAGAGCCTGAACCTGAACCACAGCTAGAAGTAGTTGTCTTAAACAGAAAACTAGATAAGGGTATGCTTGGTTTATTCATTTTCTTGGCCTATTGCAGTTTCCTTTTATTTGTGATAGCACTATTTGATTCAGATGACCCACAGTTGTTCCGACTATTGTTATATGATTTTATAAGGTGACTAATTCTTTCTTAGTCTGGCTAAAGACTTTAAACTTAGCACTTCCTGGGAGGTAACCCATGCTCATGCGACACGGTAATATATTTCCTTAACTCTTTTCCTTCGATTGGTAACAGTTTCTCCTTGTTCATGTTTTTAATCATTCATCTTTAGAACATTGAGGACAATGTTAGATTTAAGTTTGGGGGTAAGGGATAAACTTTTTAATGCAATAATAAAATGCTAAAAATTTAGAAGCTTATGAACAATTCAGGATGACACTAACCATTCTAGGTAGATGGAAACTTATCTCTTTTTCACCTTAGTCAACATGCGCAAACTTCATCATTTTTATATCCATCTTCTAAATCTTTTCATTGAACTTTGATAGATTCTGAGTATTGTGGTTGAACAACTATCTAAGTAGAGTTTTGAATTCTTGTATGAATATTAATATGATGAGTGAAAACTCGTGTACAGAAATTGGAATCATATAGGGTAATGAT
Organism: Papaver californicum; assembly: GCA_023531435.1. Lineage (NCBI taxonomy): Eukaryota > Viridiplantae > Streptophyta > Magnoliopsida > Ranunculales > Papaveraceae > Papaver > Papaver californicum. Next base: position 5,004,267 of record JAJJMC010029624.1, read on the forward strand.
TCCCATTGCCGAAGAATTTAGTACACCAACTAAATAGCTTGTTTAATGTTTTCCCTCAATCGTTCACAAGTAGCTATGGTTTGGAGTAAAGGTTTTGTGGGTATACCTCTTGTAAACCCTCATGAGACAAAACTCGTCCACTAGGGACACCTAGGGGTTTAAAGGCTTAATACATACGCTAAATGTAGTCACGATTTTTGTGAAAGTGAGTTAGGTTGTTATTTTATGTTTAGATTATATTTTCTCGAGGACTAGCAAATAATAAGTTTGGGGGTATTTGATAAACACATTTTGTGTCTAATTTGTCCTCAATTATCTATTTTGTTAGTGCTCGATTTTATACTTTTTGTGGGATTTTATGTGTTTGTAGGTATTTTTGGGAAATAAAAATTTGTGGAAAAATTGGCTTAAAAGTTATAAAAGCACTCGAGAAAAATTACTAAAGGCACCTGTATTTTGGATGGGGCACCCCCTTCTTTGGTTCAAACCGAAAATGACGGGAAACTGTTTATTTGCGGAAGAGTGTTTCTGATTCAGTGACTTCCTATTTTTAAGGGATTAAAACAAGTAATCAATATCCCAGTATGACGCAGCAATCAAACTTGACTAAAACACGTCAATGAGGAGTGATTTTCGCTGTAAAAGTTGTGGAAAAACTTGGTTACTGCCGGTGAAACTTTTTCACCCTAATTTTGGATAATCACGAGTTACAATAGGATTTGGATAGAAGTGAGAGTCCTGGTCAATTGAGGGAGTCTATTTATGTTTTCTGAGACCTATAAAAGCAAAAGGGATGAAGAAAATCAAACGGAGCTTCAATCGAAGAGTTTGGCCGGAAAGTGGAGGGAGGAATTCTCTTGGAGATTCCTTGCTCCTGTGGGGTATAAAAAGGTTGTATCAAGTCACAAAAGAGGTTAGGAAGGTTGGTTCAATTCAGGAAAATTTTTTGTTGTTGTTGCTGAAGAAGAAGGGAAGAACAGAGAAAAGGTAACGGTTCCTTCAATCCATCAGCAACATTTATCTTCAAGTTTGCAACGTTTATCTTCAACTGCAACGATTTCTTCAACCCATCAACAACGTTATCTTCAGCTTCACAACGTTTATCTTCAGCTTCATTGCAACAGTTAATTTGTAACGCCCAGAAAACGTTGTAGATTTCTTGTTTTACTATTTTTAGCTTCTTTTCTTCTTCTCAGGCACTTTTGAGCCATGAACATGTATTTGAGAGAGTGTTTGACATGAGTAGCTAGACCCAGTGCTGAGGCGACGTAGGAAGCCATTTTTCCAATAATAAAGTGGTAATTCTTATTTTATTATTTTTTTGCAATTTTTTTATAATTATTTGTTTTGAATTAAATTTGAAAAAAATGATTTTTATCAATTAGTGTGTTTTCTTTTGATGAGTCATGATGAGTCTAGAGCTTTTGATGTCTCATAATTTTGATTTACAACTAATATTTTGAAAATATAACTTTGGCAATATTTTGAATAAATTGAATATATGAATTTCAAGATAATTATTATTGTTAAATCACTTGAAAAATTGGCTAATGGTGGAATCCTTAGTCTCAGTTCTTCCCATAATTTGAAATCAATTTTAATTTAATCTTCTTTATTTTTAGTCTTAAAAATTAGGTTTAAAAAGCAAATCTTTACAAGTCTGGGTAACAAATCTTTTACCACTATTTTTAAAACATATCACTCTTGCTCGAATCCAAGCATCTTTTTGGGGGATGGGTTTCAAAAATAGTTTAAGATCCTGACGTATTTGCATCTTATCTTGATGAGCAATATTCTGCTCTTCATTTAGCGGATTTTCACCGCAGATTGAATACCAGAAACTTTCATTTAGAAAAAGACATTAACAGTTGTCAAAATAAGATTCAGAGATCAACACCTGGGAATAAACAAGCTATTGAAAGTTCATTATTTCGTTAAAGGGACAAAGTGTTTGAGAATCATTGTCAGATCAAATGTCTTATGGTAAATGAGTATATGCAAAAATAAATAAAAAAATATTGGTCTTCTCCAATAGTTAGTCATTGACATGCTACAACAACGACAAGGGTACTACCACTTGCAGTTTGATAACAAGTGAAGACAAAAACTAATGTAGTTCCAGGTACTATTTAGTCTCCGCCAAAATGTGAAAAGAGCAATATTCTTTTTTTAGCTTGAGAAAAGACGACTTTAACTAACTATATATTTTGTCTTCTTTCCCTATGCAGCTCTGGGTGGTGTATATAAAAGCTAGAATACGGTTTAGCTTTTACCCAAATAATTTCCCACACCTTTATTGATATGTGTATATGAGTATAGATACATGATACTACAACATAAGATAGGACACAAGATATACACAGTTGCTAAAGTTATGCCTATGGAATCTGCCAAGAATATTGCTGAGAATATGGAAGTTACTGCCAAGATATTCTTTCTTTAATATGGATAGATATACTATATACAATTACCATATTTATGGATATGCTACTTGTTGTACGGTTACCTTATACGCCCCCGCAAGATTGGGGTTCCATCGGCAAGACCAATCTTGCTACGTAGTACAGCTGTGCGTTGTTTTGACAGAGGTTTGGTCAGAAGATCCGCAAGTTGATCCTGGGTATGAACATGCCTGACCAGAAGACTCTTCTTCTGAACTAAATCACGTACAAAGTGGAGGTCTATCTGAATATGCTTCATGTGTGAGTGATTGACTGGATTAAGACTCAGGTGAGTGGCTCCAATGTTGTCATATAGCAGTTGAGGAGGGTTTTTGAGTGAAAATCCAAGTTCACGGAGTAATGTTAACAACCACATTAATTCAGAGGCAGCATTAGCTAGAGCCTTGTATTATGCTTCTGTAGAAGATCTCGCAACCTCACGTTGCTTTTTAGAGCACCAGGAAATTGGATTTGAGCCCAAGAAACTGATGTAGGAAGAGGTTGATGATGCGTCGGAAAACCGACTTTGTTTTACCGCAAGCACACAGTGTCGAAAGATGTAGACAAAAGCAAATACGGTTCGTTCGCACGAGGAGTTTATACTAAAATTAATTAAAATATTTTTTTAGGTCTTTTTATAAAGAATTAAATTAATGAGTGAATGAAAACTATTTAATAAAGTTTGAAAACGGTAAGAGAAAAACGTTAAGGTTTCGGGAATCCGTTGTAGATTAGGGTTTAATTGCGTTCGTCACAAAGGGTCTCGATTTTACTCATGTAAAATAGAAAAATCTAGCTACTAATACACGGAAGATTTTTCATTTAAGAATCGAAGAAAGAATTTTCAAAAAGAATTGTTTGTTCTCAACCTAAGATAGAATTTCGAAGTACTAATTATATGTGGCATAAAGAGTCAAAGAATATTCGTTAAACGGTTTAAAGTAGGGTTTCAACGAGTTCCTTTACTAATCAAACGTGCACTATACGTGGCATAGAACATGAAAAATTATTGAGAAGGATAAAACGTTAAGAGAGAGACAAAACATTAACATTAAATTTTTATAATTGAAAACCCTAAGTTTGAAACACAAAGAAAACCATCTCTACAAGTTCATCCTTTCGCCCTAACAAGAGAATTAGCCTGACATGGATTTCTCAAAAGCCATAAAAATTAATTAATAAAAAGACTCAAACTAAGCGATAATCATCGAAGAGGTATGCACCAAAAATCACCACTCACGTCTGTGAAGTTATCCGCCTCTCGAAAGTGTATGTGCCCTTTTTATGTCTGTATATAGTTTGGGTGCTTTTTCTCTTAGCATCAGGTCTGTCCCTCAGTATTTCGGTCCAAGGCTATATATAGCTTTTTCAAAAGAATCCATGTGAAACTAAGAGTAGTTATTCACCGCCACAAGTAGAGTTTCCATGTGAAACACAGCTGAGTTCCTTCCTGGATTGCTGCTCAAGTTACCTTATTCCAAAACAACTCAACTCCTCCCTGTCTTCCCGGCAACATATTGTTGTCTAGAATACCACTGTCTTGCCTTCACTTCCTTTTTGAACAACACGTTTCGTTCACATTTCTTTTTTCTTTCACTGTACTTTCCATGTGACTCAGCCTACTTCTCAACTCTTGCTGTAACTCCATCATTAGCAAGTTCTTCTCTGCCACTATCTTAACACTCCAACCCATTAAACCATTAAGCTTCTCCATCTGGAACTCGTCGATCTCAACTGCCATCAACAACGTCAACTTCAAACTTTATACTCTGACAAGAACCATTAAACTCAATCCAACAGAGAACCACACTCCATTCCATGGCTTCAACAGGGCCTTTTTTTCACTCTAATCTCCCATCTTCGATGTACTGCCATCAATCACAAACACCAGCAGCTCCCACCATCTTCTCCATCACCATCGAAGCATCATCACCAAAGACAACAACCATCTTCATATCTCTGTCGATACCAACCATCTACAGAAATTTCACCTTCAATCATTCACACATGATCGAGCCATCACAGCCAACTCCATCCTCTCTCGGTCAGCCACAGCCTCCTTCCCTGCCCATCATCACAGGTTCATATTTACCGCCACTAATGGCGTCTCCAATAGCCCAATGATTTACTTTATCTCGAAAATCATTCCAAAAAAATCCATCATCAACCAATTATCATGATCATCAGCAACAGGCGCTGATTTTTTTGTTCTATAAATGGAAGAAGATGACGGCATCCCTTAACATAAAGGCATGTTGTTGTTAGTGATATTTGAATTATAACAGCCCTGATCCAATGGTCTGGTGCCTTTAACAACATTTGAATTTCAGATTCCCCTTAGCATACAACGGAGCGTCAATAGTAGTTCCCTTGAAATGACCATTTTGTCCTTATTTCTTATTTTGCTTGTAACTTCTTCGTACGACCTCAGAATGACTTCTTTCTTTCGCCGTTGGTTTGGTAATCCAATTTCCTACAAGATGAGAAGTATAAATCTTGGAATAGATTGAGTTCTAATGGATATGTGGCAATTCTTCCTTGTAGATCTCAATTTCACTTCTTTCAGAGATGTAACCTAATAAAAAAAACCAAACTACAAAAGTAATACTAACACACGGTAATTCACACAAAATATATCAAATAAGTATAAGGAAATGATACTTAAAATATATAAATTATGCACTTATCAAATTCCCCCACACTTTCCTTTTGCTAGTCCTCGAGCAAACTATAAATCTAAACTAATCTAAAATACAACAACTCCCTTTCGTTGAGGAAACGGTTACACTTAGCGTGTGTAACAAGCTTTTAAACCCCTAGGTGTCCCTAGTGGAAGAGTTTTGTCTCGTGAGGGTTTACTAGAGATTTACCCACAAAACCTACTCCAACTTCTAAATATTCCAAAACACCTGCATCGAAAGAGCTACAAAGACATAAAGTTTCTGCAAACTAATAATAAGAAGTCAGATGTATCAAAGAACATTATTCTCATGCTTAACTCTTGAGTTAGGAGAAAACCACCATATGAAAGAATTCAGAACCGAGAGCAACCGAATGTTTCTGCCTCACCAATAGGGTTTTATGAATTTGACACTCAAAGGACGCACTTTATGGTTATCATGTGTGCAGGCAGGAATGAAGATAGAAATCTTGTACACGTTGAAGGGTATGAAGAAAAATCCTTCTGAATTATATCTGAGTATCCCATAGAAATGTGGGAAGAAAAATATTTGTTTTCTGATGATCTTTACGAAAGAAAATCAATTACTATGCGAGGATGGGAATGCTCACTCACCTTCTACCCAATCTACAATCAACACCACTCTCACAGCGTCTCATAGAAATGTCTTCGGCTTAAACTGTAGATGATGAACTCTTGAACTTCGTAGAACTCTGATAATTTATAACTCTTTTCTGCTCAAATTCTTGTTGTTTTTTAAAACTCTTAATAGATTTCTTCTTCCCCACGGCCTTAGTGAATAAATATAAAAACGTACTCTAAAGTAATAAAAACAAAATTTTTTTTGACATAGATATATGAAGTATAAACTAACAATGAAATTCATATGACCGTGGAAAAAAGGCTTTACCACTTAAAAACTTCACAACTTATATTGTCTCGGTATCATAAACTTCATAAAACTCCACTTTTTTTAATTTTTTTCGCTTTTGTACTTACTTTTCAAGTAGGATATAAAATTTTTCTCCTTGTAGTGTTGCTTATAAACCTGAAACATCTTCAACTTTCTTAAAATTTGTAATCATACGCTTGTTAATAATGATATGTTTCTATGGACCTATTGTTATCGAGAAAAATAGAGTGGTGCCAACTGCAAATCAGACTACAAGGTAAGGTTTTTTCACAATTCTGATGTCACCCTTGTGATTGATAGAATTAGCACTTAAGAGATCAAAGTAGTGCTGAAATGGTGCGAGGTTGGGTAGCTCATCATTCTACCCGAAATTTACGCAGATGAAACACTCTAAACAGACAATTGAAGGTTTGGTGCCTCACTCAGGGTATTGAATGATTAACAACTCTAATAGTAAACTTGCCACCGGCGGTTTAAGTCCCTTTTTGTCAGCTCTAGCCTCTCAACAACTAAGCACCCCGAATATAGTTCTCTAATACTTCTAAATTCAGTTATTTCGGTGAGAACTCCGTATGTAAACGTAGCTAGAAGTATACTAAGTGACTCTAAAATATCTAAAAGTTGGAGGTTTTCATGCAAATAATTTGAAAATTTTCTGCCTAAAAAGTGAATACTTAAGAATTCTATATGCTTAACTCCCCCACCCTGAAACTTTACATTGTCCTCAATGTAAACTAACTCATCCAATGTAAAATCAAGATGGGAAATCCTAAAATGGCATAAAACAAGCAATCAAAAACTAAAAAGATAAGGTGAAGGAAACAAATCTGATGGGTTGACTCCCATGAAGCAAATGATACTTGTTTCCCTGCAAAAATAAACAAAAACAAAAATCCTACTAATATACACTAAACATGATCCCAAACATTGTTAGTCTTGATAGACCGGGTCTTCGAGGAGGACAGTTTCCACAACGGTGTTCTTAAGATCTAAATATGGTTTCACTCTTTGTCCATTTACTTTGAAAATATTACCAGATTCTCTATTCTCAAGTTCGACAGCCCCATGAGGGAAAACTTCTTTGATCTAATACGGGCCTGTCCAACGAGATCTTAACTTACCAGGAAATAAATGCAACCTAGAATTATACAAGAGAACTTTCTGTCCAGGTTCAAACGACTTTCGACTAATCGGTTTATCATGAAACGCTTTATTTTTCTCTTTGTAAAGATTTGTATTTTCATATGCATAATTCCTAATTTCTTCTAACTCATTGAGTTGAAGTTTACGGTGATTCCCAGCTGTAGACAAATCAACATTAAAGGTCTTAATTGCCCAATAGACTTTGTGTTCTAACTCAACATGTAAATGGCGGGCTTTTCCATAGACAATTCTAAAGGGAGACATACAAATGGGTGTCTTATATAAGCAGTCTGATATGCCCAAAGTGCATCCAGTAACCGTGTAGACCAATCTTTACAATTAGGTTAATTATTTTTTTTAATATCTGCTTAATTTGTCGGTTAGAAACTTCGACTTGACCACAAGTCTGGGGATGATATGGTGTAGAAAATTTATGTGTAATGGAGTACTTACTTAAAAGTTTCTTAAAAGATCTATTACAAAAATGTGATCCTCCATCACTAATAATGGCTCTAAATCGAGAAAATATGTATTCTCTAACGAACTTGATCACAACATGGCGATCATTCGTCTTGGTAGGTATGGCTTCTACCCATTTAGATACATAATCAACCGCTAATAAGATGTAGACATTACCATTCGAAGTGGGAAAAGGTCTCATCAAGTTTATTCCCCATACGTCAAATATCTCAACTGTCAATATGGAGCTTAACGGCATCATATTCCGCCTAGTAATCCTACCTAACTTTTGACACCTATCATAACTCTTGCAAAACTCGTGAGAATCATAAAACAAAGTTGGCCAATAAAATCCACATTGCAGAATTTTTGTAGCAGTTTTCTTAGCACTAAAATGGCCACCACAAGCATAAGAATGGCAAAAAAGTGACAACACTCCTAACTTCATCATTAGGCACGCATCTACGTATAATCTGATCAGGACAGTACTTAAATAAATATGGATCATCCCAAAAGAAATGCTTAACCTCAGCTAAAAATTTAGTTTTATCTTGTTTCGACCATCTTCGGGTATTTGACCAATAACAAGATAATTAACAATATCCGCATACCAAGACAAGTGAGCAATAACAAACAATTGTTCATCAGGGAATGTTTCATGCATAGGTACGACATCATCAGAAGACTCTAAAATGATCATAGAAAGGTGATCTGCTACTACATTCCCGGAACCCTTCTTGTCCCGAATTTCTAAATCAAATTCCTGTAGCAACAATATCCATTTAATCAACCTAGGTTTAGTATCCTTCTTAGTTAGAAGGTATTTTAAGGCAGCATGATCAGAGAAAATAATAATCTTAGACCCTAAAAGATAAGGTCTAAATTTCTCTAAGGCAAACACAATCGATAAAAGTTCTTTCTCAGTTGTAGAGTAATTAAATTGTGTATCATTCAAGGTCTTACTAGCATAGTAAATGACATGTTGTGCTTTATTCTTGCATTGTCCTAAAACAACTCCAATTGCATAATTAGAGGCATCACACATAATCTCAAATGGAAGACTCCAATCAGGCGGTTGTATAATAGGGGCAGAAGTTAACAGTAATTTCAGCTTCTCAAAAGCTGCAATACAAGTTTCTTCAAAGACAAAAGTAACGTCCTTACCTAGAAGGTTGCATAAAGGGCGTGAGATCTTACTGAAATCCTTAATAAAACGACGATAAAAACCTGCATGACCTAAGAATGATCTAACTTCCGTAACCGTACGTGGGGGTTTCAACTTAGAAATCAAATCAACTTTAGCTTTGTCTACTTTTATTCCCTTGGAAGAAACAATATAACCTAGAACAATTCCTGAATGAACCATAAAGTTACATTTCTCCCAATTCAATACTAGATTTTTCTCCTTGCATCTCACTAAGACAAGAGTGAGATGATGGAGACATTCATCGAACGACGACCCGAAAACAGAAAAATCATCCATAAAAACTTCAATAAACCTCTCTACCATGTCTGAAAATATGCTCAACATACAACGCTGAAAAGTAGCGGGTGCATTATACAACCCGAAAGGCATGCGTCTATATGCAAATGTTCCAAAGGGACAAGTAAACGTGGTTTTCTCTTGGTCTTCAGGGGCAATAAGGATTTGATCATAACCGGAATAACCATCTAAGAAACAATAATACATATGTCCAGCTAACCTCTCTAGCATATGGTCAATGAATGGAAGAGGAAAATGATCTTTCCTCGTGACCTTTTTCAACTTCCTATAGTCAATACATACTCGCCACCCGGTGGTCTGTCGGGTAGGGAACAATTTATTACTTTCATTCTTAACTACAGTGATTCTTAATTTCTTGGGTACAACTTGAACGGGGCTGACCCAAGTACTATTGGATATCGGGTATATGATACCTGCATCTAGTAGTTTCAGAACTTCCTCTCTCACAACGTCTTTCATGTTAGGATTCAATCTGCGTTGCATTTCTCTAGACGTTTTAGTATTTTCCTCCAAGTAAATATGGTGCATGCAATCACTATGACTAATACCTTTCAAATCTGTAATTGACCAACCTATAGCCATCTTATGTTTTCTAAGGACATTTACCAATCTTCTTTCCTGTTCTAATGCAAGATTAGAAGCAATTATAACAGGTAAAGTGTCCGCAGGGCCTAAGTAAACATATTTCAGAGTGTCAGGCAATGGTTTAAGGGTCAAGGTCGGAGCTTTCTCGACAGATGGAATGAGTCGATATTCGGGTAGGACTAGAGGTTCAATTTTAGGCTTCCATTTATTCGTGTCTAAAAGTGGTGCAGAGTCTAACAAGGCGTTGACTTCACAAATAACACTTTCATCATCAAAATCATGCCCAAAGTGCGCTAAAAAATCCTTTAATGGATCATCTATATGGTTTTGCAAATAATTATTCCGGACTATTTCATCAATTATGCAAACAGTTTCATGGTTGTCAAGATCAGGAGGAGAACGTGCGACATGAAAAACATTCACTTCCATTTTCCAACTACCAAAAGTAAGTTCCATAATACCATTCCTACAATTTATGATTGTGTTAGAAGTTGCTAAGAACGGTCGTCCTAAAATGATAGGAATGTGATCACTAGGGTATGTCACAGGTTGGGTATCAAGAATTACGAAACCCACGGGATAAACAAAACTATCAACGTGTACAAGAACATCTTCTACTACTCCTCTAGGAATTTTAATGGACCTATCATCCAATTGGAATGTAACACTAGTGGGTTTCAAGTCACCAAGTCCTAATTGCTCATACACAGAATATGGCAAAAGATTTACACTAGCCCCTAAATCTAACAAAACATGTTCAATCTTGTGTTCTCCTATAGTGCAAGCAACAGTAGGACAACCATGGTCTTTGTATTTAGGTGGTGTTTTCTGGGTAATGATAGAGCTCACTTTTTCAGCAAGAAAAGCTCTCTTATGAACATTTAATTTTCGTTTCACCGTGCACATATCTTTTAAGAACTTAGCATACATAGGAATCTGCTTAATGGCATCTAAGAGGGGAATATTGATTTTAACTTGTTTGAACACTTCTAAGATGTCACTAGGGCTGGTTCCTTTCTTATGGGATACTAACCTTTGGGGGAATGGAGCGCGAGGAACATAAGTTTTTTCATATTCACCTCTTTCAGTTTCATTGGTTTCTTTTTGTGTTAAGGGTATTTCCTGCGTAATATTAGGTGGGTTCATATCTGTCTTTTTCTTCTTAGGATCACTAACATGGTTATCGATGACCCAGCCGCTTCTCAAGGTAGTGACGTCCTGGACATGATCTGAGGGATTAGTACCAGGTGTGCTTACCTCATAAGACCCCTTTGGGTTAGGTTTGTGTTTGACTTGGGAACTGTCCCTTGTCTCTCTCACTTATTTGGCTAGCAAAAATGACCTATTTGTTCTTCTAAGGTTGCTATGGACCTTGCAGTGTTCTTTTCTATATTGTATATTTGTTTTTGGGTGGCCTGCATAAACATCTTAAGACTTTCTTCCATACTAGGTACTCTTTGGTTAGAAGAATCAGTAGGACCGGATGATTTCTGCGTATAACCGCTAGTATTACTAGGTTGACCTTCATACTGACCTCTAGACCAGGAAAAGTTAGGGTGTCTTGCCCACCCTGGGTTGTACGTATTGGAATAAGGGTCAAATCTACGACGATTATCTTGGTAGAGAGCATGGACTTGTTCTACACCATCGTCATGAATGACTTGGTCTACAGACTCAAAAAAAGGTTTAGATCTAGCACTATGTTCTGATGATTCAAGCCTTCTTGTCAAAGAAGCTATTTTAGCGTCAGAGTCGAATTAGATATCAACTCTATGCGCCCCCTTTCTACTAGCAATTGACCCTCAGCAGTTTTATCAGCAAAATTACCACCATATAGTGATTCTACCATAGTCATTGTTTTGTGATCTAATCCTTCGTAGAGAATCATAGTAAGTCTCAAGGTATCGAATCCATGGTGTGGACATTGCAGCAGAAGTTCATGGAACCTTTCTAAATAATCATGGAGAGATTCTCCATCTTGCTGCGAGAAACTATTAAGACTTTGATGTAAGGCTGTGGTTCTATGCCTAGGAAAAAATTTATGCAAAATTAACTTAGTCATCGCATCCCAAGTTTGGATGGAAGAAGATGGTAAGGCATCAAGCCACGATTTTTCCTTATCTTTTAAAGAGAAGGGAAACAATCTCAATTCCAAATATTCATCGGTCAAGTCTTTAATCTTCACAGTACCACATAGTTCCTCAAAGTCTCTAATGTGGTAGTAAGGGTTTTCATTTTCTCTGCCATAGAAGTTTGGCAAAGCTTGGACGGTATTAGTCTTAATTTCAAAGTGGGCTTTAGTGGTAGGCAAAACAATGCATGACGGTTGAGAGACTCTAGTTGGGTACATGTAGTCTCTCAAACTTTTAACTGGAGGGTCTACACCCTCATCATCGGTTCTAGCCATGAATAATGGATTATTTCTAACAAGACGATTATCCTGATCTCTATCCCAACCTACCGGTATATCATGCATATATTAAAGAAAGAAAAAATAAAATAAGTCCTAATCAAAAGAAATCCTAATTAGAAGGGAATTCTTAAGCAATCACAAGCAAGGCTGACTCAACCAAGTCAAACCTAGTGAATCTAGCAAACAAAAAGCATGATGGTTCCACTTAGATTGTTTCTAGACCAACTTTTATTCTTTCAAAAGGCAACTAGTTACAGTTCTAGCAAACCTCTTAGAACGATCTGAATTAGATTAAGTAGAACAGAAACAGGATAAGCTCTAAGGATCTTTGATAACCCTGTCTTTTTAGCAACGTTTCCTTGGGTTTCAAGGTGGCTCTAATCCACTTAAAATAATCTTTCTGAACTTCGAGTTCGTCTAACAAAGTAACCAATGCAGTCCTTTTGAATGACTTTCCAATAAGCTCGTTACCCTATCGTTCTCGTTCTAGTCAAATTTTAAGGCTTAGGTTCGCGTTTGATAGCGTGTTCCTAAAGCGGGCAAGAAGGAAACGGTGATGAAATCCGAGTCCTTTTCTTGTATGGCCAGTTCTTTCCCTTTACTAGAAAATAAATCCGTATTCAGTTCCTCAACATATATGCATACGAAGGAATATAGTAAACCCACTTGCAGGGGATTCGTGGATTGATAGAGTTACCTCCCGTACCAGACGGGCGACGAACCGTTGAAGTCGACTCGGGCCACTAACTCCTGTGTCAGTGTACGAACCCAAGGGGCTGAGACAATTTCGTAATTGTCGTCCTTCCCTATGCAGTTTATATTTAATACTACCCTTCCATAGGGTTTAAAAATAAAATAATAATGTCCCGAAGTGTCTAAAAATAAAAGAAAATTACAAAAATAGTTAAAGATTTCCTAATACAGTTTTTCTAAATTAAATTAACTAATAAAAATCCTAAAAAAAGTAAAAATTAACTATTTGTCTTCTTCTACATTCTTTTAGCTTTAACTTTACTCCAAATCTTTTAATCACCAAAATCTTTGGCTCAATTTCTTTTCGTTTCCGTTCCCAAAACCTGCAGCAGAAGATAAATACCAAAAACAATGTAAAATCGAACAAAATAATAAAAATCTAAAAAAAAAATCTAACCTAAAAAAAAAATCTAATCGAAAACAATTCCCCGGCAGCGGCGCCAAAAACTTGATACGTCGGAAAACCGACTTTTTTTTACCGCAATTGCACAGTGTCGAAAGATGTAGACAAGAGCACATACGGTTCGTTCCCACGAGGAGTTTATATTAGAATTAAATTAAAATATTTTTTTAGATTTTTTTTATAAAGAATTAAATTAATGAGTGACTGAAAACTATTTAATAAAGTTTGAAAACAGTAAGAGAAAAACGTTAATATTTCGGGAATCTGTTGTAGATTAGGGTTTAATTGCGTTCGTCACAAAGGGTCTCAATTTTACTCATGTAAAATAGCAAATCTAGCTACTAATACACGGAAGGTTTTTCATTTAAGAATCGAACAAAGAATTTTCAAAAAAAAATTGTTTGTTCTCAACCTAAGGTAGAATTTCGAAGTACTAATTATACGTGGCATAAAGAGTCAAAGAATATTGTTAAACGGCTTAAAGTAGGGTTTCAACGAGTTCCTCTACTAATCAAACGATGCCCTATATGTGGCATAGAACATGAAAAATTATTGAGAAGGATAAAACATTGGAAGAGAGACAAAACATTAACATTAAGTTTTTATAATTGAAAACCCTAAGTTTGAAACACAAAGAAAACCATCTCTACAAGTTCATCCTTTCGCCCTAACAAGAGAATTATCCTGACATGGATTTCTCAAAAGTCATAAAAATTAATTAATAAAAAGACTCAAACTAACCGATAATCGTCGAAGAGGTATGCACCAAAAATCACCACTCACGTCTGTGAAGTTATCCGCCTCTCGAAAGTGGTTGTGCCCTTTTTATATCTGTATTTGCCGCAATACCCATCCATTCATAACCACAATGGAGAGTACAGTTCGTATTGTTGCTGGTTTAACTAAAGGACTGAAGGTCTCTGTGTAGTTAATGCCCGACCGTTGGTTGTAACCCTTTGCCACAAGTCTGGCTTTGAACTTGTCAATTGAGTCATCAGCTTTTCTCTTGACCCTGAAGATCCACCTGTACCCAACCGGTTGACACTTACCTGGTGGTAAGACGAGATCCCATGTACCATGATTCATGAAGGAAGTCACCTCGGCAGACATGGCCTCAAGCCATTGAGGATGAGCCAATGCTTGGATAACACTGGTGGGTTCAATGATGTGCGGAAGAGGATGTTCCGAAGTTATGTGTACCTGTTTTGGTTTGAAAATTTGGTTCATGGACCGTGTGATCATGTTATAAGCATGTTGAACTTTGGATTGTTGAGTGAACTCCTGAGCTACAGAAGATGTTGATGTATACGGGGATACATCTGTTGCTGGTGTTTCCGATGAGGCATCAAACTCGCGTGTGCTGCTGGCTTCAGTTGGACCTGTCTGTGGAGATCCCTAGGCTACAGGAGACGTCGATGTGGGAGAGTAGACATCGGCTGCAGGCAGTTCTGTCGGTGCTAGAGAGTTGGCAGGAAATTCCGGTGATTATGGAGATTTTGCAGGGTAATTTTTGGCTGGAAAAGGGTGTTGTCTATTGTCTACAACAGGATATGTAACAGGAAGTAAAGAAGCAAGGGTAGCGGAGTTACCTGGAGGAGATGCAGCAGCAGCAAGAACACTCCCTGAAGACTGACGTGCACCTGTGGCTGGTAATGTAGCTGATGGAGGAACGAAGTCAGGGAAGAGCTGGTGAATGTTGGGAGATGACCGAGTAGGAGCAAAGGTCATAGAGGGACCGTGAATGAGGTATTGTGGGTGTTCGTCGAATAGCACATGACGAGAAATGAAGATTTTTTTTGCTTGGGGTTCAAAACATTTGTACCCATTTTGAGTTGGTGAATAACCAATGAAGATACATGTTTTGTATTTTGGTTGCATTTTGTTTGAGTTGTATGCTTTTGTTAGGGGATAACAAATACAACCTAAACTGTTTCAGCTTTAGGTAGTTTGGGGATTGACCAAATAGAGCTTCAAAAGGAGATTTGTTCTTGAGAATAGGTGTGGTTTGACGGTTTATGAGATAGGAAGCTATTTGGAAAGCATATGGCCAAAAGGAGTAATCTAGATTGGCATCATAGAGAAGAGTGAGACCTGTTTTGATTAGATGACGATGTCGACGCTCAGAAGTACCATTTTATTGTTGAGTGTGAGGAACAGTTGTGAGATGAGTAATTCCATGAAGCAAGAGGAAAGATTTTAAAGCAATAAACTCACCTCCGTTGTCAGAATACAGGGGTTTTTATGGGTTTCTGAAAGCGATTTTCGGCAAGTTTTTTGAATTACGGAAAGATTGTAGAGACACCAGATTGTGTAGCCATAGGATAGAACCATATATATTTCGTATTATGATCCATAAAAATAAGATAGTAACGTGAACCATCAATCCATGTATAACTCGCAGGCCCCAAGACATCTATATAAACAAGCTCAAGTGGTTCACGACTTTTTAGACTTGTGACACGAAAAGGTTGTTGATGTGCTTTATCAATAGATCATGAATGACAAATTGAAGATAAATGTTTATGAGCGGAAACAGGAAGAGAAAAAGTCTTAATAAGATTGCGGACAATTTTAAGAGAAGGATGTCCCAGTCGCTTGTGCCATCCTTCAACCGAGGTCCTTTCATGCACATTAGCAACCTTTGGTGCCGTCGTCAGTGATTCCAGGAAAGTGTAGATGACATTGCTACATGCTCCTTTTAGTAAAATCGCCCCCGTGATCTTGTCCTTCACAAAAAAATGGAACGGATGAAATTCAACAAAAACATCATTTTGTTTAATTAGATGATGCACATATATTAAATTTTTGCGGAGATTGGAAACATAAAGAGTGTCTCTTAGTGTAAAGGTTCGATGTGGCGTTGTTAAATCTAATGAACCAACATGTGAGCCATCACCAAGAATTACTTCATCAGTTCCATCATACTCTGAATGTATGGATAGATTCATAGGTCACCAGTGATGTTGTGAAATGATGCCGAATCGATAAGCCAGTTTTTATCTTTGGCTGCGGCTGTGGTAGCACAGTTCACAGACGCTTGTTGTGACTGAAATTGTGAGCATGCTTTGGCCGTGTGACCCATATGGTCACAAAGTTGGCACTTTGGTTGGTAACGCCTAGTGGATGAAGTTGGCCTACCCGGTCATGTGTTATAGCGTCTTCCATCACGCTGCGGTCCTGTTGGGTACCTGCTTGAGTTTTTGTTGGAATACTGTCTGGGTTGATCGTTCTGTCTGTGAGGTCTCTGAAACCGGCCTTCCTGTGTTGCTGATCTTGTGCTGTGTAGTTACCAGACATAACCGCACTTTGTGTTGAAATTTCGAGGCGCCTTAGATAGGCTTCATGGCCAACTAGTAATTCATGCAGTTCTTCAAACGTCAGAGATGTTTCTATGGGAATTGGCGCTATGATCTCTCTAAATTCTGGACCTAGACCATTTAACACATACAGTGTCAGGTCATCGTCGGAGATAGTGTGATCTATGATGGCTAGTTCATCTACCAGATTCTTCACAGCATGAAGGTATTCTGTGATACTTCTGTTTGCACGTTGAATTAACGTGAGTTCTTCCTTCAACTTCATTGCTCTAGTCCTAGACCGGCTAGCATAGAGGTGGGTAATCTTTTTCCAGGATGCATGGGAGGTTTTTGTTGTGGCTATCAGGGGTGTTATGGAAGCTGAAGTAGATACCAGAACGGCACTAAGGATAAGTTTATCCTGTCTGATCCAATGAGTCTTATGAAGCTCATCTGTAGGGGATCCATCTGAAGTTGGATATGATAAGGTTCCTTCAGCATAGCTGAGGAGATCGTATACAATAAGAAGTGCTTCAAATTGAGCACGCCACTGGGGAAAAGTAGTGGGGGTTAGTTTTTCATTGATTTGAGTAGTGATATTGAGTGCAATAAGATGCTTATCAGATGTGGAGGGAGGTTGGGTATTGATAGTGAAGTTTGGTGTTTGACTTGAAGTAGAGGAATCCATTGTTTCTCGTTGGAGATTTGAAAGCTCTGATACCATATAGAAGCTAGAATACGGTTTAGCTTTTACCCAAATAATTTCCTACACCTTTATTGATATGTGTATATGAGTATATATACATGATACTACAACATAAGATAGGAAACAAGATATACATAGTTGCTAAAGTTATGCCTATGGGATCTGCCAAGAATATTGCTGAAAATATGGAAGTTACTGCAAAGATATTCTTTCTTCAATATGGCTAGATATGCTATATACAGTTACCATTTCTGGATATGCTACTTGTTATACGGTTCCCTTATAGTGTAAAGATCAAATCACTTATGGATGATGCAGCCGGAGAAGCTAGGAGGGAAGAAATTGTTGGACTTCAACGACACCATGGGTGACAGATTCCAAATCTTTCTAGAGTAACTTCCTAGCACACAGAACAATTTATCATTCCATGATACAGTGGAATTGGAATAAAACAAAATAGGATACATGAATCAGTGGCAGTTTATTACCAAGATCAGTATAACTACACTCCTTGCAGACTCTTCCCACTTGCAAATTATTAAGTTGCTAAAAGAAAACTTATGTATCTCAACATCTAATTAATAATTTTTTTCTGCTGACTTAAAATGTTTATCTATAACAAGCTCATTGGGGCACGATATTATGACGGCCTAGGATCTGCTAGGGACACACAAGGCCATGGTACTCACACTGCACCAACTGCACCGGGAAATATTATTGAGGGTGTTAGCTTCTTTAAAATTGCAAAAGGCAACGCTAGGGGAACAGTTCCCTCGGACAAATCGTCGCTTACAAAGTCTGTGGCTCTGATGGTTGTCAATCAGATGCAATCTTGGCTGGATTTGATGATGCAATTGCTGATAGCGTTGACATTCTTTCAGTGTCAGTGGGTTGTTCTGATCGCACTGGCTTTGACATAGATACTTTTGCCATCGGGTCTTTTCATGCTATGAAGAAAGGCATACTCACTTAACATTCATCCGGTAACGACGGACCTAGATTACAGACAGTGACCAGTAATGCACCTTGGTTATTAACTGTGTCCGCAAGCAGTATTGATCGACGGGTCATGGACAAAATTATCTTAGGAAATGGAAAGGCGTTTCGGGAAAGTTTATACTGTTCAGAATGGCGAGTGGCGTCATTGGATCCGTAGTTAATCTTTCTTATTCATTTTGATGGTCATGTAAAGTATTTGATTGGTTGCAAGTTTGCAACAGGGTTGTTTGGGCTGAAAATTGAATCAACCCAAACAACCAGAATCATCAGAGAAATTAACCAAAGCCAAGAAGAAATTAAACTCAGGATTTAACGTGGTTCAGCTTTATTATGCCTACATCCACGGGTAAGAAGGTTTTGATATTATTGATGAATTTCAAGATGGTTACAGTTAGTTACAGATCATGAATGAAAAATTTGGTGAAGCAGAAGAACTAATCCCCCTCACCCAGCCGAGCAAAACCTCCTCCACTCCTTCCTTTTTCTCTTCTCTTTTATACGGGATCTTCTTTTGTTGTTGGTGATGTGGCGATCTCTTTGTGACGTGGCGCTTTCTAGTGTCGCCACGTGTCCATTCTATTCCTTCTAAATCTCTCAAATGTTGACAAGTATCGCTCCATCTGTCCATCGGGATTGATGACGTCGGATCGGAACACGGATTGCGGTCCTAGCTGGCGGAATTGGTGCGATCCTGGCTTGCGGTATTTGGCTTGCGGTCCTGGTACGATCGATGCTTTCAGATTAAATTGCGATCCATATTTAGGTCCTTGGTACGATCCCTGCATCGAACCATGGTACGATCCCTGGTTCGATCCCTGGTTCGATCCCCGGTACGATCTCTTGGTACAAGTCCTGGTTCGATCCCCGGATCCCTGGTTCGATCCTTGGTACGGTCCCTTGGTTCGATCCCCGGATCGGGACATCTTGTGCTCCACTGATATTGTTGCCACGTGTCAGAGCAACTTTTTGCTACTCACAACTTGCCCCCTTTTCTTGAGAGTTATATATGAAGAAAAACTCTTAAGAAAATTACTTCAGTTACTTCTTGCTTGGCCTTGTCACGATAAGAGTACGATCCATGCTTCGGATTAACAATACTTCAAATTTGTGCAATATAGCACTTCAGACTCGTTATATTCTTGTCCCACTGTGCCTATGGTTCTGCTACCACCATCTCGATCCAATCTTTGCGATGCTTGATCGGGCCTTTTATAATTTCCTTTGTTGTTAGTCCCATCATTTTGTGCTTTATCTAGCTTTCCTCAATCAAGAATTTCTTTCGTAACTTCTTTCTTCTTTATTCTGATATATTGTTTCCTGCACAAGAAAATTTGATCTATTAATCTTCTTGGTTATCATGTGATTTTCCGAGTACCATGAATTGAAGTACTTTTTACCCCAAATCATGTTGTTCGAGATCCCACAATACGAAACAAACCCGAGCCAGGGGTAAGATACAGGGTTGGTCCCGAACTGTACTTTGAAAATTGATAAACCAATAAATAGGAATCCCTTCTTGATAAGAATTTCGTTGTTAGTGAAATTCTCTAAGGGTACGATTGTGTCGTCAATCGCAACGATATCCAGAATATGATGTTCCTGGAATTTTGAGCGCTCAAAGTATATTACATTCCGGGATTAATGGAATTTTGATTATATATTAATAATCATAGTGTTCTCCAAGATATGATGTTCCTGGAATAATTTTGATTTGCTCGAAAGCTCATAATTCTCTTTTTGTCTCCTGAATGGAGAAATATTGGTAAGAAATATACCTGAAATGCAGATGAGAAGTATACTTAAAAAATCATCCAGATATTTCTCATTTCTCATTTCTCATTTCTTATTTAAGACATATCCCATATTCTTCTATATACATGAGAAGCATATATAGAAATAAAATATGACACATATTTTTAAATAAGACATGAGAATTATCCAGATGAATATTCCGAAGTAATTGCTGCTTGAGAGATCAGAAGTATACGGATGTAGAAGTATTCGCCTTCCATTTTTGAAGGAGATCCCCATTTTTGAATGATAATTCATGTTGGAGCGTTCAAATTGCCGCAAGAAATATAAGAGGCATCGCCCTTCGAAGAAGTTCAGAATAAGTTGAAGTATTGACTGAATATTCTTCATGAAGTATGAACCATTTGAAGTATCTATCAATTGTCGCCTTATGCTAAGAAGTACAGGGCATATAACTGGCGAATAATATTATTTATTTTGTATTAAGTAATTATTGAAATTAAATACCTAATTGGCGCGTAGTATTTAGCCCATATAGCTAAAACTTTGATTTATTTCTAGCATGCCCCCCAGTGCATTATTATTGCATAGCTGCCGCATCTCTGAAGTGTCCTTCATTGGTATCTTCACATCTCATAAAAATGTCTTAAACATCTCATAATATTAAATGAGTACAAGTTAAAAATGAATTTCATGCTTTAACTTGCATACTACAATTAAATAGAATCAAACAAATTAGAATTTGTTCAGACTAAAAATTTATCATATTAAATCCATAGGTTTTTACGACTATGGCATTAATTATCATGATGTATGATATCACATATGATTCAGATACTATTGAAATCATTTGAATAATTCATACTATATGACAGTAATCAAATAAGCTCATGTTTTTTGAGCAATTAAGAGAAATCATGATTGAATCGTTTAAAGATGATAATCAATAATCATTCTTAAATTTAAAATTACTACTTCTAATACACAATTAATAACATAAACTTTATAATCAAAAATTTTAAAAAGATAATGCATAATTATCTTTTCCGAAATGCTTACGGATTGGTATATGTCTTTTAAAGCTATGATAATAATTATCTAGCTAAAGAAAATTTATCATGCAACATGAAGAACGATAAGCAAAGATATTTGAATTAAGCTTGTTGGTCTGGCTCAGTTGAGTTGAATCAAACTCAGTGAGTCGACTCTCCGGGAAGAAAATTCGACAGAATCTTATCTGTTTTCTAGGTCTTCCAGCCTAATTCAGGCTATTACAATTGATTCTTCCCTGCAATTGATGCATTCATTCATTTTGTGATAAGCACATATTAGGTTCATGGGAACATTTACCCCTTAAAGCATAAAACATCACAAAGATCAGTACTTTCTCAAAGTACCATTAATCCTAGCAAGTATGAGACATAAAACATGCCATTTTATACAGTATGAACACTGCATAGATTCATCTAAAATATTCACATATTAGATAAATTTGACTACATATGTATTCATTAAGCTAACCGATCTTTCTAAACACATTCAGCAATCATTTTATCATGGTGAATCCATACAGATGCTGAGTTCACAAGTTAAGCAAGCTCATGTTTTTAATTGATAAAAATAGACTGTAAAACTCATTAATTTAAAGATGATGGGTATGAATCATTCTTAAGTTTTAACTTGCTAGTTATGATATGCAACAGATGTAAAAATTTGAGTATTGGAGAAAATATTGACAGCTTATCTTTCTTGAGTTTGATCCTTCCCCGGATAATCGACAAATATGGCACTCTCTTCAGGCTTGAGAATAAACCTTATCAAACAGATTGAAAACACCATTAGCAGGTCTCTGTAATGGAATATAATCCATGGGATCATTCGATGCTGCATTTGGTTGATCTCTATATGGTTCCTCAAGTAGCATTGATGATGACAAAATTGTTGGTAATGGCAGACATGAATCAACTATCTTGGTTGCTAGTGGTGATGATAAGGGTTCCCATGCTGCGAATGATTCATTGTTGCCCCCTCTGTGCGACTGAAGATGTTTGCATTCAGCTACACTTTTCGGAAGATGTCATGTTCTTGAGTGCGTCCGTACCCAATCTGCTGCTCTGGAGATAGCGAACCCTAGAATGGATTCATACTTTGAGAATTCTGGATGTAATTCAGTTGTCGAAGTTGTTGAGAATGGTATTGCCCCCATTCCATGTTGTTTTGACAGAACTGATGACGTTCACTGCACTCGTTGCTTCAATATGATGAACAGATTTGTTGAAGATGTGAAAGATTGTGTAAGTCTGAGTTTGGAGCAGGGCCAGTCCCTCTAAAGATCATTTCTTGTTTATCAGCCAAGCACAATGAAGTCTAGGAAAGAACATCTAAGAATTCCAGCTTTGATGTTGACAGGAGTAAGCACATTGCTGAACTTTCATTACACATTTGTATCTAAAGCAGCTACAGAACAGTCAAAATCTTTGTGCCATGCATCAAAAAATTTGAAGCAACAACATACTTCTTCCTGATTTGCTAAAATTCAACAAGATTTTATGGAGTTCTAATAAGAATAAGAAAATCAGAGCGATTATACGACTTTAAGCATCCAATTCATAAAGCATAGATGAAGATTTGAAAATGATTATGATGTTTTCAATTACAAACAAAACCATTTCCACGGCTAATTTATCATGTTAATTGAGCATAAAGGTTCAAACAAGATTCAAACATCAACATTCACATCCCATATGTAAGGATTAATAATGATACAAATTTGAGATTTTTTGAGTTAAGGTTCATCATGTTCTTTGGTGAAGTGAGATATTAACGCTCATAACTTATTAAGACAATTAGATTTTCCCTAACATTCAAGAAATATTCCATTGCAGACATGTGAGATTAAGCTCATGCTTATAAATAGTAAAGAATGTTGATGATAATATCATTCACAGATGAGAATTAAAGAGCATGCTTAGATTATAACCACCACCCAAGATATGATATGCTTAGACTAAAACTATTACTGAATAGAGAAGCACATTCTCATCAGTGAGGTATCAGAAATGGGACAATCACAATGACAACACAGTTAAACATATTCTCAACAGTTATTTTAATATGGTATGGATGTGTAGGTTGAAACTGCAGGAAATGCTGAGTGGAGCAATAACTAGGGACTCAAAGCAAAAACAGGAATGGATAAGAATGCACATTGATGTTTCCCCTAGTCAGTTAGTAATTCTGTGAACTACAATGGTGTGCTAACTTGCATATTCAATCTAAGATTGATAATGATCACGTATTCAGAATGCTTGGAGCTAAGAGTAACATTTCAGAATTCATGTATTTACTTTAAAGCTTTCAAAGTATCATTTAATTTCAGTTAGAATTGGTGATACTTAGCTTTTTGCAGATAAAGCAACAGTTCCAGCATTTAGTTATGGCCTTGGCTTGCTATAGCCCTTTGCCTTTTTGCAGGTGAATCAGAATTCAACATTTGAAGTGTCTAGCTTTGTATGTAGATAGTAGCCGTGAGGTTATTCACAGCTCAAGTATATAAGAAAGATAACTGATTAAATCATATTTATTTGCAGATAAAAGTTGCATATTAGGTAGACATTGTGGCTTAATAAGTTCTATTCATAAACAAGTATCATAAGATAAGTTTAAGTGTCAATTAGGATACAAAAATCTTCCTGTGTTGTAAAAAAGTTTAAATTAATTTGATAGAACTTAAAAGTAGTTGATAGCATTATAACACAGTTACTCTATCAATATATTTTCTGCATAAGTGACCATGTGAATCAATTATGAATTAAGGATAGTAAAACAAGCAACACAGAAGGATACATATGAAAAACAATTGTATGTTTTGCGTTATGGAAATGAATTTTTATACCTCAAGTTAACTGTCAATAATATAATGAGGTAAGAACTAGTCTTACACATATGAAGCTGTGGACTTGTAGTTGTTAGATTGGATAGAAATTATGTTTCTAAAGATGAACACAATCTAGCTGTGTTGTAGAACGAACTAAAGAAGCTTTAAATAATTCAAGGATTAGACTTAACAGGTGACTTGACATTTATACTCATGAATTAAATTGTAAATGTAAGCATGATACTTGAAGTATGCTCAAGAAAGCTAGAACTAGAATGCTACAGAACATGCTGCAAGATGCATTCAATAGGCTTTTAACTAGGATGATTTGAGTTCTAGATATTGAGGGTTATATTACGCAAATGTACTAGAAATCAAGCTTCAAAGAATGAAACTCAAGATACTCATGATTATTGGTGTCGACAATCAATTCAGCTTTCCATAAGCTACATACAAGTAGTGCAGCATTTTTATTTTCACAGAACAATTGCACTAGCCTCAGAACAACAACACAAAAATTGTACATTGAGCTTAAGATTTCCATTCACAGATTGTATTCATGGGTTCAAGGGAATATCAAATTGTTCAACTCACAATTGTTTTGTAACATGTATACAAAAGCTGTGCATACGCTTTAACATGTATCAAATTGTTTAACGGGTGCATTTCATATCTTAACATGTTGTACCCATACAAAATCCAGAATCAGTCATGGATTCATTTCATATCTTTAAAAGCTTAAGCCTGCTTAACTAGATACAACTATGATTTTGAATAAAACATCTGCATAATGATCTAGATGATTTTGAATGATTTTTGAATAAGATGAGACATTGAATTCATGTTAAGCACCTTAAAGGAGTTAAGCTTACAGGTAGAAGATTGAGGGGGTTACAGGTTCCCTTCTTTCTTTTGAAAACTTGACAATGCAAAAGTAAACTTTAATAGCTCATGGATAAGAATTGTTAATGCCCATTCATGGAGTAATTCTGTAAGTTAAAGTAATATGCTAATATGCATATCATATGTCATATATGCTTAGAGTTTTATGATAAAATTGTGATATTTAAGCAGTTGCTTTAATGCACTTCTAAGGTAACATTCATTTACAGTTAAAGTTGGTGATACTTAGCTCATTGCCAATCAGGGAAAGCTTATGTTATTGTTGTCCCCTAGAGCAGAGAGGACTCATATCTCTGGCAGTATTGATGATGTTGGTCCAAGAGTAGATGCAAGCAGTAAGAACAGCACTTGCATGGTATTGCAGCAACAAAGTACTTCTGTGTGAGGTGGAGATGACCCATTTTGCCTCTTGTTTGTCTCCATTACTAGACCGTGTTCTTCTTAATTATTAGTGACTTGACCATCCTCTCCTTCTACACCTTGGAATGTTAAATTTCTCATTCATGGATTCTTTCAAGCATGTTTTGTGCAATAGCTATCAATAGGAACCCATCTAAAGGTTTGAAGTAGTCAAGCCATAGTTGTGCAATAGCTATGTTCTGCGGGCATTAAGCTGTAGAAACAATGCTTAGTGTTGCGGGAGCTAAGCCTGATGTTGCGGGATTGCGGCTTAAAGTCTGACTGGTGTCATTGTAACTTAGTCACTTCTGGAGAAAGGATGAATTTTTCGAGATCACAATCCCCTGGAGCTGCAAATTCTTCAGTGCTTGTGTTCCCTCTATTCTTAACATTCCAATTTCCTGTTCAGTTACACTTCTTTGCTAATTGCACTTCTCACGGTTGTTGCCATCAGTTGAATAAATTGGTCATGACTAGATTAGCCTGAAAGTTCACCATTGGATTGACTTCTTTGCAAGCTAACAGTGAATTCTTAAAGATAACTAATTTGCTCAATCAACACTTTTTATTTCTTCTTCTTCTTGAATAATAATTGATGCAGTATGTAACAATTGATTTTTCATATTTCCCCTGCAACCCAATCTTATAATCCTTGTCAAACATTCCCCAGCACCATGCTCAAACTGTCGGAAATGCTAATTCATACATTTGAACTTGAATCCTCCAAAACTTGTCATTTAAACATTTTCACAAACTCATTGAATGCATTCTGTTGTTGATTTCACCATGAAAATGTTGGTGATTTCAAACATCATTCTTGCTTTTTCCCTGCACTTATTGATCATTTAAACACTGACCCAATCATGAATATCATACATATAGTATAGCAATTGCAGCAATTGATTCAGAAAGACAAATTGAATTAAAGTAGTAAGAAAAAATTCCCAAATCAAGGTAAAATTTTAATGCTTACGGTTTTCGAAATTGTATAAATAGGTTTGTAAAACAAATCTTGGTTGTATTTAGTCCGAATTCGAAATTGGATTTGAATAAAAGTTTGCAGGATTTCCAAAAAATGATACTTATCTCTGGATTGTTGTGGTTGAAATATGGTTCAACTGTTGATAATTAACTCAGTCATTGGACCTGACCCGTAGCAAAACTTAATTTGATTCTTCACAGAATCAATTGTAGAGAATAATTTAACCCAATTTCTCTTTACCAATCTCAATTTCTGAATCAACATATCAAAACCTAGTTCTTCAATTCAGAATTTGGGGAAGAACTCAAGCTTTGGCTTTCTAATTCTTCATTCAATTAGCTACAAAACTCGAATTCAATCATAACCCAATCTGTCTCCTCCCATCAGTAGTATAATTTCACTTCTAACTGTATGATATCTTTAATTTGATTCTCAAAATTCCAAATTTCGGTTGAACCCAGAAATCCCTAAATCTCCAATTCTTCACTTTTTGTGTAGCAGGTTGGATAAATCCATTACTCCCCCCTCCCTGTTTCTAGCGCCAAATTGTTTGGGCTGAAAATTGAATCAACCCAAACAACCAGAATCATCAGAGAAATTAACCAAAGCCAAGAAGAAATTGAACTCAGGATTTAACGTGGTTCGGCTTTATTATGCCTACATCCACGGGTAAGAAGGTTTTGATATTATTGATGAATTTCAAGATGGTTACAGTTAGTTACAGATCATGAATGAAAAATTTGGTGAAGCAGAAGAACTAATCCCCCTCACCCAGCCGAGCAAAACCTCCTCCACTCCTTCCTTTTTCTCTTCTCTTTTATACGGGATCTTCTTTTGTTGTTGGTGATGTGGCGATCTCTTTGTGACGTGGCGCTTTCTAGTGTCGCCACGTGTCCATTCTATTCCTTCTAAATCTGTCAAATGTTGACACGTATCGCTCCATCTGTCCATCGGGATTGATGACGTCGGATCGGAACACGGATTGCGGTCCTAGCTGGCGGAATTGGTGCGATCCTGGCTTGCGGGATTTGGCTTGCGGTCCTGGTACGATCGATGCTTTCAGATTAAATTGCGATCCATATTTAGGTCCTTGGTACGATCCCTGCATCGAACCATGGTACGATCCCTGGTTCGATCCCTGGTTCGATCCCCGATACGATCTCTTGGTACAAGTCCTGGTTCGATCCCCGGATCCCTGGTTCGATCCTTGGTACGGTCCCTTGGTTTGATCCCCGGATCGGGACATTTTGTGCTCCACTGATATTGCTGCCACGTGTCAGAGCAACTTTTTGCTACTCACAAGGGTCTTGGAGTGAATGCTTTTAAGTTGAATGGAACTGAAATACCGATCCTGTATGGAGATAATGTTTCACCTAATGTGACCTTTAAGCAGCAAAGTAAGTTACTTTACGTCTATAAGAACTTGAGAGTTCCAACAAAATAAACACTTATGGGTCGAACGAATATATTTTTACCGAACTTGGTCATTGGGTCGGTAGGAAATTAGAGTGTCGGGCACACCAATGCACGTGCATGGATGAAGAGATAATATTGGGAACAATAGTATTCGTACCAAGACTTAGTGATTGAGGCCGCTGAGGTAAGTCATGTTCAATTATTCATTAGTAGTTTAAACTTAAAAGCACATAGAACCTCATTTCATGTTGACTAACAGTCTTGAGATTAACCAAAAATACGTATCAACTTCTATATTTTTGGGAGTAGAAAACATGTTGTAACGATTGTTATAAATGTCAACTGCCGAACAATTCTCTTATGTAGGCGAGGGTTCTCTCTTCTTCTTTTTATTTTCAGTGGATGTCAATCGAGGAATTCGTGGCTCTACCTCTAGCGAAATAAGAAGGTTTTTTACAGTCGATTTGGGGTCCGCAACTGAACAGTTCTTCCAAAATCTCTTCATTGGCTGCAAATTAAGAACCCCACTGGAGGTTATTGAAATTTAGTCAATGAACATGTATTACATTAACTAATGTACTAAGCAAGCATGCACACAAATTAAGAAACTTCTCTATGCGAATTTTAGTGGAGGGATATAAAATCACGTGTTGTGATACACTCACCATGTCACTATTATGCACTATAAGTATAATAAATACTGAACGTTCTTAATGAGCAAAAAAATATGTACGCGACTAATTGGGCCCTTTCTTATGAATCGAGGAAAACAGAAAACACGCACCTGAGAAAGCATTACTAACTATCTCCAGGTCGAATTTGGTTCCCAGCTTCAATGTGAATAAAATGTGTTGATATACAGCGTAGCAACGATCAATTACCCACAGTCCACTATGAGTTGTCTCGATGTCAAAAATTTATGCAGGATGGCGAACATTAAATCCATGCCGTCATCAGGCGCGCACGAAGCACAAAAGAGCTCTGTGTTGGATAAAACTTAATCTAAAGCATTGAATGACCTTCATTGTCATAGTTTGTTTTGTTGTTTTTTAGTCAACTGTTTATGTTATTTGAAGCTGTGTCTTATGATTTGTATGTTGTTGGTCACCCGTTAAAGCTTACATGTATTGTTGGTAGTTTCATTTTGTTGTTTGGTCTGTTCGAATTTTTTGTGTTTCGATGATATATGTTTGGGCAGAAATTCTCTTCAACCCAAATCAACCAAAATCAGTTATTGAATTCATTAAAAAGAGGAGAAGATTAAACACAGATTTAACGTGGTTCAGCCATAATTGGCCTATGTCCACGGGTAGGGAAATTGAGATGATTTTATTGATGTTTCTGATTACAAAAAATTAAATGCTCCATTGGAGCTCTGCTCTGTTTACAGTAGCCTCAAGTCTTTTTCCCCGAGAAGAGAGCGATCCCTTTCCTGTTCTTTTTCTTTTCCTTTTAAACGAAAAGGAGTTGGGTCGATGAGTCATCCAACTTGGATCGATGAGTCACCCAACTCTATTATGTGGCGTCCTCTAATCGTTCCACGTGTCGACCCAATCTCTTCCAGATATTTCCATGTGGCTTCTCCCTATCCGTCCACTTGTTGATCTAATCTTCTTATCATACGGGACTGGTTCGATCCATGGTTCGATCGCTGGTTCGATCTCTGGTTCGATCCCTGGTTCGATCCCTGGTACGATCTCTGGTTCGATCTCTGGTTCGATCCCTGGATCGGGACATCTTGTGCTCCGCACTTTGCTGCCACGTGTCAGAGCAACTTTTTGGTACTCACAACTTGCCCCCTTTTCTTGAGAGTTATTTGAAGAAAAACTCTTAAGAAAATTACTTCAGTTACTTCTTGCTTGGCCTTGTCACGATAAGAGTATGAACCTGATCTATTCAAAAATAGAATTTTGCTGCAAAACTTATACATAAGCGCATATTAGCGTACTAATATTATTTCATGTATAAATCAATCAGGAATTCAAATTCAAAGTAACAATCGGAACGGGTCACATGTCAGGTTATTCATTGGGCGTAATTTTCTTTATACGCGCCAAAGCCTATTCGCGCCAGACATTCCGATAATTGTGGTGGGTGGCATTTTAGCCTGTTCACCTTTCAATAAGAGTCCTTTTCATGACTTATACAAACAAGAAAAATTAAAGCAAGAGAAAATTTTAAATCAAAGAAATAAAGGATACTTATCGTTAGTTGTATCATTAAAGCTTTTCTTTCCTTGTTCGGGAAGTGATGACATCGCTTAGGGACCGAACCATGATGTCGCTCTGAAGTGTCCTTAGTGCGATCCATGCTTCGGATTAACAATACTTCAAATTTGTGCAACGGTAGCACTTCAGACTTGTCTATTTTCATGGCTTCGTCATATTTTTGTCCCTATAAAGCAGAATTTTATATATATACTGATCGTTGGGTTAAACATTTTTTCATGAGTACAATGAATCGAGATCCCACACATATGAAACAAACCCGAGCCAGTAGTAAGATACAGGGTTGGTCCCGAACCGTACTCTGAAAAATGATAACCGGACTCTGAAAAATGAGTATTTTGTATCAAGACTCTTTCATAGGTTCTGCGACCTAATAGTCTTATCATGTCTCCAGCCACGGAGCTCGGTAGGAACACACGCTTAATCTATCTCGGGCATGGAGTAAATTAATGTGTCCCATAAATTTGCTCTAGCCACTGAGCATTGTAGGATCACACGCCTAATTTATCCCTGGCATGGAGTAAATTATGTGTGGTCCATCATTTTATTAAGACTCTTACATGGGTTCCCTCTTTGGGGATGCGCCCATTAGCCTTATTTTATATGAGTTCCCTCATTGGGGATGCACCCACCAGTCTTTTTTTGCCTCTTGAATGGAGAAATATCGGTAAGAAATATACCTGAAATGTAGATAAGTATACTTGAAAAATCATCCAGATATTTCTCATTTCTCATTTCTTATTTAAGACATATCCCATATTCTTCTATATACATGAGAAGCATATATAGAAATAAAATATGACATATATTTTTAAATAAGACATGAGAATTATCAGATGAATATTCCGAAGTAATTGTTGTTTGAGAAATCAGAAGTATACGAATGTAGAAGTATTCGCCTTCCAAAAATATTTGATGATAGGTTGAAAGAGATCCCCATTTCTGAATGATAATTCAAGTTGGAGCGTTCAGATTGCCGCAAGAAATATAAGAGGCATCGCCTTTCGAAGAAGTTCAGAATAAATTGAAGTATTTACTGAATATTCTTCATGAAGTATGAGCCATTTGAAGTATCTATCAATTGTCGCCTTATGCTAAGAAGTACAAGGCATATAGCTGGCGAATAATATTATTTATTTTGTATTAAGTAATTATTGAAATGAAATACCTAATTGGCGCGCAGTATTTAGCCTATTTTATATCTAAAACTTTGATTTCTTTTTAGCATGCCCCCCAGTGCATTATTATTGCATAGCTGCCGCATCTCTGAAGTGTCCTTCATAGGTATCTTCACATCTCATAAAAATGTCTTAAACATTTCATGACATTAAATGGGTACAAGCTAAAAATGATTTTCATGCTTTTAATTGAATATTACTGTTAAATCTCATCAAACAAATTAGAATTTGTTCAGACTAAAAATTTATCATATTAAATCAATGAGTTTCTATGATTATGACATTGATTAACATGATGCATGATATCACATGCGATTCAGATACTATTGAAATCCTTTGATCAATTCATACTGTATGACAGATGATGCGTATACAAATCAAATAAGCTCATGCTTTTTGAGCAATTACGAAAAATCATGATTGAATCATTTAAAGATGATAATTAATAATCATTCTTAAATTTAAAATTGCTACTTCTAATACGCAATTAATATTATAAACTTTATAATCAAAAATTTAAAAAATAATGCATAATTATCTTTTCCGAAATGCTTGCGGATCGGTATATGTCTTTTCTTATTTATTAAAGTTGTGATAACAATTATCTAGCTATGATAACTTAATTTAATTTAATTTATTATTATTATTATCATACACTTTTTTAAGGGCTAGCCGAGTCAGCCAATCTAACTCGGGCTAATTAGTCTTGTTCAACTGAGTTGGATCAAACTCAGTGAGCCGACTTACTGGAAAGAAAATCCAGTAGAGTCTTTTCAATCTTTCCCTGCAGTTCATATATTCATTCATTTTGTGATAAACATATATTAGGCTCATGTGAACATTTATCCATTCTAGCATAAAACATCACAGAGATCAGTACTTTCTCTAAGTACCATTACTCCTAACAAGTATGAAACATAAACATGCCAACTTATACAGTATGTACATAGCATAGATTCATCTAATAAATATTCACATATTAGATAGATTTGACTACATCTGTATTCATAAAACTAACCGATCTTTCTAAACACATTCAGCAATCATGTTATCATGGTGGATCCATACAGATGCTGAGTTCACAAGTTAAGCAAGCTCATGTTTTTTGAATGATAAAAATAGACTGTAACTTATTCATTTAAAGACGATGGGTACGAATTATTCTTAAGTTTTAAGTTGCTAGTTAGGATATGCAACAGATACAACAATTTGAGTATTTGGAGAAAATAATGACAGCTTATCTTTCTTGAGTTTGATCCTTCCCCAGATATTCAACAAATATGGCACTCTCTTCATGCTTGATAAAAAAGCTTATCAAACAGATTGAAAACGCCATTGGCAGGTCTCTGTAGTGGAATATAATCCATGAGATTATTCGGTGCTGCATTTGGTTGATCTCTGTATGGTTCCACATCCAGCATTGATGGTGATAAAATTGTTGGTAATAGCAGACATGAATCAACTATGTAGGTTGCTAGTGGTGGTGATAAGGGTTCCCATGCTGTGGATGATTCATTGTTGCCCCCTGTCTATTTAAGAAGAAGCAAAACAAAGGATGCGATAATATGGATCAACAAGAAAATTATACATTGCGGTTACTTCGACTTGGCACAAAGAAATCTCTGTGCTTAAGAGATCAATACAGATCACGAACAGTTAACATTTGACTAAAGTTGGGCAGGCTTTAGAAATTCAAAACTTGCTACTTAGCTTAGTTGGGTTGAATTAAAACAGAAATGGGTTACCTGCATATGTGTTAGGATCAGACTTGACAAAGTGAAATTTTAAAACTCCAAAAAGAGTTGAAGTTTGAGATAAACATTATGGGCCAGTTATGACCTTTAAGCAAGTGTTAATTGAAACATAAAGAACTTCAGAACTGTTAAAGCTTAGGTTGTTATAACAATTTCTAATATAGATCATAAATCATACAAAAAAAACAAGACAGGTATGCTTAATCATATAATAAATTGCAGGGGTTATAAGTCCCTTTCTTTCTTTTGAGAACTTAGAAGCCTAAGATGTAATTTTATCAGCTCACAGATAAGAATTTGCATGCAGGTATCTCCTATTCAAGTAGTAATTTTGTAAGCTACGGAAACATGTTAAGATGTATATCTCAGGTAAGATTAATAATAATCATGTTTCATATATGCTTAGGGTTTAAAATAAGATGTTGGCATTTATACATTCGCTTTAAATCCTTTTAAAGTAACATTTAAGTGTGGTTAGAATTAGTGATACTTAGCTCATTTCCTCGCCAAATTATGGCTGTTGCTTGTGTGTTGCTCATCTTTATGCCTGTAACATAGGGAGGAAATATTGAAACTTTAAAGAAATTCTGTAGTTCTCTTAAGTACTTTGTCCAGATTCCTGGATGAGTTCATTCAAAGCTGAGTTGATCGCAACTGGAACGATTGTTGTATTTTAGCCTGTCCGAAATGTTGTGATCCGAGACACTTTGGTATGACTGTGAGTCCCTGCTGGGATGCTAGATGACTCCAATAGTATATCCAATAGCATATCTAATAGCATATCCAATAGATAACACTACAAAGAATATCCAATAGCATATCTAAGGTATCATTAAACAATCATATCACCAACATTCTTTACAATCAATAGATAAAAACAGATTAACTCGTTCAGGAAACATACATTTTTCATTATGCACAGTAATCTTAACCTACAGGCATACATACTAGTAGGATTTAAATTTAATGAATCTAAAGAGAATAGAACAGAAATTTCTATTATGCTAGATCATGTATGGTGTAAAACAGAAATTTCTATTATCCTATATGTAAGAAAAGCCATTAAAACTTTTAACCCATTTTCTCTGCATTTGGGAATTTTATTATACAGATTGTGAGCTCTTGCTCTTCATAAAACAATGAATTTGTTATAGTCTATCAAGCCTCTAATCATAGTTTTTCTTCCCTGCAAACTCAAATTAATAGATAACACATCCTTGCTAATCAAATCAGAATTCAAAAATAAGATCAAAGCCATAATCATTCATCCACCAAAATTGACAGCGACAACCAATCTAGATGCTTGCTTTACTGGGAAATGAATTCCATTCTCAAAATCTAGTTTAATCAAGCTAGATTTTCAAACCAATAAAATGTCTAATTCAACAGTGCAATAAGACTAATATTTCACTAAACTAGATTTTCTAGTCTAATTAAAAACAGATGAAAGATCATCAAATGAAATCATGAATTGAAAACTAATGGACATCAAATCGGACCTATGGGTATTAAACATATAGTTATGTTGATTCGAGAACTGAAAACCGATTTTCAATTAGGGTTAAAAATAAAGATACCTCTTGATTTCAAATCAAAAAATCATCGAAAATTTTGTTGAGATTTTTCGGATTTTTAGTCCCAGAAGCTTGATTAGAATGAGATATTTATAATCGTAAGTTATAATCATAAATTGATCAAAAAATTTGAAAGAAATCGATGATTTGGGTTTTTTCAAAACCTGTAAAATCAATTCAGAAAATCTTGATTTTTGAGTTCAAATTGACAGAAATTAAACTTATCTCAGGATTGTTTGTTGATGAGTTTTCTTTGCAGATTCAACTTTTGACGATGAATTTGATCGATTCTTCACCGCCGATTCATCTCCAATTTTAACTTTTGAATATCAATTTCGTAAACCTGATTTCTCTTACAAAATTAGGGAAAAACATTGAAATCCCTAATTTCCAAATTCGAGCAATCTTCAACCTTATCTTCTAATTCTTATCAAACCCTTTTGTTCTCTATTCATCATTAGCTGAAAATTCTACTCAATTCCACTTAATCTTCAAATCAATTGAAATCCTAAATTTTTGGTTTCACTCCCAAATCCCTAGCCTTTTGATTTCTTCTCAAATTAACCATTTCTTTTGTTACTCTATGAATATCAGTAACATCTTGAACAATAATCCTCAATTCTTTTGCCATGTCTCTCGACTCCAATCTCACTTTTGCTTCTCGTTTGTTTCTACACAGTTGAAGAACAGAAGAGAAATAATAGCTATTAACCACCAGGTTTCCTTCACAGAACTTTTTTCATCCCTGTTTCTAGCGCCAAATTGTTTGGGCAATCAACCAAAATCAGTTATTGAATTCACTAAAAAGAGGAGAAGATTAAACACAGATTTAACGTGGTTCAGCCATAATTGGCCTACGTCCACGGGTAGGGAAATTGAGATGATTTTATTGATGTTTCTGGTTACAAAAAATTGAATGCTCCATTGGAGCTCTGCTCTGTTTACAGTAGCCTCAAGTCTTTTTCCCCGAGAAGAGAGCGATCCCTTTCCTGTTCTTCTTCTTTTCCTTTTAAACGAAAAGGAGTTGGGTCGATGAGTCATCCAACTTGGATCGATGAGTCACCCAACTCTATTATGTGGCGTCCTCTAATCGTTCCACGTGTCGACCCAATCTCTTCCAGATATTTCCATGTGGCTTCTCCCTATCCGTCCACTTGTCGATCTAATCTTCTTATCCTATGGGACTGGTTCGATCCATGGTTCGATCCCTGGTTCGATCCCTGGTTCGATCCCTGGTTCGATCTCTGGTTCGATCCCTGGTACGATCTCTGGTTCGATCTCTGGTTCGATCCCTGGATCGGGACATCTTGTGCTCCGCACTTTGCTGCCACGTGTCAGAGCAACTTTTTGGTACTCACAATATATATGAGAATTGTAAGGTTCTCAGCTTCCTTATTATTAACCCAAACTGCTTGATTGTCGGGTTCTCATTTTTTGGTTCTGACCCATTCTTAGTTGAGAAGGTTCTCATCTTCTTTAAGTATGATGAATGGGAGTCTCTTAAGACAGTATTTAACTTTTGGGGCTATCTTATTTTTAAGTACAAATGATCCTAGGTTCAAATTTGATTTTTTATGATTCTTTAGACCTTAAAGCTAATGAAATTCTTATCCATTAAGTCCATGCCGTATATTTTGGGTTCCTTTGTTAGGTTTCGTTTTTGGGTTTTATTTACAAAAACAGTGGGTGTTATATAAGGCATATATGAGTATTGTTTTTTGAAAGTGTTGGAGCGATTCTTGTAACAATGAACCAACCAAACAGAAGCTTGAAAATAGTTAAGGGTTAGAAGAAACAGCAGCAGACTTCAGACAAACACAAACACAGGAAGATGGAGTCGCATGTTCAACAGACTGCCCTTAACTCGATATTTGTCAGGTACACCTCTAGAAAGAGTGTTGCTATACCCCTATGTGGACAACTCGAATCCAGGATAAAACCACATGATACCAACCCAGCTAGCAAAAACTCGTTGGCCCGTTGCGAACTTAACAGCAGAATAATTTAGAAAAATAAATCTACGTGCGCAAACAAAGCGAGAAGAGGGGAAAAGTCGTCAGGATAGTAGCTGCGATTGGGGTAAGGAAAAATGAAATCATTTTTCTGCTTTTATAGGAAAATTTGAGAGAGGAGAATTAAATTGTATTTATGAAAAAATCTTTTTATTTAATTCAAATAAATTCTCATAAATAATGAAATAGATTTTAATATCAATAAATTCCCATAAATAATAAAACGGTTTTTAATATCAATAAATTCCCATAAATAATAAAACGGTAAAATATTTATTATAGGAATTTAAAATAAAAAAACCATTAAGTCTTGATAGGCACACGCTGCGCACACGTCGAGCTCACGTCGGGCACTCGTCGGGCACATGCCAGCTCACGTAAAAATACATGCAAGCATACGCAAGCTCCGCAAGTCAGCGGCGCACGTGCTTCTGTGCGAAGCACCGCACATGTGTGAGTTTGCCCACTAGCCCATTCCCTTAGTCCATATCCAATACACAAGTTCTTTCCCTTAGGTGCAACCTTTGTGGTAATATGGATAGACTTCATCCTTGGTTTATCCCATGTGGGACAAACCAAAGGTTTCTCATTCACATAGAAGTGAAAAGTGGATTTGTTATTTCCACCGACAATATAGGCTAGTGACCCTTTGGTCCCATCAAGATAATTTTGGTAACAAAACAGTTTTTTTGTAAATAAGAAATAAATTCACTTTTAATTCTAACAATCCCCCACATGAATGAAGAAAGCGATAAATTAGAAAACCAGAAAACGAGAGATACCTCTTAAGCAATAGGTGACCATATGGAATTGAACCTTTGCTTAGTGAGAAGTACCGGAACTACTTGATGGACAGTGAACGCGAGGTCTTGAACTGCCATTGTTTGGTGTAGTTCTTCAATAGCTCCTTACGCGAGATATCTCTCAAGATTGCTGTTAAGTTCACGTCGTTGTGTCCGTTTTGGCCCTGGACATATCCCCTTTCTCAGAATGCTCTAGAGAATCAGCTCAGTTCTCATAGGAAGCGACCCACTTCCTCATTCAGATAGGTGAGTTCTATCAAGAGTGTTAACTGCTACACCCCATTTCAATCTTAAATTGAAACTATAGAACTCATTAAGACTTTACTATAAGTCATCCTCACATGCAGTCACACTATCACGTCTACACCATAGGGAAGGGACAGAGAAAATAATTCTCTGATAGTGTTTAATTTTTACCCGCCACAAAGTTGTCTCATTCAAAACCTTGATCTTGGGATCTCCAGTCAGCAAGGTTGAGTATCCTTCATGGCAAGTTTTAATTGATGAGCTTAAGTCTCATCCCCCTCGATGCATTACTAACTATCTCCTTGGACAAGCCTTTCGTCAAAGGGTCCGCGATATTCTCCTTAGACCTCACAAAGTCAACAGAAATAACGCCATTCGAGATTAGTTGTTTTAGAGAATTGTGTTTTCTCCGAATATGAATGGATTTTCCATTATAGTTGTTGTTTTTAGCATTAGCTATTGCAGCTTGAAAATCGCAGTGTATAGATATAGCTGGCACAGGCCTATGCCAGAGAGGAATGTCTTCTAAAAAGCATCTTAGCCAAGCGGGCTTCCTCTCCTGCTTTATCTAATGCAATAATCTCTGATTCCATAGTGGACCGAGCGATACAGGTCTGATTGGAACTCTTCCAAGACACTGATCCACAACTTAGAGTGAAAACGTATCCAGTTTGCATTACAATGTCCTTCAAGGACTGCAGAGTATCTCTTATAACTCAAACAAAGTTTAAAGTGTATTTTCGATACCTTAACACTCTAAAAAGTGCATCCCAATGCTCCTATCAAACTGGTTATATTTTCTAAGTACAGATTCAATGTAATGAGATTGACTAAGACTATATCTATTAGACTCTCTTCTAATTTTCATCCCTAAGATTACATCTGAGGGACCTAAGTCTTTCATGTCAAGGTCTCATTCAACATGTTCTTAGTGGAATAAATTACATCTATGGTTGTATCTAGTATAATCTGATTATCAACATACAAACATACAATCACTATGTATCATTCACAAGTTTAGTGTAAACATACTTGTCAGATTCATTTATTTTAAACCCACTAGAAATCATTACATGATCAAAAATTTCATGCTTTAAAAGATTTCTCTTTTCTAAATCTTTTGCCTCTTCAAGGCTCAACTTCATCTTCCTCTAGAAGTATTGTCTGACAAGTAGTAAGGACATCTAGGGGATCAACACATATCATGCGAGATTCAGATTTCAAAGGAAAATAATTTTTCCAAGGAACACAACATCCCTAGATTCCATAATGGTATTCATACCAATTTCTGAAATATCAGAACTTACAACCCTAAACCTATAATCTGTAATGTGTTCAGGATATCTTATGAAGACACATTTAACCGTTTTGGGTCCTTTCTTTGTCCTCTTATGTGGACGGATAGAAACCTTAGCCAAGCACCCCCACATTTTTTGAAGTATGCAAAATAGGGTTGTCTACTTTTCTATAATTCATTTGGAGATATATCTGATTCTTTAAAAAGGTACTCTGTTCAGGACATAGCAAACTGAGAGGACGGCCTCCCCCCACAAGTTCGAAGGTAGTCCTGAACTAATTAACATGGCATTCATCATCTCCTTAATGGATTATATTTTCACCTCTAGTTTGAACTGAGTTCAAGTCAACTAGGTATGAGATAATTAATTCTAAAGGTTTAGAATATTTTATGAACATTTTTCTTATAAGACTTTTTAGTATAAATTTGATTCTATGCATATTTAACATTTTATGTTTACTTTCCAAATTAAATTTGGGAATGCAGCCTATGCTTGCCAGATGGTTCATTGAGAACATGACCAAGTCTGTCATGTCAACATTCAATGACATACAAACATAAAAAGAATCAATTTTATTTATTTAAATTGAGGTTACATTGAATTTGTAAAAACTTTCTGTCTTATAGCTCTTTCCTACATAGTTTTTACACTGAGTTACACTATTTTTCTCAGATTCATAAAAACCCTTATCATCTAATATACTACAACATACAAGAATTTTACAGATGTCCGGAACATGAACAATTTTCTTCAATGTGAGAGTTTTGTCAAAAAATGAGCTTCAGCCCAACTTTGTCTTTTTCCGCAACCTGTGCTGCGGACAAGTTACTGATAGGCACATTTTTGTGTCTAAATTGCGCCCGAATATCTGCTTCAATAGTACTCGATTTTACACTTATTATATCTTTTTATGTCTTTGTAGGTATTTTTGAGAAATAAACATTTGCGAAAAAATTGGCTCGAAAAGTGTTAAAGGCACCCGGGAAAAGTGATAAAGGCACCCACATTTTGGATTGGGGGCACCCCTTCTTTGAATTTTGGAACCGAAAATGGCGGAAAATTTTGCTTCACGAAGAGAAGATTGCTATGAACATGTTTTACGTGATTCTTGGGATTTTTGGACTTTTAATTTAACCCAAAAGCAAGTAGAGATGAAAACAAGATTAAACACGTGAAGAAACAGAGATTAAAGCCGGAAAAACTGCTTCAAATCCGATTTGTAGCCGGAAAATGATATTCACGTTGTGGAGATTTAGAATAAG
Organism: Papaver californicum; assembly: GCA_023531435.1. Classification (NCBI taxonomy): domain Eukaryota; kingdom Viridiplantae; phylum Streptophyta; class Magnoliopsida; order Ranunculales; family Papaveraceae; genus Papaver; species Papaver californicum. The sequence continues at coordinate 5,044,246 of JAJJMC010029624.1, forward strand.
ATTTGGATAAGTTTTAAAGATTTCTATTGGGATTAGAACACTTCCTAGGGTTTTTATACCCTATAAATACCAAGATAAGTGAAGAGAAAGGGACACACAAGCTCAGAGATCATCACCGAAGAAAACAGAGAATTCCGGCCGACTGTTCTTGCCGCAGCTCAACGGAGAAGACGAACAAGCAACGTTTACAATTGTTGTTGTTCCTGTTTCTTCTTCTCTTTTCTTTCCTGTTGCTTATTTCTTCTTGTAACGGCTGAACCCTGTTCTGGAATGCATATACGCGTCTCTGTTCAGCTGTGTTACATCTATTTCACCTTTGGAGCAATGAAAGATTATTTTGAGCATATTTTCTCTACCATAAGATAATCACCATCACTGGGATGACGGAGGAAGCTTTTTCTCTAATAATTAAGTGGTATATATTTAATTAATTTATTTATACAATTTATTTATGATTAATTTCCTTGATTGAAAATTGATTTAAAAGATTTTTATTAAGCAATTGTGATTCCGTTAGATGGTGCATGCCTCGGATTAGGTCCCTAGATAATCCATGCTTGTGTTATACAGTTGTTGTTTTGAAAATCTATTTTTACAATGCTTTAGAATCAAAATAAAATGTTTTAATTGCATGATTAAAATTACTATCACTCGATTTATTGGTTAAAAGTGGAATCCTGAATCCTAGTTCTTCCCCATATTTTTTAAAAAGTCATCTTTATTTTAATCTATTTTATTTTCTTTAATTAAAATTATGTCTGAAATTAAATCTTCACAAGTCTGAGAATCGAATCTATTTTACCACTATATTTTATCACATCAGTTACCCATATAGAGCTTTTGTCCTTCCCCTACCTTCTGATAGGAGGTGAACACATCTTTTTTTCCGCGGACATGCTTGGTAGCACCAGAGTCTACCCACCAGTCTCTCACATTGGTTATCAATTTGACTTCAGACATTGTACGAAAAAACTTGTTCTTTTGATTTTTCATAATAATTTAGCATTATTTTATTTTATTTCTCTATAAATAAAATCCTTACGATTTCTACAAAATATTGCCTAATTATATATAATTTATTTATAATCAAATGATCAACACCCACGCATGCTCATGTAAAATCATTTTAGTGCATGATAACTACGTTTTATTATGCGTATAATAATTGTCTTGATTTTATGCATTAAATTTAGTGAATAAATTATAGTGCACAATTATGTTTCATCAAACGTGACCTACGGTTGTTTAAATTAAGTGTATTAACCGTTTTAATAATTTCAAGACATCATGCATGCGATTCGTATATTAAAATATATTATGATTATAATTAATAAATCATACTTGTATGATTTTCGTTGCAGTCGCTACCACCATTTGAGCAATAGAAGTTGCCCTTTTATCCATGGACTCTCCATCAAATCCCTTCCGAAGAATGGAATTGGCGCAAAACCATATCATCAGCTAGAATGCACCCAAGACCACCAGAAGCAAATAACCCAGATTCACAATTAACCACGAATTGAACACCTTCCCTCTGACGAGAACGAAGGAAACAAACAAGCCCCGGATGACCACCTTTCTAGGACTTTAAATCCGAGCCCAACCCAAATTAAGTGTCCAAGTCCATTTAGTCATCCCTTATAATTTTGTTGAGCATAATTAGTAGAGATGAAAGAAACTCTAGATAAGCATGTGAGTCACATGTGTGACATGTGAATGAAGGGCAAAAAGGTCTTTTCGCAGTTTTTCTTTTAACCCTAGCAATCAACCTTCTTTTAAGGGAAAGATTTATGTCACAATCATATTCTCTTTTTCTTTCAACATGCTTGGCCACAACCACCTCACCTTCATACACAGGTCCTAAATTTTCATCAGGTTTCATTCTTGAATCAAGTATGTATTCTTCACCATCAAGGATAGGTTCTCTGTCATTCATGCTTGAGTTGACACTAGTAGTTGCAGACGGACCAAGAATCACAGTTGTGTCGCAAACACTATGGTGACCTGCTTCGTCAAGATGCAATGAACATCCAGATTCATCCATCGGGAATATATATTGAGCTTTTTGGCTCCCTCCTGACCCACTTATTTGGTCTTTAAATGCTGGAATCACCATCAATCATGCATGGCATTAGTGGCAGACAAAACGACATCAGTTCACTTCCAGTTATGGGGTACTGAATGTGACGCGTTCGAACCTGGTGATATAATCCGTCTTACTAACGGCATTTTCTCTTCTTACAATCTTTAGCTTCCTGATACTGTTAATGATCTTTAAACCATAAACACGATAACCCATTGCCATGGAAGAAGAGATGGATGGACATCTCACGGGTTCCCGAACTGAAAAAATGAATCTGTAAGTTGGGGAAAGTCTAGACCGGAACTGTCATAGTAATTTTTCTTCACACGATCACATACCACAATCCATTCTCTAATGCGACTCTGTTTTATCCCTATCAGCCATTAATGGAGTCATCATCATCTTCGAAAACAAGAACCAAAACCCAAAAATGTAACCCTAATAAACCCAATGAAGACATTCTTCCTGGAAATGTTCTCAACTGTCGTCGAATCAAAGATGGTATTTTTTTTTTTTATCTGACCAAGATCATTCAGAAAGGGGATTTGATTGGTGGAGGAGTTGGTGATTTCGAGTATTATGTGGATTTGGAAAAATATCAGATATTGGAATAATATGATTATACTGGATATTATTTTCTTCGTTGAAAAAATTAAACCCTTTGTTTAATAATAACAAATTTCTTCAACCCATGAATTATTTTTCGTTTCCATTGTTACAGCAAAATAAAATATCGAGTTAAGATTGTTGGAGCGACCCTGTAACAATAAACCAACCAAACAGAAGCTTGAAAATAGTTAAGGGTTAGAAGAAACAGCAGCAGACTTCATACAAACACAAACACAGGAAGATGGAGTCGCATGTTCAATAGACTGCCCTTAACTCGATATTTGTCGGGTACACCTCTAGAAAGAGTGTTGCTATACCCCTATGTGGACAAATCGAATCAAGGATAAAACCACCTGATACCAACCCAGCTAGCAAAAACTCGTTGGCCCGTTGCGAACTTAACAGCAGAATAATTTAGAAAAATAAATCTACGTGCGCAAACAAAGCGAGAAGAGGGGAAAATTCGTCAGGATAGTAGCTGCGATTGGGGTAAGGAAAAATGAAATCCTTTTTCTGCTTTTATAGAAAAATTTGAGAGAGGAGAATTAAATTGTATTTATAAAAAAAAAAATTATTTAATTTAAATAAATTCTCATAAATAATGAAATAGATTTTAATATCAATAAATTCCCATAAATAATAAAACGGTTTTTAATATCAATAAATTCCCATAAATAATAAAACGGTAAAATATTTATTATAGGAATTTAAAATAAAAAAATTATTAAGTCTTGATAGGCACACGCTGGCACACGCTGCGCACACGTCGAGCTCACGTCGGGCACTCGTCGGGCACATGCCAGCTCACGCAAAAATACACGCAAGCATACGCAAGCTCCGTAAGTCAGCGGCGCGCGTGCTTCGGTGCGAAGCACCGCACATGTGTGAGTTCGCCCACTAGCCCATTCCCTTAGTCCATATCCAACACACAAGTTCTTTCCCTTAGGTGCAACCTTTGTGGTAATATGGATAGACTTCATCCTTGGTTTATCCCATGTGGGACAAACCAAAGGTTTCTCATTCACATAGAAGTGAAAAGTGGATTTGTTATTTCCACCCACAATATAGGCTAGTGACCCTTTGGTCCCATCAAGATAATTTTGGTAACAAAACAGTTTTTTTATAAATAAGCAATAAATTCACTTTTAATTCTAAAAGAAAGAATCTACAAAAATGAAAGAGCTATTATACAGTTATTTACTCTACGGTATATATAAGTAGAGTTCCATTATAATAGATTTGGTTTCAAAAATAATCGTAAACGTGTTACTACATCAATTTAATAAAAGATGTCACATAGTACAACACTTGAAATATATCGTCCATATTGGTGGTTATATAGATAATATATTTTACAAATTAAAATTCTGTGAAATAGCTCGTGAATCATTGTAGATCGATCCATATTACAGTATTATCTCACATTTAAGAGACATAACTTCCCGTTTTGATGAATATGTCGAATTGGTGATGAGTGAAGTTGAACAACGATTTTCCTATTTTCGTTTTTTAAATATGATATTTATGCGAAATTCAGAAAAAACGTTCTACTTGATCAGTCATTATTAATATGCTTAGTAACAATAAGCACGGTTAAAAAATAATTTTAATATATGGGGACCTTTTAAATATGCATCATCTACAATGATAATTATAAATAGACATTATGCAATGTTAGAAAACCTAGCAAACGACCCTCTGAATAGCTTGTGCCGATCAGGCACAGGTGATATCCTAGTTTATATATATATATTTCAATTCCTATAATCAAAATAATTTAATATATCCTACAAAAATCAGTTCCTCACGATCGCTTTTTCCGATGTTTGTGAAGTCAGGATAATTAGGATCTCAAGATGCAGTTATCCATATGGGAAAAGATGATAATCGATGGTGGGTGTTGAGATCTGATTAAAAATCACTGGATTTTCACCAATAAGTTATTATTTTCTTCTTTACTTATCTAAAGACTTAGAGGCCTAGACAAATAAAGCTCCCATGTTGAACAGTGAGGAAACCCTCGTTTCCTATTGGTTGAAATAAGGCTTTTGTGTCTTTTGTGAAATGAGAATTTTAGTGAGGACACTTGCCAACGTATGATTGGCTTAAAAAAATTAGGGAAAAAAAAAGAGAGAAACGCTGCCTTACTGTGTTTTAAACTATAGACATCAAAACCAAATTCAATTTGGAATTCGTTAGTATTAAACCTACCATATTCACAAACTTTGACTACGTTAGGAAACCAAAAAAAAAGGTGTCTAACCGTGCCATCACGATTCGCCCCGCCACACCAAATAAAAAATTGAAGGTAACCGTGATGAAAATTTAAATATACCCGGCACGTAGCACAGGCATAAATCTAGTAATAAACTTATAAAAGATAGGTTTGTAGTCTCACAACCGTGTAAACTAGAGTAAATTTTCTTCTTATTTATAGAACAAAGATTACAAGATAAGGAAGAAAGCAGTCAATATTAATCTACATTACCTAGAAGATTTACATAAGGTTTACAAAATATACGATAAGTTATGACTAACTAATGGTTACAACAACTTGAAGAAGTAGTCAATATGTACGAGTTATGCGCCTTAAGCTTGACCTGTGTCCAGTTGTGGCATTGACTACTATAACTGCCAATACCCCCCTCAAATTGGAGGGGAAAGAGGAGCAGGCTTGACGCGCAACTTGCTAACAAGACGTTGAAACTGATCGGCTCTGAATGGCTTTGTGAAATGTCTACAAGCTGAGCTAAAGAAGGAATGTGAGTGCGTTTGATGAGACCAACTAGTGCTTTTTCACGAACGAAAATAACAATCAATGTCGATATGTTTAGTGCGTTCATGAAAAACTGGATTTTCAGAAATGTGAATGGAAGCCTGGTTGTCGCAATAAACCGGAATTGGCTTTGGGACTGAAATTTTAGAATCAATGAAAAGAAAGTTTAGCCATTGTAATTCAGAAGTAAGTTTGGCAATAACTTGATATTCTTCCTCAACAGGAGATAGAGATACAATAGGTTGTTTCTTGGATTTCCAAAAGAGTCAGTGTATCCGGTTAGGGATAGAGCTAATAGCAGGCACAAATATTCCATGACAAATAGTACCTTTTAGGTAGCGAACAACCCGATAGGCATCCTCCAAATGAGTCGAGCACGGTTGTGTATAAATTTTCTTAGGTAATTGAATGAGTAAGTGATATCTGGTCCTGTAACCGTGAGGTAGAGAAAATGACCATTAGACGGCGATATATTCCAGGTCAGGGAATGGATCCCCAGCAGTAGGAAGTAGCTTGAGAAGTTACTTCATTGGAAAAGGAGAAATTTTAGCACCAGAGAGACCGGTGTAAGCTAGGATATATACTTACGTTAGCAAAGAAAAATTCCCTTGGGAGACCGAGAAATTTCGATGCCAAGGAAATATTGCAAACGACCAAGATTTTTGAGATAAAAATGGGATTCGAGTTTAAGCCGCAGATTTTGTATATCAGAACCATTGTTACTAGTAATAATGATGTCATCAACATAGACTAGGAAATAAAGAGAAATGTTATGAGAATGAAAGCTAAAAAGAGAATAGTCGACACGAGATTACTTAAAACCTTCGTCTAAAAGAGCACTTGAAAATTTAGCGAACCATTGGCGAGAAGCTTGTTTAAGGCCATATAAAGATTTGTTTAATTTATAAAAACGAGTATCTCCTTTGGTTTTAAAACCAGGAGGAAGTTGTATGTAAATTTCTTCAGCAAGGTCACCCTGTAAGAACGCATTATTTACATCCAATTGATGAAGGGACCAGTTGTTAACAACAGCTAAAGATAATAGGACACGAACTATGACTAATTTTGCAACCAGAACAAAGGTATCATGATAGTTAATACCTTCTTGTTTTGTGTATCCTTTCACATAACGTTCAACAGTACCATCAGCTCAAAGTTTTTTTTATATACCCACTTACAACCGATAACAGATTTCCCAGGTGGGATATCGGTGATAGTAAATGTACCATTTGATTTGAGAGCCATAACTTCTTTAGCCATTGCATAACGCCAAATTGGAGTTTTCATAGCCTCTTTAAAATTACGTGGTTCCTTAGACGTAATTACCGTAGAGATAAATGCCCGATATTGCGGGTTAAATTGAGAAAAGGATAAATAATTATTAAGGGGATACTACGAACTAGAGGTGCATTTCTTTGCTGAGCAAATAAAGTCCCCTAAATTATGAGGAGGGTGTCGCTCTCGATTTGAGCGTCGCAGAGATGGCTCTATCCCATTTGGTAAGATATCAGTAGGATTAGAATTAGATAAGTCACCCTCTGAAGTGGAAGGAGGTGGATGCGTCATAGGAGGATTAGCAATTGCTCTAAACGGATAAGAGGGAATAAAATCCAAAGATGGATTAATAGTTGATGATTCAAAAGTGGATATAAATGGTGATACAGTAGAGGATGGGTTTGGTGACGTGGTAGTGGATGGTGAATTGAAAGAAGCTAAAGGTAACTGTTCAAAGAAAATGTCATTTTCCAAAGAATGGGAAATTGCATTGTCAGGTGAAGGTTTAACATCCTTAAAAGGGAATAGATGTTCATGAAAAACAACATCACGAGATACAAATGTAGTCTTTGTTTCAAAATCCAAAATTGTATATCCTTTGTGGTTGTAAGGATAACCTAAAAATACACCATGCCTTGCTCGTTGATCGAATTTAGAAATGATTTTTGTATTTCGAGCATAGCACAAACATCCAAAGATGAGAAGATGGCGATAGTTAGGTGCAACACCGAGTAGAACTTCATGAGGAGTCTTATGTGATAAGATATGAGTTGGAATTTTGTTTATAAGATAAGTTGTCGCTAGTATACATTCACCACAGTAATTAATGGGTAAATTTGCTCGAAAACGCAATGCTCTACTCACACCAAGTAAGTGGCAATGTTTACGTTTGACAACCCCTTTCGTTGAAGAGTGTAAACATAACTACGTTGATGATGAATACCATATTCATTAAACTACGTTTGAATATCACGTGCAATGTAATTAATTTCGGATTTCGGTCTCGTCTTGGCCGGGACCTTGACACTTTAATAACAATATCTCGGGGAGATTATCGGTGAAATATCGGGAGTCCCAAATCTTATATCCAAATTTTATACATGTGAATGCCAAGAATTAACTATATTTTTGTTGATTTATTACCAAGAATCTTAACAACCATACTTTAAGAAGAGATCATATTAGTATATTACAATTCTAAGTTCAAAGTTCTAAAAATCTAGATTAAACAACAAGCATATACCTTGAATATCGGGCGAATCACGGCTGCATCGGCCGATACGACGATATTTAAAAATTCGTCGCGCTCTTGAAGCGATACCTTGAATATCGCCGTTATCGCGGTCGTAACGGCCGATATTGACCACATAGATCACGTGATAGAAATCCTGGGTATTATCATATTGGATGCTCTGTAATACAGGTAGAAAAGGGATAGAGTTGCCATTAGATATATGACTGATTTTTTTAGAATAGTGAGTAATAACAAAATTAGAGAAATACTTCATAAATTTAAAGGTCTCGGCTTTTGTATGCATAAGGTAACCTATATGCATCGAGAAAAATCATCTACGACTGTAAGAAAATACTTTGCACTAAAAAAGGATGGTGTCGCAAAGGGACCCCAGATATCACAGTGAATAAGTTCAAAACAACATTTAGAAGAAATACAATTTCGATTTAATGGTAATCTAGTTTGTTTTTCCAAATGGTATACATCGCAAGCATTAGAAGAACTTGAACTAATATAATCAAAAGACCTACATAAAAATCTAAAACGATCAAGGCTTGGATGACCAAGTCAACAATGCCAAACATCTAATGGCGTTTTATTGAAATTGAAAAGAGCTTTGTGCGATGGTGCCGATCCAGCAGAAACATGAAGCTGATAAAGTCCTGAGATATGATTACCCCAACCAATCACTTGATTCGTGAGTGGTTCCTGAAATATACAATGATTGGGAGTCAGAAGAGTGACGCAATTTAGAGCGCGTGAAAGTTGACTCACGGATAGTAAATTAAATTTAAAATGAGGGATATGATAAACATTAGAAAGTTTTAGAGTTGATAAGAATACAACTTCATCAATGTTTTAACAATAGCAAGAGAGCCATCAGGCAATTGCATTTGGATTAAGTTGCTAACATGAGAATAACAAGTAAAAAATGACAATGAATTACAAATGTGGTGAGTAGTACCACTGTCAATAAACCAAGGAGAAAAAAAGTAAGTATTAAGTATCTTACTAGCTAGAAGATTAACTCGTAATTCCATAGGAGTACCCTCTGTGGGAGGATTGAGAAGAGTGAGGAGATGAGCATATTGATCTTCCGAAAGAGACGAGATAGCCCGAATTGGTTGAGCAATGACATTGTTTGCAGTAGTTGGCGTGTTGGTGGAAGCAGATGGGTAGCCATGTAAACGATAACACTTCTCACGAACATGTCAATGGCGATTGCAGTGATTACAATAGGGTCGAGGGCGTTTATTCTGACTTGCAGAATAGCGAGAAGACGAAGCTCCATTGCGATCAACATTAATGGAAGCAAAATCAATGGTAGGAACAGGAGAAACATTGATGTTCTATTGTTCTTCCTCTTGTTGGACCAAATTAAAGATGTGTATTGCAGTAGGAAAAGGATCCATCAAAAGTATTTGATTCCTTAAGTCCTTGAAGGAACTCCATAGCACAATCACATTCGGTCCATCAACGACTTACCAGCTCCACATATGCAAGGTTCAGATGGAGCAAGGGAATCAAACTGATCCTATAGAGCTTTGATTATTTTTATAATAAACAAAAATAGAAAGAGCCTCTTGCCGGAAAGCAGCAATGGCATTCTTCAACTGAAATAGCTTTGGAACATTAGTATAGGAGAAACGTACCTTGAGATTATTCCAAACATCATAAGAGGAATAAACATACAAACAACTCGCACGAATTTCAGGGTGTACGAAGTTGAGTAACCAACTGGCTACTAAGTCATCACATCTTTTCCAACAGTTGTATGCTAGAGTTTCTGTTGGAGCAACAAGAGAACCATCGACAAACCTAAGTTTGCCTTTGGCATTCATAGCTTTAGTAATCCCTCGTACCCAACTACCATAGTTATCACATTGAAGAAGAGGGGAAAATAAAATTATCGTTGGATTGTCAGACGGATTGATAAAATAGAGATCTGAAACCAATGATTTGGGTTGTGTAGTCTGTAAAGGATTCAATTGATTGAGGATTTGATTGAGGAGTTGATTGGCTAGGTTCTTTAGCCATTGTGAAGAGGTAAAGAAAGGTTTCCTGATATCTAAAGGATGATAGCATAATAAACTTATAGAAGATAGGTTTGTAGTCTCACAACTGTGTAGATTAGAATAGATTTTCTTCTTATTTATAGAACAGAGATTACAAGATAAGGAAGAAAGCAGTCAATCCTAATCCACATTAACTAGAAGATTTGCATAAGGTTTACAAAATATACGATAAGTTATGACTAACTAATGGTTACAACAACTTGAAGAAGTAGCCAATGTGAGCGAGTTATGCGAGATTGACCTGTGTGTAGCTGTGGCAGTGACTACTATAACTGCCAATATCTTATTTGTTAAAAATAGAAAAATAGTTAATTATGTTATGAAATAAGTATTAGGTGGATTTATACCAGACTTACATCATAAACTTTTCATCTCCTCTTCTCCTCTTCATTTCCCCCATTATTTTGTAACCACCACCACTAGTAATAATGAGTGCATGCCTTTAATTCCATTGTAAATGCTCATCTTCTTCTCCTTACAAATAGAGAGCATTTCCTTTGTAATCTCACATCAGAAGTAAATTTTCTTCTTCTTTCTCTCTACTCTTTTATCTCTTTATCATTTACAACATATTATCACTCACGTTGCTCTGCCAACTACTCGGTAATTTTTTTTCTTGTTCTCTAAATCATAGTTTTATTTTGATCTTTCTTTTGTATAAGTTGTTTTAAAAAAAAATTATTTATTGGTTTGATTGTTTTATAATCAAATCAGTATATAAAGAAGCTTGATATAGGGGCTCCAAAATCCTGGAAGGGCTCCTATAATAAGACGAAATAGAGACATTTTGAAGTAAAACTCAAAAACCCCTTATCCATAATATTTTTACAATGCTTAAACCACCCCTGATTAGTTAATCTTAATTACAATAATTAATTAATAAATTAAGCTAATCATGATTAATTAAACATAATCTTGTACTTAAAAAAATGAATTCAATTTTTTTTTTTTTTGAATTTGTGTTTTGTGGGAAGAAAAACTAGATGAAATTTAAGAAAATTTTGTCGTTTTTTTTTAACCCTAGATTTTGATTCAATAAACCATAGTAGCATTGCGTATACCTCTAGCTTAAACTCTTGATCTTTTTATGGCTCAAATTTGATGAAATCATGATTTGAAAGATGGATTTTTTGTTATTCAGAGAAATTTACGGTTGGGTTTCATGTCGAACCCAACCGTAACCCTAAGAACACCGAAGAACACCATTTTTGCCCAGATTTACGGTTGGGTTTTCAACCAAACCCAACCGTAACTTGAAGAACAATGATGAACACCATTTTTTCCCAAATTTACGGTTGGGTTTGTTTAATAACCCAACCGTAATATGAAGAACAAACCTTGCCCAGATTTACGGTTAGGTTTTCAACCAAACCTAACCATAAAAAATCTTTAAACCCCAATCGTAAAATTAGATAAATATATTTTAAGATTTTTTCATTTCTATCTTGTAGAGAATTGAAAGACGAAGCTAACCCAAAAAAATGAGGTCAATCGGACATCGTATGAATGAGTTATGATCAAAACGGTGAAATCTATTTGTATCCATGAATCGTTACGGTTGGGTTCGCCAATAAACCCAACCGTAAATCTGAGATTTTTGGGCTTCATTGAGCCCAAATTTACGGTTGGGTTTATTGGCGAACCCAACCGTAAATATTCCTGAATACAAATAGATTTCACCGTTTTGATCATAACTCATTCATACGATGTCCGATTGACCTCATTTTTTTTGGGTTAGCTTCGTCTTTCAATTATCTACAAGATAGAAATAAAAAATCTTAAAATCTATTTATCTAATTTTACTATTGAGGTTTAAAGATTAGTTACGGTTGGGTTTGGTTGAAAACCTAACCGTAAATCTTAATTGAATCTTTATCTCCTACATTTGAAGTTACGGTTGGGTTTGTTTAATAACTCAATCGTAATATGAAGAACAAACCAGTTACGGTTGGGTTTCCATTCGAACCCAACCGTAAATTCAATCTGTAACCTTAAATCTTCATTAATTTGTTTAGTTTTATCCGGATTGTCATCACTACTACTCTTTACACATTTATTAGTATTCTTCATCACGAAATTGGGAATTTAATCGACGACGAAATTTTGATTCGATGAAGAAATTTGATTAAAATGGAGAAGAAGAAGATATGGAGGAGAGGAAAAGATTTTAATTAGAGGATAAATTTATCTTTTTTTATTGGGTAAAGGATAAAATAGACATTTAACTTTACCCCTAGAACATTCCTTAACAAAAAATTAGGTCACCTCGTCTCCTAGGGGAGCCCCTCCAGGATAGTAGAGTCCCTGTATCAGGTTTCTATATAAAGAACATATACATAATATCTAATCAAATAGACTAGTATCACCGATGAAAGGTTAATATTATAAAAACCTATTTTTATCTGTTTTTAATTATTATGCCCAGAAGTACTGTGTAGTGTGTACTAATGATGGGATTGATTCGTAAAGGACCAATGAGGATTTCTGTTTTTCACATATTTCATTAACTGTATACTTCACCTTTTCATATTCAGTGAAAGTGAGTGATGTGTATTGGAATTGCAAATTATTACTATTATATTTTTTTTTATACATAAAGCTTTTGTATCTGTTTCTGTATAGTACCATGAGGGATGTATCTATATATAAGATACTACTTTACGTACATATGTCACAAAACTTTAGATTGGGAATCTGTGAAGTTTAATTATCTTAGGATCTGTATACATGTCATATATATACTGTTTTACAATGGGATCCTGTTAACTTTTGTTGGGTCCTTTTGTTGGGTCCTTTTCGTTTTTTGTCTTTCTCAAATAAATTGTTTTTACTCTCATACTTATATGGAAAAATATATGGAATAAATTGTTTTTACTCTCATACTTATATGGAAAAATATCATATATTTGGATGCCGCATCGAGAATACAGTAAAACCTTTATAAATTAATACTCGATAAATTAATAACCTCGATAAAATTAATAATTTGTCCAGTCCTGACTTGGGATCAGTATAAAATTGGACCCCAATCGATAAAATAATAAGATAATAACTTTTTTGAAATCCCAGTGTATATATATTGGTCCAATGAAACTATAAATTAATAATTACAAAAAGATTCCAAATTTTAAGATTGTCTAGTAAAAAATGAATTTATTTATAGTCATTTGTTTTTTGTTGAACTTCAAATCTATATTAAGTTCATCTTTAAATCTCCTCATTGCACTTAAGAGTTGGGGCATTGTCTTCTCGTATTGCAACAAAAAGTTGTGAAGAGTTGTTGCCGCTTGCAATGCTTCTTTCCGAGTGACCGGTTCCAAAGCTATTGAATCATCCTCAACTTCGTCATCGACCGGATTTTGAATGGTATCCGCCACAATTTCTTCAATGCTTTGAACCTCGTAACATTCATTATTTTCACCAGGATAATCTAGCAATTTTGATACCATGCCTTAACTTAAATTTCTCAAGCCATCCTTGTGAAAGTTTATGCTCTGAAGAATCCTGTGGATACAAAAGCTTCAGCGCCTCAACCGCCTTCTCTATGATTAGCTCTCCTATTATATTCACACGCTCTTGATGTTGGAGAAACCATTCATAAACAACTTTCTCCATGTCCAGGTACATGGCTGGTTTGTGACGCTTGGAAGATCCACCTTTGTCAAAGTCAGCTGATAGGAACTCTGATGATCGCTTGAGAGTGTTTGATATTGTTCCTTGACTAACTTTCAAATTGAAAGTTTTGTCAACCCACTGCACCAAATCTTGTTGAGTGCATCCTTGGTGATCTCTCTTATACTCGCATAACAATTTTCGTTGTTGATCGGTCATTATTGATTTTTGAACACCTTTTAGTTTAGGAGCCATAGTTGATGTGATTTTAAAAAATTTCAATGGACATTTTATAGTGATCAATTTCTAACCATGTTTAATGTACTGCGTTGGTACCATGGACCAACTTTTTGGTACCATGAACTAACTTTTTACTTATTCAAAAACAATGAACTTGACAAATTCAATTAATTTGTGAATGTACATTCATAAAATGTGTCTTGGAACTTGTTTTTGTAATTTATTTTTCATCTCTAACTAATATACATTGTAACTAGTACATTGGACTTGGAAATTTAAAGGTAATACGTAAAACCTCTTTAAATTAATAAATTATTAATTTTTCGATATAATAATATCTCACTAAATTAATAAAATATCCCGGTCCCAACATTATTAATTTATAGAGGTTTTACTACTCTACAAAAAAGAATTTATAAAAAAATATCCCACTGTTACTATTTCCATCCAGATAGTCAATATTATTAGATTGACTGGTCAATATCTCCTCTGATGAGATATCATGGATAGGTATAATTACCTAGATGACCTTATTCTCCAAAAAACACGTGTATATTATCTAGGTCTTCTAACTCTTCTCTCATGCTTCAATTTTTTTTATATAGGTCTTCTCTAATTATTGTCGGCCTTCATCTTCTTCTTCTTCTTCTCTTCATAACTAGATGAATCGAGTCTTCTTCTTCTTCTCTTTATAACAAGATGCAGCGAGTTTGAGAGATTCATAGAAGCACAAAGTTGTCTTCTTCATTAGCTCGAGATGATGATCGCTTACAGTTTAGGTGTGTGATGATTATGACGAGTTAAAAGAAGCAAGAGGTGAGTTTGTTGGTGATTTAAAGAAGAAGAATGGAGCAGTTGAATTTAGGGTTTCCTTTCGTTAAATAAGTAAATCAGAGCTATATACACTACAAACAAGTAAGTAAAATCAAACCCACACTTTCTTTTTGCCCAAATTACATGCTTAATTGTGTTAGTTTGATAATCGGCTGAAATTTTATTTCTAGGGTTCATAAAAATTAGGGATTTTCTATTTCGTATATAAATTAGGGTTTATAATTGAAATTGAATGTATTAATAATATGTTTATGACCTTTGGGTTATTTTGAATGATTAATCTGATGATGAAATGAAAATTTATTTACAGGGTTCATAAGAATTAGGGATTTTTCTGTTTTGTATATAGATTGGAAATTATAATAGAAATTAAATGTAGTATTAACAAGTTTAGTTAATTCTGAATGATTGATTTAATTTAAATATGGTTCAATTAGGATTTTCACATTTGGGGAAATATTGAAAATAAGGGTTTTAATGACTGAAATGAGAGTAATTATGTCATGAATGATTAAAATTGATGCCTTTGAACATGATATGAACTGTGTTCAATTGATCTCTTGTTTGTTATACTAGAAATGTAATTATGAATGGTTGTAATTGATATTCTCAATACATATTATATTACATTCTTACTTCTAGTCTGCAGCTCCCTTTGTTCATTCAGTGTTTTTGGTCTTGGTTCCTGTTCAATCTTTTATTGTTGGTTGTATTGGTGTATTGTGCATATGTGCTATTACATGTACTACTGCCTTTTCTACTCTTTTTTTTCCAGTTCATCTTAGCCACTTAGTGTTGTACGTTTTACTTTTTTTTCTTCTGTATGTCGGCTTTCCAAATGCTTTGTATTTTATTCTCGCCACTTTGTGGTTCACTTTCTTCTTTACGCGCTTGCACTTTCATTTAGTTATATGGTGCAGTTTTTGCTCTCTAGATGTGTGCACAACTTTTTATTGCAATAAATGCATGAGTTTACTTTTGATTTTACTATAAATTCATGTTTTCATGTCATTTGCGTGCTTTGCTCACTATTGATACTGGTTTAGTCATATTATAAATATCTTGGATCATATTTAATTTCTCATGTCTTGTGCGTCTGGTGGCTGCACTCAGTTATTCACATTTCATAACTGTCGTTGTTATGGTTGTTACATTTTTCATTTTTATCTCCATTTTCTATTTTTATCACTTTTCAGTCTACAATATGCAATTGTTATGCATATCATGTGGAAAATTTTGTGTTAGTCTTTTCGTTTCATGTGTTTACTTCGAATTTATGAATTAGGCCTGTATTTTTTTAGAAAATCACATTACACTCCATTGCAGTGTGATTAGCTTGGGATGGTTTTATTGTGTTTTTTTTATTTCGCAGTTTTTTTTTATTGTATCAGATGAAGATGGTGAATTCACAACTTACACATTTCTGGTCATTTCTTTTTCTTTCAAAAATTAGATTTTTAAGACCCTAATGGTAACAGATGGTGTTTTTTTTTGTTTGCAGAGGATGATGGGTCTGCAGATGACATGAATGGGTATGCAGGTGAAATGAATGGGTCAGCAGATGTTGTTGGCAATGCAGAATGAAGAAATATTCCTGAATATACTCCTGGTGAATTCTGTAAACGAATGGCTTTTGAAGATAAGGAGGCTTTGTCAAAGCATTTAAGGATTTATTTTTTTCTTTCTTTATGAATTGTGGTGTGTTTTGTTTGAAGTGTCAGTCGATTTTATGTTGGTTAGGACAATACTGTGGTGGTTATTTTATGATGGTATTTCTAATGTTGTTTCATGTATTGGTAGTGATGTTAACTCTCTTTTTTTAGAGAAAAACCTTGTAGTGATGATATCAATGGTGAATATTTTGTGAATTTAAATCTTGTAATTTCTGTTTTTTGATATACCAGATCTTGTGAATAGGACATGTATGTCATTTTAGAAAAAGATAGGGCAGATAAGGTCATCATACCAATTTCTATCCTCAGTCGTCCATCATCTTACACATACGTAGTAAAATCCTGTGGGAAGGGCATATTTATCTTTTTTTTTACACGTGTAACATCATACATGTGGTGATATTGATTGTTTAACTATTGTTAGATGGAAATAATAACGGTGGGGTATTTTTTCATAACTCTTTTTTATGGGGTATTTCTTAAAGGGCCATGTTAATATAGGGCATTTTCCTAAGTTCCCTATTTATATACCCAGATACTTTCGTTGATAGAAGATTGGGTACTTTTTCCAATCGTTTTTTTTTCTTCTATTCGTACCGGTACATAAGCGTAATTTTATTCAATTTTTTTTTATATATATATATATATTATTTTTTCTCTTCTTATGCACCGTCTGATCTATACTTTCAAATCAATTGAAAGTCAGTAGTTTCATTCAATCATTTATACATATATCTTGATACAACCTTTTGGTTGTCTAAAATAGCACTAATGCATATTTATATTTTTTTATTAATTGGTTATGCTATATTTAATAATTAATATTTTCTTTCTTTATTAATCTCAAACAATGTTAAATTTATCTAAGTTGGACTTTATGGCCTAGATATAACTGGAAAAAACTATTTGTCTTGGACTTTCGACGTTAAAGTGCACCTTAGTGCCAAATCTTTGGGAAACATAATTTTGCTTGGCAACAAAGAATCCCCTGAGGATCGCTCCAAGGCCTTGATATTTATTCGTCATCAACTTGACGAGGCTCTGAAGTCCCAGTATCTTACGGTTAAAGATCTGTACACTCTGTGGACAGAGCTAAAAGATCGCTTTGATCATCAGAAAACTATGATTCTCCCTCGTGCAAGGTATGAGTGGATGCATCTTCGTGTACAAGACTTCAAGAGTAAGTGCATACAATTCAGCACCTTTTCAAATTGTTTCTCGTTTAAGGTTATATGGAGAAACTGTGAAGGATTCTGACCTTCTAGAAAAAAAATATTCCCCTTTTCATGCATCAAATATATTGCTTCAACAGCAGTATCGAGAGAGAAACTTCACAAAGTATTCTGAGCTTATCTTTCCTATTGGTTGTTGAAAAAAACAACGAATTGTTGTTAAGGAATCATCAAAATCAACTTAATGGCTCAGCACTTGCTCCTGAATCGAATGCTACTATTTCTGAAAGTCGTGGTTGGTTAGGTCCTAAACACTTCAATAACAAAAAGCAGGGTGGTCATAACCCTCATCATCAGAAGGGGAAGAAAGAAAATATATTCCCTAAACAGAAAGGCAAAAGCTCTGAAAGCTATTCGAAAAAACACAATGAATCAGTATGTCATCGATGTGGTTTTTTAGGTCATTGGGAAAATATCTGTCGTACGCCTAAGCACCTTGTTGATCTTTACAAGGCTTCCATTCAAGCAAAAATAAATAATGTTGAAACAAACTTTTCCCAGTATAAGGTACAAACGGATCTTGCCTATCTTGATCTTAATGATTTCAAGTCTGATGGAAATAGCAATGAGTTTGAAGATGTTGATTCTTTTCTCAAGGATGTCTGAGTTTCTTTGATTCTTAGTTAGTTTTTCACTAGATTGAGTAGTATTTTCTTTCAAAAGTGACAATATTTGTCTTCTTTTATGTAGTTGTTTCCTTGTTTTAGCTAGTTGCTTATCAAGTATTTCAATTCATTCAGTTTGTTGAAATTTTCTTTAATAATAAAATTTGATTTAGTTTTTTTTAGAATTTTATTCTCTCAACTTATATTATTATTTATTGTTTTAAAGGAATATGGATTTTGCTAACGGAAAGTTTACAACAAACGATGAAGTTACATGTCTTGTGGATAGTGCCACGACACATACAATTCTTCGTGACAAACGATTTTTCTCCCATTTAACTTTAGTTGTGGCTACTGTTAGTACAATATCAAAGAGCTCTAATCTTATTGAGGGTTGTGGAAAAGTATTATTAATATTACCTAATAGTACAAATATCCATATTTATGATGCCTTATTTTCACCAAAGTCTAAAAGAAACTTGGTGAGTTTTAAAGACATTCGGCTTAATGGATATCATATTGAGACAACAAATGAGGCTAACAAAAAGTATTTATGTATTACTACTATTGTCTCTGGAAAGAAACATGTATTAGAAAAACTTCATGCCTTGTCTTCTGGGTTATATCATACTACCCTTATTGAATCACATCTTGTGAATCATTCGAAGACTTCTGATCCCAGTGTTTTCAAACTTTGGCATGACCGGTTAGGTCACCCGGGATCAACAATGATGCGTCGAGTTATAGAAAACTCGTATAGACATCCCCTAAAGAATCTAAAAGTCTTATCGACTATAGATTGTCCATGCAACGCTTGTTAGCAAGGAAAATTAATCAATAGACCATCTTTGATGAAAGTTGGTATTGAATCACCTAATTTTTTGCAACGATTTAAGGTGATATTTGTGGGCCCATTCATCCTTCTTGTGGACCATTTGTTATTTTATGGTTTTGATTGATGTTTCCACATGATGATCCCATGTTTGCCTACTTTCGACTCGTATTGTTGCATTTGCAAGACTTCTTGCACAAATTATTAGACTACGAGCTCAGTTTCCAGATTTTCCTATCAAAACTATTATCTTGATAATGGTTGTGAATTCACATCTAAAATATTTGATGAATATTGCATGTCGATTGGTATCGATGTTGAACAACCCGTTGCTCATGTGGTCACTCAAAATGGTCTAGCGGAATCTTTTATGAAGCGTTTACAATTGATTGCCCGACCTTTACTTTTAAGGTCTAAATTTCCATTTACAGGATGGGGTCATGCTATTTTACATGATGCAGCACTGGTCCGTATCAGACTAACCAGCTATCAAAAGTACTCACTTGTACAACTTGTACATGGGAATCAACCAAATATCTCCCATCTTTGAACTTTTGGTTGTGCAGTGTATGTTCTCACAACTCCACCTCAGAGAGAAAAAATGGATCCTCAACGTAGACTCGACATTTATGTTGGATATGAGTCTCCATCTATCATTCGATATTTAGAGCCTCAAGCAGGAGATGTCTTTAAGGCAAGATTTGTTGACTGCCAATTTGATGAGTCAAATTTCCCGTCGTTAGGGGAAGAAAAGCTAAAGCTTGAGAAAAGCCGTGAAATTTCATGGAATATGCCATCATTAGCCCATTTTGATCCTTGTATAAACTAATGTGCACTTAAGGTTCAAAGGATCATACATTTGAAAAAAATTATAAATAAAATGCCTGATGAATTTACTGATACGGGTAGGATAAGAAAATCACATATACCTGCTGCAACTACTCCAACGAGAGTAAGTATCCCAAATGGACATCATGATAACACAAATCAGTCGACGATACTCTTAAAGCGTGGAAGACATCTTGGTGCAAAAGATTCAGTTCCGCAGAAAAAGAGATTAGTAGTTGGCATTTCGAAAAAAGCTACTCTATCTGAAACATTGATTGATCAATCAAATATTGATGTACAAGTTTCACTTAAAGAGACACATGTACCTCAAAAAAATAAGACCTCTATAAACTATGTTGGTACAAAACTAAACTGGAATAGGAATACAATTATTCCTGATAGTAAATTTACTTTTACTGTTGATTTGGATGTCATAGAAAATATTGATGATCCCGAACTACAATCTGTAGATGAATGTCGACGTAAAAAATATTGGCCAATGTGGAGGGATGCAATCCAAGCATAGTTCAACTCATTGGAAAAACGTAAAGTTCTTGGTCCTGTTGTTGAAACTCCTGAAAATGTAAAAGTCGTCGGATACAAATGGGTATTCGTACGAAAGCGCAACGAGAAAAATAAAATTGTAAGATATGAATCTCGGCTCGTTGCACAAGGTTTTTCACAAAGACCTGGTATTGATTACCAAGATACTTATTCTCCGGTGATGGCAGCTTCAGAAAAGCTTGATATGCATCTTATGGATGTAGTAATCACAGCTTATCTTTATGGGTCACTTGATAGTGACATTTATATGAAAATTCCTGAAGGATTTTGTATACCTGAAGCAAACAATTCCAAACAACGAAGTGTATACTCAATAAAGCTTCAAAGAGCTTTATATGGACTAAAATAATCTGGGAGAATGTGGTATAATCGCCTCAGTGAATATTTGTTGAAAGAGGGATATACTAATAATGCTACTAGCTCATGTGTTTTCATTAAGAAATCCAATTCTGGATTTGCTATTATTGCAGTATACATTGATGATCTAAATCTCGTAGGGACTCTAGAAGAACTCACTGAAACCGCTGCTTATTTGAAAAAGGAATTTGAGATGAAAGATCTTGGTAAAACCAAGTATTGTCTTGGTTTACAAATTGAGCATGTCTCAAATGGGATATTTGTTCATCAATCTACTTATAAAGAAAAAGTCTTAAAATGCTTTTATATGGACAAAGCACATCTGTTGAGTTCCCCAATGGCCGTGAGATCACTTGATATAAATAAAGACCCCTTTCGCCCTAAAGAAGATGGTGAAGAAAATCTTGGTCCAGAAGTCCCATATTTAAGTGCAATTGGTGCTCTTATGTATCTTGCACATTGTACAAGGCCAGACATAGCCTTTTCAGTCAATCTGTTAGCTAGATACAGTTCTGCCAGAACTCAAAGACAATGGAATGGAGTCAAGCACTTATTTCGATATCTTAGCGGTACTATTGATTTGGGTTTATTTTATCCTTATGGATCTGGATCACAATACTCTATATCCTTAGTGATATCTTAGGTTTTAACGAGGCAGCATATGTGTATCCATAATACTCTATATGTTTTGTACTCTTTTTCCTTCGCCTAGGTTTTTCCCTTCGGTTTTTCCTATCAAGGTTTTAATGAGGCAATGTTAGTAGTGTGGTGTCATCCAAGGGAGAGTGTTAGTAAAATAAGTATTTGGTGGATTTACACCACACTTACACCATAAACTTTTCATCTCCTCTTCTCCTCTTCATTTCCCCAACTATTTTGTAACCACCATCACTAGTAATAATGGGTATGTGCCCTTAATTCCATTGTAAATGCTTATCTTCTTTTCCGCATAAATAGAGAGCATTTTCTTTGTAATCTCACATCAGAAATAAGAATTTTCTTCTTTCTCTCTACTCTTCTATCTCTTTATCTCTCACACAACAAATGAATCAATAAAACATAAGTATGAAGATTTTTTTTTTTAATTTGGTCAAAAAGGATTTTTGACGGTCAATTGCCAGCTTGTTTTAATAATTGGATACCAAAATCCAGTATTGGGTAACAAAGTTCAAAAAACACCAAAGTTGCACTACAAGTGTGGTATGAAGCGATCATTAACTAATTTTGCTCCCTTTCTTTCGAAAGAAAAAATGGAGTTGCTCCCACTTAGCTTACCATCGGGTTTCCGGCCCTCTAGGTTTCCGTCTTGTTTGATTAACACAAGTTTTTGGCTCTCTAATCGTCAAAGACTAATCTTACACACCAAAGAAAACACTCACTTCGAACCATATCCGAGATTTTGGGTAATATATTGCAGCAATTTGAGTTTCACTTGTTCAGTCAGTTATTTGCAATTTTCATGATATGTAAATGGTATCTTTTAATTGTGCAAGGAAGGAGAACATGACAATTACTGTCACAGAACAATAAATGAGCATCACTAAAAGTTTATTGCATTTACAAGCCAAAATTAGCATGATCATTTACATAGAACTATTAATGAGAAGTTGAGGTAAAAAAAACTTGAAATATGTACAACATTTGCAAGTGGTATTGGCTGGTTTGGGCGTTCATTCATACAAGTTATCACCATCATTATAAGTTGGTTTGGGAGTGCATCACACTAGTTTGATTGATCGAGGTGGTCTTCCAAACAGGGAGTACAATCACAATTATTATTCTCCAGAGAAGTAACAAAAATCACCATCTGCAAATCCCAGATGCTTCTGACCGTGAGTAAGCGATGGTCTCTTCATACTTGGAACCATATGCAAAACCCCACAGCTGTGTAAGACAAGTAGCAAGTTTGTGATTGAGGAGGTGGAACAGGGCTTTTAGAACCCGAAATACAACATACATTAACTTCATCATATAATCAAGGGTTTAGTTTGTACCTCAACTTCCTTTATTTCAAATTCTTCAGTGTATGCCAGACAAGGGTTCCCAAAAGTTTCAGAAATTGCACTTGAAAATAGAGGAGTGAAATAATAAGAAAAGGAAGACAAAATAAATTACTTAAACCAAGTTTGGGGAAAAGAAAGCATGAAAATGAGTATTAAGGGATGGGATATGAATCTCACAGATCTCCATCCAGATAGAGCGCAAAATGACCACCCCCTCCTAATGCTAAGAAGTCGGTCGAGCAGAGAGTAAAATAGCGATTTGCACCTGCATATTAATTTCTCAAAGTTAGGCCATCTTCCAATGTTTGCTTATCACAAGAAATACAACAGATGTTCATTTATTCTTAGTAAGTCGAAAAACCCTTATGAAAGTACACTCATAACCACAAACAAGCATAAAGATTTCACTTAGGATAATATGCTTATCAGTTGGTTACAGAGTTGACTTGATCGTCAGGGTTCTAATGAAGAACAGCAGAATTATAATGATGGCTTAGACACTAATTTTACAGTATTAGAGGTCAGCATGAATGAGTAGGTTGTAGTAAAGCTGAAACTTGAGAAGGTTACAGTGATCCTTTTAGTACGATATCTAATTAGCATGCTACTATATTTGCAGTTTTAGACATTGAGTTGTTTCCGAGAAGCTTAAATATTTAGTGCATGATCATTTATACCTGTAGCGCGATAAACAACTGCATTCCCTGAAGTGTTTGTGAAAACAAATGTGTTACTCGTCCCCTGTTTGCAATAGATTTTTTATACTAAGAAACAGAGAAAAATATTTGTAAGGGACCCAAACAAGCAAAAAATGAACTACAGGTGTGCTCACAGTACCTGATACTTTCTCTTATTGGTTGGTTTCAGTGGAGCCTCAACCAAGCCGCCAAATCTTGCACCTTTCTGATCACCAACAACCTATGGAAAAGAAACAATATTCTAGGTTAGAGGTCAGAATAAATCTTTACTGTCTTCCTGAGAGAGAGACAGAGAAAGACCAGCAGAGTAAAACCGGGGCAAATCATGCTTCTTCTGTACAGGGTGGAAAGAGATATTCCATGCCTGAAGGTACTGTATGAAGATAAAAGCAATATAAAAAAGATGGTAAGTAACAGCTTTGGGACTCATCTCGACATTTCAGTATTTAAAGGATGAATGATGTGATTCATACCTGTAGAGTAGCACCCACTTCCTACCTTGAGCTAGAACAGGAAGTGAAACATAAAGAGACTTACGAGCATTCTCCGAAAGAAGTAATGACGGTTCTGACATGTCGGGGAGATTGACCTGTAATATATTTTCACTTTGATTGTTCATAAGCCCTAACTCAATGTTATTGTTACCAAGTTTTGAATCACTCTCGCCATATGTTACAATCGAGATTTTGATCCATCCCCTTGATTTCTGAACCCATTGATCCTCACTGCCTGGTATAGAGCTCTCCCAAGCGACTGCTTGCTCCTAGCAAATAAAGTTTTTTTTCCACTACCAGTTTTCTTTGTTCCTGAATCAGTTGACGACTCCACCATTTCTGCATGATTCTGCAAATGTTCCTCCATGTCTCGAGTACTCTCAGATTCAGGAGACAGTAGTGAGTACAAGAACGCAGAAAAAGAAGATGTATCAGGTCCATCAACTGTAAAGCCTGGTTCATCTTCTGAACTTGACTCCTGAATTTTATTTCCTGGCTCCTCCTTCTAAAAATGAAACAGCATATAATATTAGAAACGTCACAAACATCAGCACAATATCCGTGTGCAGATTAAAAATTCTCTTTTTACCCCACAGCTCAAGAAAAACTATTAAGATCCTCAAAAACTGTCTATAACAAAGACATTCAGGAAACTAACCCTCAATTTCTAAAATCCCAAATACTTGGCCAAAATTTAGTACACATTGGGAAACCTCATAATGACTCAAACCATAGAGTATCTCAACTGCTTAAATTAAACAGAATATACAGAATTCAGTTATGGAAACTACTTCAAGACTTGAAACCAAGCTATGCATATCATACAATCAACCCCATTTACCTACGTTTGTGTTTAGGTTATCAACTACGGGTCAATTGTCAATCTACATGCTGCACAAAAAGATGCAAGAACAATGTAATTCTCTGAAAAGGATACATAGACTGATAGACACAAACATACTATATACACCTAACGTAGTGCAGAAAGTACGCTGGCACACACAATTGATCACATTCAACACAGACAGGCCCTAGAAATGCAGGCACAGGGTGGTATTTGCCCTACCGAAGTACAAGACACCCAAAGTCACTAGGCCTCATGCAATGTCCGATACAGGACATCAATAACTCTCGGTGATTCCTTATTTCCTCAGCTTGTGTTAAGATTCTGACTATTATTCATTTAGGGTTTCTAAATAAACAAAATAACATACAAAATATGAATATAAACCCCAAAAATTTACACCCATGATCCAACATAACTAAACAAGAAAATAAAGAAACCCCAAAACCTTAAATTCAGAAACTTACTTGATGTTTCATTGGTTTATCAGATATGGGATTAAGAAGAACTGTAGTAAGATCAGAAACAAAGTGTACAGCTTTACTCCTAAAAGAAGAAGACGACTGATTATTACTATGATGACGCATCATCAACTCTTACTGTATCTATCAAACCCTAGAAAATCCTTTCACAACTGATATAACCAACTTTAATCAACTTCTTGGTACAAAACAAAAATGGGATTGGATGGAAACAAGATTTTTTTTTCATTTTCTACTAAAATTGATTCCACATGAAGACCACCAACTCTATATCTACCACAATTTTGACTTAGTTTACAAGCTTTCTGTTTCCCATCAATAAGAACATCAAATTCTGGTATATTCTTCTAAGGAAGCTCAGATATCGACTGCATCTAAGGGTGGATTATGATTGTTAATGGGTCCTACATTAATTTGAGAAAATGGAGAGCTGAGATTGAAAATGTAAATGGCATATTGATGGTGAACATCAGAGTTATGGTACCATGAGAAAAGCATATGTTCAGATGAAAGGTCGAGTAGAAAAATGTCAACGGAGTCAATTTGCCTTCTCGTACAATCGTGATAAGACGTATGACCGATTTTTAGGGTCCATATGCTTGTTGTAACTTCTGCATCTAAGGCCCAGTATTTATTTTAATCGGAGCCGTTGGCCATTGACTCTGAGTAAGCCGATACGCAGAACGCGTTAAACTTGTGTCCAACATTTAGACTGTGCGACTCTGTGTTAGGCGACGTTATATACATATGTCATACATTATTTTAATATAAATGTATATTAATAATGTTTGAATTTTTTTGTTTATGTATTATTTCATTAATATATATACTTGTACGTATATAAATTTGTCATTTATCAATAAATTTTAGCATTGTTGAGAAGTTACATTCATAATATATACATTTTAGTAGAAAATATCATTGATTCATAACGTGTTTGCGTCCTAGTTTTTTGAGAATTTATTAGTGTCCGTGTTCGCATCACCGTGTCTGCGTCAGTGCTACCCTGCAATGTTTATTTATCATTAAGTGATGTGAAGCGGAAAAGTGGGAAATTAAAGGCGTAAAATGTGTTCGCACAACATATCACGACACGAAAAGATTTAAGGTTTATTCATACTGCGTTGAGCCAGAATTTAAGGTTTATTATGGTATGTCGTGTTTTTTAGTCAAAATCACATCATATGAGCACAATACACAAATAAATGTATTGGGTCATTGTAGATGTTGATTTTTGTAATAAAGGCAGAATAGTCATTTTAAAAGTGTGTTTCGAGTTTCGACTCAAAATTTAGACTCAGAGGCCCAACCCAACTTTCGACCCCTCGAGACTCAGTTCTCGGCCTCAGGGTCTATAGACACGGGTGATTCCATGAACATTACCGACGCTTAAGTCTCCGGTAACAAACACTCAAGTCTTACGAGCCTCGTGACTGACTTCTAGTACATCCCCGCGAGATACCTTGGTCATGTTTGCTCCCGAGTCTTGTAACTGACTTCTATTACATCCCACAAGATATGATTGTCAAGTTTGCTCCATATATGAACAAATTCACGATTCACTGGTCAAGTCAACTGATTCATAGTCTCATATAAGCAAGAGACACTCTCGGGCACATATACAAGTCTAATTCTCAGTCTCATGATCATGTCCCAGTTGACTCCACGAGACCTAAGCCTCATGAGCATGTCCCAGCTGACTCTGTGAGACCTGAGCCCTGTGATCTCATTTAAGGCTTACTAACAAGCCTCATACATAAGCCTCTTCTTTAAGTGTAGGCCGCAAGTCTTTCTCTCATTCATTAAAAATGGCTCAGCGAAGGAGTTCGTCTCTCACAAGCCATACATGACCGGCCACACAAAGCCAAGGCTCAACGTCATCTTTTTTCTTGTTTCACCCACGATCATCATTCTATCTTATGCTATCAACATGACTCAGCCTAGTCATAATGCACAAATTAGGAAACGTTCTTCTACCTCAGCCAACATCGGCTACTGAAAAGACGAGGATACCGAGTACACCACCAATTCTCTTGCAATAACCTACATTAGACAAACCTTCACTATACCATATGGCCTATTTTGCAACGTTTCATTTTCACAATATGCAACAGATATATGTATGTTACAAAGTGCCAAACGAAAATATACGTTATACAATTGGATATATGTTGCTTTAATTCTTTAGTTATTTCAAAATAATTAGGCAACGTTTTAAAAACCTCTATATATGTTGCAAATCATGGATTTATTGTAAAATATCCTATTTTTCAGAGGCTTTTTATAGTTGGATATCTTTTTTTTATTTTAGTTTCAATTCAAAAAAAAAAAAACTTGAAAAATGACTTCCCCTTGATTTCTCCCTCTCTTGTGTAGATGACAAAATATCGCATATACCCATAGCCGGAGGCCATCAGTGCTGACAACTGAAAGTTAAGAAGAAATCTAGAGTCGAGATCAATCGTCACCTGAATCGCGTGGCAACAACTAAAATCACGAGGCAAAAGCTCTAATTATGCATATAGGATTACATCTATCTGAAATATAAGGCTGGGAGCTAAGAAGTAAAGCATTCGAGATAGAGAGATGGTTAGATATCGGGATTTCGTAGCTTGAAGTAGTAGAATTACTTGTAGATTAAAAAATGAACACCTGAAAGAGATGAAATATGCAAGAGTGCAAATCAGACGTCTCCAGGAAGAGACGAGAAATGTAAAGTGGTATGCTAGGTCCCAGTAGATAGTGAAATGTAATTGATCCCCACTGATCACATAATAAACATGTGGATCATCTCTTGTATATATAGCCAGTGAGGCTCATTTTGTAGATATGATACATTCTTATCAATAAACTTGATATTAAACTTCTCTGTCCTGGTTGTTTTCTTCCCCTCTACTCTTTTTATCCAACCCCATTAAAGAGTACCCTAGATTATAAATCTTGATATAGTATTGGTGAATTATCTGAGAAACTCACACCTCAACCGTAATCTAAACTTTGTGAAGGTATGAATACTGACCAGCAAATAATTGCACCATCATTGGCGTTGGAAACAGGGATATCGATTTCTGAATTATAAATCTTCATATTAAAATCACTTCTGATGAAGTGTCTCATCGATTTTCCAGAGTTTGGATGTTATGATATTGATTTCTGATTTTTTCATATATAATATATAATTATGCATGTTTTGAAAGAATAGATTCAACTCAAAATTAGTTTATCATCGAAATCTCATAATTAATATGAAGATTTAGATGATTCTGTATTTTTCAGCTATGTAGAATTCAGATCCAATAGATTATGTTTTCATGTTGTAATACAACGATTCAATGATGATTTACTTGGATGATGATGGGGCAACAATGTAATTGCTCAAATCGATCAACGAATTGAAGGCTAATTTAGGAAAAGTGGTGTGAGTCGTTGATAATTCGCCAATCCTTAAACATTTGTAATGTTGAAGTACTTTGTTTAGATTCGAGAGATCAATACGTACAATCTTGGCCAAAACCAAGCAATGGTCATTCCAGTCTTGCTTCAGTCACAAAATGAGAAGGAGAAGGGTTGGTCTTAGGGAGGGAAGAGAGAGAAGGATGAGGTCAGAGTATCAAATTCCGTTAGATGTAGTGGTATGAATAATTATGAACAATTCTTATGTGTGAGAAGGTTGAATGATCGAGTTCAACTTGTGTTATTCTGTGTTAGACTTGTTCACTTGTAAAACTTGTTCACCTCCCTATGTTCAATAGATTGAACATATATTTATATCATAGCTATTGAAACCACTCGACCTCTTTTTTGGAAGAAACTATCGATGGTTGAGTAGTGGTGAAGTGGAGAAGGTGGAGAAGCTGTTGACAACTGCTCTCCACTTCGATTAAGGTTGAATATTCATATATTCAACTTACCACTCCTCTACTCAACTGTTATCGATCTTTCTAGAGTTTCTCTTTTAGTGGGTGCACTGTTGCACCATGTCGTAGACCGCCAGACCAAAACCCTAATTAGTATCCCCCCATTTGTGACATTTGATGTTTCGTGTAATATTGTAGTATTAAGCACTACTGATGTTAAGTCAATTGAGACCTGCTTAATGGGTCTCTTGACTGAAGACTTGTCTTTTTTGACTAGCTGATGATTATATCTTGCTTGACTAGAATGATGAGTCCAGCAGACTAAAATAAAATACGTCTTGCTTGTCTAGATGACGAGTCTAGCAAACCAGAAATATGTCTTGCTTGACTAGCTGATGAGTCTAGCAGACTAGAATAAAATAAATACGTCTTGCTTGATTAGATGAGGAGTCTAGCAGATTAAAATAAAATAAATATGTATTTATTTGTGTGTGAGGAGAAGTGTATCCATCTTAGTTGTATTGACATGCTTATTTTGTAAAAAATAAGTGTGTGTTGCTGAGCATGAAAAAATATTTGTGAAGCCTTATACGAAAATATATATTAGAGGTCTAGTATAGCTTAGGCCTTTGAAGCTTGTCAAAACCCTAGTTTGCCAAGTTAAGAAAGTTGACGTGAAAGGAAGAGGAGGAGCGTCAAGCTCTAGTCTTCACGTGAAAGAAGAAGAAGGAGCGTCAAACTTGGTCTTCACGTGAAAGAAGAAGGTGAAGCGTCAAGCTTTGGCCTTGAAGCTAGAGTCTCATGTTTTGCAAGAAGCAAGACACTCATGTTTTACTTTTTGTACTCAGCCTCACATGTTAAGGGTAAAAGAGTAAAATTGTCGATTTTGACAAGAAGCAAGACGCTCATATTTTACTCTTTGTACTCAGCCTTGTTGAGGGTAAAAGAGTAAAATCAAAAAAATTAGAGAGAAGCATGATGTCCACGCTTGATTTTTGAGTAGGCATGCAAGCTTAACTATGATAGGAAAGACATACGAGCAAGAGAGCAAGACGTGTTTAAAAATTAGGGTGAGCTTCCTTATTTTCAAAATTAGGGGTTGAAGCTTTTTGACACACTTTTGCACGTTTATAAGTGTTACAAAACTATTTTCAAACGCTAATTAGGACTATAAGATACCTTTTGACATACTTTTACAACGTTATAAGTGTTGCGAATTTTGTTTCCAAACCCTAATTAGGGTTTGGAAATTTTGACACGTTTATAAGTGTTGCAAATTAAGCGTTTCAAAACCCTAAATTGAATTATTTTTACTTGTTCGGATTAATTATCTCTTTAAGCAAAGGATTATTGCGATTGAGGTGAGACTTTTAGTTAGTAGAAGCTATGAAATTGTATTTATCACAATTTTGACTTTGAATCTAAGCACATTTGTGGTACTTTAATCAAATAAATCCATATAAATAGCTATATAGGTATTTTAATAGATTAATATTATGTGAATATTAACATGGGTAATTTTTGGGCATTCAGTTGTGGAATATAGCACCAAGATAGTACTCAAATTGCTCTATACTAGTGGGCAATCCATCTAGGAGCTTGAGATTTTATGTAAAAATCATAAAACATTTGGGAATGTTGTTGTGACCGCCAGTGTTGTTCTAATGATTTTGTTTAGTAATGAATTTTGATTAAATTCGTCAATTTGATTGTATATGTAGTTATCCATACATACAGAGGAGACAGGGATAAGCACCTGAGAGAGAGTAGGATAAGCGCCCACTCAAGAATTCTTTTGCAGAATTTTTAAAGTTTAGTATTTCTCATACCCGCATCTTAAGAGACAATTTACTATTTTACCCTTGTCAAAAACCCACCATCTACAATGTGATTTCTCAAAATATTGATTTTGTCATTTCGGATCTAAATTCCGATGACTATTCTGATATTTAACTTACCTGAACAGTTAGATCTATGATAATTTAGTAATAGTTGACGTTTATTTCAGCAATCGAAATAGTTTAAAGAGTATTTTGTTGGTGTTGTTAATAAATAAATATTTTTTACATGTTGTATATCTTCATACATGAAGGTTATATTTGTCTCAACGTACACAAATATTATATATGCCAGTATTATAGCTATCTCTTTAAAATTATATAAATCTTGTTTTAGTTGATGTGAAAAATGATAATTATCAACGTCTAATGATAAAATAACTAAGTCCTATATCGTTTTTAACAAAATTTATATTTGTATTACAGCTAGTTAAAAATTTTCAGATCTGACTAAGTTTATAAAATGTCTTTTTTTTTTTTACATTATTCCCTTGGATAATATGCTAATTTATGTTATCTTTTCTATTAATTTAAAACAGATAAAATTTTCTTTCTGTTAGTTCCATCGTGATATCCCAGTTAAGTGAGCAGTGCAGTTCACGTGAGTTTCACTATAAAATATTAAATTCTTAACGTATAAAATACCCTTTTGCATAAAATTAAACAGACATCTGTCGTTTAAGATCACAATCGATCCTACAAATGAACGACTGACATTTCCCCATAATAGCACACCTACCAATTCGACGTGTTTTTCAAACTTGGTCGTTCAAACACTCTTCATTTTAATTTTACTGTAGCACCACTACCACCACCACCTTCACTTAAATCTACACCACCTCCACACACAAAAAAAACAGCAATACCATCATCTTCACCACCAAGATCAAAAATGAAAAATTAAAATCAATTAGAAGTCCTCACTTAAAAGATGAACAACTACACAAACCAAAAAAAATAAAAATGGAATTTAAAATAAATTAGATTGAGCTCTTCTTCACTCTGCTTTTTTTCTTCCACATTTGTTGTGACATTAATTCATCGTGGTCGAGATGAATTCATGCCTAGAGAACTTGGTGGTTTAGGACTTTCTACAAACATTCCGGGTGTGAAACTCGTGATAGAGATATAGCCTTCTGCTGAATTTGTTTACCCTTATATGTATCTCCTTCCCTGCATATTCGAAATACAAACAAACACAACAATCCTACTTTTAAAAATTACTTACATGGATTAAATGACAATGCCATCTATGCAAAATCTGTTCGACAAATTTAGTAAATTTGGTGATGAATTCCTAACCAACAACAATCATAGCTTTTATAAATGTGTTCACTTATTTTGAACATACCCAATCTCACACTTGATTTCAAAGTTCCCAATTTCCTTCTTTGATTGTTTTATTTTCCATATAAGTTTACTAACACAGAAAAACCTTTGGGGGCAACAGGTGTTGGTGGTGATAATTATTTACAAACGATCTCTTAACCACAATACGTTTTGGTAATTCCATCATTTGAGAAATGTATTGTTTAAGTCCAATTATGATTTATAGGGCCGCTGTGATCTATTAATGTGTTCTCAACTGGGGTTGTTAGGGGAGAATGAAGACGATGAATTCGAAGAATAAAGTTATTGACTGATGAAATTGAAAAACTAACAATAAGGTTGATGCAAAAATCTTTGAATAAACGAAGGTGACAGTAAAGATGAAAATTATGTATTAATGGCGTTGGTGGAGGCGTTGTTCATGGAACATTGTTTGGGGACGTAAGATCATATCATCCATCATGAGATGAAATTTATCACCCAAAACAGTTTGGTTCTTGTTATTTTTCAAATATAAACTTATTGATTTTAGCAGGTTGGATTGGTGAAAAAATTGGAAAGAAGTTGCAGAAAATGAGACGGAGAGGGAGAGGGAGAGGGAGAGACAGAGAAGAAGATGGGATATCTTTCCTCTCTCTGTTTATATTTCAACACGTGTTAATTAATGGATTTGGGTTCTTTAGATTTAGTTTTTATTTTAGGCATGAGGATATTTTGGGGTTTTAGAATTTAATATTCAATAATAATACACACGTGCCATATATATATATGGTCACGGTGGAACTAGCAAAAAAAAGTTTTATCTATTTTGAATTAGTAGGGAAGTAATATAAATTAACATATTATCCGAAAAAAGGGAACCCAAAATTCCCCTTATAAATGACTAAAAAATATTTAAAAAAATGTATATACATAATCTAAATTTTACAAGACTAAACCGTTTTTGTGAAAATTATGCATAGGAGATTATCACCTAGACCTGGTGTTACCACACTACAGAGACTAGCCATGAACCAGTTGTTTCAACCGTAGATGTAAAATGACAGATTTAGGACCATCTCAATTGAACCAATGGAGTGTGAATATTGCATCAACATATGTGACAAACTCAACTACAACAAGTACCATAGTCACACCTGCAGACACAACACCAACTAGAATCACAGCTCCAACAGCGAACCAGATCCCAATAACAGTCACAGTTGTAGTCTCATATATGACAATGTTAGTACTAGATGAACATCCACAAGGGATACTGGTTGGATCAACATCATCTTCAGTAGACAAATAAGTAACTAGACAACCACAATAACCACAACAAACAACAATCAACATTCCACAAGAAATGCTAAATGAACTTCTCAGATACATCACAACACTAGCTGGAAAGTCAATAAATTAGAAATCCCATCAACATCTTAACCAGCATATTTTCAACCAGCATCATATCAACCAACACTATCTCAACCAGTATTATCTCAACCAGCATTATCACAATATATGTTATCACATCTAATAATTCAAACACATGTTTCACAGAATCTTTCTTTGAATATCCCATCATTACCTAAAACTCGAAGTTATATACAAGATCAACCACGTCCTCTCTACGGGCATTTTACCTCTAACCAACATGGGGTTCCATCTAGGCATATCATCTTGGAGGAAGATCCAATTATAATAAGTATTAGTTCATCTAGGGAATCTATGGAAAGAAGATTCAAAGAGTAAGAGGACAAAATCAGAATGTTAATCGTTAAACCAAACAGTGATCTCACATTCAGATTTCAAGATGGACCACTTTCAAACTAGATCCGATAATACAAATTACCTGAAAAGTTTCACCTACCAACCTTCTCTCACTTCAAGGGAGATGCATATCCAAATGAGCATATATTTTATCACGGACAGATGATGGCATTATACCTTGATAATACACTGATTATATCCAGGTTTTCCCATCCAGCTTGCAGGACGATGCCTAATTTGGTTCAGGTGGATATCACCAAATCTAGTTCAAAAATTTGAAGATATAAAAAAACTGCTGCTTTTCTGAAATACTCCTGCAATATCAGACAAGCGAATGTGTTGGAAAAACTGATATTAATAATCTATAAAAAAGATGAATACTTTACAAACTTTATCGGGAGATTCAAAGCAGCTGCAACACCTATAGATAAGATGAACGAGAAAGTATTTTGTGTCATGTTCAAAAAAGCATTATTACAAGAATTTACACTAGTACAAATTTGAGCTTATGTGACAGTTAAAAACTGCCACCAAAACATTTATGTGACAGTTTTGAAAAATAATTGCACTGTCATTAAAGCCTTCGTTACGAAAGGGTCTATAAAAAACTGTTACAGAATCATGACTATAAGTATCAGTTTTTTCATAAACCTGTCGTTGTTGACAACATATAATAACATTTTCTAAATAAAACTGTCATTGGTAACTTAATTTCTTTTACTAAGGTGACAGTTTCTCCATAAAAACTGTCATTAAAAATTTAACTTCTTAGACTAAGATGACAGTTTCTTCATAAACCTCTCATTATTGACAAATTAATGTAACATTTTTTTAAGAAAACTGTCATTAAAAACTTAACTTCTTAGACTAAGATGACAGTTTCTTCATAAACCTCTCATTATTGACAAATTACTGTAACATTTTTTTAAGAAAAATGTCATTAAAAACTTAACTTCTTAGACTAAGATGACAGTTTCTTCATAAAACTTTCATCAGTAACTCAATTTCTTATACTAAAGTAGCAGTTTCTTTATAAACATGTCATTGTTGGCAAATATCAATTACATTTTCTAAATAAAACTGTCATAGAACAGTCAACTTTGTAGAAGGCTAATTTGTAGCAAGCTAGTTCATGATACAGTTAGCGGTGACATGCTCAGTTAATATCGAAATATTATGGAAAGAAAATTTACCTTTATTAAAATTGTCATTAGATTACTCAATAAAATGTTTAACAGATAGCTAGTACGGAACTATTAAGTTCAAACAAAATAAGTTAACTAGAAGTGAATGTACTATATAATTCAAAAGACTTGATATGAAAGTACTCTTAGTACTAACTAAAATAAATCAACAGTGAAGTTGCATCCATTTTCCGAAGTTTTGATCGAAATATACTCCTGCCAATTCATGTCCCCAATCTACTCCTGCCAATTCATGTCACCAATAACGGCAGCACGTGGTTACCCATTCTCTTCATACTTCCATGATCTTTCCTTCATTGTACTCAGACTTCCTCTGCAAAAAGAATACAAAATAAGTATTGTTTGAAGTAACTAACCAAAAATGAAAATTGCATTTTCATAAAATAAGTACCATATTGCAAACGGTCTAAACAGCAAATCCATGAGAAAGTACAATCTTATATTACAAACAGATCTAAACAGTAAAACAAACCCATATACACGCTATCACTTATATGTCCAGCCTAATTCACATGAGCGCTTTGGCTTGCTTGAGAGCATTGAACTTTGGGAAATGTTCAACTCGTTAACATCATTGTTCCTAATAATTCTGTCTCAAAGCGGTCCAACTACAAGACTACTTAAGCTTTCCTTCATGAAAACAATGAAAGATGCAATACTGTAAAGGTTCCCTATCCATTAATTATTTATTGGACGAATAACTCTAAGAATTTTAACAGATCCTTTAACTGCACTCTATGCTGCGAATATTAACAAGCATCCTTTGTTTAATCGTTTCTAATATCATGGAGTAAAATAACTGAAAACAACATAAAGGATGCGAGTGACTACCTTAATACCAATAAAATGACATTTTGTTTAAATTTCCATGATTCTGAATTTTTTTCTCCACCAAAATCCTATCCATCTCTGTTAAACCTCCATCTAAATCACATAGAACATATAAACAACAATAAAGTCTCTGTCTATTTACAATATAACAAGTGCAACCCAGATTATGCATCAAACTTTCTTGTTCAAAGACAAAATTTGAACTTATGATAATTATATACAAATAGGAAGACGAAGTAACACATTTTCCCTATGCAGATTGGAATGATTAACTCTAGCTAAATTCTAATAGAAAATAACTCCTTGTTTAAATTAAACCCACCTTACTTAGATGTCTGCAAAAACATTACACATAAGCAAAGATCTAATTCCGAGCAAGGAACAAGAGAGAGAAGTAGGAGACAACAGTAAGGAAGTAACTATTCAAGGGTGAAGTGTTTGACTAGGATTACCCTGAGGCAAGTTTAAACCTTGATACAAATTGTTAATAACTACAAAAAGTAGTTTTGATGGGTTTTAGGGGTGGAAAGAGTTCAAAGAACTAGACGATTGACATCAACTTGACATGAATCAAGTACAACAATGTTCTGGATGTAGATGACAACATTCACTTCAGCTAGGTATCGATCCACTACTAACAGAATAATTAAAAAATAATCGATTATGTGTAAGACAAATATTTTTTTCTAATAAGCACATCAGAAGGATCAATTAACCAACCTCTATTTCACCGGCTTAAAACATGAGCCTAGTTGTATGAATTCTATGATAGAATTTCATTCAGATGCAAGGTTAAGCCATCAATAAAAATTCAATGAAACATTCAGAGAAATATATACATACCTACAAACAATAAGAGATGAAAGATATAGAACATGATACATAACATAAAACCAGAAAAGATGCAGGACCAAGAAAACCTGAAAGATATAACCAAAGAATTTGCTGGACACTCCAGTGAATGGATATAATGACCAAGTAGACCTGTGAGGAAAAAAATCAAAACCCATAACTGAATAGCAGAAGAAGAAAACAATATTGGTAAGGTTGAAGATAAAAAAGCTCAACAGCGTATGATGTCAAATTAAGTATTCTACAAAAACTTGAAAATTAGTCACCATTAACAAACCGGATATTTAAATGTGACCAACTATGAACCAAAACTTTTAAGAACATAAAAGCAAAGAATATAATAGAATAATTAATATCTAAACCACCCATATCATTACAAGTAGAAACTTCTGCCTAAGCTAAGATAATCTCCACAGCCAGACAGATAGATATATCCCTCAACCATTCAATGAATGCCAACAAAGCCCTTGATATAAAAAAAACCCAAGAGAAAAGAAAAAAACACTACAGCAAAGAAGAGGCAGAATGTAGGACCCTAAATATTTTTATTAGGCATTAAATGATGACTTATATCACAACCGAGATAAAAAGCAGACTTCCATACCACATGCTTGATGATTTGTTTGTCCAACCTTCTTCAGATTAAACCCTATCTTCTGACACCTCTAGAGACGTAGGCAGACATGTATTAACATCACTCAAGGGGATAAGGATGAAAACAAACTAATAGAAAACAAAATTCCTTCCAACACAAAGAAACCAGAACCTAGAATACATAAATCAATCAGGAAAAGTCCAGTTGGGAACGATGAGAATATGTACCCATGGTATCTGCATAAAAAATCAATTTTTGATGAGCAGTTCATTGAATCAATAATAAAAAAATCATACAGAACACTGCATATATGCCTTCAAATAAATAAGACAAGATAGAAAATAGATCATTGTGCATAAGAAGAACAAAAAAGAGACAAGGAAACCTGAAAGATTTTAACGGTGCAACTCCCAGACCACAGAAAAAGTGGATGAAAAAAGCGGACCTGTGAGGGGAAAACCAAATCAAAAAATGAATTTGAGACAGAGAAGAATGTTGACACGGAATGCACAAATATCGTAAAGTGTACGTAAAGAAACTCAAAAAGCCACCGCCCCTTGGCTAAATCAAAATAACACACGCTATTCCAAATATAACAAACCTGAAAAAGGAAAATGAAAAACATATCCAAGATAAAAAAATACAGTCGCTGGTTCACATCCCAGTAAGAAAACCAGTCCATCCAACTATGACGAAGACCAATCTCTCTTTCCAAATCCAGAGGCTCTCCTGAAATGTAAAGCATAACCTAATCCATAAAAATCTGCACACAAAAAAAATGCAGCAGTTGAATACAGTGATCGTTTTCCCTCACACACAAGCTAAAAATACAGTGGTTGACATCCCAGTAAGAAAACCAGTCCGTCTAACTATGACCAAGACCAAGCTCCCTTTCCAAATCCGGAGGCTCTCCTGAAATTTAAAGCACTACGTATTACATCAGACGAAGATCCAAATTTGATTAATTGAAAAACAAAGAGCTGCTTTGTTTATGAAAAGAAATAATTGAACTATATATTGAGATACAAAACCACCCATCGGACATCTGTCACAGCTAAAACAACCTTCGCGGCCACTCAAACAGACATTCCCAGATCAATTTACGAATGTCAACAAAGCCTAAATAAAAGAAGCACAAGATAAAAGAACAAATAGTAAACCAGACATGACAACTACATGAATTTGAATCAAATACGTGGACATGACACTAGCAAGCTTGTGCTTCATGATTAGCTTGTTCAACTTCCCTTACATTAAACCATACCACTAGACATCGCACTAGATGAAGGCAAGCATCCTAACAGCAAATAAACCACAAAAAACATCACTTGTTTACAATAGGGAACAAAAGAAGAGCCAAAAGACAGATTGCAACCAAAATTTCCCTTCAAAGCAAAGAAGTAGAGAATCCAAACAAGGATAATCAGATCGGGAAAGGTGGAAGAGTTTTAACCCCTGATATCTACATAGAAACTCAGACGTTAAGAAACCAACTGTCATAAGAATTAAGAAAAATATAGAATAATTTTAAGGTCGCTTTTAATAACATAATATAGGATATTGAACACGAAAGATAATGGAGAACAGAGAAAACATATGGCCAAGAAACATTATTCAAAAAAGCAAACGAGAATACCAACAATACCACCAATGTTCTACGAATCCATGAGTCCCCTAAAACCCAAAGTACGACAAAACATCATATATATGAAATGGAAACATTAAAAGAAAATAAACAGAAAACAAAAGAAATCATTGAAACCAAGTGTGGAAGAGTAGCACCAACCGTCAGGTCAGGCATGCAGAAAGTTCTGACATAGCTAATCTTCCTGGTAAATAAATCAGTTAGTTCCTAATAATTATACCAGGATAAGGGAAACAAACACTCCAACAAAGTTTAAACATATTGTTAAAACAAAATGGAGGTGCAAGACTTGTAACTCGACAAGTCCCCCATGCCCATCAATGGGTAGAAGGGAGGAGAAGCCAAGATACAGAATCAAACTAAAAGAAGATCCCTTTGGAGAAAAAAAATCAACATCTATAGTAGAGAATTCTGACAGAAAATTCTGCTCAAACAGAAATTACAAGCGAACTGCCACCATCTGCAGTTTCACAAAGGTGCATATATGTTGGCTTCATGCAAGAAGCAAAAGACAAGATTAGTTATTATCTTACCTTTATAGCGAGTTGTTATTGTTATCTCTAGCTACCTAGTTCGACATGTCTTCAGCGCATGGAGTACATATCATAAAAATCCCTAATATACAAAAAATTTAATAGTCACAAACCTTGAGATAACTAAGTGAGAACACCCTCGACGGAAATGATATACAAACTTGCACTAACAAGCGCAGACATATACCAAATGACCAAACATATACCACCAACTAAAGAAATATAAACCAAAACTCAATACAACCTGTAGATCATACACAATAAGATAAGAAATCAGCATCTTTTCGGCAAAATAATAATCCAAGTGAAGACATAAACCAAATGACCAAAAATACAACCAACTAAAAAAATATAAACCAAAACTCAATATAACCTTTAGACCCATACACGATAACCTAATAAATCTGCATCTTTCCTGCAAAATAATAATCCATACATGACAACATAAGCAAGAAACGATGATTACACAAAATAGGGACAACTTTAATCTACACGCATAACTGAAAGTAGCTCTTTCCCATTAAAAAACCATGAAATCTCATATTCACAAATTAGAACACAAGGGAATTTCATAATAATTTCCCTGTTCAACTATATAAAGTACAAAATCTATTGGACATTTAGCAAGCATGACATCAACTTAATAGAGTGAAGTAAGAACTTATTCTTCGAACGAAGCTCTCGAAGTCCACCAATATCCTTCAGCATTTAATTGTGTCTACACAAACATCAAAGAATAATAATCCCATCAGACAAAATAAAACTTCAGTTCTTCACATTACTCAGATCTTCTTCAAAGAAGCATTTAAACCATAAATCAAATAGTTACTACAAAAACAGTGCACAATACATAATAGAAAGTATCCACACGAAACCTTTCCATCAGAAGGATAAGAGGCGACTCCTTAGGTGGAACATTCCACATTGAACTCTCCTCTTTTAGAAATCTAGAAACTCCATATGGATGCGAACTAACATACACACAAACTTATGGAAATCATTTCCTCAGAGAATCAGAGTCATATAATACATCCCATATATTAATAACACTAAAGAAGAAACATAAAAAAGATCACAGTTCCATAAACAGTCCCAAAACCTGAATCCGCTTCAATTCTTGAACCACCACCTGCTTATCATCGTGAAAGATCTTTACAAATCCACAACCTTCACCTTCTCCTGCTACATGTCATCTGAACCCTTCTAAACAAACAAATGATCTCCCCGTGTTGAACTATATTAAAATATCTATTAAATAACCAAATGACTACTCAATACATCACCATATAACATCAACATAAAGAATGGAGAAAAAAATATTCTTTGTGGGATCCCTATCTCCAACAAGATCCTCCACCACTCAACTGAGTCTATACAAACATTAAAGAGTAATAATCAGAACTTCAGCTTCTTAAAATAGTAGAGTCTTCAGATATGTACAACAATGAAGAAGGCAAGGAAACATAAGAAAGTTAAAGAGAGTTTTGCTTCGCTATAGATCCATAAATACCTGATTCGCAACAATATTGAACCAACACCTTCCACAGTATAGATTTTGTACTAAATCCATGAGTCCCCTAAATCCCAAAGTACAAAGTGCCAACATTTCCCCTCAATCACATTTACCGACTAGTTCAAGCATTACCTGAACAAACAATGAATCAAACCAATCCTGCTCACCAACTTCGATACTAGAATCCAGTAACATTTGCCCCCATTCACAGACCTAAAATTCACAACAAATTCATTTCAGCAACAAACAAAAAATATCAAATTAAGAGCAACATGGAATCGTCTTTGACCACTTACCACACGAATTGCAGCCGCCCTAACACAATCATTTCTATCAACAAATAAATCAACCGCCTGATCATACCCTTCCGCAGTCAATCCACCATTCTTAAATTCCACAAGTGATTTTCTCAAACTTACTAAACCATCTAAAGCAATTCTTCTCACATAAAGATAAGGATCATTAATTAAACCCTAACAAAACTCCAACTAAAAATTTTACCTCGAATCCCAAATCTAAACACATTCTTAAGAATCCAATACCTAACAGACACAGAAGAATCAAAACAAAGCTCAATTATGACATTCTCATCATATTCAATGATAGCAGATACTAAATTTCCATCATGCTTAGCAATAAAAGGAGCGCACCATGTCAAATACGATACGTGTGAAGTCACGATGATTTGTTGTTATATCACAGAGGAGTTTGAGGTAATGGTTTTGATTTTGATATTGAAATTGATTTTCTAGGGTTTGTTATTGTTGTGGTAGTTGATGTAAACACTGAGTTAGGGTTTCGAATACGGCAGAGATGATATTCTTAGAAGTAGAAGGGTTTATGATTAGTGACCTGATTGAAGATAAAGATTGAATTGAAGGATTTGATTTCACAGCATGAAGGTGATGCTTAAGAAGCCTGAGTCCTGAGATCCAAACCAAGTTGTTTCTACTCCTCAAGACCGTAATTTTCACCAAAGTACTTATCAACCAACCCGCTAACAAAACAGACCACGACCATAACATCGTGCGTTTAAAATGAGAGTCTATTATGAACGGTAGCGGTTTCAATCAGAACTGTCACTTGAAATGGAAGTGGCGGTGATTTTGAAGAACTGTTATCTATAAGGTTACACTTCGATAACAGTTTTTAGTTAAAAAAATTACTATAGCCTGAGAATAGTAACAGTTTATAACTGTTATTATACACCAATGTATGTATCATTTTTCTACAGAAACTGTCATTGTATAATTGTTTAGTAACAGTTGAAAAACTGTCACGATTTTTTTCCTTTATTGGTGTGAGTTTTAGTAAAAAACTGTTGCATATATCTCATATCCTATTCTTTTGTGACAGTTCATTAGTCAATTGTCATGGTTTTGGATTGTGAACTATTATCAATGCCCATATTTGTACTAGTGTTATAAGAAACTCTTTTGCTGAAACTATCATTGAGACCTTAAAAGAATTATACAGCAAGGCTAGAAGGTTCGTGAGAAGGGAACAAGATAGCATGAATATGATTTCTGACTGTAAAGTTTATTCAGCAAACCAAGCTTTAAACCTCAAAAGAAATCACTCTCCCAGGTATAAAGAACAACCAGCTAAAAGGAAAAATTTCAAAGAAGAGGTTGATAAGAGGTGGAAGGAAGAATCCCAGAAATTTGTCAAGCGGAATACCACACCTGAAATAAATTTTCCAGTACATGAGAGACAAACCATACTTTGTGAACCCCAACAAGATGATGAATGAAGGAAAAGGAAAAACATATTGTGTTTATCATGATGCAATGGGCCATAATACAATAAATGCAATAACTTAATCAGATTCATTGATAATCTAATCAAAAATGGTCATCTGAAAGAATTTATCCAGCTGGAAGCAGGACCAAGTTCAAGATGTAAATCTCAAACAAAGATTTTGAAAGGTTGCGTGAACATGATTCATTCTACACCAAGGTATGAAGTAAAATATGTCCTCAAAAAAAGAAAAAATTTATTTGAGATTTTTGTGATAGGAATAGATCCCAGCTATAAAAAAATCCTATTACCTCCAACTGACATCACTTTATTGTCACTAGCTGGAGTTACTTTCCCATATAGTGATGCTCTAGTTATTGAGATGAATATAGATGGGTGGGATTATAAGAAAATATTAATTGATGAAGGCTTAACTTGTGATATTATTTATCTTCAAGTAGATAAATAAATAGGGCTGGTAAGTGAAGAAGTACTGAAGAGCAATGGTTCAACCATTATAGGTTTTAATGGCTCGAAAACCTACCCGATGGGAAAAATATTGTTGACTGTCAAAGCTGGACCAATCTTAATAAATGTAGCATTCCTAGTTCTGAATACCATGTCACCATACAATGTGATCCTAGGAAGAGAATGGTTACATGCATTATAAGTTATCCCATCCACATACCACCAGAAGATGAAATTCATGACCACAATGAGAGAATAAGTGATCCTAGAAACCAAGCCGCATCGAGAGAGTTAGATGTCTTATCAATGAGGCAACATGAGGCATATCATCCAGCGATGCCAGATAATAAGGGGAGAATATCTGAAATAAAAGTAATTTTTGAATATTTTACGGTGAAACAATTACTAGTGGCAGTCATGAAATCTGAGGCAATATCATATGAAATTGGAAGTATGGAAGTTGTAAAGACGAGATCAGTAGAAAAAGGTCAGAGTTGGAATTCAAGAACGGTACTATAGAGAGTAAAAGATCAAAAACAAGTTATCAGTCAAGTAGAAAGTCATTAAGGAAATATTTAGAGGATGGATTGTCAAGTAACAACAACACCAAAGTTCAAGAAGTTTGTAAAGAAGGTATCTGAAAAATGTAGCAAGTACGAAGAAGAAGCATATGGAGGAAAAATACAGAAAAAATAATGAACAACGTGTGAGAGCATCAACAAAGAGTTTACCAGAGAACAAAGAACAAACTGTATCAGATCTGGGATATCAAAAATAAGATAAACCGATAAAACACTTAATCATGAATGAGATTAATCTTTTAATCTCTAATTTCTTTCTATATATTACTTAATTAAAAGAGATTGAACATCCAAGTAATATCAACAATGAGTGAGCTGATATCTAAGAAATGGCTAGCTGAAATATATCTCAGCTAAAAATATAAATATACCTAATAGCTAGAATGTTGTTAAATCGAAAGACCGGATATCTGAAAATCTATGAAATATCAAGCAATAAAAACAAATTATTAACTGACTTTGATAAGCTAAGATGAGCTGCAGATATAAAAAATTATATACAATTGAAAAGTGATAATTAACACTTTCAATTTATGTGAACAGGAAAAATAT
The DNA here is from genome assembly GCA_023531435.1 of Papaver californicum. Lineage (NCBI taxonomy): Eukaryota > Viridiplantae > Streptophyta > Magnoliopsida > Ranunculales > Papaveraceae > Papaver > Papaver californicum. Next base: position 5,088,884 of record JAJJMC010029624.1, read on the forward strand.
TGTTTGAACAACAGAGAAGAATAACATATAGAGATGAAACCGTGAACCTTTTAACCTGCGAAGAACGACAATATAGTTCAAGGCGAAGAGAAAGATAAAAGCTATTTGACAGAGGAAAGTCAACCTATTACGAAAAAGAAGAATCCAGTAACTCACAAGTTTTCAAAAAGGAAAACTAGCTGAAAAACGAGATAAACATTCACACTTGAGTCTGACATATCTGAAAACTCAAGAATAGTTTCAGCAATTTCTATAGTTTTACAACTTTATAACTTTTGTGGTCTTATAACTTTCCAATTCTACATCATTTTAGCTATATGGTCTAAAATTTAGTTAACTAAGTTTATCTTTAAGTTTTGAAAAGTCTGTGTATCTATTAAGTGTTTAAGGATATAAATACTTCAGAGTCAGTTAGTCCAGATCAATTTAAGAGCTCAACGAACAATTATATAAATAAAATACAATGAATCTAAAGCTGAAGTTTAAATGGAAAAACAATCATGAAAGTTGGAATCTCACCATATGATCATAATTAATATATATATATATAAAGTAATGAGACTATTTGAATCATAAATATGTTCAAAATTTGTACTTCGAAATGTCATAGAAAGCAAAGGCGTTGGGGAAAAGAATGACCCACTATCTGGTCGTCCAGGTCATGAAAGTTAAATATCTAACAAAATCCAAGACCAACAACTATGGAAGCTAAAGAGTTAAAGGACCCATCTTGGTGAGAGAGTAAACCATATTAGTACTGACTTCCCAACTCCATACTAGTAGATTGACATCACGAAGGGACCCTGGCCAGGTACCTCGACATAAAACCTCTCACAGCACCACTAAAAGAGATAAAATTGTAGTACCTTGTGAGGAGGAAAATGCCACAAAATTATAAAACAATAATAAGAGGGGTGGATTAAGAAAAAAAATAGGTTAGATAATTAAGAGTTTAATTTCCAAATTAGAAACAAATCGAAAAAAGAAAGAATACTGAAACAATTGAAACGCTAACAGCTAAACTTTTCATGGAACTATAAGCAAAAATAAAGAATGAAAAGTACATAACTAAAAGTACCGAACAACAATCTGAAGATGAAAATAACCTGAAAACAAGTAACTAAAGATACATAATTAAGTGTATTATTATTTAGATACAAAAAGTGATCAGTTAAAAGTTGAATAAAATAAATTATTCAACAGATACACCATAAATCTGAGCTAAAAGAAAGAGAAAAATAAATTAACTAGGACAAGTGCAAATGTGACAAGATAAATAAACCATAGCTGAGAAAAAGAACGAAGGAAAAATAATTAAATTTCCACTTAACCAATAAAATTACAAGGAAAATACAAAGTGTATACTATGTAGAGAGTAAATTACAAATCATATTACAAAAGTTCTCTACACCTGAAAATTATATCTACGGGAGGAATCATCTTCATCTAAATCGTAACTGGAATTATAAGAAATCTTATCAGAAAGAACTACCACTGGAATTATCTTAAGAGGCCAATTTCTTTGGAAAATCAGTAGCCGGATCAACATTGATGGGGATCTCACCAGTTATAAAGGTATTATTTGGAGAAACTTCAGTATTTAGGGTGGCTAGCTGAGAAATTGAAGGTTGATCAGGAAAAGCACCAGATTTAGAAGATGGTGGAACTGAATCAGGCTTGTTCTGAGGAATAGGACCAGATGATAAGACTCATCCTTGTTCCAGCAAAGAAATATTATATTTCAGCTGGTCAATCTTTTTTTCCCTCCCAGATGACTGACTCTTAAGAAGACCCTTGGAAGCGCGAGATGAAAATAACTCTGATTTAAGTCTTTTTATCTCGTCGATATAATCTTTAAGTTTTAGCTCATTCTCATCATTATGAGCTAAAATATTATCTACATGAATGCCAAGATAAAATAAAAGATAAAAATAAGTATGAGGATACATGAATTATTAAAGTAAATAACGAGAATCATACATCTAATGTTTTAAGGTAGAAATAATTGTACTGCACAAGAGTACTTTCAGGTAGGTTCGAGATATCAAGATCGAATAGGATGATCCTAAACCAAGAAATGGTCGTTCACGTCCTTTTTCGACCACAAAGGTGGAACAGATTGGTTGATCTTAGGGGAGGCAAGCAAAGAAGGTTGAGAAATCACAGTGTGATGAAAATGGTAGTGTTTAGTTTTATAATGTATTATCTCTAGGTTAAATCTTTGATTTTGTCTTGTCCTAGTTTACGAATAGGTGAGGCCATCTATTTATAGTTTCAGAGGAGACACACTGATTTCTCGTAAGTGGTGGAAGTTAGGGAGAGATGAAGAAGTGAAGATTGTGGAGATTGTAGTGGAGTCATGTCCGAAAAATAGGGAGGACATGTATGACCACTACTCCTCGTCCTCTGAATTGCTATGTAACTGTCTCACTCCTTATTACCTTCTTGTTCGTGGATGTGTTGACCCAATGCACGATGTCGTAGACCACCAGACCAATACCCCAATGATAATCCCCACATGTGTTGTATTTGACATCTCGTAGAAAGATTGGAGTCATGGACCTACCACTATTTTGATTAGGTCAAGTCAATAACTTGCTAAGTCAGTAAGGCAAGTTGCATAACTCACTAAATTGATAACTAGACTAATCAGTGCCGAGTCTGGTAATTTTAATGGTCATGTACTATCTTATAAGTAACATTGCGTAAATTTAGTTCCTATGTATCAGCTCAGAAGTGACCCGACATAAATTTGGAAGTATTTGAAGCCAACTTTGTGCGAAGGTTTCCAAGGACCAGTCGCGGCGCATTCAGGAATCCGGTCAAAAAACTTGGCAAGATGCATATAGGGTTGGATCTGGCATTAGGCCAGTGCTGAAGTAGTGACGCGTCCCTAAGGACGCATCTTAGAAGGATGGCACTGGCACTAAGCCAGCGCAAAAAATTAGTGACCCGTCCCTAAGAACGCGTCTGAAGCAAGGCTGTCCCTGGCATTGGCCAGCGCCGAGAAGGATGACTTGTCCCTAGGGACGCGTCCAAAGCAAGGCTGGCGCTGGCCTTTGCCAACGTCGAGAAGAATGGCGCGTCCCTATGGACGCGTCTTGCTTGAGCTAGCCTACATTATTTGTTCATGAAGGGATTGTGTGTATAATTAGGCATCCCCATAGAATGGCTCTTTGATTGTGGAGCGTACAAAAGGAATAACGCATAGTTTGGGACGCGTCCTTGAGTAGAATGCTAGAGTGGCATGACGTCGAATCATGATGTGTTTTTTGTGAATAGGGCATTAAGCTGGAATGCGTCTTCGAAGATCAGGCATTAGCTATTCCCAGAATAGATAGATGTTATTAGAACATCGATGAACATTCAAGACAAGTTCAAGGAATTTAGTTATGAAATTTATGCGACTTGAGGCTGGTTCGATATGGCATAAATATTGTAAATGTTAGAGAGACTACGGGATCAGTAGAGAACGTTTGTAGTTATTTATAGAGAATGTACCCTTAATTCTTTTGCGGAATATAAGTATAAATACAGTATTTTATATTTTAATGCAGAGTCATAAATATGCGCGGAAACTTTTATGTTGTTAGGCAAATGGCGATTTTACAATTCCAACCCTTATAAAAAATTCACCATCTACACTAATGTATTTACATGGTAAAAATGTTGGTTATTTCCGGATTTAAGAGTTGATAAAGAATCTTGTTTATAGAAAAGTAGAGAATCATCAGATCTAGGATATTGCAAGGGAGTCAAACAATTGAAACTCGTCCAGAATACAGTTGGACTATCTTCATTCTCTGGCTCATTAGAATGAAGCTTTGGAGAAGCTTTGGAACGTAAACTCTTCTTATTGGGAGCTGGAATAAATAAAGAATCAGTTGGATTCTTACCTTTTTAAGTTATTCTTAATTCAACATCAGTATCAGCGAGAGCAATGGCACTGTCAGGATTAGAGCAATCTTCAAAAAGCTTACTTCCAGCTGAATTAATAACTACAGATGAGTCTGGCTAAGACAACTTAGCTTTCTTCCTGAAAAAAATAAAATAAGGAAAAATATAGTAAATTAGAGCTGGATGAAAGAAAGTATATGTAAATTAGAACTGGGATCTAGAAAAATACAAACCTGGGGGCGCTTACCTTAGTATACATGGACGTATTCAAGTCTGAATCTGGGGGAAATTCAATATCTCGAAATTTAACAGACTCTATCATTTTAATGACTAAAGACTTGTTATTTTTATAATCAAGGTAATAAAAGAAAGCCTTAATCTTGACCTAAGTAGTAATAGGAATGAGAACATTACCTGAGTCATATAAGATAAGAGAATATTGATAATTAAAAACTTCAATAATGATTATGAAAATAGATAAATGAAAAATAAAAAAAGGGCTAAAAAAACTGAAACACTTACAGGACTTGGATGCTTTATCACTAAAGTAAAATATAACCCCCATATCCTCAGCCGTGGGAACTTAACTGAATTCCCAATTACCTGGAATGATAATGGGGCATCCCATTTTTGGTATTGGAGTCACGAGATTTCTCTCTTGCACTTAAATGTTCTATGCCGAGATTGATACAGGGAAATTTCCTACAAAGATATTTGAGAACTAAATTATTCCCAATAGATTTAATTAAATATCTTTGAAAGATATCAAAAGCGGCCATTCTATCAGTCTCTTCAGCAACTAAATTATTGAAGGCTATATAACTTTATCTTTTGAACAGTAAAATTTAAGATTTATCTGACCAGGTGCAAGGTAAATAAAAGTGAGATACTCATGAACAATAGTAAGAAGAGGAAGAGTGATAACTCTAAGATGAGATTCTAAAATTAGAAGCTCACCGTCAGGGTAGTTTTTAATTTCTAAAGTTGAAAGGAAACAGGGATCATGAAAGTGAATATGTAAACCATGTTCTCTAAGGAACGAATACTTTCATAAATTTGCAATAAAGATGCACCAATATCTATTGGAAGAACATACTGATCAACCTCACCGCCTTGATAGAACCCCAAAACATCATTTTAATCATCTTGATTGTCTTGAGTAGATGAAGTAGTAATATTTTCATCAAGATGGACATCTTGATTCTCAACGAATTCAGAAACCTGATCAATTCGATTATCTGAGCAAGAAGCTATTAGAATATGGGGTAAGCGGGAATAAATTTTATGATAAAGATTGGAAATTGAAAGGTTGAAAAGCTTGTAAATTCAAAGTTTAAGAAATAATAACCTAGAAATCTTAGGTACACCCTTTTTGTATGAAAGATAAAATTTGGGAAAGGTGAAATAACCTTAACATGTGCAGGTGGCACCTCTAAACCAACCAATGAATGAATAAAACGTGTAAAGTTAAAAACCCATTACGGGCAATAACTCTAACACGATCTATAGGTAATGATCACTCAGCAGAATGGTAAGAAATTTTCGTATTCTGATAAGGGTGAACATAATTTTAAACAAACATATGGGATCGTGCTAATAAAGAAGAGGAATAATAATGGATGAAATTAATAACATCCACATAAATAATAACCTATAAATGAGCGATCTAAAAGATCGAGGAAGTCATATAGTCAGAAAAGACTTAGCTGAAAAATAACAACACAAAACCGAACTTATAGTTTAATCGAAAACTAGCGCTGAAACTAATTTTCAATGAAACTGGGGCAAATATAAGGTGATAATCACCAAAACTATTCCAGAAATTATTTCAGATAAGTAAGAAGCTCGAAAATAATCAAGGCAGTTGTAACCAGTTTCTGAGCTCCAAGCTCTAAGCAAAAATAAAAATAGCTGGATAAGCTACAAAATCAGAATAAGTTGTATCATATATCTACAACACCGATTTAGAATAGTTGTAACAGCTTCCCAAGGCACTGATGTCATACAATCTATAGGTTAATTAAAGCTAAGTCTCAAACTAGCTTTTATGAAACTGGGGGAAAACATGTAGATGAAAAAATATCGCATCTACCTGTAGCTAGAAACCATCAGTGCCAACATCTGAAAGTTAAGACAAAATCTAGATTTGAGATCAATTGTTACCTGAATCACGTGACAACAACTAAAGTCACGAGGTAACAACTTTAATTATGCGAACATGATTACAGTTATCTAGAATATAAAGCGGGGAGATGAAAAGTAAAACATTCGAGATAAGAGCTGGTTAGATATCGGAGACCTGTATTTCGTAGCTGGAAGCAGTAGAGTTACCTGTAGCTGACAAGATGAGCGTTTAAAAGAGCTAGAATGTACAACAGTACAGATCAAACGTCTCCAAAAAGAGGTGGGAAATGTAAAGTGGTTTCTGGGTTCCAGTAGATATGTGAAATATAATTGGTCTCCACTGATCACAAAATAAACATGTGGATCATCTCTTGTATATATAGCCAGTGAGGCTCATTTTGTAAACAATATACATTCTCATCAATAAACTTAATCTTTAACTTCTCTCTCATAATTGTTTTCTTATAATCTACTCTTCTTCTTAATTCATCTCCATTAACGAGTCTCGTAACCCTAATTCTAGATTCTAGTTCTGAATCTAGTACAAAACCAACCAATTATCAAAGCAATTCTCACATAAACCGTTATCTGAACTTTATGAAGGTACGAATCCTGACTAGCAAATAATCGCACTTTCAATATGGATGTGTACTATCTGATCTTAATTGTCATATTATGAGAGAAATTGATTATGAGTTGGAAAATATTATATCTTTGCTAATTTTGGAAATATAAATTTATTGCATATCTTAAGGATTTTCGAAATTGGTAGATCTTGTTTTCCAAACAATTCCTTGGTCATAACACCATAAATAAGGAATCTTGTATTCTTACAAAATCATCCCAGAACACACCTTTGTCGTGTGGGAAATATAATTTGAAAGAGATATGATTACTCTAATTAAGTGAAACATCATGCATTACCTTTCGTTTAAAGACTTTTTTTGGATCAAGAAGCCTCTAATTTTACCGTTGATGGAAAGCTAGATTGTTATTTAGTTTTCGTTGATTATTACTTGTTATGAACTAACTCATATAATTATCTTCTAGATAATTCTTGCTTATTCTATGGTCCTTTTCTTATGATATAAGGAAACTTAGGAACTTTAAAAGATTTGATTATCACATATCTAAGTGATTCTAGATTTATGTGATAGATATACAGATTTTTCTTTGTTAACAGACTTTGTTTTGTGGGACAGATCAATAGAGGAATCAAATTGTTTACAAACTGTTACTTTGAAGATTAAATCGAGGAGTGAATACTTTTTAGATTTGAAGACTTTTCTTTTTGTTTTGGTCTTGGTGTGACTTTCTGTGACTTAATTCTCTGGGATTGACAAGCGGTTTAATTCTCTGGGATTGACAAGCGGTTTTTTACAAACAAAAACCTTGTAATCAAGATTGATTATTTATAATCATTGTCTTGATTGATTTGTTAATCAATGAGTTTCAGATTTGGTATACCATTGGATTACAGATCTTAAAACAGAATATCCTTAACTTTGCTTTTATCATATACTTTGATATTGTGATTGGGAAGTGAATTTAGTTACCAAGCAGATTTAGTCCTTTACTGTTTGGAATACCATCTAAAGGATCTTGTCTTACCAGTTGGAAGATTAGTAGCAGAAGGTTTTGATAATCATTAAGGAGATCTACTAGATCAATTAATAGACACATTTATATGTCTAATTCGTTCTCAATCTTTATAGTGTTGGAACTCAATTTTGTACTAATATTGTTATTTTATTGTATTTGTAGGTATTTTTGAAGAATAAATCTTGTGGAAAAGTTGGCTAGAAAGTGTCTAAAGCACCCAAAAAAATGTTAAAGGCATCCATGGCTAGTGATAAAGGAACCCATACATCGGATATAGGCACCCACTCCTTTTCAAATTCAAAGCATTTTTGGCGGGAGAATTTTTTTCACTTAACTATGTGAAGATTTCAGCAAATATTTATGGATTGATTAAGAGTATTTTGAGGAGATAAAACAAGATATTATCCTGCCATTATCATGGAGAGTTTTATGAGATTGGGAGACCACAAAATCAAGACGGAATTTCAAACCAGATCATGAAAATTGAAGAGAAAAAAATGCCCGAGTATTATTCTCTGTTAATGAAGAATTTTTGAAGATTTGGTGGTATGTGGTGTATAAATAGGAGTTGTGGGAGTTGTAGAAGAGGCAGAGAGTCTTGGGGAGAGCTCAGGAGGCAAACAGAGGGATAAAATTCAATCTAGAGAACTTGTTGTTGCTGTTGTTGCATGAAGAACCGGAATAGGCAATAGTATCTTCAACCAATCAGCCACAGTTTCTTCATCAGTTTACAACGGATAATTTCGCATCTGCAACGTTTATCTTAAGTTGCAACAGTTTCTTCAACTCGTTTGCAACAAATATTATCGCATTTGTAACGTTTATCTTCAGCCCCTCTGTAACAGTTAGTCTGTACCGCCTATAAACGTTGTAAACTCACTGTTTTCTTTGTTTTTCTCCCTTTTCATCATTTGTAAACATTTTGAGCCATGAATCATAATTTTGAGAAAGTGATTAATATGAGGAGCTAAACCCCATCTCTGAGGCGATGAAGGAAGCTATTTTTTCCAAAAATTATGTGGTAATATTTATTTAATTAATTTATGTAATTCTTTTATGATTATTTTCCTTGGTTAAAAATTGATTTAATTTTTATTAAGCAATTGTGATTTCGTTAGATGGTACATGCTTGGCCTAGGTTTTTGATGTTCCATGCTTTTGTTATACAATTGTTATTTTGAAAATCTACTTGTTGCAAAATTTTAGAATCAACTTAAATGTAAGAATTACATAACTATAATTATTAAATTAGATCACTTTAAAATTTGGAAAATAGTGGAATCTTAGCCTCAGTTTACTCTCAATTTTTTCATCAATTTTATTTAAGTTTTGTTATTTTTAGTCTTAGAAACTAGGTTTAAAAACAAATCTTCACAAGTCTTAAACGAACTTTTCTTACCACTATCATAAAACTACCATCAATTCCTATAAGAGAATATATGTTCTGCTAGGATATCAAATATTCTAACGTCTAAAGAGAATATAATTTTTACTAATTTTTTTAAAACAAGAATAGTGCTGAAGATGAGTAATTAGGGTTTTGATTGTTTGGTATCAACTGCACGAGGTTGTATTGTAGGCATTGTGTAGCGGCTTAATTCATTGATTATTCAAATTTGGACTAGGTCTCGGGTTTTTTATACAAGATTGTAGTTTTCCTCGTTAACAAAATTCTGGTGTGTGCTTACTTTATTTCCGCATTATATTGTTTTCTTATAATTGAAGTAAATACACATATATGTTAATCACATATTGATTTATCCTATAGTTATTTCAGGATTGAACTTTGACTATATCAAGGTCCCCTAACTTGTTTAGTCTTTACAGTTTCGTCAAAGATAACAAAAAGGTGTGTCTGCATATGTTTATATGAAATTGATTGTGGTGTACTCAGTACCCTCGTCCTTTCAAATTTGATAGAGGAATACTCATGTTTTGCTTGTGAATGTAAGCCTGAGTCATGCGGAGAGCTCGAGGAGGCTTGTTATAGCCTTATGTGTCATGCGGAGAGCACAAGCTTGGCTTAGGTCAAGTATGACTTAGTTGTGGGCGTTTCATTATGATGACAACAATGCATGGTCGTCTCTGAGAGGAGGCTAAGGCATGATGTCATCTGTCCATTCAGATGATCAAGACGAGTCGTTGTCCAACCATATAAGCATTGTGAGCTCTTGTCCAGTCATAAGAGCAAGGCGAGTCGTCCATCGAATGAAGAGCAAAAACATGGTTGTCTATAAAATGAGATAAAACATGTTTTATGTATTTGAAAAGAGCAGAAAACCTGATTCCCTGTGAGGGTTCTCCTAGTCAAGTTTATGAGTTTTGAGGGGTGAAATGGCTAGTAACACACTTACGAAGTTCATATGAATCTCAGATGTCATGAACTCAACGTTTTGGCTTTGGATGACAACCTTGAGCTTGCTTACCAGGCTTGGTGGTAGGACCGGCCATAGGGGGTACCATGCATAAACATGTTTGTGAAGTAAGGTGGAGTCACATCTTTGATGAGGCTGAAACTCAGATTGCGTCTGGGAGCTAGCTTGGGTCATGTCATGAGTTGAGCTTCGATTCTTATCTTAAGATTAGGTCGGAGTCTCGCCTTAAGTATAAGCTTGAGTCTTACCTTGAGTGAATGTGATGTACTGGAAAATTCCGTCTGTGGCGCGCTGCGTAGGAAAAAATTCCCCTCGCACCACTCAGATACAAGTAATCAGGATGTAAAACTTTGATTCTTCTTAGGAAAATGAACGTCGATTTTCCTTTCCAAAAATGTTTTAAAAGCATGATACTGATGGGATTTTAATTATACTGCAAGAGCACGACTGTCGGTGAGACAGTATGCAAGCACGGTTCGTTCCACAGGGATTTCATAATTGCAGTTTCTAGTTTTTAGGCAATTATTGTGCTAATAAAAATGATCGGTTGATTATATTCTAAGCTTAAAAATGCTTAAAATATTAAAAACTGATTAACAAATGGAAAAAAACCTAGGACTCGGGATTTTGTCACAATTATGCTTACTAGATGTTTACAATCATTTTCTATAATTCCTCAAAATAATACACAAGAAGATTTCAGAAACAATAATTACGTCTAGGAAAATAAATCATTTTAAATAAATTATTTTTCTCAAAATATTAATAATTTTCTCCACTATAATTTGCTAGTCTCTTAAAAGAAAGTTTAACACATTTAATAAAGCAATAGGGCACATGAAGAAATTATTATCATGATTAAATAAGAAAATAGGACCAAGAGAAATTATTGTAGAAAATAATTATATCATGTTAGAAAACACAATAGGACTTCATATCTAATCCTAGGAGAGAAATCTAGCTTGTCATAGCAAAAATAATAGATGAAAAACCCTTTCTATTCAAGATTTTATTGAAGAATTACAATAAAGTACTGACCAATATAGTCGCTGAAATAATAGAAGTACCTATCGAGTTAACGACATACTTCTAAAGAAGTTGGAAAAATACAGAAGCTTTGTAATGTTAAACTCAGAACAGTATCTGGAACTATTGAATAAAATATTACTAAAACCGTTGATTATGAAAGGAAAGGTAACAGTTTTAAACGACAGTTTACATGCGCCTTATGTTCTTCATCTTCTTCTTCTTTACGTGACTTGCATAATTTTTTATGGATTTTGTTTCTCTCGATCCTGACCTCTGTCAGCTTCCTCGAACTCTTATTCCCTTCTCATATTTATACTACACCACCCTCTCTTCCCGAAACTTCGAATCATATCTTTTATTAAAGAACCAAATCTCGACAGATCGAGTTCACGTCGGGCACTCGTCGGGCACATGCCAGCTCACGCAAAAATACATGCAAGCATACGCAAGCTCCGCAAGTCAGCGGCGCGCGTGCTTCTGTGCGAAGCACCGCACATGTGTGAGTTTGCCCACTAGCCCATTCCCTTAGTCCATATCCAATACACAAGTTCTTTCCCTTAGGTGCAACCTTTGTGGTAATATGGATAGACTTCATCCTTGGTTTATCCCATGTGGGACAAACCAAAGGTTTCTCATTCACATAGAAGTGAAAAGTGGATTTGTTATTTCCACCGACAATATAGGCTAGTGACCCTTTGGTCCCATCAAGATAATTTTGGTAACAAAACAGTTTTTTTGTAAATAAGAAATAAATTCACTTTTAATTCTAACAATCCCCCACATGAATGAAGAAAGCGATAAATTGGAAAGAGAATATCTTGTCTTAAAACCCAAAAACTTTCCAAACAATTCGATCAAAGTCTTCACAGATCAAGAAAGATTTTTCTCCCGCCAAATTCAGTTTTTAAATTCAAAAGAAATGGGTGCCTTTAACCAATGCATGGGTTCCTTTAACACTTTGGGTGACTTTATCAGTTTTAGGAGTGCCTTTATAACTTTTTAAGCCAATTTTTTTACACAAGCTTATTCTTCAAAAATACTTAAAAACATAGAAAAATAAGTATATTTGTACAAATATTGAGTAATAGCAGTATAAATATGAGAACAAATAAGACACAAAATTGTGTCTATCAACCCCTAACCTACATTTTGCTAGTCCTCTAGCAAAACTAAAATGAAAAACCAACCAAAAAATGAAATAAAAATCCTAACTTACTTTCGCAGGAATCGCGATTGCATTTAGCGTGTGCAACAAGCCTTTGAACCCCTAGGTAGCCCTAGTGGACGAGTTTTAGTCTCATGAGGGTTTACAAGAGGTATATCCACAAAACTTTTTACTCCAAAGCCTAGCTACTTATGACGATTAAGGGTAGACACTAAATATGCAATTTAGTTGGCTACTAAATTCTTTAGCCATGAGAATCATTACCCTATATGAGTCCAATTGTTGTACACGAGTTTTCACTCAAGCGTACTAAAATTCATATACAAGAAAACAAAACTCTACTCAGAAAGTCATACAATGGACCACGATACTCGGAATCTAACAAACCACAATCGCATGAATAGATTAAGAAGATGGCTATGGAGATAGAAGTGTGAGCATGTTGACTAAGGTGAACGTTGTTTCCCATTATATGTATGATCGTCAGTACCAAGATGAACCCTAATAGATTGAGATATACACCCACTAGTCTGAATCCTAATTCTAGTATCAACTCAGCTGGTATATATAAGGGCCCCAACGGTCGATTTATTGAATATATACAATTATTATTATTATTATTATTATTATTATTATTATTATTATTATTAT
>JAJJMC010029624.1:5101736-5133532 GCA_023531435.1 Papaver californicum
ATTATTATTATTATTATTATTATTATTATTATTATTATTATTATTATTATTATTATTATTATTATTTTTATTTTTTTTTATGAGAACGAAAATTTTATTAGATAGGAAAAATATTATTATTATTATTATTATTATTATTGAAGTCTTGGGAAAATATTATTAGATAGAAAAATTATTATTATTATTATTATTATTATTATTATTTTTGAAGTCTAGAGAAAATATTATTATTATTATTATTATAAGAAGGAATTTTATTAGGTAGAAAGAGAAATTTACACAGAAATGGTAGGAAGCCTCGCAATAAGCTGGGCCCCTACCCCCTTTTGGATGGAAATGCCTAGTCTGAAAAAAGTGAATTGCCTATTTTGTAATTGTAGTCTAGGCTAGCGATGCAATTCTGTAACCGCGTCACAAAAGCTATCACGTCTTCTCCCAATTCGCCTAAGGTAGTAAAAGCAAGCACGCCTAAACCATGTCCGTGGTCTTCGCATTTGGTTAGGTATTTGTTTCGTTTACGAGTTGTGGCATTCGAAATGGCCTGACCAGGCATGAAGGCAGCTCTCCCGCCTCTAGTAAACGGGGACACGCGGTAACATCAAGGCACACATCACGGCCGTTCTCCCAATTATACACAAGGATGTCAACAGGCCTTAAGGAATTCTCGTTGTCCGAAAGAAAGCCCAGTTTGGCTTCTTTGCAAGCAGAGACGCCTGCTTTGTAACACATATCCACCAACACATCTCTGACTAAGTCATGTCTGAATTTGAGGCCCACCTCACTGGCACAATGTAAAGCATGATCCCCAAAGACATCCATTCCTCTCCCACAACTAGTACATAAGCCATCCTCCTCAAACAAGGTTATTCCAAGCCTATAACTAATAACAGCCCGGAACTGTCGAGGCCCAACAGATTGGTTAAGCCCAGCTATAGGGACAACTTTAAGGAAGTCTTGGGCATAACTTAATTTGTTACACTGCCATAAGATGTTATCTCGCCCAATCAAGTTAAATCTGCTGAGTATATTCTTCTTGACCACATTAAACTGGAGGACTGCCAGGGAACGCATTTACCTCGAATAAAACAGATAGACATGATAATATTCGTGTATACTCATTTTTTAGATAGACAAATGCGTCACTTTTAAATTTTATTACAATATAATACCCATAAAGGTGCAAATTGGCAAAACATTCATTCCTTTTATGACTGAGAGTGACGAGAGAACCACAATCTGCCCCATAAAAATGCAAAATTCACAATCCGTGAGTCGTGACCAACACGCTGGTTCTCTCAACGCTCGACCCTGCTTACACATCGTGGTTATCTGAACACGCACCCCAACCATGTGGACCATATGATATCATCCTTAGTTCCTTACACACTTGACTCAACTTGACACTTCGCCAACAAGTACAGCAAAATCAGTGAATCGAAACAATTCGTTGGATCAACAAACTAAACACTCTAATCCATCTTTCAAACGAGAATAAAACTAGCACCGGTATCGTTTACCCTCTTTTTATTGAGTAGTGAGCGTAATCGTACTTTTTTATTGGTTTAGAGCGAAATTATTCATATCTGTTGGATAGAATTCGGTGCATTGATAGAAGAATGTGTGGTGCGGATTGGGTGGGTTATTATTACTTACCCTACGGACGACTCTTATAGATTACGCTGTCTGGCCGCAGGATGGTCGATCTTTGAGTTTGAACGGTTGGAAATGTATTTCATATGTTTACACCGGGTTTACACATTTTCATAAAATTTCGAACCGTTGAATTTTTGGCTAAATTATGAGCGTCGATCTCACCAATAGGTCTTAAAAACAATATGATTAACTTTATTTGGAATGTGTACATAAATTTTCAAAAAATATTGTATTTATTCAGATCTAAAAAAAACAATTTGCTTGAATTTTTGGTTAGTATATTTTTAGAAAAATTTAGATTTAAGAAATAAATCTAAGAATCCTGTAAGGAAATACGTGGTTTTATAGTATAAAATGGAGAGGAAAAAAAATTTAACGTAAATAGAATTTGGCAAGATACCAGATTCCCGAATCAAATTACTATACCTTATTTTAACATAAAATAAAATTTAATATTGGATTGGGCGATCTATTTATCTAATTCTCTGCGTCGTCTCAATGCTACTAACTTCAAAGTGTAAGCCAGAACAAACCAATATCCTTGAGCTTGTTCTCCTATACTGATGCCCAAGGTTACCTCGTTTCGTTGCTTTTGAGGCTCAATTTAAGAGCTTGAAAACACCTCTTTTGCAGAGGGAATGTAGTTATAAGTATCTCACTTTCCTAAGGGAGCTACTCGTCGGGTCGATGGTATATAAAACATTAGAATTTTATGGTTTTGCATGTTGCATTTTTCCTTGAGGGTTTCGTTGATTTTTTTTTTGTTCCTTACAAGGCAGAATTTTGTAATTTAATTACTGTCTAATTTATTTTTGTTGTTTGTTTTGCATATATGATATATCCATCTATTAAAACTAATAACGGCAATAAAAGCTCATGAATACTGAGGTGAAAGAAGAGGAGAAGTTTGGTTCTTTTGAAACTCGATGGCAAGGAGAAACGATACATTTTAGTGGATTTTGTTTCATTAGCCATTGGTACCTCAACACTAAATGGATGATAATAAAATTCGTTTTACTATGAATCACGAGATTAGTATTAAAAAACTGATCAACGATTTAGGTACTTTCCATTAGATCTTCTCTAATATGACAGTGGTGTTTTTGCTGATGGACGGTTCTCCAGAACGGATGAAATATACCTAAACCATTTTGCATTGGGAATGTTGGACATCTAGGCTCGGCTCGGCTCAGCTCAGCTCGCCCAGGGATCATTTGCATGTGCTTCACCGTTACATATGTATTTATCACAATTTCATTCATCAGTTTTCACTCTTTTGCCGTAAACCTAATTATTTCTTCGCCATAAACCCAAAAATTTCTTCACCTTTACAGATCTTTTGATCTCAATCAAACTTAACAATTATCTCTTCCCCTGATTTGCTCCCATTTCCAAACCCTAGCCGTCACATAATCCCTTCATTTGGTCCCGTATTCAAATACCCATTGTTTTCAGTTTATATTCTCATTGATTGTCGCTCACAGAAATGTTGTTTGTTTGATTGTTTGTTTGGTAAGAGATGAAGCTGGGTAGTGGTGGTTATTTATACTGTAGATTTTATTTCGAATTTTTCAAACTCTGAAATGTTGTTTGTATATTATCGATTAGATAGAATCTCCACCTCACATTATGAAATTGTTCTAAATTTCCATTCATGATTAGCTGTTTGGGATTAACTGTGGTGTTGTATCGTCCCATTTTGTTGTTTTTCTTATTAGTCTGCTTAGAAATTTGTAGGTTAGAATCGGCTTTTATGCAGATGGTAGACCTAAAGTTGCCGATAATGCAGTGAATTGGAAGAGGTTGTAGTGGAATTGGAAGCAATTGTAGTGATATTGTAGTGGAAAGGGATGACATTCTATTGGAATGGTAGTAGGAGACACTTTTTGGGACTGATAGGAATCACTGTTAGTCACCACAAGAGGGCCTCAACTGATGATTGAATGTTGGGTTTATAACTTGATATTACTGAATCACTTAGGGGTTCATGCCAACATGTTAGTGTTAGTTTGGTACCCATGTAGTGTGTACAAGTTGGTGATTTTGTGTTAAATAAGATTTTCTCAATGTTTATTAGTGAATAAAATAATTTTATGAAGCTTATGATCATTTAACATTCTGCAGTGTGTTCTACCAGCTGGTGTGGAAATCTATCCATCAGGGTTTGATTCTAATGATGCTGCTACACTCCCAAGAAGCCATCCGGTAGTTTTAACTGGTATGTACTCACCCTTTTGGTAATTGCATCAGTAATTTACCTTAAATATGACTCTGTAATGAAGTTATTAGCAAGTGACATGACTCGGGAAATGAATTGGCTTTTAATGAAGAAACCCTTGATAGCATTTGTTCTCGATTTTTGGGTCATTTTTGAATTAGCATATGTTTTTTATTGATGATGGGGGTGATTTGATAAGACCCTTTATTCATAATAATTCTGTTTGGGATAGCACCCGGCCTGTTGTTTTTTAGTCACCAGGCTCTTCTTCTTATAGATATGCTTATTTCATATAGTGTGTGTGTTCTTCCTAAAAAGTTGTACACCCAAACTAGCTTTATTGACTAACTTGAACGTCTAATGTGTAACACTAATTTTGTCCCCATGGAAACATCAATGATATTAGAAAAATACCATCTGATTATTCTGGTAAGCCAATTAAGCTGTATGTAGTCCTGGAGACCGTTCTGCTTAGCAGAATCCGTGGTAACTTTGACTTACTACAAGTCTACAACCTGCATGCATCATGGATTATTTGCAGTCTTCCACAGTTACCTATTTATGTAGTCTGAAACTACTGACTACTATTGGAGATCCTAATTTTATTTGATATTAAATGTGCAGAGTAAGACCTGACAGAACAGGCTTTCGGTTCTCAAATGAGCTAGCAAAACTTGATGTTCCTGTAAAGCTTCTTATTGTCTCTGCAGTGGCGTACACTATGGATGAGGTTGAAATGGTATTTGTTGGGGCTGATGGAGTGGTAGAAAGTGGAGGTATAATCCTTTTTTTGGCAGGTCAACCTACTTTGTCTTTGTCTTTGTTTACATTTGGAACTTCAACCTACCCTTGGCCAGTTTTGAATTTTGTTTTAATCCATCTTAGATGCATTTCCAACATTTCGGCTAAGTTGAGTTTTCTGACAAAACATTGAGTTATGATTCATATTTCTAAATTGCTTTACCATAAGATAGTTAGATGCGATGTGTAAGAATATTAAGGAGCTTTTTATGACCTTAAGCTAAATAGTGTGTGCATCTGTTTATTTTTTTCTTTGGGTTATAGGAAACACTCTTAAAATCATTTTATCTTGCACATTCCCACCGTACCATATGCTCCCTGATTCTTTGGGTTACAACATCTTTTTCATACAATCCTGGCATCAGTTCTATGTGATATCTTGGCTGTTAATGTTATCTGGCATCCGTCACCTTATGGTAATCTTTTTCATACAAAAAAGACGTTGTGATGAGGGAATGTGTGAGCACTAAGGAGATTGTTAGGTTAAGTGGTTGGTTTTGAATTTAACTAGGGTCTACTAGGTGTAACATGATAAAGTAATATACTCAAACAGTTGAACTCTATTTTCTTCATATATACTAGGAAAGGCTTAAGGTGAAAACCAACTTAAAACTAAGGTATCAAAATCCAACATCTAATTTTAATTTTTGTTTGTTCTTTTTTCTTTTGGTGCAGGTTGTTCCTCTTCTAAAATGCAGTGAAACTGGTTCAGATTTGCGTCAAAGACGATTCCTTCATACAACCTGCTATGAAGAGTTCTTTGATGTAGACCAGTACATCACGTGAGATATTTAAAAGATCTTAATCGTCTTAAACAGATTGCTCTCGAGTTCTAACACCGCTGTGAAAGTATTTCTACTTGGTGAACAGCGAAACCTCAAAAGAAGGACATGTAGGCTTCATACAGGTAAAATTAATGTTCCTACAACAGGTGTTCCGGAAAGAAAATGATATTCCTAGCACAACAGTGGGCAGCTGTGATCATGAGAACCACACCTGGAAGGGTGTAGATGGTCCGCAGTCTAATGGTCACTTATTTGATCCCTCTGGAACTTGGCAGTTGGAATTGCATTTCTCGCATCGAAATTCCAGGTTCTCGCATTTCTCGCAGTCTATTAAGTTGTATATGAACCACCCAAGAAAGCAAGAGTTGCCTATAAGTTGACGTACAGAATCATCCAGGGTATGTTTTGGAGTTTTTGTGTTTTCTTTAATTACCAGTTGAAATAATTTTTTTTGTTGCTTGGTTATATATATGCATGGTAAGCATAAACTTTTTGTGCCTGTATTTTGTTTGGCTTTTTATCTATCTATAAGAGGTAGAGAAAAGTGAATTGACCATTAAATCCCAAAGTAAGCTTGATTGAATGCGAAGTCGACCCAGAGTTACAACTTCACTGTTACAAATTATTTCGTACTACATGCTTTAGAGCCTGTTTGTTTGCTTACCCTAGGTTACAACTTCCCGATTACGGCATGGATGATAAAGTCTGCCATAATATTCATTTCTGATATCATTATGACGTTTTAGGTATTCAATAATTAATCCATTTCATCATTGTTGATCCTTTGAGCAATCCCAGATCTTTATATTCCGTAATGTAGTTCGGTGTACTGATGGTCAGAAACTTCTTTTATTACCCAAGGTGTCTACAAAAAAGTTGCTTAAGTTTGCGTAGTAAGAATTGATGGGGTCTAATGGAACATGGGACCACCCAAAGTGTGCGGCATATTGCCCCGCGAATCAGAGACTTATTTCTCATTTTATTGCTATATGGGACGGAGATATGGTATACTGAGCACATTTTCCTTTTGACAAAATTTTGAAATTTAGAACAGGGTATAAATAATTAAGTTAAATACCATAGATAGAATAGAAAGAAGCATAAAGATAATAGAAACACTATATTTAGATGAAGAGGAAATCTATGTTTTTTTTTCTATCTTTTTTCTGTTAAAAGACTCTACTCTGATTAAAAAACGAAATGGTTGATTAATTGTTTTGTGGGACTTATACGGATGTTTTTTATCGCAGGTGTATGGGTACAAACACGTTCCGACGAGAAATTTTTCATTGGAAATTTGTAAAGCCAAAACGGTAAACAATTCTACATTATAGTGTTTCTGCTATTTAAGTTTATCAAATGTGGCTATGGTAGCTATTTGTGTGCATAGATGGATGCCTAGGGTTTTCTATTTCTGATTTGATTGTTGTGCATGATGTATATTTATTATATTCTCAGCCTTAACAATAATTCATTCCACGGGTGAATGAACCAAATAAAGCTATGAAAGTGTTCGATAGAATCAAAGTACATATAATATAACAAAAAAAAAAGAATTAAAGGTTTAGGAAAGCTTCTGAGAAACTAGAGACTAAAGCCTGTCCAGACGAGGGAGGAAAGAAAAGTGCTGCCAAAGAAATTGAATGAATGGCTCCCCGCACACCAGAAGCAGACTGAAGTGATGAGGACTGAGATAGAGCAATGGAAGAACAAGCCAATTGTCTGATTCAGCGTAATGATGTTTTTTTATTAAGATAGCAGTTTATCAATTAGATCTCTATAGTATTGAATTTATTTGAGTTTATTTTTTGTAACTATAAAGAGAGTACGGCTGAGTGGATATTTCTTTTGTCATTCCAACAAACAATTTGGGATTTGGCTTCAGATTTAGTACTTCGTGCATTTAGAGTTTTTAAGTTTTCTATTTTTTGCACTTTGTTTTATAAATGTTCTTAACTACAGTGTTTATTTGATATTTAAATTCTTATCTATATTGGTGTGTTGTTGTAGAGTAATTCTATGTGTAATAAGGATGTTTTGTATTGCTCATGCATTGAGTTATATGGAGCATGTTTGTTAAGCTTATTCATGATAATCTCAATAGGCCATGTTGCTTGGGCTTATTCGTAGCTTAGCTTGGGGAATGATGGCTCTAGAGTTGACGTCCTAAATTCACATAAATTGCCCACCTTAATTTCTAATACAACTGGTGTGGCTAAGTAGAGCTGATCATATATGTTGCATCCAGTCGGAGAAAAATGCCTGGCCATGTCATGGTTATTGGCCTGGAGTATTGCCAATACGGGTGTGTGGCATAGGATCATTGTGTTTTTTTTTTTGGGATGTGGACTACATATATACGTGTTTAAATCTCTCTAGGTTTTGTTATGTTTTGAAGTTCTTTTAATAACAGGTGTTTGGGAAGTGGAATGTAAGCTTAATTTGATTTGTTATATGAAAAACATGTTATTGCTATGTTGAGAACTATTAATCACTGCACCCCCGTTAAAGAGTTGGTTCTGATGCATGCACATACGTGGTTGTGAGTGGAGTTTTGGGTATGAATCTGAACGTTGGGTTTTCAATTATAACTCATCATCGAATAATCATAGTTACAAAACAGGTTGGTGTTTGATTAAGGGGTTAAAAAAGTCAAAGAGCGGACAGGATTGATCCGGGAGGCCAATCTCGCGGTCGGCGTTCTCTGGATGGAATTTTTTCCATCTGAAGGCCAGGAAATTTCGGGTAATGTTATGTGGGGGATATGGGTGAACAGAATATGGACGGGTGCATCGCATATTCAATTGCTTTACAACATATACTATATGCAGTGATTTTTGATTTTTGTGTGACTTAAACATTTTTATTGTTTTGTGATTTTGTTATGAATGAGAAGATTGCTTCCCACAATATATTGATTATATCAAATGGTATCGAATATTCCAATCAATCAAAATATGGTCTACAAATCATGAAAAAAAACTAATCATGTTCCAATACATCTAGGCAACGAGTGCGAGACGAAGCCCAACATCGAATCAACAATCTCCATCATACCCAATACGTAGATATAGCACGGGATACGCACGGATTGATCTTTAATCCATATTTCACTCCAGCATAAAACTAACACTGGTGGAACTTATCAGGTTTCCTATTGGCCGATAAGCGTAATCACGCATCCTAATTGGTTTAAATTGATATCATTCGTGCATATTGAATGGAATTTGGTTGTATATGGTGTATTGATGGGTAAACGTCCGGTGCAGATTGGGTAAGTCTTCATTACCCGTTCTATGGACGGCTTTCATTGCATGGGAAATGAGAAAAATCCAAAATCAAACTTAGACGATCCCTTTAGATTTTTCCTAAAAATACCAAAAGATAAACAACTATTTGATATCAGTTACCCACTGGTGCCCGGCGGATAAAATGTTGGGAAATAAAAATGATATTACTAAAATTAATAGTTTCTTACGTAAATTAATTTTTGTTACTTTAATTAGCTTGATGGGTGCTAGGATCACTAGTCCAAACTTGGGTGGAATTAAAGCCATCCATTTTCACTTCTTGGTGAATGAGAAACCTTTGATTATCCCACATTGGGCAAACCAAGGAGGAAGTTCATGCATATTACCACATATGTTCTATATAAGGAAAAGAACTAGTGGATTGGATATGGACTTGGGAAATGGACTAGTGGGCAAATGCATACATGTACGGTGCTTCGCACCGAAGCACCGCAGGCCGCGGGCTTGCGGGCTTGCGGAGCTTGCGGTGCTTGCGTGTGCTTTTGCGTGTGTTTTTGGCGTGAGCCTTGGTGCGATCCTTGGTGCGACCCTTGGTGCGATCCTTGGTGCGACCATTGGTGCGACCATTGGTGCGACCTTGGTGCGACCTTGGTGCGAGCATTGGTGCGAGCCTTGGTGCGAGCCTTGGTGCGAGCCTTGGTGCGACCATTGGTGCGAGCCTTGGTGTGACCATTGGTGTGAGCCTTGGTGCGAGCCTTGGCGTGAGCCTTGGCGTGTGCCTGGCGTGTGCTTGGCGTGTGCTTGGCGTGTGCCTGCGAGTGCACACGTGTACCCATCAATGAGAAAACGTTTCTTTAATTATAAATAAATATTTTACCGTTTGAATTAAATGGAAAATAAAATCATAAATAATTTTTTAATTAAAACAATCTTAACGTTTTGTTTTAATGGGGATTTAATATTTGAAATTAAATTTTCACCGTTTTAAAAACTCAAAGGTTTACTTCTCCTATAAAAGAACAACATTGCTCAGGTTTTCGTTTACCCCAGTCGCAGCCACTGTCCTGACGACTTTTCACCATCTTCTTGCTTTGTTTTGCGCACTAGTTTTACATTCTTATTGTCATCTTCTGTTAAGTTCACAACGGGCCAACGAGCTTTGCTAGCTGGGTTGGTATCAGGTGATTTTATCCTGAATTCAAGTTTGTCACTGAAAGGGTATAGCAGCATCTTCCTGAAGGTGTACCTGGCAAATATTGAGTTAAGAGCAGTCTGTTGAACAGGCGACTTCACCTCTCTGTGTTTGAGTGTGTGTGCATTTTAATTCTAACCCTCCCTTAATCATCTTCAAGTTCTCTGTGTTTGTTTTTCTCTGTTACAGGAAGTATATTATCCAACATAAAAGTGTTTGGAACCAACGAGTTAGAAGGTCTACTCTCCTGGCACCAGATAAACAAATGTGCACGTCCCTCACAGGTGTAGTTACTTCTCTTCTAAACAAATATTTTTGCTAAAAAATGGTTTACAAAAAAACCATGCCACAGATAATGTCAAGCTTAATTTAGAGATCTATCATACTATATATATTTCGATAAATATGTTTTGTTATCATCGAAGTTGAAGATTCTAGTAATATGAACGAGTAAGATATTTATCATTTAGGCAAGCGAACCATGTCAACGGGAAGTCATACCATATTCAACTCCTAGACTGATACAGTAAACCTTTTGGTTTAAATTTTATTTTGATTGCTAATGCGTATATGATAATTGGTGCTTTGATAATATATTACGGCTGTTAACTTGAACTTCCTTTGAGATGGTTGTGAGGTAAACTCATGCCTCACAAATAGAGGATAACCCGGTGGCGTAACACGGATTACATAGTTGAAGAGAGTAATTTTGTATATGGAAATATATCTACACATGAAATTTGTGACTATGATTGTGCATTGGAAGAAACATATCTACTGTATAAAAAAAACCCAAAGGTAACTACATGTAACCCCTATTTTAAAACTAACAGTGTAAATGGTGAGTGAGATGATGCACTGCCTGATGCACAGAAGTAAACATAGATACATGCATATTGTATATATATAGGGCAATTTGTTTTATTGGTTAAAAGTTCTTTGGTGTAATGTTTTAAAAAGGCTTCTCAAATTTGAGAATGACGCCCTCTCCCAAGTCCTATATTTCATGGTGTAAATCAATAAACCCTTATCTGGATTAGGATTCATAAACTTCGAAGGTTCGGAAGACTATAAAAGTAGTCTTGAGGGTTTGTCAGACTGTGAAAGTAGTCGAACAGTTGAAAGAAATATGACTAAGACCGACAATGGTATCAACTTTATCTGGTTAAAATTATTAGGAGGGAGATAAACTTATTACACCAATATAATAATATCAAATAGGTACTTTCAAGAAAATCAATTCAATTTTTTTTATATGTAGTAGATTAAGTTAGCATTTCATATCCTTAGTTAATTCTGTTTTTCTGGATAACCTTAGTTTAAGATGCTTAGTTAATTCCATTCCATAATTATTTCATATCCTTAATTAATTCTATTTGTGTGGATGGCTTTAATTTAAGATACTTATTAGTTAATTATATTTCATAATCATATCGTCGCGGCCAACGTATTAAAGTAAGATTTATGGCGTGTTTGTATGTCTTGAACAATGTTATCATTGGCTCAAGTTTGTACATTTGTGTCTTAGATTAGAAATGCACCAATTTCTAAAAATATGTAGTTCTTTGATATTTTTATTCTAGCATGTGCCTTACTCATATGTATTTCTATGTTGCTGCTCAATTGTCCATACATGACTGCAAGTTTATATCAAACTCTTACCTTTTCTCCATGAATAGCTCAGTTGGTCAGTCTTCCTCTAACCCTCTTCTATTCATAGTGATGGGTTCTTACTCATTTTGATATTTTATCAAATTTTGAGCCTATGAGGGTGCTTGATTATTAGTTGAAACTATACGGAAATCACCAGACTTTCTCAAATAAACTGACAAACACAATCTATGCAAAATTCTTCTTCTCACATCAAATATTAGTACTACAAATTTTAGTTCATAACACTTACAATATCAAATTTTAGTGTCTCTAATGTCAGATATCGATACAACTATATAGTGAGTGTGATTTTTCATTTGAACTACAAGAAGTTGGAGCCTGGGATACCAATTGAGTTGGACGCTTGATTCTTAAAACAAATATATTATTTTTGAAGAAACATATATCAGTGCATTTCCTTAATTACATCTTCTTTGATAGGAAGCACTATGCTTTGCACGATTTATAGTTGGATGTCTATTTTATATTAATATTTGTTTCTTTTAATGTCTCTAATTTCATATAACGATACCTATATAGTGAGTGCGATTTTTTATTTAACTACAAGAAGTTGGAGCCTGGAATAGCAGTTGAGTTGGCCGCTTGATTAACGCAAGTACATGATTTCTGAAGAAAAATATATCAGTGCATTTCCTTGATTATCACTTCGACGGGAAGCACTTCATATGCTTTGCACTATTTAGAGTTGGCAATCTGTTTTATATTGATATATATATCATATATTTTTTTAGTATCTTGAATTTCAGAGATTGATACAACTATATGGCGAGTGTGATTTTTTATTTAACTACCAATAGTACTGATGTTGGCAATGTCATAAACTACTTACTGATTTAAAGGTTGGTATAATTTTTCAAAAGTATTTCTTAATATCCAAAACTTTAAACAATACGTAATTGGTGAATTTCGTTCAAACTGTTAATCCACTGAATGATAATTAACGTCTTCATTATATGCCGCAGTGGTTAATTGAGACCCCTTCTCGGATGGGTGCGGGGCGAAGCCCCGCCTCACCAAATGAGGCCAATTTCCATCGTACCCGGTGTGTAGCATGGGTTAAATACTAGTTTACTCTTACACATCCAATGGGATCGAAGAACTTTGCCTCTTCAACATCTTAATTAGAACGATTTTTTGGGGACCAGCCCATTTTTGAGGGGACCCTTCCCCCATTTTGACCAAGGTCATTATGAAGTAATTTTAGTGCCCCTTATCTAAGTAATTTTATTAATTTCTAAAATACCCTTTATTAATTAGTTAAGTTAATTCATTATTAGTTTTGAATTACTGAGTGAGTGAGATAAATGATTTGATTTAGTATTAGTGTAAAAGGATTAAGATTAAAGATTATTTGAAAGAGAAGAAGAGTTTTTGGAAAAACTTTTTCAATAACTAGGTTTTGAGATTCTTGTATTTAAAATGGATGATTTGAAAGCCAATTTTGAAGAATGCGAATCTTCAATCTTTATTACGATCCAGAAATGAGTGATTTGTGAAAATGAAACTTTTAAAGGGTGGATCGACAAAGTAGTTATTGGTTCGGCTAGGAAAACAAAAGTATAGGTAGCCGAACATCCTTTTTAATGGAGTTTTGGACTAGGCTCGGCTAGAAAACCAGAAGCACAGGTAGCCGAACATCCTCTTTAATGGTGTGTGGACCAGATTCAGAATAGAAAACTCAAGAAACAGCTAGCCGAATTTCCATTTGTTTTGTTTAACAGAGTTATGTTCGAAAATGTCGATACCACCATGTTCATAGCTGAACCTAAGATAAAACCAAAACATACATTTACAGAAAGTTCGGCTAGGAAACTAGATGGTTCGGCTAGGAAAATAGAAAGTTCGGCTAGGAAATATTTTTTTCGAAATAGCTGAACATACATTTACAGAAAGTTCGTCTAGGAAACTAGAAATTTCGGCTAGGAATTTTCTTTTCCAGAATAGCCGAACTGTTTTTCATGTTCTTCATTTCCATCAGATTCAGCTATTTCGACTTCCTAGCCGAACTTCTCTCTGCAACTTCTATTTTTATAATTACTACTCAATTTACAATCACAAATGTATAAAAAAGACATGGATTAGTCGGAAAGTACCTTCTAATATATAAATTTCTAAAATCTGAATTTAAAACGATTATGGAAGTGGATGAGAGAACAAAAGGAGAAGAGAATAATTTAAAATAGAAATAGGTTAGTAGAAAAAATTATATTTATATATATGAATTAGAATTTTATTAGGTTATTAATTTTAAAATAAGTTTAGGTTAGTTTAAGTAAGAGATAATTAGGTCATTTACTATGACTAGGATACTCCTTAGTTCATCAGAATGGATGGCCTAAGTAGATAAGAGTCACCTCGAAAATGGGCTGGTCTCCAAACAATCGTTCAGGAAGAAGTTTGCCATGTCATTGCTCTCACAAGTCACAACAGAACCAGTAATAGTACAAAGACATCATCATGATCATTCAAGAAGATCCAAATCTGTGATACAATTGCCAACACAAGACCACTGGCTTTATAGCCACCTCTCATGTCTTGACTAACAGATCAAACACATCCACTGCATCAGCTGCCGATGGGAGATGGGTGTTTAGAAGCTGCTCAAAACCATAACATCAGAAACTCTCCCTTCCTCGTGTGCACTGTGACATACAGTTCGCTCAATCAGTTGGTCAACTGATTCCCATCATTCCCATTTCTTATGACCTCCCAAGTTGTGCTAATATCATGTTGCAGTCATATGTCTCATATATGCTCAACTTACGTAACAAAACTGAATGGCCTATGTCCTGGTCATGACCTAGTCATATCTTGGGAACCTCTAACCTTGGCATCAGCCTCAGTGTCAGGTCATTGCCTCGGCCGCTTTGTCCAGCCAACCTAACTTAAGATGGAGGATACTGCCATTTCTTCCCTCAACGTTGCCTTGGTATTTGCCGCATCATACTCGAACCAATGTTGCACCAAAACCATGCCAACTGACAAGGGGTCTAACAAACCAGTGTGTGAATTGGCTTAGTGGTTAACACTTACCAACTTCATAATTTGAACCATGATCACATTATTTGACTGCTCAATTAATAAATACCACAAGAGCAATAAGAAATACAGAAAATGGTAGCAATCCTTTATTTCACAATAAAAACAACCATAAACGGAACAATAACTCTCTTATTAATATCAGCTAACTCGAACTACCACATCACAGGACCAGAATACAAGCTACTGTTTGTATAGGTTTCCCTGCAAAATTTAGAGTACTTGCACATTAAGATGTGCAATCAACTCCACCACACCTCACCTCCAGCCCCATTAAATGATAAGTCACAGCCTCTAGCTTTCTCTTTCTTACATCTGAGCTGTAGAGGTTTCCCATTGAAATTGTGAAGGGAAATACAAGTCAGCTCAATTGCCATACAGTGTATATTTTCAACTTATTTGACAGATAAATCGGTATATGTGGATTAACCATCAACAATCCGAACCAATGTTGGACACATTAGTGACCATATTCAATGCCCTAGCCAGATATCAGAGGGTAATAAGTAAATTAAAATCAGCGGTGTCTAGACTTTGAGACCAATATTGGCCGGAAAATGGTGAATATCATCAGATCAGTGGATGAAGAGGGCTACATTCCTGCAAAAAGAAGAAGAACAAGACAGCATGAGTTTGGTTCAAGAACAGTTGGAGGTTCAAGAACAGTTGGAGGTTCCATGGATGCTACAGTTAGATCAAATAAAAAGCAATCAAGACCAGGAAAATCAATAAGAGTAGAGAGGAAGATCATAGGGGGATCAGTGGGAAAGAAAGGGAATAGAGACATCATTCACTTAGCAATCTGGAATGTCAACAAAAGAAGATTTGGGTGGATTAGCTTCAAGGCTGGAAAATGGTTGAGTAATGTGATGAAGAAGGAAGCAAAAAATGAAGGGAACAAAGAGGGATTATGGAGTTTTAGAGAAAACCTGGAGTGGATGACAGCAGCAAGGAGAATAAATGAACATGGCTTGTTTATCTGTGTCCAATTCTCTCATAACCAAGAATTCCATTCTTCTTTGTACTTCCCTGCAGGCTACAATAGAGAGGGTTGGTGGCAGTCTGGAATTTTCATAGAAGAGTTAATGTCTGATTATGACAATGCAAAGTAAGCAAACATATGGAATTCAAAAGAAATACTGTAGGGGAAGCTGGGGTTCAATGCCACCAAAAAAACATCCAAAAGGCCAATCCCAATCCCAATAGTACTGTCTGGGAAACAGAAAAAAAAAACAGCTTGATACAGAACCAAATAATAATCCTTCAATTTATAACAATGCCAATGAAAAAATGGAATTGAAATCTCTCTGGCGCAGAACTCTGGTGGTAGAAGTGTCCTCAACAGAATTTGATTGGAAAGAAATTGGTATTTGGGTGATGGATAAACTAGGTTGGTCTTTTGGGTTTGATTACAACCCTTTGGTAATACAAAAGCAGTAATTCTAATAAAAACCAAAGATGAATTTACAAGAATCAAAGAACCGAAAAGATGGAAAATGGGTGATTTAGTTGTGAGCACTTACCCTTGGTATGATGGCATCAATGCAATTTCGAAACCAAATATGATGGTATCCAACCAAGTCTGGATTGGGATTGGAGGTGTTCCATTTGATCGGTGGGAATATTCCACCTTCAAAGAAATCGGTGACTACTTTGGGGGCTTGATAGAGGTGTGTCCAGAAACAACAATGGCTTCTGATCTCTCGGAAATCAGACTCAAGGTGAGGGGTTATGTTACCAATGGTGTGTGGAGTCAGGAATTGATTTTAGGGTTTGTTAAATTTTAGGTTCAAGTTAGGAGGATCGATGAATTGTTGGAAACCCCTAAATCAGATTTTAAACCGATCTCGATTGATAAAGGTAACTGGTGGTATAAAAGAAATAAAGTCTGGCGCCGGAAGAGAGAAGTTTTGGACGGAATTAGGGAAGAAGAAGAACAAGATCGGAGAGAGTCGAGGTTGGTGAGGAGACAACCTCTGCTGCTAGGTCTGGATCGGGGCAGTGGTGATGGAGATGGAACGGCGAAATCAGAGGGCTCAAGTACCTCTCGTGTCAGAAAGAGAGTGGGGGGAAATGAGGCAACGAGTGATGAAAGGACACGTGGCTCAGATCAGTCTGACTGTGTACGGATCCACTTTAATTTGAATTCAAATCCACCAACCAAGAAAGCTCTTCTATATAATTTGAAATGTCCAACAGATTTAAGTCTTGGGTCACCTTTATTGGGTCAAGCCAAAGCTAATTCGATAAGGAGTAAAAGAAACAATGAGGCCGGCCCAGAAGGAGGCCATGATCCCAAGCCGGATTCTAACTCTCCAGGCCGCGGTTTGGGCCTACGGCAGGCTCTTACTAATGATAGCTACAACCCAACAGGCTCTATTCTACTTCCAACTCTCTTTCTATGGGTAACTCTTCTTTGAGAAGCCTAAAGAGGCAACTTAAGGCCAAGTTATCTAATGAAATTATCTCTAATTCTAGTCTTCCTATTATTTCAAATGTGGCATGTTCAAGCAAAGAAGAAAATTGGGATATGGAGCGAGGCGCAAAGTTTCATGATGATGATGATGTAGTAGAGTTATCCAATGGAATCCATGAAAAATTGGTGCGTATATTCAACCAAATCAAAGAGAGTGGCAAATGCTC
Source organism: Papaver californicum (assembly GCA_023531435.1). Classification (NCBI taxonomy): domain Eukaryota; kingdom Viridiplantae; phylum Streptophyta; class Magnoliopsida; order Ranunculales; family Papaveraceae; genus Papaver; species Papaver californicum. Next base: position 5,118,993 of record JAJJMC010029624.1, read on the forward strand.
GGGGATTGAATTTTCAATTAGAGAATTCAACCTCGTATCTAGCTCTATTCTAGCTCATGGTCATGCTTTCAAAGATGAGTTGAATGCAGAAGATAGAGGCACAAGCCAAGGTTTTCTTGATTGATTTTGTTTCTTGATTGCGGATCTTTATCGGAGGTATTTCTTTTTTCCAATGTGTAAGATTATTTCATGGAATGTTAACGTTCTAGGAGACCCGGAAAAGCGTTCAAAGTTAAAAAAGCTTATGAAACGGTGAAAACCTTATATTCTCATGTTACAAGAGACGAAGCTTAAAGTGTATTCCGAGAGCATAGTTCGACAATGTTGGGGAGAAACTCCGTGTAAATGGATAGCTCTACACTCCATTGGAAGCTCGGGTGGTATTTTATTGATTTGGAATTCGGATTTGATCGAAATTGAAGATTTTCTTGAAGGTACTTTCTCCATTAGCATCTCTTGTCGAAATGTAGAGGATAATTTTCGTTGGGTTCTAGTTGGAGTTTATGGTCCTTGCAACATTAATGAAAAAAAGGGTTTTCGTTTGGAAATCGCTACATTGCGAGGTTTTTGGGAAGGAAAACCTTTGTGCATTGGTGGAGATTTCAATGAGATAAGATTTATGGAGGAGCGAAAGGGGTGTCGTAGAATCTCAAACTCTATAAAACTTTTTAACGATCTTTGTATTGATCTTGATCTTGTGGACGTGCATCTTTCCGGCGTCAAGTATACTTGGGGTAGACCGCCAAATAAGAAGAGCAAGATTGATCGCTTTCTCGTCACCTCGGATTGGGAGGAGCACTTCCCGAATTTGGTTCTCAAGCGCCTTGCAAGACCTTTTTCGGATCATTTTCCTATCGAGTTAGGATCCGTGGATATGGATTGGGGATTTTGCCCTTTTTGTTTTCAATTAGCTTGGTTAGAAGACACTAACATAATTCCTTTAATGAAAGCTTGGTGGGAGTCATTTTCTTTTTTAGGTACGGTCGGTGAATGTTTTGTGAAGAAACTAAACGCTTTAAAGGAGAAGTTGAAGGTTTGGAACAAAGATGTCTTTGGTTGCATAGAAAAGGCTATGGATACGGCTCTCTCTAAGATGAAAGTGTTGGAAGTTTGAGATGATAAGAGGGATCTATCCTTAGACGAAGAAGATTTGCTTGTGAAGGCTAAGACGGATTTCGAGTTGGCTCATAGGCGTCAAAGTGTAATGTTGAGGCAAGAATCTAGAATTAGATATCTTAAAGATAGAGATCAAAATACAAGTTTTTTTCATCAAATAGTGAAGGGTCATAGAGCTTCAAACAACATAATCAACCTTCGTATCAATGGTCCATGGACCGGAAACCAAGAGGAAATTAAGGTGTGCATTGCAAATTATTTCGAGCTTGCGTTTAAAGAGAAATCTCACATTCGTCCTAGAATCAAAAATATGTTCCTTAAGAAGATCGATGAGAGAGCTAGCCTATAGTTGGATAGGTCCTTTAGCGAAGAGGAAGTAAAATTCACAATTCATAATTTGGGAGTAGATCGTGCCCTGGGCCCGGATGGTTTTCCGATGAAGTTTTTCATAGTTTGTTGGGATTTTATTAAAGTTGACTTGATGAAGGTTTTCAAGGAATTCCATGATCACAATATTCTTCACTCGTCTTTGAAAAACAATTTTATTGCTCTCATTCCAAAGAAGGTGATCGTAGAGGAAGTTAAAGATTTTCGGCCCATTAGCCTTATCGGGAGTGTGTACAAAATCATATCTAAGTGTTTGGCGGAGCGTCTAAAGGTTTTTCTTCCTTCTCTTATTTCTTCGACCCAATCTAGTTTTATTAAAGTTAGAAATATCCTTGATGGTGTCTTGATAGCTAATGAATGTATTGATTTCTAGAATCCGTCAAAATGATCCGGGATTAGTATGCAAGTTAGACTTCGAAAAGGCATTTGACAATGTCAATTGGAAATTTCTAAATGAAGTTTTATTCAAAATGGGGTTTGGTGGTGTATGAAGGGCTTGGATTAGAATTTGTTTATGTGGTTCTAAATTTTCGGTTCTTATTAATGGTTCGTCTCATGGTTATTTTGGTAGCGAAAAGGGACTTCGTCAAGGAGACCCTCTATCTCCCTTTCTTTTCACTATTGTGGGTGAGGTTCTTAGTTGTATGTTGAGAAAAGCTCAAGAATTCAATCAAATTTTGGGGTTCTCGGTAAAGATAGGAGGAACCAAAATAAATCACTTGCAATTTGCCGATGAATCCATCGTTTTTCTCGATGCGAAGGAAGATCAAATTAATAATCTCCGTTATATTCTTCTTTGTTTTGAGTTAACTTCGGGCTTAAAGATTAATTTTTCCAAGAGTAGCTTATATGGAGTCGCAATGGAAGAGGGATTGGAAAATTTTGCAAACAAGTTGGGATGTAAATTTAAAAACTTTCCTAGTACTTATCTTGGTCTCCCGTTGGGAGACAAAGTAGGAGGCGTACAAAAATGGGAGAAAACGCTTGAAATTTGTTCGAAAAGGATTTCTTCTTGGAATGGGAAAATAATAGCGAAAGGAGGTAAGTTAACTCTTATCAAAAGTATCTTAGCAAGTCTACCAATCTATTACCTCTCTCTCTTTCTTGCTCCATGTGCCATATCCAAGAAAATTGATAAAGTAGTGAGGAACTTTTATGGGATGATAACCAAAATTCTAAAAGAATCCATAATATTGGTTGGAAAATGGTATCAAAACCAAAGGAAAAGGGAGGGCTTGGTATTACAAGAGTGAAACTAGTGAATTCGGCTCTGCTTAAGAAATGGTGGTGGCGCTTTGGCTTAGAGAGAGATGCATTGTGGAGGAAAATAATAGTTGAAAAAATTGGTGAATCCCCTACCAGTTGGGAAACTCTCAAACCTAAAGGTTCAAAATGAGGAAGTTTTTGGTATAACATTTATAAAAAACTAGAAGGTTTCAATAAGCACATCAAATTCAAGGTTGGAGCGGGAATGGAAACTAGATTTTGGGAAGATGTTTGGATCGGGGAAAGAAAATTATGTGACATGTTTCCTTCGTCCTATGAAGTTTCAAGGACCAAGGAGTTTGTGGTAGCTCGTATGTTCGATGTAGTAGACAAAGAAATAAGATGGAAGTATATGGCTAGACAAAGATACTCTCAATCAATAGCAAGTGAAGTCTCGAGTATTTCTAATCTTCTTTTTCCACTTTTTCCTTTCAAGAAGGTGTCTCGGGTAGTCGACTTTGGATTGGTAATGAAAATGGCCAATATACGGTGAAAGATGGTTTTAAGATCGAAGAGGAACAAGATTTTCCAAATTACACAATTGATGTTGTATGGAGCCGCAATTACCCTTGCAAAATCAATTTTTTTTCTTTGGCTCCTCTCTCACGATAGGGTAATGACTAAAAATAAGCTTCGGAGAAGGGGCATGGAGGTCTTTAGCCTTTGTTGTTTTTGCGACGAAAATGATGAAACTAGCGAGCATCTATTTTATGATTGTTGGAGGATTCGAAGGATCTGGGATTAATTCATTGAAGGGTCTAGGAGCAATTGGATTTATTCATCCAACATTTCTCAAAACGTCAAATCTTGGAAAATAAATTGGGGAGATGATCGTCTTAGTGGAATTTGGAACAACATCCTGGTAGCAATTTAGTGGTGTATTTGGAAGGAGCGCAATGCAAGGGTGTTCGAAAACAAAAAGAAAAGAATGGAAGGTATCATCAGAAATGTTAAACTTCAAGCGTTTTTTTGGGCCGAATCGAATATAAAAATGTAGGCCTAACCGTCAATCTGATTGTAGCCCTTTGGGATTCTTTATTTCGGCGACCTTGATTGTATACGTTTCATTGTTTTTCTTGTGGGTTTTTATATTCATTGGGTTGAGGTACCCCCTTAAGTACCTTCTCTTTTTAATGAATTTTCTTTTTTCCGATCAAAAAAAAAAAAGTAAATTAAAATCTACAGTGGGCCAAAATTACTATTGCTACTAAATACCAAAAAACTTCATCAATACTACTGAAAGAAGCTCCTAACCATGATTTCCATGTTGGCTAATGTGACATAAATAGAGTTGCTCACCTTCTGATTATGACTAAAACCAACTACTCAAAAAGTTTCAGCTGCTTAAAAATCGGATATAGAGTAGTGGTACTGTATAAAAGAAGAATTATGGGTCATTATATTTGGGATAGATATGTAACTTCTACCTACCGGCCTGTCACAGGGGTGCACCAAATGGCTCAACACATGGCTAATTCACCCTTGTGCACCACCTTGGCTAGCCCTTTTGGCTAAGTGGCTAGCCTCATTCTAGAATCTTCTACCATTTGTCCTTTTCTTAGAACATTCTAGAATAGTGTAGATATTTGTGGATAAGATTGGAATAATCTAGAAGTAGATCCTAGCCATACATTTGTATAGATCTTAGATAAGTTTCTAGAACATTCCTGGCTCCCAACTAGTATAAATAGGGATGCCATTCTCATTTGTAATCATCCAACAATCCAATTATTCAAGTAAGAGAGTAATACAAACTTAATTCTCTCATTCAATCATTCTCTCTTGTTCTTGAGTGTTCTTGAGCGTTCTTGAGTTTCTTGTGAGTTTTGATCTTGAGTAGTTACACAAAGTTGGTTAAAACTTTGTTTGGGAGGCTGACTTGCCTAGTAACGGAATTCTAGTCAAGTGCCGCACGGAGTAAAGTCAAGGCGAAGGACCGACCCCGTGACAGGCCGCACCCTCCTCCTCTGCGCTTCAAACGTTCTAATAACTCTACTACCATGTTCCAACTCGAAATGTGGTTATGAGGCTATCAATGCCAAACTGGTATAAAGAGACAACTGTCAGATAAAATATATCACAAGTCTATAGGCGTAACAACAAGTAGTACTGTGTAGAAGAAGAATTATGGGTCATCATATTTGGGATAGATATGTAACTTCTACCTACTGGCCGCACCCTCCTCCTCTGCGCTTCAAACGTTCTAATAACTCTACTACCATGTTCCAACTCGAAATGTGGTTATGAGGCTATAAAGGCCAAACTGGTATAAAGAGACAACTGACAGATAAAATATATCACAAGTCTATAGGCGCAACAACAAGTAAGCACCACTAACCTCTTTTTGCTTATTAAAAAACCCAAATCATAATAAAAGCCTGCGACAGAATGATTGATCTCCATTCTTCTACAAAACGTTAGCTTGCAGACTGACCCTGCAAAAAAGAGATACTTGGCCCAGTTTTACATCATAGCAAACTATTCATTGGTTGAGGGAACTACAGGGACACTTGATCACAAACATTTTCATTCAAGAAGTACTGAAGCACTAGATTTGTTTTTATAGCACCTCAATAAGAGTAGTGTTCACAGATAACCATTTTCACACTTATAGCATTGATGGACACTGAACTTGTTAACAAGAATCCCTATCCAGTACCAACACAAACATGAACAAAGAAAATGTCCTGAGGTCATGCCACGACCATATTCAGATCTCTGTTTCATTTACTTCCTATAGACTGACCAAATTAGACCCTTACTTTCGTTTTACTACTACCTGTTCCTGTTGTCCTAGTGAGGTGTATGGGTATGTTTCAATAATTCTGTCCTTATCTCTGAGATATTCAACTGACTGGAAGTCGAGAACAAATGAAGACATGATTTTGAATAATAAATAAGTGGCTACCTCTCGTAATCATGCCAACCAGAACAAGTATATACATTAGCAGAATCTTAAATAGCTAGAAATCATATTTTTTATTATTTTGTCATACAGGTTATTGCCTATGAGCTCTTTGGCCATGCACAATCGCTTAATATACATCAAATAGGTCGCTGAAGTAGTCACTTGTAACTAAAATACACATATTCTTCTTTGTAACCAATACACGGCAACTTGTAATGTATCACTACTAAGACATAGTGATACACAACAGCTAAATATACATAAGAAATAAGTTGAAGTTGCTGAAGGTGATGATTTTCTTACTCTTGATCAGTATTCAGAAATTTCCTCCACCCCATCAGAATGTCCTTCCTTGTAGATCAAGTTGTTAGGAATCAAATGCTGACTAGTGATAGACCCATGAATCTGAGGTGCAATTCAACACATAATGATTAAAAACATATGCATCCTGGCTAAGAAAAGCTATGTATAATCAGGAATGATTTTCTAAGAGCTAACCACGCTAGAGGACTCTAGAGATAAGGAACCATCACAAAGCCCAGTAGATGGTTTGGCTGGGACTTGGAAAAGTAAATGTGCGACAGAGCGATCGATCGGATTTGTAACAGCTTCCAAGTCCTTCGATTCCGAAGACCTGCATAAAGACCAGCATGTGAGCAATTGAAATTAAATGCAACAAAAAACATTTAAAAAAACATCAGCATCAACCTTAATATCAAATATACAACTAACAGGTCCTTGTTTGCAGTTCAGAAATCAGGAAAATAGGGTAAGAACTCATTCATGAAATACTCTGCTGATGTTTCTCTAGTAGCTGGTGGTTGATACCTACGACCCCATTTCCAAACTTGTCGGCATCCTACTTCTTCCTAACTGATAAAAACCCAAGTACTCAACACAAAACATAGCTGGCCAGTGCAATGGCAATTTTATTATCCCCAAATCAAGATGCTTACCATCGATATATATGTATGTGTAGATGTCATATTTTACCTTCAAAATAATCATAACAAATTCCCAAATATTGAACTATCTGTCTGCTTCCCTGCCCCTTCGATTTTTGATTCCCTCTCTCAATGACAAAAATTCTGCCTAGACACACAACATATGTGTTCCCCTAAACATAATTTTCTACATTTTTCTATCAAAAATTAGGGAATGAACAAACCCCATAAACGGATTATTATGTCCCTCACGTGGGAGATAATGGTACTGCCTAAATTTTGTTTTCATTTATCAATTTTTAGTAATTTATCTGTATATGTAATTTCCCCAAGGCACGACAAGAAGAGTAGGGACCCATATATGGTGCTAGCCACCACATATCAATATAAGAATTTCAAATAAGTACGGCCAACTATCATACACATTTGCTTCTTCGGTTGTGAAAACTCCTTTTTCATCTATGATATCTCTGCCGCTACTTTTTGATAATCCAAGATTGTGCCTTTGATCAGCACTTCTAGCCAAGCGGTACAAACTATCTCTTATACATAGCTTTGTTCTACTATCCAACTGAAAATAAGAAAGTTCAGCTAAATCAATACCAGATACATTTGAAATATCAATTTCATATGATTTTGTTTGCGCAACTGAATGTGCATCTATTTACCTATAAATGCCCCTGATACTAGTTCCAAATTCAGCAATTCATAACCTTATTTTCCTTCATTAGAGATTTGGTGATATGCCCAACCCATATATGCAAATAAAGATAAAAAGGCCTATTGACTATCAAGGAAAAGCAGAATGTGGATTGTGCCTCATAACACCATGTTTTCTCTTAGAGTTGATACATAATAATTATTATTCGAGGCACGGGTCTTCATATGAACAGGAAGTACTTATATCCACATAACGCACAACATACAATCGGTCAACTTGGCCTCAGTTAATATGCTTGATAACCACAGAGCTTCGAAAACAAAACTAACCCAAAGCAACACGTGGCAATTAGGCCTCTACATTACCTAACACTTACCATCACGGCAGCACACCCTAGGTTAATCATAAATGATAATTTAACGAACTTGCATAAGCAATCTGCAGAGCATGCAGCATATCTCTTGTATAGAACCAACACAGTGGGATATGCATAACCATATCGTAGGCCTTAGTATCATTAGTGTCACCAATATAGAAGTAAAATCAATCCAGTGGACGGTATCTGAAAAAGTACTGGACTACTTCTGGTCAAAATTAATTCAGTAGATCAAGCATCTATGTGGATAAAACTGATAACGCATTCCTAAGAGCAAAACAGAGTTCATTTTCTATTCCACCATGATGCATGTTAAATTACATAATGCAGACTACAAGAAAAAATTTACCTGCTTCATGATACTTAGTAGCTGACGAAGACCAGAGGCTTCTACTGATACATCATTCAACAATGTAGACTCACAAGGTTTTCCAGGTACAGTCGATGTATCTGATACTGTTGGCACCTCAATGCTTAGGAGTTCAACTGCATTAAGACTTTGACGCAATTTTTCCCCAACTGGAACCTGGTCAGTAAGTGATGTCTGACTCTGAGCTTGCTGAATCATCGAATCTTCATGCTGGTATGCAGTCGTATATGATACTTGCATCTGTTCATACTGGTTATGCTTTGCTATCTTCTCCTCCAGGATCATAGATGGAACCTCCGGTGGGAAGTTTGAAGACATCTCCATCAGAGCGTTATCCAAGGCAAAAGCAGAAACCTAGGAAAAAAATTCAGAGTGAAAATAAGTTTCAGATTCAAATCAACACTAATGGTAGGGTTAGATACTTACATGAATAACCATTGTAATTAAAGTGTATAAATATTGACTAAGTTACTCCTGAAGAAATCCAAGACGAATAGAGACACAAAGGTGACTTGAGAACGGTTCTTTGATTCACTTGTTAACAATACTCTTTCATGTCCACAGAATGAACAAGTTCGAAAAATCTGCCACAAACTATACTGTTTCCTGTTCTTCTGTCAGTAGTCCATGCCCATGGTGATTAAGTATTATATTTCTGACAACACAATGGATTACAATTTTTTAATTCTCATATCACAGTAGTTTCTAACACATTAATCATTTTTTCATAGTAATCATCCTTTCTTACAAGGTTCTTGGAACTGGTACGGATAACATTCAAAATTAGGATTGAGCAATGACTAGGACTTTGAATTTGGTTAGACGCAACAACTCAAATAATGTTAATTCAGTGAAGAGGAATCATTCTTCTATCAATTCCAAGAAATACATAAATAGAGCAACTACAAATCTCTAGCTTGGTTCATCCAACTTCAATGCGAATGGAATCACATACATTAATTAACAGTCATTTTGGATAATCAAAGAGTTGAGGCATGTGGTGAGTACAATGACAATAATCATGATTACTCTTTTCAATCAAACAACTAATGAATCCTCAACAAATTCCCAATGCATATTTGCATACTAATCCTCTTTCAAACCACTGTCACCTAAAATGTTCAGCCAGCCTTTTTGTCTAATGCAGATCAAAGTTCATATCTCGGTTTCTCCATGCTCGGACAGACATGTGAATTTCAAAATAGAAAATAAATTGGACATGCAAGGCAATGGATTCCCAACTGGACAATCCTCAAGATCCTTAACTTATATGTTGTGTTCATCAAGTTATGACACAATTCCACAACTGTCACTCCTAGTAGTAACAGGAGAAATACTGACTATTAAACACCTGCATATGCAACAAAGAATTTAAGCAGCTACTGAGGTTAGGAGACGACGCACCCAGTGCACCTACAGGCCAACTAAAAAAGTAACAGGCACATGAATCTGTAAGGGAGAAAACACACTTTCTTACTAACCTGCTCATTTGATATAGATAACCTCTTATCTTCAACATCTATATCCACCATATTACAAAAAGATGGACACGCAGAGGAAGAATCGTCAGCATCTACATTCTGGGAATTCATCCAAGAAGTGTCAAAGACATTTTGCTTGCCAAAATTGGTGCTTGAAGGAGTAAGACTGCTGCACAGATATTCGGTATTTCCTTCACTTTGTTTTGATGTACTTTTCCACTCGGAAATTGAAGAGTTAAAACTAGACATGAGAGCATCGTCAGAGCTATCAACAGGAGACGAGAGCCATGAAACTTCATTGTCGTAACTAGAATTCCCTTGCCCGTAATCACAGCTTTTACAAAACAAGAAATCACACAGGACGAGGATGTTGCGATGTCAGAAAGAACTTTGCTACTAAAATTTAGAAGGGAAACATACAACTGCATTTGTCACAACAGAAGGAATTTACAATTACCTAAACATCTTTTCAACATCTTCAAGATTGCCAATGTCAGGCCATCCATAATACAAAAGATTAGTGGAATCCTTTTGCTCGTCTTCACCCACACAAAATTTGTTGTCTGTCAGAGTGAGATCGCCAAGCTGAAATTGGGAAAAGCTGCTGTCACTGGCAACCAGTTTTTGGTCAAACATAACATTTCCGCAAAATTTACCACTTGAAGTCATAATGTTGTTATCTAGAAAGCAGTTATTGGATAACTTAGCATCAGTGCAAGTAAAGTTTGCAATTTCTTGGATTAAATTGGAATCTCCTGAATCAAGAGATAAACCTTCAGGAGAACCAGACCAGAAATTGTTATCCAACATGGAACCTTGATGTATTTTACTCCCACTCTTCCCGGAATACCATCTTTAGGAGTAAATTTGCAACCCTCAGTTATTTCTATAAGGAGATATTCCGCCACACCTATCCTTCTTGCCAAAACAAACTTGAGCTGGAAAGACGAACCCTTTCTGAAAGTAAGGACGAGGCACTATATGGTCATCACTCTCACTAACCTCATCCCATGAAATATCATCAAGCTGTAAAACCAGTTTAGATGATTTAGAGGATACCCAACAATATAAATTAGAAAGCAACTATAGATCTTAATAAAGATTAAGATATTATACAACATCATCAAAATACGCATAAAAAGGGAAAACCGTGCTATTATCCTTGCTTAGACCCTTAATACACACCAAGTGCACTTAATGTCCATCTGAGTTATTTCAAAACAATATCTAACGACAGCAGTAATGGAGCTATGGTAATCCCACTATCAGCTTCATCCTTTAACAACTGTAACCTAAATTGATACTAGACCATACAAATACATAGTAGAAATCCCAAGGAAATGTGCTTCTCACTTATTCAACACTGTGATAATTGAAAGATGATCATTTAACCAGATAAAGTCATCTTCACCCTAGATGAAGAATTTTTGAAGGGCAAGAGGGCCGGATCCCCAAACCCAGGTACACTGAGAGAGTAATTGCTAAATTCATTTTCGATAAATAAAAAATTTGGATGAGCAAGTGATTAATACACACAAAAAAAAAAACATAGCAGCAGAAATTTTTCAATTTTTTTTCTTCTTATTTTGAATGATCTTTTTCTATTTTAGTATCTCTGAAATGATCTTAAAAATCCATCGGAAGTTAAAAGTAAATTCAAGTTTATATGATTCCTGAACAACAAAACAGACCTCCACTGCTTAACCAATGAATCAATCTAATAACCAGCTGTTAAGTAACTTAAACTATTAAATCCAAGAACCAACTAAGAACAAAAAAAAAAACCTACCTCATTATACCCGGACCAGTCAGACATCCTCAGGCAAATTCCTTACCCGGCACTAACAATATCATTAACTGATCGATCTAATCTCATTTTAAAATACAAATAACAACCTCAGCAATACTCAAAATGCTGAATTTTAAAGAACAAAACCCCAAATCTTGTCCTTCAACCAACACCAAATGATCAAAAAAAATAAAATAATAATCACAAAAAATTGTTCAACAACATAAGTAACTAGAAAGAACAAGAGTTTACCAGAACAATAGATCTCTTTCTTGAAAATTAGCAAATTACAAACAATTATCAGAACAACAGAGTGTAGAAAAGCCAAATTATCCAAACCCTGAATTTTCTCTTATGCCGACTCTAAAAGATTTTTTATTTTTTCCTAATTCAAAGATGAGATGATGAGATGACACATGGCGGGAAGAGAGACTGAAACTAGTGGATGAGAATGAAGGATCAGTTTCTTAAAATCTATTCGTCCACGTCAATTTTTAAGCCGCTAAGTAAGTGACACGTGTCAGTGACCGAATAAGAGAACAGCCATCTGTATAGATGTCGGGAATATTTATGGCTGGAATTGCCGGTGAGGTCGTTTTCCTCTTTTGAATAAAAGACAAAGTATCAGTGATAGTTTATGTTAGCCGACCTCCGAATTAAGATTTAGTATTGGACAGATCACAGATATGCAGGCGCAATTTCCCAAAAAGGTAATACATGTTCAGTTTGGATTTAAGTGATCATATCTCGAAATCTAGGATCTAGCGTCGGATGCTTACCCAAGTCGGCAAGTTGATACTTCCCAACGGAGTGGCTTCAAGACCTGGTCTACTCGAAATGAAATGCTGAAATCAAAATGTTCGGAATGACCGACATTCAATAGTGTATTTCACATGAAATATGGGTTTATGAGTTGAGGTCTTTGGTTGGTTAAGTTTTATTTGAATAAGTATCGATATCCATATATGATAAATTAGGGAATAGGGGTGTCAATGAATATCTAATTATCTGGAACTACATCGGAACTGATGATTTGGGTCCATATCTGGATCTTAATATTGAACTTATTAATAAATTTGATATATACGATGAGTAAATCCGTTGGGAACCAATAAAATTTCGTATCCCTATCAGTTTTACCTTATGAATATCAGGTACTCGAATATGTACTCATTTTTTGGTATTTTTAGTTAAAATACATAGAATTTATCCAGTTTTGATTTCAAATTTTTATCGCATCCCATTTTTTCTAAGTTTGATATTTAATTAGATCATTAATAAAGGATTAACAATAAATTTTTATAAAAATATATTAAATTTAAATCAAAATAAAGAAGACTAATAATTTTTAAAAGGAATTTGCTTGTTTTTCAAGGTACCCGAATCCGATTGGTACCAAATTTTTTTAACGGGTCTGGTTGTGGATTCATCAAATTAAGATCCGGACTTGAAACCATTTAAAACCGGATCCGATTTTTTAAACTGATCCGATTTCGGGTGATATGGTACCTGGGAAGGACAAGACTCATTGATAGTCCTATTAAAAAATAACTGTGGTGCTTGAGCCACTCTAGAAATTGTAAATCCACCTCGAAAAAAATTTCTGAAAGTCATTTTTCTTTCCGGAGGTGGTGGGGATAGCCCACTAGAAATTTGATCTTTAGCATATGATGTTGATTTAGCCCACCTATATTTTCAATTATACTTTTATCAAAAAAATGAATTGTATTATATGGATTTTGATTTAAATGCAGTCCTTAGTAAATCGGTACCATAATTAGCAGTTACATCAATTTGGATTTATGTATGCCACATAATATATAGATATATGTTTCGATTAAAAACGTTGGTTTTTTTATTATTACTAATGGGAGATATTATATTTGCCTAGAGGTGTACCAAAGTCCATAAAGATAAAACAAAATTAATAATCCCTATTAACACCATTCTAATTTTGTAGAAAGTTTTTTCATACTAATGTATGTCTTTAGGAGTGATTAAAAATCTTACTAAAACATAAATAATATTACTCCCTTATTTCATACAGAGATGGATTTGTTTAATTTTACATAGAAATTATAAAGTATTATAAACATATTAATTTTTTTCTCATTTTTACTTGTTATATCCTTTAATAAATATTTAAAAGTATATATAAAATAAAAATATATTAATATCCTAATCACCCTAATTCATCTCTAATTCACGTTGAGAGTTGTCCTTATCTTTTTTCTCATTAGATGGTCGATGGAACCACGACTTCTGATTGCCTTAGAAATTATTTATCCTTTCTACATTTTGCGTCCGTTGAATTTTTATAAAATCCGTTTCATTTGTGGTTCCACGTTAAACAGTAACGCTCACCTTCTTTTACATTGAACAGTCGACGAAACCTTCGATCCCGATTGGTTGAGATTTGATTCGTATTCTTACACCGTATTTACACTTTTTTTTAATATGAACCTTAAATTACTTCCATGTGTTTTTTTAGTTCAAATGTTGGATGCGGTATATATATTGTGATGGATCAGAAAATTCCAGTCCCATGGCACGCTGCGTAGGCCAGAACCCTCCGATGTGCCACTCAAATGATACTGACCGGGTCTTAAAGCTTCACTTCTCCCTAGGCAAGTGCACGTAGATTTTTCTATCGTAACATGATTTACAAACATGATTCTCGAAACATAGTTTCCATGCGTAGCTCCACACCGTTCCAACTTACCTCTTATTGTTCTAAGGGTATGTTGTTTTTTGTAATAGTAGTAAATAAGTATCGTTCGCTCGAACTTGTGAAGATTGAATTTAGATTTAATAAATTAATTTAAACTAAAAATATACACAAAACATGAAAATAATATTAACAAATACTGAGGTTACGGATTTCACCATTAACCAATTAAAGTGATTCAAACTAATCAATATTCATGCAATTCTTACATTTAATTTGATTCTAAAATGTTGCAATAAGTAGATTTTCAAAATAACAATTGTATAACAAAAGCATGGAACATCTAAAACCTAGGCCAAAGCATGTACCATCTAACGAAATCACAACTGCTTAACAAAAATCATTAAATCAAATTTCAACCAAGGAAAATAATCATAAAAGAAATTGCATAAATTAATTAAAATAGAAATATACCACTTTTATTGAAACAATGGCTTCTTACGTAGCCTCAGCAAATGGGGTTTAGCTCATCTTGCTCAAAACACCCTCAAAAGTTTGGTACATAGCTCAAAGT
>JAJJMC010029624.1:5133932-5156510 GCA_023531435.1 Papaver californicum
CCAATCTCTTCTCTTCGACCCCTTTATATACTACAACACAAAATCTCGTCCAATAACTCCTCCAAATCTCTACTTCAATGAAGAAAATCACGGAATATTCTTTCGGTAATATTTTCTTCTTCACGATCTGATTTCCTTCTTTAAAAGAATTTGGTGTTGCTTTATCTGTCTTAAACAGTATCAAATATGTGTGGGAACAAAATCAATTGGAAACAGGAAAGAAATTTCAGGTTTAACGTGATATTGATTTTCTTCCTGCAATTGACGGGAAAGAGATATTTGGTCGAGATTCGGTTTGATTCTCCACCTAAGACTTGTGTACCAATCCCTCTTAATTAGGCAAGAGAATAGTCGTGCTTTTACTCCGTGAAAATCCAACAAATTTTCTTCCAGGTTCACGTAGAATACAAATAAAGTTCCCGCCAAATTTTTGTGTTTTAAATGGGAAGAAGAAGTGGTGCCCTGATCCAAAGTGAAGGTGCCTTTAGCACTGGGGCGCCCTTATCCAAATGAAGGGTGCCTTTAACACTTTCAAAGACATTGTTTCCACATTTATTAATTCTTCAAAAATACCTATAACACAATATAAGTACACAAAAGAGTTCTAACAATATACAAGTTGAGATCAAATAAGACACGAAAACATGTCTATCAAATACCCTCAAAGTTATTATTTGCTAGTCCTTAAGCAAATATAATAAAAATAAATCCTAACTCACTTTCGCAGGCATCGTGATTGCACTTAGCGTGTGCAATAAGCATTTAAACCCATAGGTGTCCCTATCGGACGAGTTTCGTCTCGTGAGGGTTTACAAGAGGTGTACCTGTAAAACCTTTACTCCAAACTCTAGCTACATTGTGAACGATTTAGGGTAAACATTAAACAAGCTATTTAGTTGGCATACTAAATTCTTCGTCTATGGGAATCATTACCCTATATGAGTCAATTTTTGTACACGATTTTGCATTCAGCATACTAAAATTCATACAAGAATTCAAAACTCTACTTAGATAGTCGTTCAACCACGACACTCAGAATCTATCAAAGTACAATCACATGAAAAGATTTAGAAGATGGATATAGACAAAATGAAATTTGCGCATGTTGACTAAGGTGAACGGTGTTTCCCATATCTGGCTGAAGGTCAGTGTCAGGATGAATGGATTGAGATACGCTCCCACTAGTCTTATTCCTTAAACTAATATCGACTCAGATGTATATACAAGGGTCCCAGCGGTCGATTTATTACTGACAACATGATTGGATCAAATCAATCCAAGCGCATGCTCCTTATCAGCATCGTACATGATAGTTCTCATGGATTCTGCGTTCCACGCTTGCTTAGGCGACGAAAACAGGGAAAACACACACATATTGCTATCAAAGTGTCATTTTTTATTATTATTATTTATTTATTTTTGCTTAAATAAAATAATAATGGGGATTTATCTCAAACATTCTACTTCATCGTGACGGTGATAACAATTCGATATTGGTGCCCCACCAAATCACTTAGAGAAACACAAAAATTACAAAAACAAAAACAGAAGGTGATATGGTTGAGATAGACTCCGACATATGGTGACAACTATCATGTTATTTCTAGCACATGAGCTAGGCATCCTTTTATGAATAGACAATTTAGATGGGCACACCGATTCCTATAGAAAAAGAGCTAAGTTTCCATCTACCTAGAATGCTTATTGTCATCCTGAATTGTTCACAAGTTTCTAGAATTTGGAGTTTCATACTTCACTAAAATTTTCTCCCTTACCCCCAAACTTAAATCTAACATTGTCCTCAATGTTCTAAAGATGAATGATTAAATATATGAACAAGGAGAAACTATTATCAATCGAAAGAAAGGAGTTAAGGAAAGATATTACCGTGTTGCATGAGCATGGGTTACCTCAGATGAAGTGCTAAGTTTAAAGTCTTCAGCCAGACTAAGAAAGAATTAGTCACCTCATTAAATCATATAGCAATAGTCGAAACAACTATGGGTCTTTTGAATAAAATAACGCTTTCCAAAATAAAATGAAACTGCAGCAGACCCAGAAAGTGAACAAACAAAGTACACCCTTATCCCTATCTAATGTCTTGTTTAAGACAACTACATCTAATTGAGGTTCAGGCTCGGGCTCTATGAAAGGGTCTAGATAAATCTCTTTAGGCTGAATTTTCCCATATTCAGGATCCGGAGGATCAGGTTGTAGAGTCTGGAAAAACTCAAATAATAAATTTAAGGCACATAATAATAATATGAATAATTGAGGATCATCAATTTCAATCATATTTGACCCACACAGTTGACTACTACGAAAATGATGGTCATTCTTAAGCAAATGTGTCGATTCTAATCTCCTAAAGTAATTAGGCTTCGTCTCAAAACTTGATACTTGACACATTTGAAATTCAAACATTCCCACATATGGAAGAAAATTTTTTGGTTGGAAAAAAAATTCAATCTTGGTATTATTTCCTAGGTAAACCAATCGACCAGATGATGGGTTTCTAACAACTGAACTTATTTTTGGACATCAACAGGCTCAGAGAATCTAGTTTGAAGATGATCTTGAAAAATGGTAGAGGTGCAAATGTCAAGCCCCAAGTGAAGGGACTTTAAGTAGGGATACTTGAAAATCACAAGAATCATCGATACCCCCAAACATAGGGTGGACGTTACTCTCAGATGAACTAAAAAATGTTGGTTGGATTCTAGGGTCCTTAAGGTCAGAACTACATTCAGCTTCATCTATAGAAGGAAATAAGGTAGACTTATAAACTGGTAGAAGTTCAAACTTAGATTTCCATATATTATAAGTGGCCATCAAAGGTGCAGAATCTAACAAATTATTTACCTCATTAATAACACTAATATCGTCAACATCAAAACCAAAGTGGGATAGGCATTTCTCTAATGGATTTTCTAACAAAGTGTCTGGTAAAGATTTCTGAACTGAAGTACTAGTTACGTTCACTTCTTCTAAATCATAGATCTTACAAGAAGGTTGTCTATTCATACTAAATAGATTCAACTCAATAGTCATGTTACCAAAAGAAAATTAATTATTCCATTTCCATAGTTGATGACGACATTATATGTAGCTAAAAAGGGACGACCTAAGATCACTGGTATTTTAGCCTCTGAGACCTGAAAAGGTTGGGTGTCTAGGACAACAAAATCCACTGGGGAAACTATTCTATCGACCTAAATCAAATCATCCTCTATCACATTAAAATTCTCTAAGAGTCTATCATCTTCGTCAGAGACTATTGTCTTTGAATCGATAGACTCTAAATCACTAGTCTCAGGAAAAACTCGTTCCTCTAAACCATTATCGGCTTCAAAACAAGAAAATTCTGCACCGTCTAAAATAGTGGTATCTCTAGTCAAATCCTCTTCCCTTTGAATAGGTGAATAATCATTAAAATCATTTGGATTTGAAACAGAGATAACACTATCATCATGAAGCACAATTGGAGTGACAATTTCTTGATCACTCTGCCTGTATATTTCAAGTTCTTCACCAATACTATTCTCATCATCATAATAATATGAAGATGTTTGAACCTCGTCTAAATAAGTAGCGTTACCGATCTTATCCTCGTCCTCTAAATTAGTTAAATATTCATCATTATTATCAAGGGTAAAAGTGGAAACACTGTACTTCCAATTAAGATTATTTTGAGTAATTCTTTCTTTTGTCTCTAACACAAACCTATCTGTATTCTCAGTTAACTTCTTGAGTGATTCTTCTAGAGTCATAATAGGTTCATAAGGAGGACTACTTGTTCCATACACACTTAATTTAAAACTATTTGTTATCTCAGTTAACTTCTTGAGTGATTCTTCTAGAGTCATAATAGGTTCATAAGGAGGACTATTTTGCGACTGCTTTAGGGAATCCCTCCAAGACAAAGAACTCGAATTTTGCTCATTTTCATGTTCATAAGACGGGTGTATGTACGAATAGTAATTGGGATCACCTTGGTATGAACCATAACCTTCAGAAGGTTGGTAGTGGTCCGAATTACTATCCACACTATGGTCATAGTAAGGGTGATGCCTGTTTTGAAACTCAGTCGGATATTTATTGTAATACCAGCTCGACATTTCCTAATAAATTTACAAAAAATCTAAAAAAATAAATCCTAACAGGAAGAGGTTCTAAACATACACAAACAAGGCCGACTCAACTAAATCAAACCTACTGAATCTAGCAAACAAAAAACATGATGGCTCTACTTAGATTGTTTCTAGACCAGCTTCTATTCTTCCAAAAGGCAACTAGTTACAATTTTAGCAAACCTCTTAGAACAATCTGAATTAGATTAAGTCGAAGAGAAACATGATAAGCTCTAAGGAGGTTTGATAACCCTGTCTCTTTGGCACTTTTCCCTGGGTTACAAGGCGTCTCTAATCAACTTAAAATAATCTTATTGAACCTTGAGTTAGGCTAATAAAGTAACCAATACAGTCCTTTTGAATGATTTTCCAATAAGCTCGTTACCCTATAGGTCTCTTTCTAGTCAAATTTTAGGCTTAGGTTCGCGTTAGGTAACGTGTTCCTAAGAAGGAAACGGTGATGAAATCCTAGTCCTTATCTTATATGGTCAGTCCTTGCCCTTTACTAGAAAATAAATCTGTATTCAAGTCCTCAACATATATGCATACGAAGGAATACAGTAAACCCACTTGCAGGGGATTCGTGGGTTGATCGAGTCTTACCTCCCGTACCAGACGGGCGATGAACCGTTGAAGTCGACTCAGGCCACCGACTCCTATGTCAGTGTACGAACCCGAGGGGCCGAGACAATATCGTAACTGTTGTCTTTCCCTGTGCAATTTATATTTAATACCCTTCCGTTGGGTTTAAAAATTAATAATAAAGTTCAATAGTCCAAAGTCTAAAGTCCAAAAATAAAAAAAAAACATAAAAATACCTAGAATAATTACAAAAATAATATGAATTTCCTAATACAGTTTCTAAAAATAAAAATTAAAAACTAAAAACTAAAAATAAAAAATAAATCTAGAAATAAAATCTTCTTCACTCCTTTTGGAATCCTCTTTTCTCTCCTTCTTTGGCTCTACTTCCTTTTTAGAGCACTTTCTCCTTTTCTTTTTAGTTTCGCTTCAAATTTGAAAAGAATAGAAAATACCAAACGCGTAAAAAAAAACAAAAAATAAAAATAAATCCTCAATTAAACTAAACCTAAAAAAAAATAAAAAATCTAAAAACTAGTCCGAGTCGGCGACGGCAAAAATTGATAGTTTCGTAGTTGTGGTAAGAAAAGGTTTCAAACTCTCGAACTTGTGAAGACTGATTTTAGATTTTAATAAACTAATTTTTAAACTAAAAATATGTACAAAATATGAAAATAATATTCACAAATACTGAGGTTATGGATTTCACCATTAACCAATTAAAGTGATTCAAACTAATTAATATTCATGCAATTCTTACGTTTAATTTGATTCTAAAATATTGCAACAAATAGATTTTCAAAATAACAATTGTATAACAAAAGCATGGAACATCTAAAACCTAGGCCAAAGCATGTACCATCTAGCGAAATCACAATTTCTTAACAAAAATCATTAAATCAAATTTCAACCAAGGCAAATAATCATAAAAGAAATTACAAAAATTAATTAAAATAGAAATATACCACTTTTATTGAAACAATGGCTTCCTCCGTCACCTCAGCAAATGGGGTTTATCTCATCTTGCTCAAAACACCCTCAAAAGTTTGGTACATAGCTCAAAGTGATTGAAAATAATGAAAAACAGTGAAAATAATGAAAACAGTGAGTTTGCAACATTTATAAACGTTACAGACTCACTGTTACAGGGGGATAACTGTTTCCTGAAAATATATGTTGCAAATGAAGATATCGGTTGCAAAGTTAAAAGCTTTAGCAACGGAATCTTCAAAATTTTCGCCACGGGATCTTCAACCTTTTCGCAACGGAATCTTCATCATGATCACGAGCAGAATTTTCTGGATTTCTTGATTTACGATTCTGGACTCACCGTGTTGTTGAATAAATTGCTCCATTAGCATGTGGATTTCGTCTAATTTGGCCAAGTAGAATCTATAGTAAACATAACTATCCCCCCATCCTTGTGATTGTTCACTTACATACCCATCATAAGGTTGTTGGCATGTATGATAATAATCGTAAGGTTCCATCGGGTATTGGTCATAGACAAAAGATTGGTTTTGGTTATACTTATTTGTCATAAATTTGAGATTGAAAACCGTATTGATTACCACTATTATATGATTGATCTTTTGCATCATACATATTATTTCCGTAAGGAAACATGACGACTCACAAGAATAAAAGAGAAAACCTAAACAAAATTCTAAAAACAAAAAACAAAAAAATGATACTTACAACCTGTCTTCAGAATTTACCTCCCGCTTTTGACGAGATTTGAACACCTTCAACGATTTGTTAATACCACGAAAACCTAAAAATCTGAAAACACTAAAGAAAAACGTGAAAATATCTAAATTACTAAAACAAGCTAAAACAAATAACAAATCTATTGGCGACTTCACCCCGGCAGCAGCACCAAAATTTGATACGTGTCGTAATTGCAACAAATTACTCAAGATATTTCTCATTAATTAACTAGTAATATAGCGGTAGTAAGGATCGTTCCACAAAGAGCTGTATAATTGATATGTTATTTGGATTAGCAAAGCTAAAATAAAGTAAAAGGCAAAGGGGGGTTGGATGTAAGTTGACTAAAAAGATAATAAACAGAAGTAAGAAATAGATGATTAGGGAGTCCTTCGCCATTACCAAACATTGACTCAAGTAGTATACTTATCTATCTTCCGTTAGAATCATTCATCACCAACCGTAGAATAGCATCTAGATCAGTGATATCCCCAAAACTCCTTTTATTACTGAATAAAGAAGTTCTCGACTACCAGATTCTATTCGTCTGAACCACCAAGTAGTAGTTCACTCAAGGTGTAACCAAATCGAATGTTTTAGGCTTTGTGAATTTAGGTTGATCCCAATAGTTAAACCCTTAGATCAAGGTCAACTTGCTGGTGTTATCTTCACTCGCAATTGCTCCACAGAATCCCTTTGCAAGGTATCGCGATTTCTACTTGTGTACGAGTCGTGGACGATTACTTATCTCATAACTCAATACTAGCATTAAATTGATCAATAGATTAATCCAATTGTACAACTGAACAATCTAGAAACCAATCATAAACCCTATGTTTAGTGAAAACAAACAATAATGATTAAAACTCCAAATAAACTTGTATTACTAATAAAGCTTCACGCTTAGAACATTGAATTCATCCTTAATCAATAAAAGGTTTAGTTACTCATATTACAAAGAAGAATGGTTTTCCCCCAAAAGGGGTAAACCCTAGGTTTTAGATGTAGAAGATGTAAGACGAGAGGTAGAATTGTGTAGAGATCTAGAGATATATGATATGATATTTTCAAGATGATCCCTTTTTGAGCCTTGGATGTCTTCTTTTATATCCCTCAATGCTTGACCTTCAAGTCACCTCTTTCTAGAGATTAGAATCCTTCCGGGACCGTGTTTATTTGAGTTTGAAGTCAATTTCACGTCCAAATATGTCCCAGAACAGTGTCAAGTTCGGTTATTATTGAATATGTACTTAGTGGCCGAACAATTCTCTGTAGACTCTTCGAAACCGTGATTTTTATGCTCAGATTCGACTACTATTTGTTATGGACTTTTCCGGCCGAACCTGATAACTTATTTTTTCTCCAGACAGTGTCAGGTTCGGCTACTAATTGCATGATGGATTTCTGGCCGAACTTGTCTGTGTATACTCAAGTATTTCAAACTCATCTTGCCCATAACTTCTTCGTCAGATATCGGAATGACCTCATTCTTTTTGTGTTGGCTTAGTCTTTCCATTATATTCAAGATGCTATTAAGAACTCATGGATTTGAGTAAGTATAATTTGTTCTTGGATCCTTCTCCATTTGTAATGCTTTACTTCTTTGTTCATTTTAGCACTTTGTAGCTCCTTTTTGGATGATTCACCTAATATGACACCTAAGATAGAAAACAAGAGTAATAACAAGCAATATGTAAGAATTATAACTAAAACAAGTATGGATTTGACACTAGAAACATGTGAATTATACACTAATCATAGGTCGATGTAGACCTACTTTCTGTTTCTCAAACTCTACTTCGATTATGCGGTGGGTACATCCACTGATCTTGATCTTGCCAAGGGTGAAGCAACAAGAAATATGCCATCCATGCCGTATAGCTTGATAGGAAGTATGGATATCCATCAAATAGATTGCAACCACCTCATCAAGTGTGACAAAAATCATTTCTTGTCTCGCATTACCGAGTCAAATGACATGATTTACCAAGTTGTTATAATCATCTCTTAATTGGATGATATGAAAAACAAGGTGTTGAACCACATTATGGTGTATTGCGGCTGCCTATGTACCCTACTCATACCTTGCATGGATCAAACACTTACCACATTACTTTTTGTTTTATGACCTAACACCTCTTCAGCTAGTTTATATTTTTCTCAAAAACTCCCTCCTTTATAAGAGACATCCTCTTTAGGTTTTAAATCATTTTTTAAAGTTTCATTTCGTCTTCTCCATCTTTCTTCACTCTGTATTTTTCCACCATTAAATATTTTTTCTTTGTTCCTCCTATTTCGTCTTTGCTTGATTTCTTCTAAAAATACTTTATTTTTCTTTAATCTTTGCTTAGTTCTTCACCTATTACCCACCATCATATTAGGAGGACCATCTCACAGCCCTATTCACTCTTCAATGAAGTATTTTGATTATTTGTTTTTTTTTTTAAAATATTTGTTTCGAAAAAGAACCCCCACAACGGAGATGTGTCCAGGATAGAACTGCCTGTTATGACTAGTATAAGCACAATACTAGTCACCCTCAAACAAACTCAACAACAATTTAGATGGAAGGGAAATAAACAAGCAGTGCGCAAAACAAAGCAAGAAGAGGGGAAAAGAAGACAGGATAATAGCTGCTTCTGGAGTAAGTTGAAATGAAGAAATTCATTTTCTTTTATAGGTAGAAGAAGAGAATAGTTTTAATGGCAATCGATTCCGTGCATGAAGCACGAACATAGTGTTTGAAATTCAATTATGTGCATGGGGCACGGACTTAATGTTTAAAACGAAATTAAAACGATCAATTTATTCTCTCTTTAATTCAGCTTAAATCTCGCCGGGTTTGACGGTCGCGGCGCCCCCCACACACACACACATTAAAAAGAAATTTAATTTAGTACTAAATTCTTTAAGGAAATAATTTGAAATAATTTTTCCAAAAGGATAAGACTTGGTTGGCCCGCAACCGCAGTCGCAACCGCACCCGCAATCGCAACCTCAAGCACAAGTGCAAGTGCACACGCACACGCACACGCACACGCATACGCACCCGCACCCACACCCACACCCGAGCCCGAGCGTGCGTGCTTCGGTGCGAAGCACCGCGCGTGTGTGAAAAGTATGGTTGCACCAACTAGCCCATAGCCTTAGTCCTCTCCCAACCACAAAAGTGTCTAAACCCTTAAGGGCCCTCCCTTAGATGCAACTTTCTTGGTAATAATGAGAGGAATCATCTTTAGTTTCTCCAATGTAGGACTAAACGTTCATTCACAAAAGTGAAAATGAGCTAGTTTCCTTAGAGACCCCTTGGTCCTAAGATCCATTCCCACCAAGACCAAAAAACAAAACATTATAAGTTCATTTTCTCCAACAATCCCCCACATGAATGAAAACCTGATGAAAATCAGAAATCGGAAAGCGAGAAATACCATTATAGGCAATAGGTGTCCATGAGGTCTTGAACCTTTGGTTAGTGAGAAATTACTGGAACTAATTGATGGAAAGTGAACGCGATGTCTTGAACTGCCATCATTTGGTGTAGTTCATCAATAACTTCAACGCGTGATATCACTCTAGGTGCTGTCAAGTTCGCGTTGTTATGTCCATTTTGGCCCTGGACGTATCCCGTTTCTCAGAATGCTCTAGAGAATCAGCTCTATTCTCATAGGAAGCGGCCCACTTCCTCATTCAGATAGGTGATTTCTATCAAGAGTGTGTTTACTGCTACACCCCACTGCAATATTAAATTGAAACTATAAAACTCATTAAGACTTAATAAAAAGTCATCCTTCACATGCAGTCACACTATCACGTCTACACCATAGGGAAGGGACAGAGAATGAAATTCTATGATAGTGTTTCCCTTAACCCACCACAAATTAGTTGTCTCATTCAAAACCTTGATCTTGGGATCTCCAGTCAGCAAGGTTGAGTATCCTGCATGGAAAGTTTATTTAATGATCCTAAGCCACATCCCCCTCGATGCATTACTAACTATCTCCTTGGACAAACCTTTCTTCAAAGGGTCCGTGATATTCTCCTTAGACCTCACAAAGTCAATAGAAATAACGCCAGTTGAGATTAGTTGTTTTAGGGAATTATGTCTTCTACGAATGTGTATAGACTTCCCATTATAGTTGTTGTTTTTAGCATTAGCTATTGCAGCTTGACTATCACAATGTATAGATATAGCTGGCACAGGCCTATGCCAAAGAGGAATATCTTCTAAAAAACATCTTAGCCAAGCGGCTTCCTCTCCTGCTTTATGTAAAGCAATAAACTCCGATTCCATAGTGGATCGAGCTATACATGTCTGTTTGGAACTCTTCCAAGATACAGACCCACATGCTAGAGTGAACACATATCCACTCGTAGACTTAGACTCCTCTGAGTCTGATATCCAGTTTTCCTCACAAAATCCTTCAAAGACTGCATGGTATCTCTCATAATTTAAACAAAAGTTCAGAATGTACTTCAAGTACCTTAACACTCTAATAAGTGCATCCCAATGCTCCTGCCCTGGATTACAGGTATACCTACTCAACCTACTCACAACATAAGTAATGTCTGGTCTCGTACAATTCATCAAATACATCATAATTTCTATAACACGTGAATATTCAAGTTGTGAAACTCCATTACCCTTTTTTTTTTGAGTCTACAACAAGGATCATACGAAGTACAAGCAGGTTTACTATCAAACTGGTTATATTTCTTAAGCACAGATTCAACGTAATGAGATTGACTAAGACTATATCCATTAGAATTTCTTTCAATCTTCATCCCTAAGATCACATCAGCGTGGCCTAAGTCTTTCATGTCAAAATTCTCATTTAGCATGTACTTTGTGGAATTAATTACATCCATGTTTGTACCAAGTATAAGCATATCATCAACATACAAGCATACAATCACACAAGCATCATTCACAAGTTTAGTATGAACACACTTTTCAGATTCATTGATTTTAAAACCACTAGATATCATTACTTGATCAAATTTTTCATGCCACTGTTTAAGTGCTTGTTTCAAACCATACAAAGATTTTTTTAGTTTATAAACTTTGTTTTCACAACCTTTCACTATAAATCCCTCAGGTTGGTCCATATAAATTTCTTCATCTAATTCACCATTTAGAAAAGCTGTTTTTACATCCATTTGATGTATCAGTAAGTTATGAATGGTAACAATAGCAATTAACATCCTAATGGAAGTAATTCTCGTAACAGGTGAATAAGTATCAAAGAAATCTACACCTGCTATCTGTTTATAGCTTTTAGCTACTAATCTAGCTTTGTACTTTTCCACAGTTCCATCTACCTTACGCTTCCTTTTGAAGATCCATTTACAACCTATGGGTTTACACCCTAAAGGTAAATCTACAATATCCTAAATACCATTCTGTATAATGGAATCCATTTCACTAATGGCGGATTCTTTCCACCATGGAGCTTCAGAAGAAGTCATGGCTTCTCTATAAGTCTGTGGATCAGTCTCAGCTAGGCATGTTATAAAGTATGGCCCAAAAGATTTTTCAGTTCTAAGTCTTTTACCTCTTTTAGGCTCAAATTCATCTTCCTCTAAAGGTAATGTCTGACTAGTCGAATGGACATCTAAGGGATCAACACATATTATGCGAGAAACAGATTTCAATGGAAAAACATTTTCAAAGAACACAGCGTCCCTAGATTCCATAATAGTATTCACACCAATTTTACAAATTTCAAAACTTATAAACATAAATCTATATGCATTAGTATGTTCAGAATGCCCTATGAAGACACAATCAACATTTTTGGGTCCTATCTTGGTTCTCTTAGGTGGAGGAATGGACACCTTAACCAAACACCCCCATACTTCAAAGTATGCATAAGAAGGTTGTCTACCTTTCCATAACTCATATGGAGTTTTGTCTGATCCTTTAAAGGGTACTTTGTTCAAGACATAGCAAGCTGAGAGGACGGCCTCCCCCCAAAAGTTTGTAGGTAATACTGAACTAATTAACATGGCTTTCATCATCTTCTTAAGGGTTCGGTTCTTCCGTTCAGCCACACCATTAGATTGTGGTGAATAAGGAGGGGTTACTTCATGTATAATGCCGTGTTCTATGCAAAAATCTCCTATAGGAATTACATACTCACCACCACGGTCAGACCTAACAGTTTTAATGGTAGCACTCATTTGGTTTTCAACTTCTAGTTTATACATCTTAAAGGCTTCTAAGGCATCATCCTTACCTTTAAGTAAATATGTGTGACAGTACCTCGTACAATCATCTATAATGACACACAAACATAAGCAGGAGAATCAATTTTATTCATTTCAATAGAGATTACATTTAGTTTGTAGAGACCCTAAGTCTTATAACCCTTTCCTATATAATCCTTACCCTTAGTGACAATAACTTTCCCAGATTCAAAAACAAGTTAAAAACCCTTACCATCTAAAACACCACAAGATACAAGATTTTTGCAGATGTCTGGAACATGAAGAACTTCACTCAATGTGAGAGTTTTGCCAGAAGTGAGCTTTAGCCCAACTTTGCTTTTCCCGCAACCTGTGTTGTAGATGAGTTACCCATGTAGAGTTTCTCCCCTTCCCCTACCTTCTGATAGGAGGTGAACATATATTTGTTTCCACAGACATGCTTGGTAGCACAAGAGTCTACCCACCAGTCTCTCACATTGGTTACCAGATTGACTTCAGACACCGTGCAAGAAAACTCGTTCTTGTTGTTTTTAACCAAATTAGCATTGTTTTTCTTATTATTAAAGTCCTTACTTTTCTACAGTGCATTGCCATATGGCCAGGAGTTCCACACACATAACAGGCACCTTGCGTTTGCTGTTGTCTCCCTTTTCAGTATTGGAAGACTTGTGTTCAATTACATGAGCCTTGTTGGACATGTCCCTTGCAGAAGATACGTTCTTTTTTGGGAGCATAGTAATTCTTCCACTTGAATCTTCTTACCCAATTCAACCATACTGACTTCACTAGTTTCATGTCTCAATCTACGTTTGTATTCAGACCAGGAAGACCGTAATTTCTCAATCACAACAGACACTTGAAACGTTTCATCTATCACCATACCTTCAGCAAGAATTTCATTTATAACACGCTGAAGTTCAAGGAATTGATCAACCACAGATTTCTCATTTGATATTTTGTATTCCAGGAACCTAGCTACCAAATTTTTTTTACTTCCAGCAGTTTCAGCTTGGTATTTTGCCTCTAAAGCAGCCCATAAATCAAAACCAGAGAAGTTGTCTTTTGCATTATAAAAATCATACAATGCATCTTCTAAACAGTTCAGAATATGATTTTTTGCCATATAGTTCTGTCTATCCCAACTTTCCAACTCTTTTTCATTTCCAGCATCATTCAAAGTTTCATCAAAGGATTTCAGAACTAATTCATCTAGCATATGGAAACTCAGAAAGAACAACATCTTGGATTACTATCTTTTGAAATCTTTGTCTCTAAATTTTTTTGGTCTGTCAACATCACTTTTACCCATTGTTACAAAAGAAGTTGTATTGTGTTAAGATTGTTGGTTCTGCAACAATAGAAAGCACTAAACAGAAGAAGATGTTAAGGCTAATGAAATCTCTGAATTGATATCACACAATGGACAGAGTCACCTGCTCAGCAAATTGTCCTTAACACAATAGTCCGCGGGTACTCCTAAAAAATGAGAGATGCTATACCCCCACAACGGAGATGTGTCCAGGATAGAACTGCCAGTTATGACTAGTATAAGCACAATACTAGTCACCCTCAAACAAACTCAACATCAATTTAGATGGAAGGGAAATAAACAAGCAGTGCGCAAAACAAAGCAAGAAGAGGGGAAAAGAAGACAGGATAATAGCTGCTTCTGGAGTAAGTTGAAATGAAGAAATTCATTTTCTTTTATAGGTAGAAGAAGAGAATAGTTTTAATGGCAATCAATTCCGTGCATGAAGCACGAACATAATGTTTGAAATTCAATTCTGTGCATGGGGCACGGACTTAATGTTTAAAACGAAATTAAATTTATTTTTTCTTTAATTCAGCTTAAATCTTGCCGGGTTAGATGCCCCCACATTAAAACGAAATTTAATTTAGCATTAAATTATTTAAGGAAATAATTTGAAATAATCTTCCCAAAAGGATAAGTCTTGGTTGGCCCGCAGCCGCAACCACAGACCCGAGCCCGAGCGTGCGTGCTTCGATTCGAAGCATCGCATGTGTGTGAAAAGTATGGTTGCACCAACTAGCCCATAACCTTAGTCCTCTCCCAATCACAAAAGTGTCTAAACCGCTAAGGGCTCTCCCTTAGATGCAACTTTCTTGGTAATAAGGAGAGAAATCATCTTTAGTTTCTCCAATGTGAGACTAAAGGTTCATTCACAAAAGTAAAAATGAACTAGTTTCCTTAATGATCCCTTGGTCCTACGAAGCATTCTCAACAAAACTAAAAAACAAAATATTATAAGTTCATTTTCTCCAACAATTACAAAATGCATAAAACAAAATGCCTAGTCGTCATCTCCTTTCCGGTGTGGCGACCCTCTCTTGTCACTGCAGAGTCGTCATCGTTGCTGCAGGACTTTCACTTCAAATTTTATAATGATTAACGATCACAAAATTGCTTCTTTGAAAGCTACAGTCCTTCCTATAATTATAAAGAACCGAATCACGTTGTTTTAAATCCTTGGCGCCATCGGTTTTCGTTGAGCTTGTGGTTGCGAGACGATTGGTTGTGCTAGAATACATGCTCTCCGCCGAGTCTGCCATTAGATAAGAGAAGAACTCGTTGCACTAAGGCATAAACTTTTTGTTATTGAACTTTATCCTTTCTGTCGAGTGGTTGTTCTCTCTCACCATGTGGTTCTAATAAGGTTCCCGATATATCTTGATGATCCTAATGCATAGTACACTGACCAGAGATGTTGACTAAGGTTGCTGATGTCGAGGTGCGTGTCCTATCTTACTGACGCATCTGAATTGTTGAGGCCCAAGATGATTTGTTTTCAGCTGATCGTCCAAGATCGTAAGTGTTGTGGGTTCGTCTCCATTCTGCAGTTGAAACTTCACCTTCCTATACTCACGATGGTGGGCGCTTATGATTGACTACACATCGAGGCTGCGAAAATTTGTTGCAAGGTTCTACTCCATGAGGCCGAGTGAGTTCTCATTCCTTAGCAACCGAATGACTTATCTTTACCACATTACTGGGAGAGGTTTCAATCAACCACCATTATAATAAGTTGAGAGAAGTTTCAAGCCACTCTAAGTCATTTGAAACAAGAAATAATACCATTAAGCAATTTCATTTTCATTTTGTTCTCTGGCTAAAACTGGTTACTAAAATCTAAAGGATAAACCCCAAATCAAGCCAAAAAATTTGGTACTTAAATGTTTGGGTTAATTGGTGTTTGATATTCATATTT
Organism: Papaver californicum; assembly: GCA_023531435.1. Classification (NCBI taxonomy): domain Eukaryota; kingdom Viridiplantae; phylum Streptophyta; class Magnoliopsida; order Ranunculales; family Papaveraceae; genus Papaver; species Papaver californicum. Next base: position 5,149,789 of record JAJJMC010029624.1, read on the forward strand.
TGTCCAATTTTTGTTTGTTTGAATAACCCTTTTTACTTTAAAACTTGTAAAATAGAATGAATAAGCCAAAAATTCGATTTTTAAACCCAATTTGGAGTGAATTGAAATTCCAAAAATAAGTTAACAGGAACATTTAGGGTTGAGTTTTGACTCAAAACCCAACCGTAAAACTGGATGAAATGTTTAGTGACAGGTTTACGGTTGGGTCCAGATGATTATGCGACACCTTATAAGAAATTCCTTGGAGCCATTGGTCGTCTTTACAAATGACGTGTTTTCTACAACGGCTTTTTCAAAAAGTTCCTTAAATCTATCAAGGTCATGGAGAAAATAATCGTGCATCGCTTCGAAGACCGTAACAAACCCACCATCGCAACTATGAAGCTTCTTCTTCATTCTGTTGTGAGATGACTCCGTGGTACTTGTGGCTTGGTTGTCAAAGTGCTTATATTGGTTTGTGAACGCCGCTACAAACTTCTCTTTATGCGGATTCAACCAATGGTCCATCAAATACTTCAAAACTATTGGATAATTACTCCAATGCAAGCAAAACATGCGAAATTTTTCTTCATAATCTTCCTTGGTGATAGACCATGTCAAAGCGTCCCATTCACTTTGGAAACTAGCCAATTTTAGTTCCGCCAACTTGTCATCCTCCTCGAATTTTTCTTTCGCCTTTTCTTGTTGAGGTACCGGTAATTTCTTAATTCTCTCCATCTCGCTTTTCTTTGTTGGCCGAATAATCGGTTTGCACTTGGTTTGAATATTGTTCCACAAGTGGAACGTGCAAAGAAGATGATGAGCATCCGGGAGTACCCTTGCTATGGCATTCATCAAGGATTGTTCTTTGTCGGTGATAATCACCTTAGGGATATATCCTTCAACGTAGAATAATTGAACTTGTTCCAATGCCCACACATAGCTTTCTTCGAGCTCGTTTCTCAAGAAGCAAAAGGCAACATTAAACGGGGACTTGGTAGAAGTTTGGCCGACAACATTCAAGGCCGGGAGCTCATACTTGTTAGTTTTGGGTACGTGCAATCCATTATAAGAACTTGATGGGAGCACCGTGCTAACTTCATAAACTCGGGATGAGCCACTATAAGATGCTTAATTTCTTTATTCTCATCTTCTTCATGGAACATGGTGTAGTTTTGCTTCTCCCCTAAGTACATAAGTTGTTGGATTGGGTCCCTTCTTGCCATTTCTCACTCTTCAACTTGGCTTTGGCGTTGTAGATTGTCTCCAACGTAGAGACATTCTTTGGGTTTATTTTCTTTAAGTGTCCGAGGATATCAATGGGTTTCATTCGCTTTTCCGTCATGTCGCCTACGATGACGTTTTCTTCCTCGGTGAGCCGTGCCGCAGAAGGATGCGTTAACAAACTCTCTGGTGGTAGGTGGTTGTGACGACCACATACAACTCTAGATAAGAACCACTTATTCTCGTAGTTGGTATGAAATTGAAGCTTGAACGGACATCCCGTCTTCTTAGTGAAAGTTTTTTGACTTCTTCTTCGTCTTTCCTACATACTCGGTACCCTTCTTCGCATGACTTGAGTAAGTTCCACTACACTCGCAAACCATTTGAAAGCGGTTGTCTTTTTGTTGGTTGTTACAAACAATCACACACATGATGAGTTTGCCATGTTCTCTAGCCCATTTCTTTGCATCATCTCTTTTATCCCATGTCTACATGGTCCAAGAACACAAAGTTAGAAAAATAAAAAAAACTTAGCTATATTGTCGAAAGGAATTAACAACTTATCAATAACCTACCAAGTCGTTCAAATAGTGATCCGTAGTATCTCTATTTTGAATATCATTTGGAGGAGGCTGAGCATACATTGGGTGAGGTACAATCTCGAGCTGAACAAAAAATATCAAGGCATTAGGCAACAAAACACTACAAACTATAATTTTACGGTTAGGTTATGAGCGTCGGACCCAACCGTAGAGGAATTTACGGTTGGGTTGTGGCTTCGAACCTAACCGTAAAAGGAAAAAAAAAATCCATCATAATTTTACGGTTGGTTTCAAGAGTCCAACCCAACCGTAACTAGTGCAATAAATACCCATGCACATAATGAGTTACGGTTGGGTCGGTGCTAAAAACCCAACCGTAAAACTGTTACGGTGTACTTTTCCTCCATGGAAAGTACGGTTACGGTTGGGTTTGAGAAGAAAACCCAACCGTAAACCTGTCTGAATCATAAAAAGTATCACTATTATGTACGTGATTTCATCAAATTTGAGCAAAAAAAAAACCAAGAGTTTAAGTTAGAGGTATACCTGACTACTCTCGGCAATTGAATTTTCACTTTGACGACTAGTTTCTCCATTTGTTTGAGTTTCACCATCACAACTTTCACTTAAAACCTCTCTACCATCCAACTAATCATACATAGTTGGGTCTCCATCAATGAGTATGTAAAATTTAGTTTGACAATCATACACGGATTCACCCTCCACAAATTTGCCACTAGAATCACTGATTTTGGTTAAGAAAATCAAAATTTTGGGTTTTTTCAATAAACAACCAACAACTCTCTTTTCTTTCTTCTACTTTTCCCACCAACAAAAATAAATAAAAATATGATTTATGCATAGAAAATGTGGGATATAGGAGATGAAGATGATCATTTACGGTTGGTTTCGATTACCAAAGCCAACCGTAAATGTGTTTGCACTAAAACTAAAACTCCTATTTAAGGTTGGTTTCGATTACAAAAGCCAACCGTAAATGTATTTGCACTAAAACTAATACTGCCTTTTTTACGGTTGGGTTTTCATCCAAAACCCAACCGTAAATTCTCCTTGATCATTCAAATTGGATTCTAGTATTTGTGTTGTTTTCGGTTTTTCTTTGTTTGAATGACCCAATTTACCTTCAATCTAGTTAAAATGATTGAATAAGTTTAAAATTTTGATTTTTAAACCCCAATTTTACCTTAAACTCAATGCTTTAAAAGATGTTTTACGGTTGGTTTGGGAAGCCTAAACCCAACCGTAAATATTGGATGTAAATGTAAGCTAAAATTGGTTTTTACGGTTGGATTTTTTGGCAATTCAAAACCGTAAATCATCTCGGATAAGAATTTTTTTTAGATTATTTACGGTTGGGTTCGATTACAAAACCCAACCGTAAAACTGTTAAAATTTGTAGTTCATCCATTGTTCTTCTGTTTACGGTTGGGTTGGGAAGAAAACCCAACCGTAAAATTCTTTGAATGAAAAATAATTCATCTTTTTATCCGTAATTTCATCCAATTTGAGCCATTAAAAGACCAAGAGTGTAACTTAGATTTATCCCAGTTATACTTTGGTTGATTGAATCAAAATCTAGGGTTTTTAAAAAACCCTACAAAATTATCTTACATTTCTTCTAATTTTTCTTCCCACCAAACCAAAAAGAAAAAAGTTTGAATTAATTTGATTAAGTTTAAGATTATTTTCGATTAATCATGATTAGCTTAATATATTAGCTAATTAGTTCTACTAACTAATCAGGGGTATTTTAGTTATTATAAAAATATGATGGATAAGGGGTTTTTAAATTTTACTTTAAATATCTCTTTTTCGTCTTATTATAGGAGCCCCTCTACAAATGTAGGAGCCTCTGAATTACCCTTCTTAATTTAACCCTTCTATTTTTCTTAACATTAATTTCCACAAGAAAATATGTATTTGACCGGTTCATCAATTCAAAAAAGCTAGAATCGTGCACTGAAAACATAACCAGTAAGATTATTGGATTAAGAGGTACGGTCAACTCGGTTTGAAAATGGATGACATGTCTGGTGCAACAATCTGTTACACATTTAGAATAGGCAACTAACTGTCAAGCGACGACTTCATGGCCCAATGGATAAGGCGCTAGTCTATATTCATTTTTTCTTATTTGTTCCCCAGTGAAGCCGTGTCATACCTTTTTGTATTCATTTTTTTTTCTTATTTGTTCTTATTTGTTCTGTATTCATTTTTCTCTCTAGTGTTAAACTAAATTTACGGGAAAAGCTAATTTGATGCTCCATCCCTTTTACTTTAGCCACGTTGTAGGGTTAGTAGATGATTCACTAGAGAAACCAGGTCCCACGTAAACGTTGATATTTTCCCGAAAACCACCCATTTCTTGCCATGTAAAAAGAAAACGTACCGTTGCTGGTACACATCACCATTACACTAACGTTATTAAAAAAACGCGGAATTATTTGCGGAATGCCTTTATTTGTCTAATAGAGTTGTTGAATGGCTTTATAAAACCTTGTCTTGAACTGAGTACAGAGATATCTCTCGCCTTCAGTCTTCTTCTTCGTTTTCGAGTTTTTACAACAACAGGAAAAAAAAATGGCAACTCTTTCAGTTCCTTCTCATGTTCCTTCACCTTATGAAGATTGTGAACAACTCAAAAAAGCTTTTGATGGTTGTTATCTTCGCTCTCTAATAGTCTCTATTTCATAAATGATCTTGTTTTTATTTATGATTCTATAAGATTATTTCATATGCTTGTAATGATGATCGTAATTGGTGATCCGTTATGATCTATCTGATATTTGGTTTGGTTGGGATTAGATTAGATTAGATTAGATCATTTCAGATTATTGAATGTTGTTAATACTGCCTTATTAGAGTTTTTTTTTTGGTTCATTGAAATCTGTTCTGTTAAGTAAATTTTTTAATGTTTTTCTTGATCAGATCTTTTAGAGATCTGGAGTTTTAGACTTTATGAAGACGATCGATTACCAATGAAGTTATGATCGGTTTTTTATGTGTTTAATTTGATTAGATTAAGCAATTTTTGTATTATTATCCTTTAGTTATTAGAGAAGTGACTTCTTATTTTTTATCAGTTTTGATCTAATCTTCTCCGATCTGTATTTCAGAGATTCTCAATCTTTCCGTCGAGCTGTTGTATTAATGAAATTGTCTTGGTACAACGTTTGGATTTGGACCCTCTAACTTGAGTATGCTAAATCTTATGTAGGATGGGGAACAAATGAGAAGTTGATCATATCCATATTGGCTCACAGGAATGCAGCTCAACGCAAGGCAATCCGACAAACTTATACTGAAAATTTTGGAGAAGATCTCTTAAAAGCGCTCGATAAAGAACTTACAAGTGATTTCGAGGTAAGGTTTTTTTTTACTAGTCCAGACTCTCATGTAATGCTTTTCCTTATCTTGGCATGAATCGGGTTCCAATTTTTTTTTGATAGTTTGAGGCTTTGAGCTAATTAGACCTGATATGAGTTATTTTCTTTTAACGAATTCTTGCTTAAATGTCTGAACCCTGTTAGAAGCTGCATCTTTGCTTAAGATGACCCGCTGTATCTTTTTTTTAATGTTATGGCGTCCTTTGTTTTTTCTCACTTGTCTCGCAAAAGCACATAGAAGTTCATTCTGTTCGTGTCCACTGAGTTAGGTTAGTCGGATACATTTGTAAACCCGACTTGCTGACCCTTGAATCAGACAATATGCATGAGTCAGATCCAGTTTAAGGTACCAAATGTGAAAAAGCTTACGTTCTTTCATTTGAGTTAGATCTGATCAGATTTAAATATCATTGATGAACGAACCAATACCATATATGAGTGTATATAAACTCTGTTAAGAACCAGTATGGTTTTTCGAAGTTGGTAACAGTTTTCACTACACTTTTTTGAATATCACACTTGAACCGAATCATTAATGTCTTGCTTTCTCATCTCGGAGATTAAAGTGTGTGTCCATACGAAAGAAATGCATATTTTTGTTGTTAGACAAGAGTATTCGACTGTTTAGTTTTGTTCGATGTATAACACCTATTCCGAAAGAATTCTGAAGTTTATTTCTCGTAACATATGTGACATAAACAGAGTCTGTTGCTTTTGTGGACATTGGACCCTGCTGAAAGAGATGCTACATTGGCCAATAGAGCTACAAAAAAGTGGACTGCAAGTAACCAGGTTCTTCTTGAAATCGCTTGTACAAGGTCTTCACATCATCTGTTTTTGGCGAGACAAGCCTATCATTGTCTTTTCAAGAAATCCATCGAAGAAGATGTTGCACACCACACCACCGGGGACTTTGGCAAGGTACTTACTTTACCACTTGAACCTATCTTGTCTCTTAGTAGATGTGTATTAGAAAAGTTTTATATGTAGTCCTTGAACATGAGGATGATAGACGGAAAGATGGTCCAAAAAATCTCGATTATTGTTCCGTGCACAATCCTTTGCGTTCTTCAATTATCAAAGCTATTTTATTTATGTCTTTTCTATTACCCAGCTTTTGGTACTTCTTGTGACCTCATTTCGATACGAAGGACCAGAGGTAAACATGACACTGGCAAAACAAGAAGCCAAAATACTCCGCAAACATATTACTGACAATGCCTGTAATCATGACGAAGTCCTTAGGATTATTGCGACAAGGAGCAAAACTCAGCTCAATGCAACCCTCAATCACTACAACAACGAATTTGGCAATGCTATTAACAAGGTATCTCACATCTCTCTAATCTTAGGCTTGTGTGTAGCTTGTGTATCTCGATTCTCAAAAGCCCAGCTGTAACCAAGCAACTAATCCGTATATTTTCTTTTCATATTAGAAATTAGTTTAGACTTTCATTTCTTTGGCTTTCCCTTGTATAAGTACATGGCTGAAGGAGCATTTGGAGATTTTAAGTTTTTTAACCCAAGTCTTGTTTGATGACTTTCTGTCAGCTATGTTGGGGAAACTTTG
>JAJJMC010029624.1:5156520-5221545 GCA_023531435.1 Papaver californicum
AAGCTAAACCAGTTACTTGCATAAATAATTTGCAGGATCTCAAGTCTGATCCCAAGGATGAATTCCTCAGAGCATTAAGATCCACAATCAAGTGTTTAACAACTCCTGAAAAATATTTCGAGAAGGTTCTGCGGTTGGCGATTAACAAATCCGGAACAGATGAGGGCGCTCTTACTCGAGTTATCGCTACTCGTTCTGAAGTTGACATGAAACATATAGCAGCGGAATATCAACGAAGAAGCAGTATTCCACTTGATAAGGCCATTGTCAATGACACCCATGGAGATTACGAAGATTTGCTTCTTGCTTTGATCGGTCATGAAAATGATGCATGATTAGTGGCTCCTCGGCTTTATATATGCACTATTACTACAACCAGGGTTTCTCCGTTGTGTGCTGCGTGCTGCTTTTAGTTCATAGATCTTCATAGTATACCAACTTTGATATGAGTCATATATGACTGTAATGCGATTTGGATTTTTATATAAATGGTTGTATTTGCTTGTTGTTGATGAATAAATGCTAGTCTTTGGTTCTACACTTGATTCACACCTTTTATAGTCTTATATGAGAATCCTTTTTTGATTTTTCGGTAGGAAAAAGTATTATAAATTACCATGAAAATCATCTCAGAAAGACCAGCTTTAGTGATCTGATTGTATTAGGAGACTGTGCTTTTGGCTATAGGGAAGATGATGTTGGCTTTAAGACTTGCGGTATAGCTTATGTACGGAAGGTTTGTCATTCTGCAACCTTGGTAATATATAAACTAGTCCACGTATCGTTGGTACTTGGTAGTAGTAGTGTTGGGTCACTGGACACTTGGTGGATTGATTGCTCTCTGCAAGTGGAATTTTTCTGAATCTAAACTTGTATTGTAGTTTTTACAGTACCAAAATTCTTTTTTTTTAAGAAAACATAGGGATAGTACCTCCACATTTTTTTAAGTCGAGATGGAATTGCCCATCAAAACTAAGATTCAGTTGCTCGAAATTCAGCTCTTTAAGCATATTACTTGGACCTAAACATGATACTAACCCAACCATACGGTGCAATTATAACCTGAACCTAGTATTAACATGCTTTACAACTCACAAAACACTGAAACAACACCACAAATAGCAAGAACGCTACATGTAGTTTATACCCAAAACAGATTGTGAACAAGGAAATAAAAAACAAAATAAAACACAACACTAATAGCAACTTCTATTTTCTCACACTTGATGATGGATGAAAATAAATTTTACTTAATAAAAATATATGGGACAAGAAGTGAGTCCTAGTCATGCTTACCACATATCACTCCAACTTTTTTTTGTCATAAATGGGAGGACACCTCGTAGCTACAATGGACAACTCAAGGGACGGGTTATGCTAGCTTTAAGTTATCTAGCATTAAGCTTAAGTTTAGTACAAATACAAAATCAGAACTTAAACCATAATCAAACTATAATGAGATTACAACTAATCAATGATTACCTTAACTATATGGAGGTTTGTTGTGTAAAACACAATATGCTAACATCTCATATTTGTTTAAGCAACAAAACTTTTATTTGAACCGCACACTTAAGTCAAATAGTATGCTAGCCTTTGACTATAGAGACCCACACCTAGTTATTTCAAGATGCGCACGTCATTTCTATAATCTGAAAACTAGACGGTCCATTATTCTCAAGTAAAAACATTTCATTGGCTTAATCTTATGCCAAAAACAAGCTGCACTTGAAAACTTTATTTGGCTTGCACCTTATGCCCAAACAAGTTGCACATATGTTCAAAACATAAACGTAGAATCAACCAACACACGCTCTTATCTCAACTTTAGATCCTTTATGATTTCAATTTGAAATCCTTTATGGCCACTTAGTCGCAAATTGAGCACCATGCTCAGAGTTACACTAATTAAGACGAACTTTATGATCGATCATTTATCCAACCTTATCTCAATAAATATAAGACTAAGTACCTTAGGGTGTATCTTTTGTGATCTCAAAAGTGATATCCCATCCTCTTGTCTCTAATTGATCACCATGCTCAATATTGAAATGAAACCAAGTACATTAGGATGTTTCCTTACGATATCGAATAGAGATCCTTTGTCCCATACGAGAGACTACTTTATGATCTAAAGAGGCATACTTATTAGCATATATAAACTAACACCTTTCATGATTTGTTATCAATTTCTATTTCCTCGCACACACTTAATGACAGACGAAAACAGTTACTTTATAAAAGTATACGAGACTAGAAATGAGTCCTAGTCATACTTACGCATATCATTCCAACATTTCCACCTCATGGCTACAATGGACAGCTCAAGGGCCAGGTCATGCTAGCTTTAACCTTATCTAGCATTAGGCTTAAGTGTATTACAAACAGAAAATTAGAACTTAAACCAAACCATAATCAAACTATAACGCGGATTACAACTAATCAAGGATTACCTTAACTATATGAAGATTTGTTGCACTCAACAAATTTGACCTATGGTTGACATCTCAACAGAAAAATAAAAGAGGGAAATTCTGATTTAAAACTCTTTTTAGTCATCTGTACAAAAAAAATTTAAGTATCTACTTTCTACTTGTATACAAAGAGAAAGAAGGGTCCGAGTAAAAGTTTGCTATAAACAAACAAAAAAAACTGGCGAGTGTGAACTATGGACCAAAACCAAGTGAATGACAAGTTCAAAAAACATGCTTCAAAAACAAGTTCCGTTTGCGTATATTATTATGGCTATAAGTGTCACCAACAGACATAATAACACAACTTTCCAGAAGACACATTCATGGAGAGGTAATCATACCAGCATGGTTGAGAAAAATTAGGTCAGAATTGCAACATTGGTGGGCATAGCTGGTCAACCAGGCCGAATTTGAATGACCTAGTCTGTCTTATGAATAAGATTGGGATTTCAATGAAATTAGATGGTGAGTCTGTGTGTTAACCAATTCCATCCAACAACAGCATTTCATAGAGATCAAAGAAGGTTTTCGGCAACAAAATCAACATCCACGTGTTTCAGTGGAAAAAGGAACCAAATTGTTCTCACTTCTAATATAATAGACAAACTTTACTATGATTCCAACAGTAAGATTCATGTGAAAACAATGTAGCAATACAACTCTTCCAAACCTTCTACTTGACAAATTCATAAAGCATAAAAAGTTGATATAGAAATTGAACTCTTAACATCTAACATATCTCTAAGACAGTGGCTTTGTTCAACAGAACTTAAGAAACTCCAGACTACTAAGAGTCAAAATATCCACATTCAAAAGCAAGGAAACCAAAATTGCTTATTTCTTTACAGGTCTCTACATAGAGAGCTCGTGAAAGGGTAGCCATAAATATACTCAAAAGTTTTTAAAGTTCTTTTGAACTGTTATTTGATGAAAAAAACTCTATACGAGACACTAACTCTTAACCCGGCGGGGCTAATAGATGAACAAAGACTGAGTTATCTTAATATGCACTAAACATAAAGAACAACAACATTAGTTCATACCGTGTGACGAATTTACATCTTCCTCACTTCTTTGAGAGCACCTTAGAGTAGATTCTCTTGCAATAGGGGATCATTTTCAAGGTTGCTACATGAGGTCGGATTGTTCCAAACAGCTTATCACGGAGAGGGCCCTACGTTTTGTAATAAACAATTAGAACAAAATAAAAGAAACAACAAAGTCGAAGAATCATCACTGGCACCGCACTTCTCTGTCTCTAAATATCCGACTAGTTTTTACACTTCGATAATGCTTTGCCAGTGACTACAGTGGGCCTCAAGTGGATTCATTATGAAGCCGGGACATTTTTCTGAGATTGGTCTTTTACTGCCTAGTGCCTGGGTTAGATCTTGTCGCCAAATGCCATAAATCCTTCTCGGGTTCACACTGTTCTAAAACTTTGCACACATTCATATTTTTATTAATGCGCTCTTTTGTGCTGTTAAATGTTTTAGAAAATTAGATTAATGCTATCTTTTATACTATGGTCCACATGATGGCCTCAGAAAGATATCAAAAGGGAAAGTGATAGTAAGTCAGTATTCACAATAAAATCTGTGGTATGATTAATGACATTATAAACAAAGTGAATTCAAAATAATACTTCTACAATCTATTCTGGGTTGGGCGACATACCTTGACAACATCTAGAGCAGTTTGAATGACGTAATTAGCATAAGGGTCTTGCAGCAGTTGTTCAAATTGGGAAGGAGATGACAGTAACTCGAGGATAATCTTTGTGCGGTACTCTTCGGTGGAATTTTGGAGACATTTTTGAACAACGTTGCTGCTAAATTTCTGCATCGAAAGGTGTGCATAGTTCCTCTCAAATTGAGAATGCAATATAGCACTTGCAAATGGCAGCTTGAGTTCCACAATGAATTGGATCACATAATTTCTGCAAAACCAAAGTAAACAAAGAGCTTGTATCAGTAACCAACATCAAACTAGATGATGAAATGCAGAGCCAAAATCAAAAGGAAGGACCCAAATGGCCAACTCCCACTGCCAAACAAGCATAAACAACTCACAAGCATTGGAATATTTGTGCGGGCAATGATGGTGAAATTTAATTTCAAACGAGAAAAGGTCCAATCGAAATTTCAAGAGTGAGATGGAGATGGAGTGAAAAATTCTACTTTGTGAGGTAGAAAGCAGATACCCATAATATCAGCATATCAAAATTAACATAAGAAACACAAAACTGGTGGTATGCTGAGCTTTTTTTAAGAAACTACCCAAATGCATCCTGCGCAAGGAATAGGCCATTCACGCAAATTTCAGCTACCAATTTTTCTCGGCATCCACCTGTAGCGAAAGTGATACACTTTTGCAAGACACAGCATCCATGTCGATCACTTGCAATATCAGTGCATAATCTTGCAGCGGCATCAAATATAAACTGCAAAAAAGAAAGAATTTCAGACTGAGAAATAGATTCTGCATAATCATGTCAACTTTGAATAAGAAAGCCATAGATAATTCTTTTTAGAAAACAAATGCACATAAATCCGTCGAGTAGCTAACGAACGAAAGAACATTTGCCGAAAAAAAAGAGATAATGCTTCAGTTCAATGGAATTACTAGAGAATGACAGCAATTTTATGTTAGTTTAGAACTATTAAAAGTACACTTGTGTAAAAGAACAGAACATAAGGGAGTGACATGATCATATAATGATTTGAGCAAATCACTGAAATTAAGTTAGAACCGTCAGTAAAGGGTCTAAAGCGCATCTTTGGATTTCTTTGCACCAAAATTGCATAACAGACTAAACTAAGTTTTAATTGGGACATTGGATACCATACAAGATTTAACTTGGATAACTGCAGAACGAAGATATGCAACAAAACAACAAAAAAATTCCAAAATTTGACTTGAACAATGCATACAACGTAAGCTAAAATGATCACGAAATCTGTGTTTGAGGAACAATAAGTTGGAAGAAAGTTGTTTTACCTTGTTGTCATCAGTGCTCAGACATTGAAGACATTTCTGAACCACATGATTGCCGTTTGTATCCTTCATCAAATCCAGAAACCTAGGCTCCAGTGCTGATATAACATGTGTAATCTGCTCCCGAGTTTTGAGAGTCTCGATCAACTTTTGTACTGCCCTTGTGCTGAAATAATAACAAAATAGACATTGAATATTCAAGTGACAGAAAATATAACTACAAAACCAAATTTGAGAATGGAAAGTGAAGATTACCCATGAGCATTCAGCGAAATTCGAACAAGCTGATTCCGTTGTCTTGTGACCATGACTAGAATATGCATTCTCTGTTGTTCAGTACAGACATCCAACAACCTCTGTATAAGATAATTCCCAAACGGATCCACCATTAGTTCAATCACATTATGAATTATCTCATCAAATATCATCTTTATATCTTGTCTATCCCCTTCATCAAATTTCCGCTGCAAGAACCTGCAACCATTTTGATCCTTTGCTAGATAACAAATTCTCCCTTGAGCATCCTTCAAGGTATTATACATCTTAGAATCGTGACTACTTTTACAATCAACAACAAAAGGATTATTTCTTCTAGAGTGAGACAAAGCACCCGCCAACACTGTTGAACTTTTCTCATTATAATACAATTTCTTACCTTCCCTTGTGCCTCTCTTGTTTTTTACACTATTCAAGTTATTCTCCTGAAAAATCAGACCAGCCTCACCACGGAAAGCTTCAGAATATCTCGTGCTTTCGGACAAAGCAAGAGACTGAGGGTTCCAATTACTCGAAAAAGTAGTTCCTGACCTTCTTGGGTTCATGGAATCAGGTGAACTTGGTGCATCCACCACATTCCCATATACGTTCGCATTTATCGAATAAGAATTCCCCGATTGGTAAAGTAAATCATCACTTACAATAGGCCTAGTGGTATCGTAAAAATTATTCGGAATCCAAATATCTCCACTGTGCTCATTACAGTCCAAAATTCCTTGTTGTTGAAACAACATATTCCTTAATCTTTCATCACATGGCAAGGTCTTTTCATTCCTTGAGTTCTCCTCAATTCTCCTTTGCTTCCATGTACTACACGAGTACATATCAGTACCCGAATAAGGATCATACGGAAAATTTGAAGGAGGACTAGTAGCAACCTCCTGTGTCCACCCCCTTGGGAACTTATTAGATTGCCGGAGGGTATCCATTACCGGTGCTACTCTTCTCTGACGTTCCATAGAAAATAAATCTGTTGACACTCTCTCATTTGGATTAAAGAAGCCATAATCAGGGTCATCATCAAATAGTGTCAAATAATCATTTCCATATAGATCATTGTTCTTAACATGACCATTACAAGTAATGGAATTTTCCCTTTCATCTTTAATATCCATTTTTGATAGATCTAAGGTATCATAAGAAAAAGCAGGTTCAGTTTGTTCTCCAAACTCATTTGCATACAAGTAATGGGTATTATTAGTCTTATGTAAATCTCCAGAAAGAGAACTTGATGAAGAACCATCACCACCAGAATGTAAAGAGAGTCCACCAACTGGAGAATTACAGTTCTCATAAAACATACCCCCCTTATTATGAGTAGTCTGTTTCAGATTATAAACATTACAAAACAATTGCTGCTGCTGATGATGATGATGACGTGTCTGTTGATGTTGTTGTTGATGTATGAGAGGATTTCCAGATGGTGGTGCATGAGAAACAAAGTCATTAAACAAACTATCAATATATTCATTGTCCTTCATTTTTCACTGAAACAAACAAAAACAAAACAATTGAAAAAACCCATTGTCAGAACTTAAAAACCCATGTCCAAAATCAAATACCCATTTGAAAAAAGACATAAACTAAACAGAAAAACTTGAATAGATTACCTTTTGATCTTCTTAGGGAGTGAAATTTGGAGTGGGTTTTGTTTTTTCGGGAAGAATTATGGAGTTGTTGGTTGAAACATGCAAAATGAAGAAATGGGTTAATACTGTTAGATAGATAGAAACAAAGAACAGAAGGTAATTCTACTGTATAAATGTGTACATCTCACTTCACGCCATTAAAACCAGAAAGAGAGACGTTTTAATATACAGAGGAAAAAGAGAGTGAGGTGAATGGCACTCACTGCTTTACCTCTACTACTAGTAGAAGAGAGAGAAAATTGTGAGAGAGTAAAACACTCCCTTTCAAGTGAGATATAATACTTCAAGGGCTACTACAGAAATATAACTACCTAGTTTTTATACCCAATTTCGAATGCCCACGTTAGCTAATTTTGTAAATATGGAACAAGAAACTTGGGATCAACGGTAGAGAGAAGAGTAGTCATGATGCTATTGGCTTTTCCGGTGCTAAAAATATTATTAGTGTATGGATAATAACGTAGGATAGAGACACTAGGGAAAATTTGTTTTTAAGGTTTCAGAAAGTAATAAATGTTTGATAAATTAAATTTCAACCTTAAGTGTTTGTTTTAACCGTTTGATTTTTCCTTTTTTTTCGCCTTTACATTCTCCCCTTCCATGGGAGGATATCTAATTTAATTAAATTAAATTGAGAACCAAAAAGAAAAAAGTAAAAAAAAATATTTTGTTAAAACAATTCGATTTAGAAAAGTTTCAGTCAAAAGAAGCCTCAAATTAGCTGAAATTGAAATAATCAGGGTGGCTGAATTCTGACTTGGTACATATTAACTAATATATTATCTGATTTGGATTCGAAAGCATAATAAATTCATCTTATTTTTTATTAATGTAATTCAGCAAATAAAATACAAAATTAAGTGTATATAATAGTCTGGATTGGGAATTTATCAGAAAGGCCTTTGAGAAATTCGGATTCCCAAATATGTTTATTGAGTTTATTATGTTATACATTTTTACGGTTACATACTCTATCAACATCAACGGAACTCCGTATGGGTATATTTCATCAACGAGGGGACTCCGACAGGGAGACCCTCTATCTCCTTATGTATTCGTTATTTGTGCTGAGGTTCTGTCTGCTAATATGGCAAAATTGGAACATATAAATGATATCCAAGGAATTAACATCTCCAGAAAAGCACCACCAATCCTGCATCTTATGTACGCTGGCGATATATTCATCACCTGGAAAACTTCAAGGAAAAGTTGTCAACACCTACATCATCTCCTACAGTCCTACTCAACATCGGCATGAAACACATCAACAAGACCAAATCCACCATCATACATCATCCAGGGTTACCACAATATTCTATTGTTGAGATACAACGGATTTTTAATATACCAACTCCAGACACTCCACCGATCTACCTTGGGGTGATGTTCAACATGGTCGATCGTCTGGTCATATGTTTACTCCTCTGCTCGAACAATTGTCAGAAAAAGCAAAAGGATGGAAAGCAAAATGTATAAACCCGGCTAGAAGGTTAGTACTAATAAATACTTCTCTCACCCATACAATTAATCATTTGATGTAAACGCAGCTTCTACTGGTACATGTATACAACAAAATTGATCAAATAACTATGAATTTTTTCTGGCGAAGTGACACTACGGTAAGGAAGCTACATCCTTTATGATGGGATAAATTATCGAAACCGAAAAAACAAGGAGGTCTGGGAATTAGGAAAAGTGGGGCACACAATAAAGCCTTGTTCGGAAAAATGATATGACTGCTCAAGGATCAACCAGATTCAATATGGGCGACCCTTAGCATAGAAAAGTACCTAAACCAAAACACATTATTCCAATCAGATTCTCCGACCCTGCAAGCAGCCAGCCCACAATGAAACAACTTCTTTCTCTAATTCCGATTATCAAAATTTTTTGTTTCAATCACTAGAAACGGAACATCCACCCCTATCACCTCAAATTGGATCTCACACCATCCACCCACTCTCAGTGCCCAAATTTGACTTGTAGCAGATTTAATTGATCCACACACTCACACATGGAATCATGATAAAATGGCACATCTCCCGGCCACAACAATTGTAAAAATCATGAACATACATCTACCTCAAGCAAATCCCTTAGACAAAATAGTTTGGCCATTCACAACAAATGGAAAATAATCAGCAAGTTCTGGTTACCAAGTCATCACGCAATCGCCAACCCCTACATTACCACCTAACTTACTGATGCATATTTTTTGCACATAAATTAACTAAGATATTTCCCACTAATACTAATAAGTAGTACACGGGTAGTAAGGATCGTTCCCACAAGGGGATGTGAATTGTTATTTTTCTTTGACTTCTGCCTCACCAATAGAGTTTTATGAAGTTGCACTCAAACTACGCACTTTATAGTTCTCATGTGTGCAGGCAGGAGTGAAGATAGAAATCATGCAAACGTTGAATGGTGGGAAGGAAAAGTAACCTTCTGAATCATATTATATTATCTCATAGAAACGTGGGACGAAAAAAAACATTTTTTTTATTTTTCTGATGATCTCTAAGAAAGGAAATCAACCACTATGTAAGGATGGGAACGCTTACTTACCTTCTCACCCGATTCACAATCAGCACCACTCTCACAGCAAATAGAAATGTCTTCGGTTTTCTTCGCCTTCGGCTTCAACTATTTATGATAAACTTCTGAACTTTGACAATTCATAACTCTTTTCCTCAAATTCTTGTTGCTTGAAACTTCTCTATAGATTTCTTCTTTCCCATGGCCATAAATAATGAAATAACTTACTAACTACGAAATTAAAATATATTTTTTTTATTTTTTTTTATTTTTTTTAAATATGCTACAAAAAGATAACAACTACGAGACTAATTAAACTGAAATTAACATGGCCATGGGGAAAGGAATTAAACGCATGATTCTTCACAACTTGTATTGCCTCGATATCGTATAAACTTCAAAAACTTATATCTTTTACTTCTCTTCCTTTTTCACTTTGCTTTGTCTTCACTTTTGATATAAGATTTTGATCCTCTTTTTGTTGCTTGTAAACCTTGACTGTATTCAACATTATTCGTGATTTTGATATCGCTCCGCTTATTGATGATGATGTGTTTCTATTGGTGCTTCGTCAAGAGGATGGTGCCAACTGCAAATAAGATTACAAGATAGAGTTAGCAATTCTGATGACAACCTCATGATTGACAGAATTAGCACTAAATAGATCAAAAAGTAGTGCTGAAGGGGTGCGAAGTTGGGTAGCTTCTTATTCTAACCAGAGTAAGCGTAGGATGACACACACTCTGAAGGATAATTTTTGGACAGCTATAAAGAATTAAAGGTCTGGTGGCTCGCTTGATGTAGGTAGTCTTCACTAATGACTGATCAGCTTCCTAATACTGTATTCTCTACCAGTGGTTTAAGTCCCTTTTTGTCAGCTCTAGTCTCTCAACAAATAAGAAAACCGAATGTCGTTCTCTATTACTTCTAAGTTCAATTATTTTGGTAAGAACTCCATATGTAAACTTAGCTAGAAGTATACTAAGTGACTCTAAAATCTCTAGAAGTTGGAAGTTTCCATGCAAATATGTACAAAATGTTTTTTTTTTTAAATTCCAATTACAAAGCGAATATTAAGAATCTATATGCTTAATCAATCCCCCACACTTAAACTTTACATTGTCCTCAATGTAAATTATTTCTTCCAATATAAAATCAAGGTGGGAAATTCCTATTAATGATATGAAAAAATAAGATAAATAAAACTAAAAACATAAATATAGAAATACAAACCCAATGGGTTGCCTCCCATTCAACGCTTATTTTAACATCCTTAGCCTGACCTTCTGGTTATTGTCCGTACACCAATAATCTATAAGTACGTGGATCCACCCATATAACAATCAGTAATTTTAATAACAGCTTCGCACAAATGTTAAAATATGATAGTACTAGTGAAACCATTATCATAAAGAAATTACCCCCATATTTAGTTCTTTTTACACTTGGAAGTGTATATAGAACATAGAATTCGGGAACTTCTACAGTTTTTTCACGGGTAAACTACACAGTGTTAGAATCAAACTAATGATGGATACTCTTAAGAAAAATAATTTGTTAAAACTTTGTAAGCACATAACTCTAATCCTAAGTGAGGTATTATCCTGAAAATTTGGGTTAATAACTTTTTGAGAAATTACTTCGATTAAAGGAAAAGGATCATTAAAAACAGAATTATGCAAAGGATTATAGAAACCTTTCACTATCTCTTGTATTACGGGATCCTCATTGTTCTTAAAGAACTCCAATAAATTATTTACCTCTTGTGTATCATGGTTTTCTATCAAACTTTTCAATCAATCTTCGTCAGTTTCTACCTCAACCAAAATCTCGGCATCAACATTATCATTATATTCTTTGGAAAGTTCAATTGGGTATTCCACAATATTACTCAATCTAGTATCAATTTCAAATATTTCATCATCTTCGATATCAGACTTTTCATCAGAATCTTCATTGACCTCATATTCTCCATTAAAAAAACGTCGTTTGAATTTCATATGTATGTTACTACTAATTTCTTGGCGAATTTTTCTGGTGCTCCGTTATCTTCCACTTGATATAATTTTTCTGAGAGTTTTCTTATGTTTACACGTTTTCCACCATTACTTACAATGGGATCACTAAACCGCGTCTCTTCCCGTTGAATAGGTGAATAATCATAAATACGATCAGGAGTCGGGTAAGTTATACTGTTGTATAATTTGGTTGGTACAACGTTCTTTCTATTAAGTGTTGGATCAAGCTGGTCTAATCTCAGTTGAATGTCCTTTAATTGATCTAAAACCTACATACAACTCGAGTGGAGCTTATTAGAAGTATAACTGTCCCACCTTTTTTGTGGTTGTTGACCTACATACCCACCATAAGGTTGTTGGTATGTTTGAAAATCACCAAAATATTCCGTAGGGTATTGATCAAAACCAAAGGATTGATTCTGATTATATCCCATGGTCGGTTGGAAGTTATCGAAAGCTTAGGAATTATAACTAAACTGATGACCACCATAATATGCTTGATCTTGTGCATTATACATGTTATTTCCGTAAGGAAACATGATGACACACAAAGAGTAACAAAAAAAAATCTAAAAATAAAAATAAAAGTGATATATACAACTTGTTTTCAGAATTTACCTTCCGCTTTTAACGAATGACAAATTCCACCAACGAGTGGTTTCCACCACGAAAACCTAAAAACCTGAAAAACACTAAAAGAAGAACATAAAATAGAACAAAAAAGAAAATCTCAAACAAAAACAATTGTTATTGCTTTCCGGAAGCGGCGCCAAAATTTGATGTGTGTCATACGTGCAACAAATTAATTAAGATATTTTCCACTAATACTAATAAGTAATATAGGGGTAGTAAGGATCGTTCCCACGAGGAACTGTGAATTGTTATTGTCTTTGACTTCTTATGTAATCAAGGGGGGACTGTAGGTAATTAAAATAAAGTAAACTAATGAATATAAAAGCAAAGTAAATAAAGATTAGGATCAAGGTGAGAAAATACTGATTAGAGTTTTCATCTTACATCGCCAATCATGTTCCTCAATCGATTAGAATTATCATCCGTTCTCTCTTCGTACCAATAACCCTAAAGAACCCCCAATCGGTGTAATACTTCGTTACGTCTCCACATGTCAACACATATTGCAATCGCTAATATACAAATTCTTTTCCACCAAATAACCTAGTGCTTATCGCTAAGAAATTCAACTTGAGAAAAACATTAATATCCATGAGACGAGTTATTCATAGGCAATACATCACACTTATCATGGTATATTCAACCTAGGCCAAGCTTTACTTGAGACTTCCTTCACGATTCGCACCACTAGTGATCACAAATTGCTACTTATGGCTGGTTCCTGATAAAATTACATAAGAACCCTAACTAGCTATAGATGTTTTGTCAAGTCTATTCAATCTGTAGCTTAAACAAACAAGATACAATCATATTGCATGAACACAATCACACAATTGTTATACACCGTAAAACATGAACAATAAAAAGAGATCTTGAATATTGATAATAATCATCCAGATTGATTCATATGTTTAGGACTTCAGATTACATCCCCAACCAATAGAAGAATTAGCTAATCATAGGTTTACTAAAACCCATGGGAAATATACAAAAAAGAAGAATGGTTTCTCCCTAAGGGGAAAACCCTAAGTTTTTTATGTAGAAGATGTGATATGAGAGGCAGAAGATAAGAGATTACTCCCAAGATGTAAAAATGGCTTGTTTGAGCCTTAAATGTCTTTTTTTGTAGCCTTCAATGCTTGGCCCTAAAGTATCATCTCCTTCTAGGGTTTAGAATCCTTCCGGGACCACGTTGTATCCATTTAGAAGTCCAAAACACGTCAAAACGGACCCCATAGGTTAGCCACAGTCGGCATAGCCGATTGATAGACACAATTTTATGTCTTATTTGAACTCATATTTATATTTCTATTACTCGATTTTTGTATTATTAATGTCATTTTATTGTATTTGTAGGGATTTTAAAAGAATAACTAATCATGGAAGAATTTGATCAAAAGTTATAAAGGCACCCCTAAGAATTGTTAAAGGCACCCATATATTGATAAAGGCACCCCACCTCTTATATTTGAAATTGAAATTTGCCGGAAATTATTCATTCTCATCTGTGAGAGAGTTGAACGTGATTTTTGGAGTGATTTCAATAGTTAAGACAAGGATTTATCCTTTCCTTATTCATAAGAGTCGTGTACACAATATTTACACATAAAATAAACAAGAATCCCATATATTCACGTAAGACAGGGAGAAGAATATATTCTCAAGATTTTTTTGGAAAGACATTTTCTCGGGGTTACTTTAAAACAAAATATTCTACATGAGATTGAATAAACAACATATTAAGGAAACAAAAATAAAATCAGATTCGATATTTGATCGAGTTTAATAGAGAAAGAATGAAATCATGGAGATACTGCCGAGATTAAATCACTAAAGGAGAGAAGATTTTGGAAGATATTTGAGATTTGGATGTGCTGGTATAAATAGGGGTCGAATAGAAGAGAAAAGGGAGGCTGGCTTCTGCCAGAAATCAAGAAATCAAAATCACAAAAATCTGATGATGTTGAAGAAGAAGATGAAGAAAACGTCACCAAAAGGTTGAAGATACTGTTACCAAAAGGGTAACTGTTGTTAAAAACTGTTACCTAATCGTTTGTATTAAACAGTTCTTACTAATGTAACAAAGACATATCATCGTTTAAATATAGAAAAGAACAGTCATTTTCCAACTGTACCCATTGTTAGTCGTTTATTCGATAGGTAATTCTATTGATTCAGCGACTCAATTAGTCAGTTCTTTTTGTAATTTTCATATTGAATCTTGAATAAAAAAAGTTTTTCTTCCATTCTTCTTGCGATGAGTAGCTAGTTTCTTTCCCTAGGATTAGAGATGGAGTCCAACTATGTTTTCTAACATGTTTTGATTATTTTCTACAACAATTGCTCATGGTCCAATTTCTTGGTTTATATTGATAATAATTTCTTCATGTGTCCTTTAATGCTTAAATAATTGTTTTAAATATTCTTTTTAGAGAATAACATTCTATAATGTAGATAATTGTTAATCTTTTGAGAAAAATAATTAGAATAAAAATTCCATATTTTCCAAAACGTAACATTTTGTCCGAAATCGTTTTGAGTAATAATTTGAAAAAGTTACAGAAAATAGTTACGAATATCTAGTTTGCATAGTAGTGATGAAATCTCGAGTCCTAGGTTTTCTTTTATTTATTTATCATTTTTAGTATTTGTTTCATTTTTAGAATTAAATTAGCAAAATCATTTTTTCATAGCACTAAAATTAATTAAAAACTAGGAATTGCAATTCCAAAATCCATGTGGAACGAACCGTACTTGCATAT
Organism: Papaver californicum; assembly: GCA_023531435.1. NCBI lineage: Eukaryota > Viridiplantae > Streptophyta > Magnoliopsida > Ranunculales > Papaveraceae > Papaver > Papaver californicum. Next base: position 5,171,868 of record JAJJMC010029624.1, read on the forward strand.
TGTCTCATCGACATCCGTTCACTTGCGATTTATTTTTATTTATTATATTTTACTTGGGTTTTTTTCTTATTTTTGATGTGCAGGAGATATTTTACATTTATTGTGGGATAGAAATTGCCTTCCAAAAAAGGTAATTATCCAAGTTTTTATTTTAGTTTATTTTGTACATAATTCTATTACGAAAATTTTATTTGTAGATAATTTTTATTTTTATTCTATTAAAAGAAAAAAAAAAGAAAACACGTGCACACACATCATTTACATCGTCCGTTACCGAATTTTAGGAAAACACGTGGAATAGTACACTGAACCCTCTGGGCGTAATCAGTCGAAATTCCACAAGCCTTAGCTCTGTACCTTTGACCAGTCTTTGACTGTAGGTATATTTTGCTAAGCTAACCTGAGCCTACCCAATTGTAGTTGACCTTGCATTTTTCACGTGCTCCAAAAAAATAAATTTCGAACTGGTATTATGAGGACCAATACAATGATTATCGACCTGAATTTTAAAATGGACATTACCTGTGCTATGACCACAGTGTGGATAGAACTTGGGACCATTACCAACCCTCTGGAGGTTATGGTTCATACCATAGTGATCCCAATTACTATTAGCACGCTCACCAGTCATACGAACGGGTAAACGAGCAATATAATATTGAGCACTATGTTTGTTATCCGTCTTTGGAAGATTTAATTAAACAGTTGATACCCAACACTTCTTATGATGCTAGTCTTTCTTTAGAAGATTCACTCAAGCAGTTGACTGAAAATTCACGCAGGAGTGACATTGTGTGGGAACAAATTTTTGAGACCTTTATAAAAATGGAAGAAAACGGTCAACTCATAATATTGCTTTAAGTGAACTTAATTTCTAATATAGTGTTTCCAGTTTTATCCTTGATAATAATGATGAATAATTACCTAATTTAGAGGACGAGGTTAGAATAGAAGACATAACTTATTTAGATAAGGTTCAATCATCTTCATATTTTTATGATGAAGAGGATAATGTTGATGAAGAATTAAAAATTTGTAGTCATAATGATCAGGAAATTTTTACACCACCTGAGCTTCATGATGATAATGATTTTTCTAGTTTAAATCCTAACAATATTGATTATTATTTACCTATTCAAGAGGAAAAGGATTTAACGAGGGACACCATTATTATAGACGGTGAAATATTTCCTTGTTATTATGAAGACGATGTTGGTTTAGAGGAACGAGTTTATCCCGAGACTAGTGTTTTAGCTTCCAACAATTCAAAGACCATAGTCTCTGACATAGATGATAGACTCATAGAGAAATTGAATGTGAGTGAAGGCAACCCACATGATTACAACCTAGATAAAATAATTGACCATTTTCCTAAATTAGAAATTAAGGAAATTGTAACTAGTTTATCCAATGATACAAACTACTCTAAGTTTGGGGTGAATATCGTTCTCCCCGTGGTAACTCTTTGACTCTTATAAAGGTACCTCACTTGGGAATTAATGTGTGTGCTTCTATCATATTAAAAGATTATCTTCAAGAACTGTTTCCCGAACCTAATCATGTCCAGAAAGAAATTCAGTTGTTAGAAACATATCCTATGGTTTGTGTGGTTTACCCGATCCATGATAACATGATTGATTTTGTTGTTCGACCAATATTTTTATCAAATGTGGGAATGTTTCAACTTCAAATGTGTCGATTTTTAATTTTTGAAACTAAATCTGATTATTCTAGAAAGCTTGAATTGACATATTTTCTTAAGATTGACCACCACTTCCATTTATTCTATTATGGGCAACTCTATAAGTCAAATCTGATTGACTTCAAGGATCCGCAATTATTCATATTATTATTATATGATTCGTAAATTATGACTAATCTTTTCTTGGTCTGGCTGAATACTTTAAACTTAGCGCTCTATGGGAGGCAACCCATATGATTTTGGTACACGGTGCTGGTAATATCCTTTCCTATCTCTTTTACTTTGATCATTATTAATCTTTGTTCATGCTTTTATTCATTTATCTTTAGAACATCGAGGACTATGTTCAATTTAAGTTTGGGGGTAAGGGAGAAAAATTTAAAAAATTTAGTTGTACCAAAAACTCTAAAATTTTAGAAAATTGTGAACAATTCAGGATGACACTAACCATTCTAAGTAGATGGAAACAAAATTATTGTTTGTAGGAGTTGAGGGACCCAGCTAAATGGTCTATTCCTAAAAAGACAAAGCTCAAGTGTTAAAAATAACATGATAGTCGTCACCATATCTCAGAATTATCATAATCATTTCACCTTCTGTTTTTATTTTTGCAATTTTTTGTTTCTCTAAGTGATTTGGTGGTACACTAGCATCGAATTGTTATCGTCCTTGGGATGAAGTAGAGTGATTGAAATCAAGCCCGATTATTGTATTTTATTTAGTCCAAAAAAAGAAAAATTTATTTTCAATAAATCGACCGTTGGGGCCCTTGTATATACCAGTTGAGTCGATATAAGTATTAGGATTAAGACCAGTGGGAGCGTATCTCAATCCATCAGGATTCATCTTGGCAGCGACCTCAGAAAAATATGGGAAACACCGTTCACCTTAGTCAACATGTGAAAACTTTATCATCTCCATATCCATCTTCTAAATTTATTCATGTGATTAAACTTTGATAGATTCCGAGTATTGTGGTCCATTGTACGACTATCTGAGTAGTGCTTTTTTTTCTTATATATGAATTTTAGTACACTTGAGTGCAAAATCGTGTCCAACAATTGGATTCAAAACAAGGTAATTCCTCCTATAGCGAAAGAATTTAGTCGTCAACTAAATAGCATTTTAGTGTCTACCCTCAATTATTCACAAGTAGCTAGAGTTTGGAGTAAAGGTTTTGTGGGTATATCTCTTGTAAACCCTCACGAGACTAAAACTCGTCCACTAGGGACACCTAGGGGTTTAAAGGATTGTTGCACAAGCTAAGTGTAATCGCGATGCCTGTGCCAGTGAGCTAGGATTTTTATTTTCTAAATTAGATTTGCTCGAGGACTAGCATAATATAAGTTTGGGGGTATTTGATAGACACAATTTTGTGTCTTGTTTGAGCTCATATTTATATTTATATTACTCGATTTTTGTATTATTAATGTCATTTTATTGTATTTTTAGGTATTTTCAAAGAATAACTAATTGTGGAAGAAGTGGATCAAAAGTTATAAAGGCACCCATAAGAATCGTTAAAGGCACCCACATATTGATAAAGGCACCCCACCTCTTGTATTTGAAATTGAAATTAGGCAGAAAATTAATCATTCTCATCTGTGAGAGAGTTGAACGTGATTTTTGGAGTAATTTCAATAGTTAAGACAAGATTTATTCTTTCCTCATTCATAAGAGTCGTGTACACAATATTTACACATCAAATAAACAAGAATCCCACACATTCACATAAGACATGGAGAAGAATATATTCTCGAGATTTTTTTGGAAAGACATTTTCTCGGGTTTCCTTTGAAACAGAATATTCTGCAAGAGATCGAATAAGCAACAATATATAAGGAAACAAAAATAAAATCAGATTCGATATTTGATCGAGTTTAATCAAGAAGAGAATGAAAAAGATCATGGAGATACTGCCGAGATTAAATCACTAAAGGGGAGAATATTATGGAAGATATTCGAGATTTGGATGTGCTAGTATAAATAGGGGTCGAATATAAGAGAAAAGGGAGGTTGGCTTCTGCCAGAAATCAAGAAATTGAAATCACAAAAATCTGTTGTTGTTGAAGAAGATGATGAAGAAAACGTCACCAAAAGGTTGAAGAAACTGTTACCAAAAGTGTAAATGTTGTTAAAAACTATTACATGTTTATATTAAACAGTTTTAGCAACAGTCATGCTACAATAACAACGTCAGATCATGGTTTAAATATAGAAAAGAACAGTCCTTTTCCAACTGCACCCACAGTTAGTCGTTTATTCTATAGGTAATTCTATTGATTCAACGACTCACTTAGTCAGTTCTTTTTGTAATTTTTATATTGAATCGTGATTAAAAAAAGTTTTTCTTCCATTATTCTTGCGATGAGTAGCTAGTTTCCTTCCCTAGGATTAGAGATGAAGTCCAACTATGTTTGCTAGCATGTTTTGATTATTTTTTATAACAATTTCTCATGGTTCTATTTCTTGGTTAATATTGATAATAATTTCTTCATGTGTCCTTTAATATTTAAATAATTGTTTTAAATATTCTTTTTAGAGAATAACATTCTATAATGTAGATAATTGTTAATCTTTTGAGAACAATAATTAGAATAAAAATTCCATATTTTCCAAAACGTAACATTTTGTCCGAAATCGTTTTGAGTAATTATTTGAGAAAATTATAGAAAATAGTTACGAACATCTAGTTTGTATAGTAGTGATGAAATCTCGAGTCCTAGGTTTTCTTTTATTTATTTATCATTTTTCGTATTTTTTTTATTTTTAGAATTAAATTAGCAAAATCAATTTTTCATTAGCACTAAAATTAATTAAAAACTAGGAATTGCAATTCCAAAATCCTTGTGCAACGAACCGTACTTGCATACTGTGACATCGACATACGTGTACTTGGGGTTTATAAATTAAAAAACACATCACCGATTTTCATGACCTATGCCGACTCTAGGACCAAAATAGCTCAAATTATCTGTCCAAAAACTTGCTACAATCGGTATTGTCGATTTCCTATGAGCAATGCCGATTCTAGTGTTGTAGATCACTTTTTTCTTGCTTCGGCTGTTTTGTACATGACTTCTTCGTTCGAACTCGGTATGACCTTATTCTTTTTGTGTTCAACTCGTATTCTCGTTTTCTTCAAGATGGTATTAAGAAATACTGGATTTGAATGAGTTGACTTTGTTCCTTGTCCCTTCTCCATTTGTAGAACTTGACTTCCTTGCTCATTTCATGTGTAATGAACTCCATTCTTCCTCTTTGGTTGAATATACTTCAAAACTACTAAGAAACTCATAAATAAACAAAATCAAAGTATACTGATATGAAAAGTAACAATAAAGTAATGAATTAGAGTATCAAACTAATGCAAACAATGCACCTATCACTTACCAAATACCAGTTACCTCTGGGCACTCTCATGTCCACCAAAAATACAACTTTTCTTGTGGAAAACACTAAATGAAGGATTACCTACCTTCAATATCCTAAATAGAATCAACCTAACCCCTTCAAACCTAGGTCCATCCTACAATCTCTACCCGGAATCAGCTGAACACATTCTTTTAAAATGCCAAACAACAGTTTCAGCTTGGAACCTTTTGTACCAGGGTTACACGATGGATCCAAGGACCAGAAAAACGACACTAACTCATGATCATTCCAACATCACTATCCATAAAATTCTAAACACAAACCTATCAGCTTTGATCACCACATATTTTTGCTTCCTCATATGGTCACTCTGGGTGTCGCGGATGGATTTATAGAAAGACACAACCAGTACCTTCAAACATCTACAACGTGGCTAGAAAGTTTGCACAAGAATTCACTTGGGCCAATGAGGTGATGCCCCCACACCTTCCAGATATGACACAGGTACCAAGACAGTCCAACAATCATTGGCGCACACAAATAGTTTCAGTCGAATGGACACCACCAACTGCACACTGGATAAAAATTAGCACTGATGGAGAAGCTAGAGGACATCCAAGTCACGTATGAGGCGGTTTCATTTGCAGAAACACCTCAACTTACATGATTGTAGCATTGGAACAATCACTAGGCTTCACGACATCGCTTGTAGTGAAAACCTAGGCACTACTCATGGCATTACGAATATCGTCAACTAGGAACTGGACCAAAATCTGCATCGAATCGGACTCTCTGAACCTTGTCAATCGTATCAACAACATAAGTGAACCGTCATGGTATCGGCAGAGTATGATAACTGAATACCAAAGCCTGCAGCAAAGCTTCTAACCAATGTTTTAAGAACCGGACCGGAAAGGCCGGTTGGACCGGTGAACCAGTAAAAAAACTGGGTTGGTTCAATTATGACCCATTAACTTTCCCAAAAATCGTGTTAGATTTATTAAATCGAATGAACCGGTCGGTTTAAATGGTGAACCAACTGACCCAACTGGGTTTTCTACCGGTTCACCCAGTTACTTTTCCATCAAAATCTTTTTTTAAGGATCCATCGAAACTTTCAAAATAGATCTTCCATATCAGTTCCACTAAATCCATATATTGATGTTGTGATTTAGATGTTTATTGGAAATTGAAAGATGGGCCTTCAAAAATACCCTTAAGGGGTAATAATTAAGTTATAAATAAAAACATTTTTTTTATAATCTCTTATTTAACCTTTGATATTTTATACTTCTTCTTTATTTATAAAAACGAAAATCAGTTAAACCCCACAATCAACATTTTCATTGCTGCCACCACCATCTTTATCGCCGCCACCACTACTACAACCAACACCACAAAATCTGCAACACCATCATCACCATCTCCATTGACACCGTCGACGAAAATTCACTGCCTTTAAAATCTCGAATATCAACAACTACTTTGTTATACGTTTTCGACAGAGAAATTATCTTCACAGAAAATTAACATCGAACCTTAACTATTTCGTCAATAAATCCAACGAAGCAGATAAGTTTTCATTCTAATTTTGATTTTCATTCAATTGAACTGAAAATCTTATCGCTGAAAATAAGTTTTTGAATAGTTGTTTTAGAGCTTTCAAAATCTATAAATATAATTTATCTTCAAGCACCTTGTTTTGTATCTAGAGTGAAGTAGAAATAACGCCTAGACTACTACAACTCTACTCTGCAAGATCTGTCGCGTGTATGAACTGATTACTTCCAATAAATCCTCTTTTTGTTCACAATCAATGTTTCGATTTATATTCTGATGATTCTAATAACTTTGAGTTAAAGATTACGAAAAAAAATCAGAAAAACTTTCATCCAAAAATTTAGGGTTCATTGTTATGTTTCAATTGACCATAAAATCGATTTATTTTATTTTAAAATAGACTTCATATTTTTAATCAGTAGATCTTAATCTATATTGCCCATCAAATCTTTTTGAGTTTAATCTATTTTCAATTTTTAACCTAATTTAGAAGAGAGTTATGCAAAGTTAACAGAATAAATGGAATTTGTAGTACAAGAACGAAAGAACTGACAACTTGGGTTGAATCCACCAAGCGTTGGTATGTCAAGTTTGGTTGTCATGTTTAGTTTCAAAACTCGAGTCGCTTGAGTATATTACTAAAGTCAACTTCGTTAGGTTAGACTAGGAACATAGAAATGTGAGACTTGCTCTAGTTACTCATGAAGACCTGAAGACGTAATGAAGAAAATGAAGACATCATCCTTCAGTTCGAGGTTAGTAACTATGTAACTGACTTATTCCATTTCTATCTTTGTTCTTACAAGTATTTATTTATTGAAAACATAACATGTGAAGTTAAATTTGTTACAATGACTTTAGTATTCGTGACCTGGTCATTATATTATGATCAAAGTATCAAAATAAAATATATACAATAGTTGTTTCAATAACTTAAATATATGGAGTTACAAATTATAGTTTATCAATAGATTTTGAGTTTTCAACATTGCATTAATTGGTAATTTGTTATTATTTAGTGTGTTAAACTTTTGGGTGAATCTGTACCTTACTAAATATATTAGAAAACAATTTCAGAAACATAGTTTAAAGAAATAGACTTGCGAAACTCGTTTCGTAGTTAAAAAAGGATTCAAGGCCGATTTTAGGATCGATCCCTTGTGGCAAGGATCAATCATATGACCGATTCTAACTATGTCTAACTTGTCTTTTATATCTTCGATTTGTCTGTTATGTTCACGGGTTTTTGCAGACATCGAGATATAGACGAGTTAGATTGGGAATGTTCATAAATGTCAACATAATGTTTGAACATGTGTTGAAATCTAATATCTTATTGTTCAAGTATACTACTTTAATACTCAAGGCAAGATCTTACAATATCGATTTTTAATATCATTTATGGTATCAAAATTACATGTTTTTCATTCCCGGAGGTTTACATATCTCTAGTGACTATATTAGTCAAGTACATGGATTGTGCTAGATAATCTTATTAGTCATACTATGAGAGAAATCGATTGTTAGTTGGAAAATTTTATTTGGTTTTATTTTTAAAATCATATAATATAAGATCTTTGCAAATATCATAAATATACATTTATTCCATATCTTAAGAATTTTTAAAATTGGAAGATGTTGTTTCAAACAATGCCTTGGTTATTATACTATAAATAAAGAGTCTTGTATTCTTACAAACTCATCCCTGAACACACCTTTGTCATGTGGGAAATCTAACTTGAAAGAGAGATAAGTAATCTAACTCGGTGAAATGTCTTGCGTTACCTTTCGTTTAAAGTTTTTTTTTAGATCAAGAAGCCTCTGGTTTTACCACTGGTGGAAAGCTAAATTGTTATTTAGTTTTCGTTGATAACTTGTTATGAACGAACGGTATAGTTATCTCTAATATATCACACTTGTTTATTTCATGGTTATTCTATTCTGATATATGACCACTCAAGTTTGTTTGAAGATATAACTATCACAAATCTAAGTGATTCTGGATCTGTGGGATAGAATTATCAATTAATCAACGTTAACAAATGATAGACACATTTTTGTGTCCGACTTGATCTCAATTTTATATATTGTTGGTATTCGATTTTGTACTTATTATGGTTTTTATTGCTTTTTAGGTATTTTTAGAGAATTGTTAAAGGCACCCTCAACTTGGATTAAGACACCCACACTTTGGTTAAGGGCACCCACACCCAGAATTCAAATGATAGAAAGTGGCGGGAAGAAGAATTTTCATTCTTCAATACAGCGTGAAATAGGAAACTCAATTGAAATTTGGAAACAAGCTTTAAATTTGGAAATTCCTTAACTTTGGAAGATAGAATTATTGGGAAAGAACTATAAAAGAGAAGAAGATCAAGTTGATTCCTCTTATAGCAATCAAGAATCAAAATCAATCAAAATCAGGGAAAGAATTTTCACAAAAAAAATTGAAAAGATTTGAGAGGATTAAAGGAAGTTTTGGGTGATGGGTAGTATAAATAGAGGCTACTAGAGAGTTTGGGAGAAGAGAGAATCGAGGGGGGAAGCAAGAATCAAGAACACAGCCAAAGGAAAAAGTCCACAGACGAATTTTTTTTCTGCTGGTGATACGAAGAAGGAAGAACAAAATACCTTCAGCAACAGTCGCTTACCGCAACAGAATTCTGTTTTCTGTTGCGTATTCTTTTGAACTGTTTTCTGTTACGAGCTGAAGTGTTCACAGCAACACCTATAAACGTATCAGACTGTCTGTGAGCATTTCTATTCTTATTGTAAGCAATTTCTGGGTTATAAAAATGATTTTTGAGGATTTTGCCATTACAATGAGGAGCTAAACTTCATCTCTGAGGCTATGGAGGAAGCTACTTTTCCAACAATTATGTGGTAATTATTTAATTAATTTATACAATTTATTTATGATTAATTGCCTTGATTAAAATTGATTTAAAAGATTTTTGTTAAGCAATTGTGATTCCGTTAGATGGTGCATGCTTCTGCTTAGGTCCTAGATGCTCCATGCTTTTGTTATACAGTTGTTGTTTTGAAAATCTAATTTTGCAATGATTTAGAATCAAATTAAAATGTTAGAATTGCATGATTAAAATTATTATCACTTTGAAATTGGAAAATAGTGTAATCCTAGTCTCAGTTTTCTCCCAACTTTATAAAAAATATTTGAGTTTTCATACTTTTAGTTTTAGAAATTAAATTTAAAATCAATCTTCACAAGTCTGAGTAACGAATCTTTATTTACCAATTTTAAACTATATCAATTTTTGGCGCCGCCGACGCGGACTTGTTTTTTGAATTGTTTTTAGATTTTTTTTTTAGGCTAATTAGTTTAGTTAGATTTTTTTATTATTATTATTTTTACTTTGTTCTATTTTACGTTTCTTTTGGTATTTCTCTTTTTGCTGCAGGTTTTAGATTTTGGATCGAAAGGAAAGTGAGCCAAAGATTTGGAATTAAAGCTAAAGACTTGGAGTTAAAAGCTTAAAAGAACGAAAAAGAAGACGAAGAATTTTTTTCTTAAATTAGATTTTAATTAGATTTATTTTTTTATTTTTAGAAAAATGTATTAGGATTTTAATTATTTCTGTATTTTTTTTTTCGGACACTCTCTTCGGACTTTGAACTTTTTGGACTTTATTATTATTTTTAACCCTAAGGAAGGGTAGTATTAAATATAAATTGCACAGGGAAGGACGAAAATTACGATATTGTCTCGGCCCCTCGGGTTCGCACACTGACACAGGAGTTGGTGGCCCGAGTCGACATCAACTGATTCATCGCCCGTCTGGTACGGGAGGTAAGACTCGATCAACCCACGAATCCCCTGCAAGTGGGTTTACTGTATTCCTTCGTATGCATATATGCTGAGGAACTGAAAACGGACTTAATTTTCTAGTAAAGGGCAAGAACTAGCCGTACAAGATAAGGACTCGGATTTCATCACCGTTTCCTTCTTTCCCGCCTTAGGAACACGTTACCTAACGCGAACCTAATCCTTAAAATTTGACTAGAAAGAAGACCGATAGGGTATCGAGCTTATTGGAAAATCATTCAAAAGGATTGTATTGGTTTCTTTGTTAGCCTAACTCGAAGTTCGAAAAGATTATTTTAAGTTGATTAGCGCCGCCTTGTAACCCAGGGAAACGTTGCCAAAGAGGCAGGGTTATCAAAGCTCCTTAGAGCTTATCCTGTTTCTCTTCGACTTAATCTAATTCGGATCGTCCTAAGAGGTTTGCTAAAACTGTAACTAGTTGCCTTTCGAAATAATAGAAGCTGGTCTTGAAAACAATCTAAGTGGAGCCATCATGCTTTTTGTTTGCTAGAATCAATAGGTTTGATTTGGTTGAGTCGACCTTGCTTGTGTACCCCTTCCGGTAGGATTTATTTTTAAAGTTTATTTTTGTATATATTAGAATTCTTTTGTTAGAAAATGTCGAACTGGTATTATGAGGACCAATACAATGAATACCCGACTGAATTTCAAAATAGACATTATCCATACTATCAACATGGTGTGGGTAGTAGTTGGGACCACCACCAACATTTTGGAGGTTATCGCTCAAACCAAGGTGATCCCAATTACTATTCATATACACATCAGTCATAGGAACATGAAAATGAGCAAAATTCGAGTTCTTTGTCTTTGAAGGATGCCCTTGAGAAGTTGCAATCTAGTACTATTTCTTTCAAAAATTCCATGAAGCGGATGGGATATACTATTCCTTATAGTGATCCAAATACCTCTCTAGAAGAATCACTCAAGCAGATAATTGAGTCGACGCGTAGGACTAAGATGTTAATGAAAGAAATTCATGAAGAGTCATTAGAACAGAATAAAGAACTTGCAGCTTTAAATACCGCTCTCAGTGAACTTAAGACTCATTTAGTTTAAATTGAAGAAGAAGAACGGTTAGCTGCTGATATTGCTCAAACTGAACTTAACTGCCAAAATAGTATTTTCAATTTTACCCTTGATAATAATGAGTATTTACCCAATTTAGAGGACGAGGTTAGAATAGAAGACACTACATATTTAGATAAAGTTCAAACATCTTCATATTATTATGATGATGATTATAGTGTTGATAAAGAAATCCGTAGTCATAATGACGAGGAAACTGTTACACCAATTGAGCATAATGATAATAATGTTGTCTCTAGTTTAAATCCTAATAATATGTATGATTATCCACCTATTCAAAAGGAAGAGGATTTGACTAGAGATAACATTACTTTGGACGGAGTAATATTTCCTTGTTCTTATGAGTATGATGATGTTTTAGAGGAACGAGTTTGTCCTGAGACTAGTGATTTGGAGTCTAACGATTCGAAGACAATAGTCTCTGACGAAGATGATAGACTCATAGAGAATTTTAACGTGATAGAGGATGATTTGATTCAGGTTGATAGAATTGTTTCCCCAGTGGATTTTTATGTCCTAGACACCCAACCTTTTCAGGTCCTAGAGGCTCAAGTACCAGTGATCTTAGGTCATCCCTTTTTAGCTACAAATAATGTCGTCATCAATTATGGAAATGGAATAATTAATTTTTATTTTGGTAAAATGGCTATTGAACTGAATCTTTTTAGTATGAGTAGACAACCTTCTTGTGATATCTGATTTAGAAGAAGTGAATATAACTAGTACTTCAGTTCAGAAATCTTTACGAAACACTTTGTTAGAAGATCCATTAAAGAAATGCCTAGCCCACTTTGGGTTTGATGTTGACGATGATAGCGTTATTAATGAGGTGAATACTTTGTTAGATTCTGCTCCTTTGATGGACACTTATAATATTTGGAAAGCTAAGTTTGAACCTTTACAAGTTTCTAAGTCTACCTTATTTCCTCCTATAGAAGAAGCTGATTGTAGTTCTGACCCTAAAAACCTTAGAATCCAACCAATAGTTTTGAGTCCATCTGAGAGTAGTGTCCACACTAAGTTTGGGTGGGTACCGATGATTCTTGTGATTGTCAAGTATCCCTGCTTAAAGTCCCTCACTTGGGACTTGACATTTGTTCCTCTACCATATTGCGAATTATCTTCAGACATTTTTTCCTGAGCCTAACTATGTCCAAAAAGAAGTTCAGTTGCTAGAAACCCATCCTCTGGTCGATGTGGTTTACCTAGGCAGTAATACCAAGATTGACTTTGTTTTCCCACCAAAATATTTTCGTCCATATGTGGGAACGTTAGAATTTCAAATGTGTAAGTTATTAAGTTTTGAGACTAAGCCTAATTATTTTAGGAGATTAGAATCGACACATTTGTTTAAGAATGACCACCTTCATAGTAGTCAATTGTGTGAGTCAAATTTGATTGACTTTAAGGATCCACAATTATTCATGTTATTATTATGTGCTTCTAAGTTCTTAGTTGAGTTATTCCAGACTCTACAACCTGATTCTTTTGATCCTGTCTACGAGGAGATCCAACCCATGAAAATATTTTATCTAGACCCTGTTATAGAGCCTGAACCTGAACCACAGCTAGAAGTAGTTGTCGTAAACATAAAACTAAATAAGGGTGTGCTCGGTTTGTTCATTTTCTTGGCTTGTTGTTGTTTCCTCTTATTTGTGATAGCCCTATTTGATTCAGATGACCCACAGTTGTTCCGACTATTACTATATGATTTTATGAGGTGACTAATTCTTTCTAAGTCTGGCTGAAGACTTTAAACTTAGCACTTCCTGTGAGGTAACCCATGTTCATGCGACACGGTAATATCTTTCCTTAGCTCTTTTCCTTCGATTGGTAACAGTTTCTCCTTGTTCATGCTCTTAATCATTCATCTTTAGAAACATTGAGGACACTGTTTGATTTGAGTTTGGGGGTAAGGGAGAAACTTTTTAGTAGAATAATAAAGCTCTAGAATTTTAGAAACTTGTGAACACTTCAGGGTGACACTAACCATTCTAGGTAGATGGAAACTTAGCTCTTTTTCTATAGAAATTGGTGTGCCCAGTGAAATGGTCTATTCATAAAAGGACAGAGTTCAGGTGTTAGAAATAACATGATAGTTGTCACCACATCTCGGAGTCTATCACTACCATATCACTTTCTGTTTTTATTTTTGCAATTTTGTGTTTCTCTAAGTGATTTGGTGGGGCCCAGTATCAAATTGTTATCGCCGCTAGGATGAAATGAGTGTTTTGAGATCAAGCCCCATTATTATATTTTAGTTCTATGAAAAAAAAAAAAAAAAACAATATTGACACTTTCATAGCAATATGTGTGTGTTCTCCCTGTCTCCGTCGCCTAAGCAAGCGTGGAACGCAGGATCCATGAGAACTATCACGTAAGACGCTGATAAGAATCATGCGCTTGGATTCAATTTGATCCAATCATGTTGTCAATATTTTTATCGTTTTATTTTCAATAAATCGATCGCTGGGACTGTTGTATATACCAGTTGAGTCGATATTAGTATTAGGCTTAAGACCATGTATCTCAATCCGTTAGGATTCATCCTGGCACTGACCTTTAGACAGATATGGGAAACACCGTTCACCTTAGTCAACATGTGCAACCTTCGTATTTTCCATGTTCATCTTCTAAATCTTTTCATGTAATTGAACTGTGATAGATTCTGAGCCTTGTGGTTGAACGATTATCTGAGTAGAGTTCTGTTGTCTTATATATGAATTTTAGTATGCTTGAGTAAACACTCACATACAACAATTGGACTCATATAGGGTAATGATTCCCATAGCGAAGAATTGAGTAAGCCAACTAAATAGCTTGTTTAGTGTCTATCCTTAATCGCTCACGAGTCGCTAAAATCTTGAGTAAAGGTTTTGTGGGTATACCTCTTGTAAACCCTCACGAGACAAAACTCGTCCACTAGGGACACCTAGGGGTTTAACGGCTTATTACATATGCTAATAGTCGCGATTCCTGCGAAAGAGAGTTAGGATTTTATTTTCTAGATTAGATTTGCTCGAGGACTAGCAAATAATAAGTTTGGGGGTATTTGATAGACACATTTTTGTGTCCGACTTGATCTCAATTTTATATATTGTTGGTATTCGATTTTGTACTTATTATGATTTTTATTGCTTTTTAGGTATTTTTAGAAAATTGTTAAAGGCACCCTCAACTTGGATTAAGACACCCACACTTTGGTTAGGGGCACCCACACCCAGAATTCAAATGATAGAAAGTGGCGGGAAGAAGAATTTCCATTCTTCAATACAGCGTGAAATAGGAAACTCAATTGAAATTTGGAAACAAGCTTTAAATTTGGAAATTCCTTAACTTTGGAAGCTAGAATTATTGGGAAAGAACTATAAAAGAGAAGGAGATCAAGTTGATTCCTCTTATAGCAATCAAGAATCAAAATCAATCGAAATCAGGAAGAAAATCTTTCTTATCGGGAAAGAATTTTCACAAAAAAATTTGAAAAAGATTTGAGAGGATTAAAGGAAGTTTTGGGTGATGGGTAGTATAAATAGAGGCTACTAGAGAGTTTGGGAGAAGAGAGAATCGAGGGGGGAAGCAAGAATCAAGAACACAGGCAAAGGAAAAAGTCCACAGACGAAATTTTTTTCTGCTGGTGATACGAAGAAGGAAGAACAAAATACCTTCAGGACAGTCGCTTACTGCAACAAAATTCTGTTTTCTGTTGCGTATTCTTTTGAACTATTTTCTGTTACGAGCTGAAGTGTTCACAACAACACCTATAAACGTATCAGACTGTCTGTGAGCATTTCTATTCTTATTGTAAGCAATTTTTGGGTTATAAAAATGATTTTTGAGGATTTTGCCATTACAATGAGGATCTAAACTTCATCTCTGAGGCTATGGAGGAAGCTACCTTTCCAACAATTATGTGGTAATTATTTAATTAATTTATGCAATTTATTTATGATTAATTGCCTTGATTAAAAATTGATTTAAAAGATTTTTGTTAAGCAATTGTGATTCCGTTAGACGGTGCATGCTTCGGCTTAGGTCCTAGATGCTCCATGCTTTTGTTATACAGTTTTTGTTTTGAAAATCTAATTTTGCAATGATTTAGAATCAAATTAAAATGTTAGAATTGCATGATTAAAATTATTATCACTTTGAAATTGGAAAATAGTGGAATCCTAGTCTAAGTTTTCTCCCAACTTTATAAAAAATATTTGAGTTTTCATACTTTTAGTTTTAGAAATTAAATTTAAAATCAATCTTCACAAGTATGAGTAACGAATCTTTATTTACCACTTTTAAACTACATCAACAAACTCCATTTTGTATGTTTGATCAATAATAGAATCAAGTTGTTTGCAGCGGTTACTTTTTAAGATTAAAATTGAAGCTTGAAGACTTTAAAACTTACCTTTTTGGTTCTTATATTTGTGTGACTTTCGGAAAACTTGATTCTTTGGGATTAACAAGCTTTTAATTCTATAAACATAAGAGTTGTAGAAGATCGAACAAATTGTCTGGTGATATTTATTTGTTTAAATATATCTTGTTCATCAAGATTGGTTATTTCGATAATCATTGTCTTGGTTTGATCTTTTGGCTAAAGAAGTTTATTAATATAAACAAAAGATCATTTTACGTTGCTTTATCAGCTGGTTTGGATGACTGATAAGTAAGTAGGTCATTGAAATAGATTTAGTCCTTTGTTATTTCAGGTTACGATCCAAAGAAGTTAGGTGCATAAGTGTTCATAACAGGTGAAGCAACTCAAGATAGTGGACTCTGTCTTAGGATTCACGTGTGTTGGCCTGATTGGTTGAAGGCGCAAGGATACTGAATGACATGGATAACTATGTGTAGTTTGTTTCGTCTCAAATATACGAAATTGTGGTAGCCAATTTGTATTCCGACTTAAATATGAGAGCATTCAAAACAAGATTAGGTCCCAAAGTTTTTCTGCCAAATAGTTTTCCTTGTTCAAAATCTTGTTTGTCTGTGTTATTTAATTTACTTCCGCATTATATTATTTAGCTTTATAGTTAAAAGTAAATACACTTGTACATCAATCACATCTTGGGATTTTAATTTTCTTCAAGTGCACAACTATCGGTAAGATAGTATACAAATACGGATTCGTTCCACAAAGATTTCCAGAAGTGTAAAACCTAAATTTTTTATTAATTAAAGTGCTAAACTCAATTTGATTAGAATGAATACAAGTAATAACTAATTTAAAACTTAATTTTAAAATTCAGAAATAAAGTTGATTCGGTATAAAATATGAGGTGAATTCTAGGATGTCGGGATTCCGATATATTATGAAAACTTAAGTATCAAAACATTTTATAAGTTCTCCAAAAATGTCTCGAAACGATTTAGGACATGTGAATACGTTTTGGAAAATAAATCTTTTAAAACCAATGACAATTCTTTAAATAATTGATAACTTTCTTCACTAGGGTTGCTTGTAAAAATTATTTTTATATGACAAACTCAAGCACAAGGAAATATGAAGTCAATTATCATCAATTTGAAACAAGAATAAAAGGGCCATGGAAAAATAATTTAGAAAATTAATTGAGATACTTTAGCATACATAATATAGCTTCCTCCCTAATCCTAAATGAGATATTTAGCCACTCATAGCAAAAAGAACAAAAGAAAATTGATTAAACATAAATATTTATTAATGAAAAATAAACTTATAATTTTCTATTATTCTCTTTTAATGATTTTACGACTGATTTTGGGTGTCGTGAAAGAAGAACATACCACAACAGCAATACTAGAAAAGGTTGTTCAGTTGAACAGTAAAACAAGGACGGACTTAATCTGTATTAGGAGATGAAGCTGTCGCAGGGACTGTAGTAGTTCTGTTGCGAAAGGTATTGAAAACCGTTACTGAAGCCTTGAATATGAAAGCTTTAGCAACACGATAATTGACAATTTGAGATATTATAACACTTTCTTCATCCTCTTCCTCAGACTAGTTTCTGAAAGTGCAGGAACAATTTTTTTCTTTTTCGTTTCTTCTTCTTTTTCTTTTTCTTTTTCTTTTTCTTTTTCTCTCGACTCTGACTCTTCAAATCACTTTGTAAGTCCCCTGTATGCTCTCCAACCTCTTCTATTTATATGATAACATCCACAACTACCAAATCTTCGACAATCTTCCAATCTTTATTAAAAAAAATTCTCGACAATTAAACCCGAGAATATTTTCTTCTCTCTTTTTGCTGGAAGAGTTTCCATGGGAATGAAACTCTTAATTATTCTTTCCTAATCACATCTCGAGAATCAAATCTTCCAGATTTTCTTACAACAAACAATACCCGAGGAAATACAAACCTCCTTGATTTAGTTTTTAGCATTCATCCATGAGATTTCGTTTTCCTTTTCGAGTCTCCCACCGTGTTTAAACTCTTATTAATCAAGGTAAGAAGACAGTCTGTCTTAATTCTTGCAAGAGATACCAAATCTTTTGTTCACAGATTCACGCAAGGAAAGAAAGAAATTTCTTATCCAATTAGTTTATTTGAATATGAAAGGAAGGTGGTGTCCGAATCCAAAGCTTGGGGTTCCTTTAACACTTTTTAAACTTAATTTTTTCACAAAACTTTATTCTTCAAAATACCTGCAAAAGAGCAATATTAGTACAAAAATTGAGAATTAACAAAACAAAATATGAGATCAAATCAGACACAAAATGTGTCTATCAAATATCCCAAAACTTATTATTTGATAGTCCTCGAGCAAATCTAATCTAGAAAATAAAAATCCTAGCTCACTGAATTACCCCGTTTTGGGTCCAATTATTGTACACGAGTTTTTACTCAAGTAAACTAAAATTCATATATAAGAAAATAAAGCGCTACTCAGATAGTCGTACAATGGACCATAATACTCGGAATTAATAAACAACAATCACATAAATAGATCAAGAAGATAGATATGGAGATGATGTAGTTTGCACATGTTGACTAAGGTGAACGGTGTTTCCCATATCTGTCTGAAGGTCAGTGCCAGGATGAATCTTAATGGATTGAGATACGCCCCCACTGGTCTTTTAAACCTTATACTAATATCGACTCAGCTGGTATATACAAGGGCCCCAACGGTCGATTTATTGAAAATAAAACAATAATATAGTGTTTTTTTTGTCTAAATAATATAGAATAATAGGGTTGATCTCAATTACTCTAATTCATCCCAACACTGATAACAAGGCGATGTTGATGCCCCACCAAATCACTTAGAGAAACACAAAAAATTACAAAAATAAAAATAGAACGTGATATGGTAATGACTCCGAGATATGGTGATAACTATCATGTTATTTCTAACACATGAGCTTTTTCCTTTTATGAATAAACCATTTATCTGGGTCCCTCAACTCCTATAGCCAAGAAACTTGTTTCCATCTACCTAGAATGGTTAGTGTAATCCTGAACTGTTCACAAGTTTCTAATTTTTGGAGTTTTTGGTACAACTAAATTTAAAAAAAAATTCTCCCTTACCCCCAAACTTAAATTGAATATAGTCCTCGATGTTCTAAAGATAATGAATAAATGCATGAACAAGGAGAAATACCGAGCAAAGTAAAAGAGATAAAGAAAGATGTTACCAGCATCGTGTACCAAAAACATATGGGTTGCCTCCCATAAAGTGCTAAGTTTAATGTCTTCAGCCAGACAGTATGTACCTGCATATAATTAGTCATGATAAACAGGATCCTCTAAATTTATATTTTCCACATAAGGGTTGGTCAATTATATGAATGGCTTCAACCGTTGGTCATTGAATTTGAAATTTTCTCTAGTATCATGGTTTATAATCTCAATAGCACCGTACGGATACATGATCTTGACGTAGAATGGTCCAGTCCAACGGGATCTAATCTTACCAGGAAAGAGATGAAGACGAGAATTATACAAGAGAAATTTTTGGCCTGGGGTAAACGACTTTCGAAAAATCGATTTGTCGTGAAAAACTTTGGTTTTTTCTTTCTAAATTTTTCGTATTTTGGTAAGAATCATTGTGAATTTCTTCCAACTCATTGAAATGTAGTCTACGGTTGTCTCCAGCAGTGGACATGTCAAAGTTCAGCTTTTTGATGGCCCAATAAACACGATGTTCTAACTCTACAGGAAAATGACAGGTTTTACCGAAGACAAGTCTGTATGGAGACATCCCTAGAGGGGTCTTAAAAGAAGTTCGGTAAGCCCACAAAGCATCTAATAAACGTAAAGACCAATCTTTTCGGGATAGGTTTTCGGTCTCTTCCAAGATTTGTTTGATTTGCCTATTAGACACTTCTACTTGGCCACAAGTCTGTGGGTGGTAAGGTGTAGAAACCTTATGGGTGATTAAGTATTTCTTGGTGAGGGCCTCAAAAGATCGATTGCAAAAATGGGAACCTCCATCACTAATAATTGCACGAGGCATACCCAAACGAGAGAAAATGTTTTCTCTAACAAACTTGATCACAACGTGGCAATCGTTTGTCTTGGTAGCTATAGCTTCAACCCACTTGGACACATAGTCAACGGATAGCAGAATATAAATTTGACAAAAAAATTAACAAAGGGACCCATAAAATCTATACCCCATACATCAAATATTTCTATTATCAAAATAGGATTCAGTGGCATCATTAAGCGGGTCAACTTTCCTAATTTCTGACAGCTTTCACAACTTTGACAGAATTTGTGGGAATCTTTAAATAGGTACAACCAATAAAAACCAGATTGCAAGACCTTAGCATCTGTTTTCTTGGAACTAAAATGACCCCCACAAGCTCCAGAGTGACAGAAAGTGAGCACATTGGAGATTTCGTTATCAGGAATACAACAACGAATGATCTGATCTGGACAATATTTGAATAAATATGGATCATCACAGAAAAAATGTTTGACCTCAGACAAGAACTTTACTCTATCATGTGTAGACCAATGCTCAGGAATTTGAACAGTTACCAAATAATTAACAATGTCGGCAAACCAGGGTAACTGAGAGAATGGAAAACAATTGTTCATCAGGGAATGTGTCAAGGACTGGTCTCGCATCATCTCTTGACTCAACAAGAATATGGGATAAATGGTCGTCTACTACATTTTCAGAACCCTTTTTATCACAATTTTCTAGAGTAAATTCTTGTAACAGTAAAACCCATCTAATTAGTCGAGGACTCGAGTCCTTCTTAGAGAGAAGATACTTGAGCACAGCATGATCAGAGTAAACTATGAATTTTGACCCAAGAAGGTATTATCCAAATTTTTCTAGAGCAAACACAATGGCTAAAAATTCCTTCTCAGTAGTGGTGTAGTTCACCTGGGCATCATTAAGGGTTTTACTGGCATAATAAATCACAGAAGGTGCTTTATCATCTCGTTGGCCAAGGACAGCACCAACCGCATAATCGGACGCATTACACATGAGTTCGAAGGGGATGTTCGAATCAGGTGGTCGGATGATAGGAGCAGAAGTTAAAAAAGATTTAAGCTTCTCGAAAGCTTCAATACATGCTTTATCAAATACAAAGGCAATATCTTTAGTAAGTAGGTTCAACAGAGGTAAAACAATCTTGCTAAAGTCTTTGATGAAACGACGATAAAATCCAGCATGACCAAGGAAAGATCTAACTCCTGTTACATTCTTGGGAGGCCTTAGTTTTGAAATTAGGTTAACCTTGGCTCTATCAACTTCTATTCCCTTAGCGGACCCCAAATGGCCTACCACTATTCCATATTTAACCATAAAATGATATTTTTCCCAGTTTAGGACTAAGTTATTTTCTTTACAACGTTCCAGATCTAGTATAAGGTGTTGCAAACATTCATCGAAATAAGAACCAAAAACCGAAAAATCATCCATAAAGACCTCGAGAAACTGCTCCACCATGTCCGAGAAGATACTTAGCATGCAACGTTGGAATGTTGCGGGTGCATTGCACAACCCAAAAGGCATACACCTGTAAGCAAAAGTACCAAATGGAGATGTGAAAGTTGTTTTCTCCTAGTCTTCTGGTGTTATGGGGATTTGGTTATATCCAGAGTATCCATCTAGAAACAGTAATGGCTATGCCCACCTAATCTTTCTAGCATCTGGTCAATGAATGGTATAGGAAAATGGTCTTTCCTAGTGACTGAGTTCAGCTTACGTTAGTCTATACAAAATCTTCACCCAGTAGTAACTTGGGTGAGGATCATTTCATTGTTCTCATTATCAACTACTGTATTCCCAAACTTCTTTGGGAAAACCTGGACATGGCTGACCCACTTACTATCATAGGTGGGGTATATGATACCCGCATCTAACAACTTAAGCACTTTTGTGCGGACAACATCTTTCATGTTGGGGTTCAAACGTCGCTGCATTTCTCTTGAGGTCTTGGCACCCTTCTCTAGGTAGATTCGGTGCATACAATCATCATGACTAATTCCTTTCAAATATGTTGTAGTCCACCCAAGGGAAGCCTTGTGCTCTTGGAGAACACTAACTAGTTTACTTTCCTGATTGGACTCTAAGTCAGAGGCAATAATGGCAGGAAGAGTATTCTCATTTCCTAGAAACACATATTTCAACGTATCTGGTAAAGAATTTAATTCAAGGGTGGGGGCTTTAACTAAAGACGGGAGGGGCTTATCTGTAGTGGGTGGAAGATGTTCAAGTTTTCATTGCCATTTTTCGTAATCCATTACTGGCGTGGAATCTAACAACTCATTAACTTCTTCAAAATGATCATCCTCATCGTAGCAGACTCCAAAATGGGCTAAGCAAGCCTCTAAAGGATCACTAACACTATTGGTTTGAAAACTGTTCTCAACTAGAGAATCAATCATGCACGCAGACTCATAGTGGTTATGGTCTGAAGGGGCTTGGAAAGCTATAAAAACAGTCACCGGGACTTTTTGATTGCCAAAAGAAAATTCCACTTGACCGTTTTGACAATTGATTATCGCATTAGGAGTAGCTAAAAATGGACGTCCTAGGGTGATTGGAATATTAGTCTCATGGTCTGAGATAGGTTGAGCATCTATAATCAAAAAGTCAATTGGATATATAAAGTTTTCTACCTGAACCAAAACGTCTTCAATAATCCCACGTGGAATCTTGATAGACCTATCGGCTAATTGAAGTGTAATCATAGTTGGTTTCACTCACCTAGTCCAAGTTGTTCATATACCGAGAACGGTAAAAGATTCACACTAGCCCCAAGATCTAACAATACATTTTCTATTTGTTGATTGCCTATAGTACAAGTAATAGTGGGACAACCAGGATCTTTGAATTTGACTGGGTATTGTTGTGTAAGTAGGGAACTAACTTGTTGGGTCAAGAATGTCTATTTACTCACACTCATGTCTCGTTTGACCGTACACATATCCTTTAGGAATTTGGCATAAATTGGCATATGTTTAATTGCATCTAACAGGGGAAGGTTGATCTTAACCTGTTTAAATGTGTCTAGCATTTCAGCGTAAATGTCAGGTTTTTTCTTGACAAGCCTTTGGGGAAATGGTGCAGGTGGTGTAAGCACTCTCTCATAGACATTTTTCTCATTTGGGCCTACATCTTTCTCAGGCCCATTAGTATCACTATGAGTTTCGTCGACCTTAGACTCTTTTGCAGTTTGATTACTAACCTTTGGTTGCTCTACCGTGTTTTCAACTGTTTTGTCACTCCTGAGCATAATGACTGCTTGACCTTGCTCAGTAGAACTACCTGACCCATTTATCTGGTGGACTCTTTTTGGGTTCGGAGTCGGTTGGCTAGGAAATGTCCCACTTTCTCTATCATTTAGCTTATTTGACAGTTGACCCATCTGAGTCTCTAAGTTTCTAATGGCTTGAGCATTATTTTGTTGGTTAACTCACCAAGAAGAAGTCATCGAACCTTTGTTTGCTCTGGACAGCCTGATTAGCTAAGAGTTTCAGAGATTTCTCTAAAGTCATCAACTTAGTATCAGCTGGGCTTGATTCTTAGGCTTGATTTGGGTTCCTAAGAAAACCTGGTGGTGGATTCCTAGATGAGCCACCCTGATGGGTACCTTTAGACCACAAAAATTTAGGTTATGTCTCCATCCAGGGTTATAGATAATAGAATATGGGTCAAACTTGGGTCGACCCTCATATTTAGAGTTCATACCTCCATGCAAGACATTAACCTGGTCACGGATAGTTTCATTTGGGTAAAATTGGGACTCATTTGTTGTAGCCCATAACCTGACTTGACCCTTCTTGGCTCCTAATCTCTAAGGCCTCTAGACTCCTAAGAATATCTAAACCATTATCAACTCGATTAACCCTATAGATTAGGATCCTAGGTATATCTAATTCTCTCATTGAATCCCATTGGCGCGTTTTCTCAGCTAACTCGATAAACGAGTCAAAACAAGTGTCTAAATCCTTATGAGTAAACTCTCCACCACTCATTGTTTTTACCTGCATACGGGTTTCAATATCTAGGCCCTCATACAAGATTTGGACCATATGGGCTTTTTCAAACCCATGATGCGGACACTGGTATAACAACTCATTAAACCTTTCTACATATTCATGTAGGCTTTCACCTAATTTTGTATAAAGGTTTAAATAGACTAACGAACACCAGCAGTCTTATGGAGTGGGTAGAATTTTTTAATAAAGGCTTCTACAAGGCCATCCCAAGTGGTGATTGTTTTAGCAGGAATAAAATGATACCACTTTTTAGCCTTTTCATCAAGGGAAAAAGGAAACAAACGCAACTTAAGTATATCTATTGAGACATTTGAATAGCTCATGGTACCACAAATTATTTCAAAGTCTCAAATATAGGTATAGGGATTCTTGTGGTCAAACCCCCTAAATGTATGAAACATGTTAATTGTCACGGGTTTGATATCAAATTTCCCATTAGAAGCGGGTAAAACTACCCCAGATTCACGTACTACTCTAAAAGGGTTCATACAGTCTCTAAGGGTTTTGTTTACATGAACCTCATTCTCATTATTACCACCGATTTCAGCAAAAACGGATGTATCACCTAAATCCGTGTAACGGATCAGACTTAAACAAAAAAGGTCGTTTTCTTCAAGTCTATCTTCTACACGGATCCAACGACGCATACACAAGCAAAAATACTAGTGTTTAGCAGGAATTGTGCACATGCAAAAATGATGAGTTCACTAATATTAGGTAAGCCTTGTTTACCTTAACAAAATATACCTACAGTCAAAGACTGGTCAAATGTACAAGGTTAAGTCTTGTGGACTTTCAGCTGATAACTCCCATCAGGCCCAAGGCACGGGTTCAGCTTACTTATCCATGGGTTTTCCTAAAAATCGGTGATATGACGATGCAAAATGGTGTATGCAAATGTGTTTTTTTTTGTAATAATAAAATAAAAAAATAAAATATTCACAATCACACCAAAAAGGAAATAAAATCTAAAAATTATTCAAATAAAAATTTGGAATATACTAACCTTTATGGTAGGTAATTTTCCATTTTTTTTTTGTAGATTATGACCTGCACAACAAAGACAAGAAAATACCAAATGAAATCTAGAAAATAAAATAAAAATAAAAATAAAAATGAAATCCTAACTTTTAGCACTATATAGCTTCCTCCCTAATCCTAGATGATATATTTAGTCATTCATAGTAAAAAGAACAAAAGGAAATTGATTAAAGATGAATATTTATTGATGAAAAATAGAATTACAATTTTCTTTTCTTCTCTCTTAATGATTTTACGGCTGATTTTGTGTGTGGTGAAAGAAGAACATACCACAACATCAACACAGAAAGGCTGTTCAGTTGAGCAGTAAAACAAGGACGGAATTAATCTGTATTAAGAGATGAAGCTGTCACAGGGACTGTAGCAGTTCTGTTGTGAAAGGTATTGAAAACCGTTACTGAAGCCTTGAATATGAAAGCTTTAGCAATACGATAACTGACAGTTTGAGCTATTGTAACATTTTCATCATCTTCTTCCTCAGACTAGTTTCTGAAAGTGCAGGAACAATTTTTTTTTTCTTTTTTTTTTCTCGACTGTGGATATCCAAGTCACTCCCTAAGTCCCCTGTATGCTCTCCAACATCTTCTATTCATATGATAACATCCACAACTACCAAATCTTTGACAATCTTCCAATCTTTATTAAGAAAAATTCTCGACAATCAAACCCGAGAATATTGTCTTCTCTCTTTTCGCTGGCAGAGTTTCCATGGGAATGAAACTCTTAATTATTCTTTCATAATCACAGCTCAAGAATTGAATCTTCCTAATTTTCTTACAACAAACAATACCCGAGGAAATATAAACCTCCCTGATTAGTTTTTAGCATTCATCCACGAGATTTCTTTTGCCTTTTCGAGTCTCCCACCGTGTCTAAACTCTTATTAATTAAGGTAAGAAGACAGTCTGTCTTAATTCTTTCAAGAGATACCAAATTTTTTGTTCACAGATTCACGCAAGGAAAGAAAGAAATTTCTTAACCAATTAGTTTATTTGAATCTGGAAGGAAGGTGGTGTCCGAATCCAAAGCTTGGGTGTCTTTAACACTTTTTAAACTCAATTTTTTCACAAAACTTTATTCTTCAAAATACCTACAAAAGAGCAATATTAGTACAAAAATTGAGAATTAACAAAACAAAATATGAGATCAAATCAGATATAAAATATGTCTATCACATCTTGGTAAAGATCTCATAGTTAGTTCGAACTGAACTTTGACTATTATTAAGATCGCCTTGTTGAAATAATCTTGAGGTCGTTATTGTTATGATAAGATTATAGAAAGCGAGTCTACATATTTTTATATCGAAAAGATTGTGGTGTACTTGGTATCCTCGTCATTTCACCCTCTTAGATTAGAAAATGACGAGGTGGGTGGCTGAAAAATCCACTTTAAATTAATTTGTTGATTTTATTTTTGGGTATTGTGTGTTCCTATTTATGGTATACATATGAATCTTTGATTCATGATTCAGCATACGAATCGATTCTTAAAAATATAAACGAATCACGATTCGATTCATGATTTAAAAACCTTTCTCATATTCTTTATTGTATGCATGTTTAGGAATTTTCAACTGGAACTTTATATTAATTCTCTTACATCTAGATGCTTTTAACTCTGCAGTATAATGGAATGATTTTTCTGCTGCTTTGGGTGTTTGACGAAGTTCTATGAAAGAGGTGATTATAAATTTCCAAGAATGGTCAATGTTCATGTCTCTGATACAACACCCTTGTCCCACCATACAAATGGGAAATTCAATATATGTAGTAGTTGAGAACCATTGTTCAAAATAAACTAGAAGATAAATCGACGTGTTGTTTGGTTAGGTATTAACATTAATATTGTTAATGTTGCTTGTGATCATTCTAATTTTATTAATTGGGTTGTAAGTTGGTTCAATGCATGTTCTTCAACATTAAATGCCACTTCTCATCTTCTTGAGCAAAACTTACACTTGTTGATAATTACTACTTGGATGATATGGAAGGACAAATGTGTTGCCATTTTCACCACTCTAAGCCTAACAAATTGATTACTATCGAGAGAATTATGTTGCTTACTAATATATGTTTTTCTATGATTGATGATCTTGTCCTAAAAGTAACATTTTGTCAAGTTTGCAGTCTCCACCTCATAAAGACTATAAGAAAATAAGCATGGATGTACCTTTTATGAAATAAACTGGAAAAACTGCCATTGGTCTAATTATCCGTAACTCTGCAAAAACATGTTTTCGAGCTAAAGGACAATACGTTGATGGAAGATTGATTCTTGACCATGAAGTGGAACAATTAGAATGCGTTGTCATGAAGAAAGCAGTCTCTTAGGAAATCTCTATGGCCTATGAGAAAGTAGTTTTTGAATCAGATAATGAACTTCTTATTAAGTCTGTTAATAATACACTTCCAATTGTTAATTAGAGATATCATTGATTTATTTCATATATCAAGTTTATTTTGCAAGATAAACCCGATTGGATTTATAAATCCCTTAAAAAACGCATGAAAAATGGTATCGCAGACTCTTTAGCTAAAAGTCTAGAGTTAAAAATGGTATTACAGACTCTTTAGCTAAAAAGTCTAGAATTAATTGTTCAAGGTTTTGAATATTATGATAGATTCACTCCAGATATTTTTTTTTTATAGAAAAGAAAAGAGAATTACAGATAAACGGAGATGGGATCTACTATCCAGGTTTTGAGGCATTGTTCTCTACTGCCGATTACAGATAAATTAAAAACATCCAACTTATGTTTTGTTATTACATAAGACATAATCAAAAGAGTTGAGTTTTACTAAAAGCAGATAAACTTTGGAGTTTGTTTTCCATTCCATAGACCTTTTCTTCCCTTGCAGAGTTTTGGTGAGTTGTTGATTCGACCCCAATAAGATAAAATATTGGAGGTGAAGTTGCTCTTCATAGGTTAATGCCTCCATCACTACGATACAATAGCCTTCTTCCTTGGAATGGACTCTAGCTCCTGAAGTACGTCTTCCAATGGTGATTCCATTGTTGTCTATAAGGATAGCACCAAAACTAGTTAGACCAGAAAGATGATTAAGATAAGAGCTATACGCAATAGTTATAAGATTTCTTGGTATGTCCATAATCTGAGATGTTTCATTGTGTTATCTAGAAGGTATTCTTTGTTCATTGGAAGGACTTGGCTGAGGTGTGGACGACTGTTGAGCAGATAAATGGTTAAGGATGAGATTCTCAGTATGACTTGGATCTGGTTTTGTGTTTCTGAATACTGTGTCATAGCGAACTTTCCATATGTACCAACTGAGGGTAGAGAAAACTTCATCCCAAGGACCAATGGGGGTGGAGGGGAGATTCATATTGAAACCGGATGAGTACTATTATGTGAGGTGATGAAAATTTGTTGTTGAGGCTTTTATGTGAAGGGAGAAGTGAGACCAAACAACTTTACTAAACTAACAGTGCATTAAAAGGTGCTCACCTGTTTCAATATCAGAACTACACATGGCACAGAGAGGATTTAGACTAGGATTGTAAGGGGCTATGGAGGCACTAAAGGGTATAATCTTGGTTCTGACTTTCCAGACAAAGTATTGGATCTAGGAATGACCTTCATTTTCCAAATTTTCTTGGCTATGACATCTTCGACTTGCACCTTCTTGTTGTCCAAAAGATTATAAAGAGATTTACTTGTAAACTGTCTTTGAGAATCATCGATCCATCTAAGAATGTCTTCACTTTCCTTAATAGGAGTTAGGGTCAGGATATTATCTACGATATCCTCTTCAAATAGATTGTAGAGCACACGAACATTCCATCCCGTTTCAGAATAAAGATCAGCAACTAGTTTACAACTTATGTCTCTAAGAGGAATTATGTTTATAGTGCCATCTATGTTTGGAATCCAAATGTTGATACTTCTGGAGATTACCTACTTCCCATATATTGTACTCCTTGATTATCATGAGACCCTGGTGGAATCCTTTCCAAGCCCAGGAGGAAGAAGAATTACAGGTAGCATGGAAGGGATTAATATTTGGGTAGTACTTAGATTTCATATTTTTATCCCATACTGAGTCAGGCTGATGGAACAGACGCCAAGCATTCTTGGAAATAAGAGACAGGTTCAGCTTTCTCAAGTCTTTGAGACCATTACCACCTTTTTCTTTGCTTGTGCACAAAGATTTCCAGCCTTTTAAATACACTCTTTTTTTGGTCATAGCTTGCCCCACCAAAAATCACGGATTTAGTTGGAAACTCTTCTGGAGACATCTTTAGAAATAATGAAGGAGGACATGACATAGATAGGGATAGACTCAACAGTAGTTTTAGCCATGACTCTTCTTCCAGTAAAAGATAGAGTTTTGGATTTTTATCCCTTTAGCCTATTATCCACTTTTTCCACCAGTTTGTCAAAGCAGGCAATTTTAGACATATTAGTGAAAAGAAGTCCTTCTAGATACCTGTCATCCAACTTAATCGTTTTAACTTGGAGAATATCTATAATCTCTTGGCTAAGAGGATGTTGAATCCTTGCAGAGAAGAAGATGACAGACTTAAAGAAATTGATCATTTGGCCAGATGTATTCCCATAGTCTTCAAAAAAATTTAGGAGATTTCTACTTTGGGTAACAGTGGTTTCAGAAAAAATCAAACAATCATCTGCAAAGAGAAGATAACTGATAAAGGGGAAATTCTTGTTGATTTTGATACCAGAGATTAGACCTAAATGTTCATCATGGGATATAGTCCTAGAGAAGAATTTCATACAAAAGATAAAGAGATAAGGGGACAAGGGATCCCCTTGACGAAGCCCTCTAGTAGGTTTAAATAAAGAACTAGGATATCCACTACAAGTGATGATGCAGTGGTTAATGAGATTAGACCAAATATCTCCAAATCCCATCCTCTTTAGAAAAAAAAAAAGGAAGCTTCATTCAACCCTATCGAAGGCCTTCGACATATCAAACTTAAGACCCATTAGTTCATTCTTGCCTTTATGCTTTCTCATAGTATGAATGATTTCGTGGGCTATAAGAATGTTGTCAGAGATCAACCTTTGGTTAACAAATACTGATTGGTAAGGGGAGATGAGTCTATCGAGAAAGGGTTTGATTCTGTTGGATAAGACTTTGGAGATGATCTTATAGGATATGTTGCAGAGGCTTATGGGTCTATAATCATAAGGGTGGTAGGGGTGGAGAACCTTAGGGATCAGAGAGATAAAGTTTGGTTCAGCTTTGTTAGCATGTGCCCACTAGAGAAAAAATCATGCACCTATACGATCACATCAGGTCCAACAAGAGTCCAATTTTTTTGATAGAAGCAGGCAGGAAATCCGTCAGGACCAGGGCTATAGGTAGAATTCATACCTAAGATAACATCTTCAATTTCAGCTATGGTAAGGACCTTGGTGAGGTGGATATTATCTTCTTGGGTAATGGTGGGTGGGATAAAGTCGATGATGTTATGGTTCAAGGTTGGATCGGAAGAGGTAAGGAGAGATTCAAAATGGTTATTAAGATAATCTGCAATGTGAGAGTTACCTTCAATCTATTGATTATTCTCATCATAAAGTTCATCTATGTTTTTTCTTCTTTGCCTAATGACAATATTTTGGTAAAAGTAGGTGGTATTTTTGTCTCCTAGACTAAAGAATCCATCGTTGCCTTTGACTTTCCATAGTTTCTCTTCGTAGTCATTGTAACGACGAATGTCGGTTTTGATCTCTAGGATATTAGAATCATCAAGCCTAATCCTTGGGTTGAATAGAATAATGTTGAGATTATTATGAAGATTGGAGGTATTGTTATGGATTGATTCAAAATAGGTTCTGTTCCATTTGCTTACTTCATATCTGAAAGATTGGAGCTTAGAAGATAAATTGAAAGCATGGGAGCCATTATACTGTTGTGACAAAGTTGCATAAATGAGGTCCCTGCAAGCTTTCTCTTTCTGGAAAAGATTAATATTTAAAGGGTTTTTTAGTGGAGTGAGTTTGAGGTTCATTTTAGATCAAAAGAATGGAACGATCAGAACCTATAGTTGGAATGTTTCTAATCTTGCCATTTGGGAACTGGGTAATCCAAGCACCATTGGCTAGGCCTCTATCAAGCTTCTCTTCTATGAGATTTTATCCCTCTTGTTGATTAGACTAAGTGAATGGAAATCCAGACATCCCCAAGTCCTTGAGACATATATCATTAAAGAGGTTGTTGAATTCCCTAATGTTTTTTCCAGAGGCAGGGTTGCCCCCTCTCTTTTCATCCACCAAGAGAATTAGGTTCAGATCTCCTACAGCCAACCAAGAGAGAGTTACAGATTGACCAATGGTTTTGGTTCTCAACCACGATTGTTTCTTCTTCTCATCCTTGTAGGGGCTTCCATACATACAGGTTAGGATCCACTCATTCTTTTCATCCCAGATAATACAGTAAATTTGATTGACATCTTGATAGAGAACAAAAATCTTTAAGCTTGTATCCCAAGCAATGGATAAAACACCAGCTGACCTAATAGGGTTTTCTATGGCAATGCGTGGTAATTAAAGTTGTTTATGACACTCTCTACAAAGATGAAAGGGTTCTTAGTCTCAGATATGAAAATGAGGTATATGTTATTTTGGTTTATTGTTTGCCTGAGATGATTTCTAGTGTCCTTAGGTCTTAATCCTTAGCAGTTCCATGTAAGGATTTTAACAACTTGCCAAAAGTAGGAAACACTTGGATAAGATAAGACAAGTAAATGATTTAAAAAAATTGCACAATGGATATGAAGATAATGAAGGAAAGGATTAGTGAATTCTAACTTTATGGCAGGAGGTAGAAAGATTACCTGATGATTTTTGGAAATAGGTAGGTTGCTTCCTGCTTCCATGGTAATGTTCTCATCTTTTCCTTTGCCCAGTTTTGAAAATTGACTTTCAGTAGCTATCTTTTTCTTTCGAGCATAAGTTTTTTGCAGAACTTTGGATTAACTGCCATATTGGTTGATCCTTGAGTGAAGTTAAGGTTCAGAAGTAAATTTCTACTTTGTGGTGGAATAGTAGGACTAGTATCAGTAAGTTGGTCTACTGACTTGAATTTCTTATTCATAGTAAGAGGATGAGATTGATTATTGTTTTTCCTCTTTGGATTGAGGGGGATCGCAGGGGAAATTGGAGAAGTATCTTTCTTAGACCCTTTTCTCCTAGACCAGGTTCTAGGTTTCCGGTAAGAAATCGAAAATCCACTAAGGTTATAAGCGGCTTGAACCAGATTGGCTGAGGTGTTGAAACTAGGATGGGGGGTGGGTGATAGAAGTGTCCGCAAGCAAGTGAGATGGTTCAAAGCCAGGAGGATAGACCAGGTTGTTCATTTGTTGGAGTTTTGGGAGGTTAACCTGTCTAGAAGGAAAAAGGTTTGCTTGTATCATTTGGGAAGAGGAAGGGACAGGGTTTTGATTAAAATCTTTGAATGAAGAAGAGATGAGAGTTCCGAAATTGGATGGTGGATCTAGAGTCAAGAACTGATTTTAAGTTGGCAGAGGGTTGGTAAAATGAGGTTATTACTACCTTGGTATATCTGTGTGTGTGTGGGGTGGGTGGGTGACGGGGCCCGGGGGGGCCTGGGGGTTGAGGCAATGAAGTTATTTAGGATAAAATTCTTATTCCAAAAATTGAGGACTAGAGGAATGGGTTTAATGATGGGTTGAGTTGAAGGTAGATGAGTTGGGTTTTGGTTTGAGTTGATAGAGATAGAACTAAAAGAAGGAGTTTGAAATGGGATTTCTTTTCCTTTGGGAGTCAGGAACTGGAGGATTAGGATATTAGAAGTAGAGACAGAAAATTGTGGAGTGGTAGATGCTAGATAAGCAGCTACGTGATCTCTCCTTTTGGGATTACATTGATCCTTGTTCTGGTCAAGGGTTCTACAGAATTGACATAGTTTGAAGGGATGAATAGAGTAGGAAAACTCAGTCCAAGTCTTTACCCCATCAACTAGGCTGTCAGATCCATAAGGAAGACGACGAGAGAAGTTGATTCCAAATAGAGCTTCAACTTTTTTTTCATAGAAGCCTCGGCCGTATAGTTCCTTGTAAATGATCATTCTTCCTGTCGGACTAAGAATTTCCGTCATAGCTTCATCATTTATGTATTCCGTTGGAACTCTTTTTTAGTGGATTTGAATCAACACTCTCCCAAATTCTTTTTCTCTAATTGTTAACTCGAGATATCATTACCCAATAAGTGAAGAAAGGTGTATCAATAAATTCTCCTTTTGAAAAAAATAAAAATAAAAATAAAAATGAAAATAAAAAAATAAATGGAGGCGCTTAGGCGCATGCGAAAAGGAGCTGAAGGTCAGAACACCGTGATATAAAGGGTCATAATTGTCCAGAAACTGACAAAGACAAAACTTGAGTACATTTCAGGAAAATCCAACTACTACTTGAATTTCTCAACTTCTTCCCGAAGTTCAG
Source organism: Papaver californicum (assembly GCA_023531435.1). NCBI lineage: Eukaryota > Viridiplantae > Streptophyta > Magnoliopsida > Ranunculales > Papaveraceae > Papaver > Papaver californicum. The sequence goes on from JAJJMC010029624.1 coordinate 5,205,373, forward strand.
ACTAGTCTATAGAACATCTTAAAACCTAAGAAAAAATCTTAAAACCTAAGAAAGAAAATTTTAAAAAATTGTGAATAGAGAGAAAAAGAAGGAGAATTTAGGGTTTCTCAAGACATGGGTTTTCCTAAATTCCATCAATGTTATGAAATTTTGAATCTTTAGTTTCTCTCTCTCTCATTAAAATTTCATGGCTGGTATTGCTAGTTCTGATCCTCTAGTTCCTCCTACTCCCATCGCTGAAAATGATGAAATTGACCTTGAAGCAGGACCCAGTGAGCAAATTCAGTGCAGAATTTGTCTTGAAACTGATGGTAAATTTACTCCTCGATTCTCAAATTTGATCATTTTTGTTATATTAGGTTTTTGCTACATAAACGCACGATTCGTAGCTTAAGCATATTTTGTCTGTCCGTTTTTGTTTTCGGATTCTAGACCTGAATTCTATGCTTATTGTTTGTAAACAAAAATAAAAAGAACATTTTTTCTTTTCTTTTCTTGGTTTTTTGTGTAAATTTTTGAGTTCCTTCAAATGTAAGACTACTTGATGATAATTTGTGCAAAATGTGTCATACTCTGTTCTATTTAAAACTTTATTTTGACGTATGCCAATCAAATTTTATTAGCATTTTGTTCTCCTTCGCTTTTATTAGGAAGGGATATTATCGCTCCTTGCAAGTGTAAGGGAACCTCCAAGTTTGTTCATCGTGAATGCTTGGATCACTGGAGAGCTGTTAAGGTAAAAAGAATTGGAACCTTTAAGAGACCTCATTGTTGTGGTAGTAATTTTATGTATGATATTAATTTTTGGAACCAAAAAGTTTAGATTGTATTGAAAAGGAAAAATGATAGTCAAATAGGACACACATATAAGTATACCGAATTATAGCAGGAACTTAACACTTACAAGAGACTACAACTCCCATTTATACAATATTTTGGTCTACAGAATATTGACTTTGATCCTGCTGACCCATACAATCATTAACCATCTGTTTTTGGTCATAAAAAAGCACCAAAGGTTACTTTGTTCCATTCTTTCTATAACTCCCAAGTATCGTGCAAATGAGTTTCTTCCGCATTCCCTGCTGATATGCCATGAAAAGGATTGCAAGACCAAAATTGAGAGTGTTCTTGTTTTCATATTGGCATTGCCCATTTCAGTTTGAAGATTTAATCTTCTGTATCTTAACATATCTAAAGTAGCCAATCAATAATGAATAGCTGCCCATATTCTATTGTTAGTTCTTACATACGCATTTTTTCAAGAAGTTGTTCATTCCGGTTGCTGCCAAATAAATCCATTGTAACATATATGGGTATAGTTTCCACCTCCATCTCTGATGGCTGATGTTGCATTAGCTGTTTCAGAAGATTTTCGGTTTCTAGCAATCAAACGTAGTTGGCAAAATGTTAGACTTATTTATTCGTAGAGATAACCGCTCCGTCTTCATTCACATGCTTGATGTCTTTGTAAAAATATGTCATTGATATAAATTTTAACATGATATGTAATATTTATTTGTTCAGGAGGGATTTGCATTTGCTCACTGCACAACCTGCAAGGCACCTTACCATTTGAGAGTACATGTTGCTGCAGATAGGAAATGGCGAACCTTGAAATTTCGTTTCTTTGTAACAAGAGATATTATGTTTTATCTTTATTACTGTTCAGCTTGTAGGTTATCGGTTTTCAATTTCATATGTTTGTTCACTTTTACTTCTGTAAATTCTGCAGTTGTGGTTTTGCATTTGACTTCTATATTTTTCATCTTGTCTTTGTGAAGGTAATTTCTTCATTGGGATATTTGATGTACTTAATTGATGGTTACCAGTGGTTCGGGCTTCGTTTAGCCTGGGACTTTGAAAACATAATTAGTTTCTACTACGTATCTGGTAAGTATTGAGTACCTTAAATAATTGTTAACCATTATGGTGTTTACTCATTAGTGTTCACTTACACTGCCTGTTAGATCTTATGTTGTCCGTGATGTTTAATAGTTCTCTTTGTTTGCTGGGATATTTTAAGGTTATGCAACATGCCCTTTTGGTATGATGTCCCTTTTGGTATGATGTCTTGTCTACCTTGTGATGAATAATGAATTTTTTATTTTTCATAATGCTATGAACGAGCTGGCCAATTACTCCAACGGTGTTATATAACTGGAATTTTTAACTTGGTTTCTAATTGATGTTAAATTCGAGAAAGAGGAATGTTTGCCATCTATGTATCAGATTGAACAGCCTCCATTACTAGGCTTGTGTTGGAGCTCATCATAGAATTGTTCATTTTGGTACTTGCTCATTGATGGTTTTGGATGCTTGATACTCCCTTGTACTCTAACTAGGATAATTTTAGGTTCCTTTATTACACTCTTGTCTGTCGTCGACAAGCTATTGTTTCTCTTTTTTCACATAGTTTCTAACTTTTAAATTCTGCATAGCATAGGTTTCCTTTTGCTCTCAGACAATGGTTCTCATGATTTTTCTTAACATGATGTTGTTGCCTAGCACCAACTCTGGTGTTCTGTCCATCTTTAATATCCCTCATAGTTTTTCGCACTTGATCAGTAGCGCTGTTACTGCAAATACACTTACTTTTGTCGTTGACTGCAGGAGCCCTTATGTTTTTCGCTTTGCTTGGATTGTCTGGGTGCTTCATTACTTGTTATGATAGAAGAGTGCGCAGTGATCTAGCTCAGCCATGTCGAGAATTGTGTCTTTGCTGCTGCCAGCCTGGGTAAATTTTGCGGTGTTGGCCTTTTCTTTTTCTTGATGTCCATTACTCAAGTCTCTCAGTCTTTGTAGTTCAATCTAGCCAATCTCCTTATTCCAGTTGATGCGCATCTTAGTTGGATTGTGTATTTCTGATGGTTTGTCATTAGCCACGCTGTTTATTTTGTGTCGCAAGAACATTATAAGCAATCTACCAACATATGCATCTGATTTTTACCCATGAACTGAACTTAAGCCCTTTATCAACTGCATTGATCCTGCTTAGTGCTTTCTCATTTACATGGTTGCTTAGAGTTGTACATTGACATTTGTTTACCATATTGCTCAAAGTGCAATGGTCTGGAATTGTTTTCTTATCTTAGTGTTTTCCCCCTGCTCATTATCTTGCATTCTTAAAATTTCTTTTTTCTCTTCATGCAGAATGTGTGCGGACTGCCATCTACCTGGAACTCTTTGCATGTGGACTGACTGCACAACATGCTTTGAAGGTTGTGCCAGTACCGCAGGCGAGTGCGGTTGCTTGGCAGGTGCTGGGGAAGCAGGATTACCGTTATTATTTATAATGGATTTGATTGTTTTAGGGCTATTTACGGTAATTGGCATATTCTACAGTGTGCTTGTGGCTACTATGGTTGGACAACGGATTTGGCAACGGCACTATCACATACTTGCTAAAAGAATGCTTACAAAAGTGAGTCACTATCACCTTTGACTGACCAACATATTCAAATTGAAATTCCTTCTTTATGTTTAGTTAAAAGCTTGAACTTACTGCTACCATAAATAGCCAAGTTTCTCACTTCAAACCACATAATTATAGGAGTATGTAGTGGAGGATGTCGATGGTGAAATGGTAGATTCCAGTTGGGGTCCTCCGCCTCTTCCGCCAGAGCATATTCAACAATTGAAGACTCTTGGTCTCGTATAGATTCCAAATGCTCATTATTTACTATCATCACATGATTTGCAAAGCTGATCATCATATGGAAGTGGTTTGCAGTTAGATTTTTTGGTTTTTAAATCGTGATTTTGTGGATTTTGAGATGCGATTTGTTTGTTTACTCTTCATACTGCTTATCAACTTGTCAATGGAGGTTGTATATTGTTAACCAAAGAAAAATAAGAAGACCAAGAGAGAAACTAATCATGTATTTCCTTCTTTCCTGTCACTGTAAAGAACTGAACTATATAGGCATTACCAGGTTTATATACTTCATAATTTTCCAATGTTACCAGTTCTGCCTTGGTTACATAGTGGTGAATTTTGCCTTCATAATAGAAATTCACTTCGTAAGGATGACATGTTGAGCTAAATATGATTTGTTAACATAATGCAAGTGTGTATTTATTTTTGTCTTTTGGGAATGCATTCAAGTTTTTGCTTAAAAACTGATCAAATCTTGTACCAGATGGTGGTGGCCTTTCAACTGCTTATTAGGCAGGATTTTTCTATATTTCTCGTTTGCTTCAGCTTGGGGAATGACGGTGGCGTAAAGCGGTTTCACTGAAAATGATCTTTCCAGCATTTGAGGAGCTGTCGGGTAAGGGCACTAAATTTTCAAGATAAATTTTGGATTAGACACGCATCAATTAATACAAATACAGCAGATTGCTCCAGAATGTAAAAATGGAAATAATTGATAAGACGTATCACTTAATATTTACACAACATTTGAGCACAACAAACTGAATTTGTCACTATTTACAAGCAAGAACCATATCCACACAGTGAGAGAGCGGATGAAATAATGATGAAAACCTTTCAGATGTCACACCATGAACCCCTGCATAACAAAACATGGAGTTTACTGGTTATAATATCTTGAACAACCCTAAAACTAAACCCATTAATTTGGAGGTCGCTAATTCTAATAAAAAATATCGTAACTATCGGAATTAATGGCTTACAATTAGCAGATCATCTCCTTTTCACATCAATGAACATGGCACGCGTCCAGTGTTCGATGTCCTCAGTCTGTGATGGCGGAGGGGGGAATTTTGGATGCTCTACAATATCCCATCCTTCAACGAGGCTATCGGGTTTTCCATTGTCGGATACCTCGTTAGTGTAAAGATAACTAGCTGCTGAATTTGAAAGGTTAAGTCCACCTGCACCCCGCTGCCAATGTAAAATGAAACAAATAAGCTGAGAAGGTTGTGTACAAGGACTATGCTATGGACATAAGTACATAAGATGATTTCTTCATATTGTCCTAGAGCGCAAAACATCAAAGCAGGAGCAAGATCGGAGAAAGAACAGGGAATCGATGTAAGAAAAATAAAAAGCAAGGAATATATAGAGCTTATGGCATTGTGATCTAAAAGATTGGAGAGAACTTTAATGCATTTCTGACATGGAGACAATGTTCAAGGGGTTTATACCACTATTGGTGTCACGTGTCCACTCTCTAGTAAGGTGCTGGATGAACCCGCTGAATTAACATGCCACACAGATTTGTTTAACTGTTGAACTTGCTTGCAGGATCTGCAGAGTAAACAGCAGAACGTGGTAAAAGAGTTAATATCTTCTAAATACAAACATGGCATCTCCATTCCCAAACCGGTACATCAGTTTTTCATCCTGGCCTCCAAATTTGTGGACTTCGGTAAAACAGCTCAAAGTTGATAAAAAGAAGTGATCGGCAGCAATATTCTGATTACAGCTAGCCGATCTAGTTCAGTTGGGATCATTAGAAGAGGTGCTCTCCGGTCAAGTTTCTCATTAGAAGAGGTGAGAAATTGACAATATGGGAGAAATTGTGTATGAAGAATACTTTACCTTGAACATGCCATCTTCAAAGATAAGACAGATCTAACTTCCTTTGAAGAAGATAGAGTTCCCAACAACTTAGCAAGTGCTTCAAAAGTAGAGGCTTCAGATGGAATATCTAAACACAGAGAATTGTAACAGTATGCTGTAATGCATGCTACAGTTTTCTTCAGAAGTGATATGCCTTTCTGCAGATCCTTATGAGTTCCAAGTGAATGTGGAGATGCAGAAGAGAAGTTAAAGCTAGAGCTTCCAAAAGCATCCAGATGTGGCTTCTTCATGGATTCCATCGAAGCAACACCATAGTTACTCGAGTTTTTATCAGTCCATTCGTTTTCCCCGCTTGTCGAGCAACAATTTGGGCGTGGTATAAAAAGAGGATACTCATTGCTGCATCACATATATTAAACAAACTGTCAGTGGGCAGAGCCTTTACTAATCAGCTACGAAAAGTGAAGTACCTTCGAGAAGATGGATGTTTATCCCAATATGAATCCCGTTGCCAAATACGCGAGGTTGAACCCTATAGAAACCAGTGTTATAACACAGAATTAATAATGTACACATGCAGAAGAAAAACAAGAAAAGCATAAAAAATTTGATCCATTCATCAAACAACTAATCAGAGGTGTGGAGAACAGGCAGTGAGTCTTACTGCAAACCCTGAGTTATGAAGTGCAGGTGCGGCCAAGGCCGGAACAACTAGATTAAGAAGTTGCACCATGTATCTGTTTATCAAGTAACTATCATCAGAATTAATCCATTAAATATTCAACGATATTTTATGTAAACTGTATTTGAGTTTTTAGTAATATATACCCTAGAGAAGCTGCAAGCTCTTCTGACGGAACAGAATGGGGATCAAGTCCTCTAGGTAGACGTGCATTGCAAATTTGATCATATGGGCCACTAAAGCCATCTTTTCTCTCACCGTCCATATTGACCTTCCAACCAAACACAAGATATTTCTTTAAACATTTCACACAGATCGCTCTATAAAACCGAAGCTAATTTTCACTGAACTTTTCACAGTGCCCAGGGAATGTCTCACAGGACTCTGTGGCTTGTTAAAAGGCTTACCCGGCGTTGTGGGAATAGTTTGCAGATCTGTTTTATAACCACTGATTGCTTATGAAGACATTCTGAGGTAATTGCCATCTGCCATGGAACATCAATAATTTGCCGGTCAAGTTTTTACCAAAACATACCTTAAGCAAGGCAAGACAGATATAAGCAGAATCCAGAAACAAATGAATAACAGTTGATGTGAGGCTTGCTTAAATATAATGTAGAAACATGTCAAGTGAGGATTGTCATCAAGCACAGCAATGAGAAAACACACTTACATGTCCTAAGCTCTGTGTGCAAATAAGATTGGGGTAAAACTTCTCTAGCTGCTCCACGCGATTTCTTTGCAACTACAACAAAAAAACAGACCCCACTATAATCAACTAAAAAATGAGAGTAAGAGAGAGAGAGAGGAAAGGAAAGACAATGACATTAGATGATTATAAATGAAATTTCATTTCATTTCTGGTAAACAAATTTATGTTAGGGAAATTGTTCTACCGTAAGCATTACAGAATCGAGCAACCCATATCTAAGATTCAAGTCATTAGTCATACTTTCGAGCTTAGCCTTTCCTGAGAAAACATCAATTGGACAAGACATAAGATTCAGGGATGGATCCAAAAAGAGGTAATAAATCCTAGACAAGACGACATTACCTATGAGAGGACCAACCTTGTAAAAGTTGCTTTTGTTTAAGATGAAGCTTCTCCCTCAGCTTTGCAAGTTTCTCATTCTGAAGCACTCTCCAGCTGTACTGATCATCTGCTTTACTCTGATGATAATAAAAGCAAAAGAAACATGACTTCAGTCACATAATAACCATTCTGGTCAGAACCATGATAACTTAATCGCATTGTTTTAACAATTCATCCCCAAGGATGATTAGGCAACTACTGTAGCTTCACAAGAAAATCGGTAAACCTAAAGTTCACAAAAAAATCGGTAAACCTAAAGTTCACGGATGAATGGATATCATACCTTTGCAACAAGCTGAGCACTCAGTTTGATATGTGATGTATTACAGACACTCTTCAATGGTTTCAAAGATACCCTGTACTCGTTTAACCTGTAAAAGAGAACAATATAAGAAATTGCATCTTCAATCAGAATAGAATTTGATGTAATAGTATATCCCGAAAATGATCTCTCGTAGCTAGAAATGCTTTTTACTTTGAATCTTTGGATTACCATAACGAGACGTAAATGAACTTGATTAGAGTCGAAATAGAGAAACTTTTACCTGTAATTTACACAAAGTGGGCATATAGAGGCAAGATTTGAATTCTCACATATTGCACAAGTATTAGTTCTTCTTGCCATTGTTATTTCCCCCTTTCCAACCTACTAATAACACAACACTTCAATTCCTTCTAACACCCTACAAAACAAATTAACTTTATCAATTTAAATACACCCAAAATTCAACATCGAATTTTATATATATACATATATATATATAATTCGATATATATATAGAATCCTAAGGAACAAGAAGATGAATTCAAAATCCAATTGAAACTTTATCTTGACCTAAAAGAGATAAGAGGAAAAAAAAATTCAGATCATTGTGGGAATTAAAATTCAAAACTAAATTCAGCCTAGATAATAATATCCCTAGTAAGGAAATCATGCGATATTTGGGATTTGTCCAGGATGGTTTGATTACTTACAAAAATAAAAAACAAAAAAATCTTTCTTTCTTTTCTTTCAGAATTTCTTGATGTTCAAATATTGATGAAGAGATTCTTCCATTTGATGCAGTTAAAATTTGTTATAAGTAAACACGCGAAATTATGCTTCCGCAGACTCTTTGGTGTAACAGTCTATAAGAGTTAAGTCGGGTCTGGCTTTCGGGAGCCATGTTCCGCCAAGTAAACTAATAGTGCGTCGGCAGCAAAATAAAGGCCCGTCCGGTCAACTTTATCTCGGATCACATTTTTGGGGGTGTACTGAATTTTTTTGTGGGGCTGCTGTGATGAGACAAAACTGGATTGTCATCAAGTAAATCCTGGACCTGGAACTTTATTCACCTGTACAGTTCTTTAAGTAAAAGTACTGATTCTTATAATTTTTTCCATTTATGTTTAACAAGCCTTGCAATTGATATATACGATGTATCTAGATCGGAAATATATAAATTTTATATCGTTGATTTTTTTTAAAAGATCTACAAAACGAATAAAATATGACTATCAAATTATACATATTTATAAAATAAAATTTAACAATAAAAATCATAACAAAATATTGTTTTGGAGGTATCACTATATTGTTGGAATTATAATTCAAATATTAGATTTAGGATAATTATGTTTGATTTTTAAATATTTTGCAATTTGGATAATTGTTTGTCCTAGTCTTAAGGAAAGTACTAAACACGTTCAAATATGAGACTTAATTTCTAGAAATTTGGAGTTGTATGTGTAGACTGTGTAGTGGGGTTTAGAGCATCTCCGATGGAGTTTGGGTATCTAATAAAACTGACGTCACCTAGGATTTTAGAGATTCTTTTTAAAAAATTCTCTTCGGTGGTAGTTGGATGGCTTAATTTTTTTTTTCCGATTTAACAACTTGAGTTTAGATGAGAGTATCTATTTTTAGAAACTCTCAACCAAACCCACGTCATCAATTCTGTTATTTTTTTTAATTTTTTAAGGAAAAAATCAAAGGATACATATCTCATTTCTAGACTATGTTGGAGTTGGTTTTCAAAAACTATAATACATACCTTAAATTTTGGTGGGCCATACAGATAACATCCGTCTTTTTTGTATCTCCACATGGGATACGTACCATACTCCGTTGGAGATACTCTTAGGGTTTCTGGGTAACTAAAGCTTATATAAAGACATTCTTTTATGTTAATAAAAATATGCAAAAGATTAACGATGTAGTTTTTATTTTATTTTTAGTGTTTTGATTCAATCTCTCTTTCACTCCTCTCTGTATCATGTTCGATTTCCCACATGGTATCAGAGTCGGGGCAGAGAGTTGAGTTGAGGGAGAGTTACAAAAAAAAAAGTTTATGTTTTGATTTATTTGGTGAGAAAAAAAATTGGAAAGAAATTTTTTTGTGATGAAGAAATTTTTTGGTGTTGAGAAAGAGATGATTTTTTATGATAGAAAAGTTGTTATGAAGAAAATTGATGAAGTTTTTTGTTCAAAATATATAGAAAATTCTAAATATTTTGTTATAAGTTATGGTTTTTATATTTTATCTTGCAAGGTGTTTGTTATTTTGCCTGAAAAAAAATATTGATGGTGTTATGAAGATGATGAAGGTGCAAATATTTAATTTGCATAATATGTTAGGTCAGTTGAAATGATGTAGGATGTTGATCAGCTGATAATTAATGATGATGTTGGTGATGATGTTGCTGCTGATGATGATTCTTGATGCTTTCTAATTCATGATGATGATCACATGATAACAACATTTTAAGAGAAATATTTGAATTACGAGAGGGTGTTGGAATTATAATTCAAATATTAGATTTAGGATAATTATGTTTGATTTTTGAATATTTTAAAATTTGAATAGTTGTTTGTCCTAGTCTTACGAAAAATACTAAACACGTTCAAATATGGGACTTAAGTCCTAAAAATTAGGAGTTATATGTGTAGTGGGGTTTATGGTTTATGGGTAGCTAAAGCCTATATAAAGGCATTCTTTTATGTTAATAAAAATATACAAAAGATTAACAATGTAGTTTCTATTTTTTTTACTGTTTTGATTCAATCTCTTTTACCCCTTTGTACATCATGTTGGATTTCCCACATATATCACATGTATCATATAAAAAGAAAAAATATCACTTTTTGTGGGACCAAAAAAAAAGAAAAAACCCATTCTTTATGGGACGAGGGAGTATTCTACTTAATGGACGAAATACCTTTTCAGAATTGGTTAGGTTGGGTAGGTGTATAACCTTAGTAATTGCATAAAAAAAATAAAACTTGTTCAATTTTTTTTAAAACTCAAATAGGTTAAGTTTATAAACTTAGTTGATCGTGGTCTTCAACGGTTTACAATCTAAACCAAGCCGATTAAATTCAATTTTGATGTACTATAATCAGTAAAGTGTTCTTGATTTTTATGCCAATTTTCGTCAAATATTTAAAAGTCTTCCAAAACTTGGCCTGGTGTTCTCCAATTCCCAATCGATTATGAGCAACCAGCTGGGTAACCTAGTCGATATTAATTATGTGTTCTTCAACGAATACGTAAAAAGTTGACGTGAGCCGCTGATTGAAGTCTCTCGCATGTATTGGCAAACATAATGCGTAAAACAAGGGTAGTAAGGTTTTTTATTTTTTTAAGAAGTAACTCAGCCTTTTCTAATCACGAGAACACTTTTCATCCCACTATGCTAAATGGGTATAACCTAAGCAGACATCATGAAAATTGAGCAGCCCCACCAAAATGTTTTCTTCAATTATTCTGAGAGTAAGATGTCCTTTTTGTAGGCCTTTTCATGACCTTAGTAAATAAGGGATAAGCAAAATAATCTTAGCTTTAGAAGTCCCGATTATCTAGTGATTAACTAAATTGAGTCCGGGTAATACCCGGTTATATCAATGAAAGGTGACATATTTTTTTGAAGCATGAAATTTAATAAACTATTAAAGGGATATTACGAGATGGTATGTAATACCTAAAAATTCATCAATTATAATTGGATGATATGCCAAGAATCTAAAACAACATGACAATGAAGCAGAATGTGAGCAACATTCTCCAGATTAGAAATGTAATGTGGTATATGTTGGAATTGGTGAGGTGGATATGAAAGAGGTTGTCGAGGGTCCTTAAGCCTTCAAAGAATGTTTTCCGTAAGAAAAATTGTACTTTTGATGGACACTGATGTGCCCATAAGAACTTGGTTGTTGGTAGCGGAGGTCAATGCAATTGATCCGAGATGCTAGTCAGACCTTTGTATCCAGATGTTGTGGAGACTTCCCAAACGATATTTGTCTACCTCCTTATTTTTTGTCTTGATCTATAACTTCAAACTGAGTCTTTATCTTTGATTGTGGCTCAAAGTAGTATTCATTCTTTGCCCTTCAAGAATTTAGTGCTAATAATGTTAACAAAGCTATTACAAAGGTTACTAAAATTGAAATAAAGATACAAGCGGAATTACAGATACAACTAGACTAAATTAAAGTATTAGCAATTAAAAAAGAAACAAATTTGCTTGAAAGTAAAATACAACAAAAATAAAGAAAATTGTTCACTAAGATCAAAGTAGACTACTACGAACTAAACTAGAATAAATGAGAGGGCTGAAAACAAAGGCTAAAGTTAACAAAATTAGAGATCAGTCTGCTGGCCCAAAAAACACATCGATTAAGCTTCTTTTACTAAATATTACGGAAGTAAACTCTAATCCATGAGACCTAAAGATGTTGTTATTGTCGAGTGTGTTATTGAGAGTCTTGTTGTGGTTGTTGTGATTCATGCTGACGTTCATGTTTTCAAGTTTTATTCCTTCATCTCCTTATTGTAAAGTGGTATGATAAAAAAATAGTTTTACGTTAGAGAAAAAACTAAATTAACATTAAAAAAAATTATCCATTTATTTCTTCCTTAAAAAAAAAACTCAACCAAATTTATTTCGGGGTTAAAAAATTTGGCTACTTGTAATTTGGCGCCCAGGTTTGAGTAGAACCTTACTTTAATATCCAGTTTTTTGGGTTTTAAAGGTATGTACCTGGAACTAACGTTGACTGTCAAAACTTTCATTCGACCAAATTATAATTTTTCATTTTCATTTTATATAATTATCTTTAAATTGATCCATTAAACCATTTTAATTATTTACCCATATTTTTTTTATTTTTTATTTTAGTACTGAACCTTTATTCATTTACCATTTTACTATTCTCTTTGTACTTTGAATAAAAGAGTTTCCCTTGTTATTTAATTAATTTATTTCCAAAAAATTTGAATTATAAAAATAGTGCAAATGGAAAAGTGAAGTGATTAATGGATAAAGGTCCGACCTTAGAAAAATAAAGATGAAGAAATATAGGCAATTATGTAAAATGGTTAAGGAATTAATAAATAAATAAATTATCAAAAATAATTTGGTAAAACGAAAGTTTTAATAGTCAACGATTAATCCAGTTACCAATTGTTAATTCCTAAATGATTGAGTACCAAAATAAGATTTTGGTTAAAATCTAGTTACCAAAGTATAATGACCCCGGAAAAAAAAATGATTTTCTGTAGAACCCAAGAATAAGCTCTCTTTCTCTCTTCTAGAAACAACCCATATTGATTTTTTTTGTCGTAGAAATCGGTAAGTTTTAGTTGATTTTGAATTTTGATATTTTTATATGATTAAAATATCATTTATCCTCTTATTTTTACTTACAGAATGAAAAAAGAAATACCTACTTTACAGTTTCGAAATCATTATTTATGGCCGACGATAACACGGTAAAAGTCACCGGCGGGGAGAAGACACCATTTTTTTGGATGATGGTAAACTAACTATATTCATTAATTTGGAACAAATGCATCTCAAAATGTTACGCAGACAACTGAAACCACGGCAAGACAACTTTATTGGATGATGATAAGCTAACTATACCTCAGCAAATCCCGATAATCAACTAATTCAAGTACCATTTCATTTACACGCAAGTATGTCATGTCTCATGTGTATCTCTTTTGCTTTTAATATAACTGCGAGATGTAAAAGACAACAATATAAAATCAAGCAGGTATCTTAAAATGAATATTCTTTTGCTTTTAATATAACTGCGAGATGCAAAAGACAACAATATAAAATTAAGCAGGTATCTTAAAGTGAATAAAAAAAAAGTTACTGAGTGATATCTCAAAGAGATAATCTCTTTAAATTATAAGGGCGTCTACAGTGGGACGAGTATCCCAAAAGACCAAAGACGAAAATTTTTAGTTTTTGGTCCGGTGCAAGAACAACGGTATATGGTCGGGCAGTGCTCTAAAATAACGTCTGGTGTCGGGCGGTGTCCTACCGTATCGCTTGTTGAGATGGGCGTAATCCTAGCATAACGCTTGCGCGAGACGGTCTCCTAGCTGAACGCTCGATGTGGGGCGAAAACGTAAGATAACGCCTGATAGTGGACGGTCTCCTAGGACCACGCCCAAGAGACGGGCGGAGCACTAGACAATCGCCTGATGGGGTGATGTCTTAGCATCATGCCTGGTCGAGTGTGACCTGTGCGAATGGAGCGTGTGAGAAGAAAGGGACGGGCGGTGTCCTAGCGGCTCGCCTAGAATTCCAAGTGGATTGCTAGCGGCCCGCCCCATCAACCCTTCCTTCTTCTTCAGCCGCAACACTAATTTTTTCTCATTTCTTCTCCTGAAGCCTCCAACTTTAGAAACTCCGCCACCACACCAACACCACCAGCACTACAGCAGCACGCAGCCTGATTTTGTGAGAAACCCATCGTCAATTTTGAAGGTAATAACCTTAATCTTTATTTTTAGAAGTGATATCCTTAATTTTTAATTTAAAGAATACATTTAATTTTGTTTAACATTGTATTTGTTTTTTGATTATGAGAATTGAAGTTATAGTGTTTTAATTGAATTGAATTTAGGGGTATTGTAGTTATTGTGTTTTAAAATTTGGATTAATTTTTTTTTGTATTTTAATTGAATTGAAGTTATAATTGATAATGAGAATCTTAGGGTTTAATTGAATAGAAGAAGTTGTTGAATTTAAGTAAAAATTGAAAAAGTATTTAGTTAATTTTAGTTGGGTTGTGGATAATTATTTGATTAATTGAATAATATTATTGTTTATGAAATATGAGAACTCTATTATGTTGATTTTTATTTAGCCGTAAAATTTACGCAGATTTTGAAGATGAACGTAAATGATATGTATGTTGTTAGAAGATCGCGACGAATTGGTGGTGTGGATCGACTTATCAGGATTGAACCTGAAGTTGGTGGGGTTGTTGATCCACCTAGGGATGTTGATTTGGTGAATGAGGAAGTTCAACCACCAATCTTTATTGATTTGGTGAATGACGAAGTTCAACCACCAATGGTTGATAACCGAATGTCTGTTATAAGGGATCGAACAGATGTGTTGGTTAGAACACTGACCCGTTCGCTTGAATCTGGGGAGCTGATGAGTATTGCAAAACAACGGGGAGTTCTACAAGTGCTTAAGGAGATAGCAACCCTATCTTCTGAAGAGAATGAAAATCGCCCCAACTAAATGAATTTTCTACTTAGATGTTTTAATCTTGTTGTTTATGGTGTTGAACCTTATTAGTACTTTGATTACGAATATGATTTTGTTAATTTACCGTGAAATACCTGCTTGTAGTTTGTGAACAACATATGCAGTTGCAAAATTATTTTCTTTATTACCTAGTTATAACAGTATGACAATATCTTACTAGGTTCATACATATTTCAACAGTTGCTTACATATTTATTGAAACTTAACCTTCTTACATGTTTGACATAAGTAGTATCTGTTTCCAATAGATTCAGGTTTTTTAGAAGTGAGCAGCTTCATCTTACTATCACAACATGGATCTGTGCATGGTAAGAGGTTGGTTCCGCAGTAATAAGCCATGTGATCAGCTTCCCCACATGAGTAGCAGTAAAATTGCTTCTCTTTTAACCACTTTTCATCATCTAGTAAAGTTGGTGGAATAGGTGGTGGAATACCTTGGTGTGAAGCTACATAAGTATCTAACCAGATGAAAACTCCACAGTAGTTGCACTTCACATAAGGTTGAAATCCAGTATTTTTTTTTTTTGCTTTTCTAAGAAACAGGTACCCCTTGCAGTTGGTTAGTGTACATTTTCTACCTTCTCAAGGACAATCTCTGGCAACATGACCAGCAGAAATACAAAGAAAACACTTGGTAATTGGTGATGAGCTTGAACCCTCCTTATGTATGTTTTGTTTGAAATTTTTTCAAGAATTGTGTTGTTGAAGTAGAAGATGAGACTTTGCAGGTGATGGTGGTGGAATAGGATATGACAACGGTCATTTTATAACTGGAGTGCCAACGGTCATTTTTTTTAAAAAATGTCAAAATCAGACCGTTGGATCTGAATTAAGCTTAGGTACTTCTAAAGGCGTGTGAATTTTTAAAAAATAAAAAAATTAAAATTTAAAATAAAATTATGATACATTAAGATAATAATTAAACTGAAAATAACTTAATTAGTTCATAAAAGTTGAAACTTAATATGACAATGCTAATAAGACTGCCCTTCACAAAGGTTTAAGGTTTTCCAAGAATCCTTTATGGTTGGTCTAATCTTTTCTTCAAAATGTCTGCCTTCCTAAGTTCGATGTACTGTCTTGATACCGGATCCATCCTGGAGACATCGATCATCATTATACGAAACTCCTCGTCTGCTTCTTTCATAGCTTGTTTTGCCGCAAACTTTGCCGAAGACTCAGCTAGTTTTGCTGCAAACTCGGCTTCTCTCTGCGCCATCTTCATTTTTGTTTGTTTTGTATATTTGGTGTTGAAGTTTTGTTGCTCTTTAATAATAGTTTCCATCATTTCGTGTTGGCCACTACATTTTGCTTTCCCTTTTTTCTTCTGTCGTTTCGCCTCTTTTT
>JAJJMC010029624.1:5221555-5259941 GCA_023531435.1 Papaver californicum
CGATCGTCGGGAATATTTTATATTATCTAACATAATTGTGTAGCACTCGTCATGCTTAAAACTTTTCACACCATTAGATTCCTTGAAAAGCCTCCTTACTTCTGCAATCTATTTTTTTAATTCAATTTAGTGGAGGATATACAATTCAAAACAGTAATGTAATCGTCAAAATTAAATGAGTAGTTACCTTGTTTTCGGGGCCCCATCCAGTATGGTGTTCACGTTCCACTTCCGCCTCCTTTGCAGAGAAAAGTGCCACATCCTTACTTATTCCCTGAAATCGTTTCTGAAGGGAAGTCCAACTGCGTTGTGGCATCGAAGGTATGGCTTCTTTCATCTGATATAATATGCGAGACCATAATCTTTCTTCTGATTGATCGGTACTAGTACTACAATCTTGAGATATTGACAAATGAATTGCACACATCGTTACATCTTCAAATGTAGTAAAATTTGGACCTCGTGGTCTTGGTGGTGGCATAATTCTAATCGATTCGGATAGTAATTAAATGAAAAAGAACTTAATTATTTTCGAATACTAACTAGATATCAATGAGTGAGTTTATTAAAATGAAATTGGATTACTATTCCATATACAGTGTCATAATATAGCCGTTGCCATTGCAACGGTAAACTCAATGGTAACATCTCAACGGTAAACTCAACGGTAACAATATAGCGACACACCATATCAGTTTAAATTCCAAGAGGAGGGCGCCTGGTGTTGGGCGTAGCTTCAAGGCACCGTTTCGTCCAAGCGGAATTCTAGGAGGCCGCCTGGTGGTGGGCGTGATCCTAGACGCACGCTTCATCAGGCGTTATCTTAGGATTACGCTTCGTCAGGCGGAGATTTTCAATACCGCCTGTGTTTTCAAGCGGTACGCTAAGAGAACGCCTACCATCAAACGTTATACTAGACAAACGCTTACCATCAGGCGGACGCCTAAGACACCGCTCGACTAAACCAAGTTTAGTCCAGAAAAAAGACTAAATGTAGTCTGCTACATTGAAAAATCTTGACTAAACCCCAGATTTAGTCGCGCCGCTGCGCCTCACTTTTCTGGACCAAAGAATTTATTTGATCTTTACTCCGTGTTTTGATCGTCCCATTGTGGACGCTCTAAAGACATTGATAAGTTTCAACTTCGAAAGAGAAAAAATACATAAAAACATACAAAGGCAGGATTCTAAAAAAGAAAAATCGCCCATGTATATTATTGTGTTGGTCCTTAACAACAATCATTTTTTCAAGTGAAAAAATAATATCCGTGAAAAATCAAATTTTCACTTTATTTTTGTGTGAGAATTTTATCTATCACTTATTTCTTAGATGAAAGATCAAACTTTCTGTATGACCCGACCTTCCACCGATATTGTCCCCACTTAGCCACTGCGGTTATCCGGCAGTGTGGGGTTTTCAACGGGCACCGTTACGGTTATCCAGCAGCAGCTTCCCAGGAGGTCACCCATCCCTGGATTACTCCCGCCCGAGCACGCTTAACTGCAGAGCTTTTTGCCAACTCTGGAGCCAACTATGCTGAAAAGGCCTCGGTGTAATGTAGACGTTCCTGCCTCTTGTAAGACCAGTATCTAGCATCACCGCCTAGCATACTCTCCCACCTGAGCACAAGCGACCTATCGTTATCACCGATATTGTTCCCACTTACCCACTGCGGTTATCTAGCAGTGTGAGATTTTTATTGGCACTACTGCGGTTATCCGGCAGCAGCTTCCCGAGAGGTCACCCATCTTATGACTACTCTCGGCCAAGCACGCTTAACTGAGAAGTTATTCCCACAACTAAGTCAAGTGTACCCATCAGGCCTCGGTGTTAGGAAAGGACAAACCATTACCTATATTCCATTTAGCGAACCCTACCTGCCGAATTGGGGTATTACAATACCACCACCTTAAATTGGAGCCGTCCTTGGCTCCGGAATATATTCAAGCCCATATCTCCGACGTTCCCTACCACCTATGAGACCAATACCTGGAACACCCCGTCCAGCGTACTCTCTCACCCTTGGCAGGTGACCTTCGTCGGTTCTGATATCATTTTGTAATGACCCGACCCTCCACCGATATTGTCCCCACTTAGCCACTGCAGTTATCTGGCAGTGTGGGGTTTTCAACGGGTACCGCTGCGGTTATCCAGCAGCAGCTTCCCAGGAGGTCACCCATCCCTGGATTACTCCCGCCCGAGCACGTTTAACTGCAGAGCTTTTTTGCCAACTCTGGAGCTAACTGTACTGAAAAGGCCTCGGTGTTAGGAAAGGACAAACCACTACTTATATTCCGAATCGGGGTATTACACTTTCATACTATGAAATCTTTAGGTTTTGGGCTGCAAGAATTTACAGTTTTGGACTAGTGAAGAACAAGGTTTCACAAAAGAGTGTAATTAATAATTGAAAATTACATTTAATACAAGTAAAGCAGGTGAACTTTGCAGTTTTCACCAATTGCAATTTCAGGTATCGCGTATGAAAACTATAATTATCAAATAAATTTTTACCAACTGAAACATGTGAAAATTGTAATTTTTACCATATGCAATATCAGGTATTGTTGGTGAAAATGGATGTTGCACAATTAAAATTTAATTGTTTATAAATTAAAGATTTATGAGTCCACCTTCCGAAAACATTGCTTATGAGTAACCTACATTGCTCGAAGGGCCACAACCTCATATCTTATACAACCAAAATAAGTGTGGTAAAATATAAAAACACAGAAACTTAATTGCCAACGGTTCTTTCTCTCTCTTCCTTCTCTATTCTACCCTTTCTTCTCAGGCCTTCAGTGGCCTATGAGTAATCTATCTATTCTCTCTTCCATAGCTAGGGGGATGAAGAGATGATTGGGAGGTGAATTTCACCGTGTTTCCAAATTTCTTTATTATCTTGCGAGGAGTTACCATTCTGTCTTTTCGTTCAAACTTTCGTACATTTTCTCTCTAATTCATGTATTCATTCATTCATACATCCTTTTATTTTTCTTCTTTGAAAGCTTTTATTCAAACTTCAATACATTTTTCTATAACTCATGCATTCATTCATTCATACGTCCTTTTATGTATCTTCTTTGAAAGCTTTTATGCTACCTGTTTTATTCCTCTCTTATTCTGATAATCTCATTTCTTTGATCGATTCTCTAAGTTTATTCTTTATTCATGTGTTTTTCTTTTGATTCCTTATTAATCGTTAATAACTACAATCTCTAAATTTTGGTCTAGTTAATTTGCTTGTTTTTGAGTTTATGAATATTTGATTTTCATCCTCCTTTCTGTCCTGGTTGTTAATTTCTGTTTTTTCACCTCTTTTTTGATGTCTATATTTAGTTTGCTTATTGATGCCTATATTGATTTTAATCCTCCCTTCTATTCATGCTTATCTGTCTTTAATCGGATTTGTTGCCTTATCAATTCTTTTTTTGGGTTATCTTCATTCCCCTCTTTTAGGATTTTCTCTGTTAGAATGCCTTGATATGTTGATACTTCGGATTAAATTTTATATCTTCTTTAGGAATGGTAATCGTAATTTACTCTTTTTAGGGGCTCATACCAATATAGTAATCATAAATATAATATTATTTTCGTTTCAGCAAAAGTGTTACTATCACTTTTGTTGAAACGGAAGGAGTATTTAGTAAAAAAGAGATCATCCAACCTGACTAAATTTAAAAAATAAATAATTGGTTGGACTAGACCAAGCAATAACATGACCTTATATCTAATTTTCATGTTACATCCTCTCAACTTTGATATATCAAAGGGTCCCTCCTCCCACTGTAATAGAAACCCAAGAGTAAATGGTGATAAATGGATGTCACACCAAATATCAATTATTAGCAATTCAATTAGCATACATACATGAACGATTCTAAGCAATTCAGTTAGCAGAGTAGCAAATCAAGTGATAATGTAATGATTCATGTGATAAATGTAACTAATAACAATCAAAAACATATTACCTACTTATGGGGGCTGGTTGCATGATGATTACAACAAGAAATACTATATGTTATTTTAAAACGTGGTAAAAAATGGGTATTGTTTGATCGAATCAATGACTGTGATAATCAAAATAAATCTTCTTAGAACTAGAAATGAAGAGACCTTACCCGAAAACAATGACAAAAAGGTAATGGGGTTATTTATATAATTGAAATAACTGAAGCTTTAAAATATGTTGGTAGATTATAGAGGAAAAGAGAATACAGCAAGGTGAGAATGGATCATTTTTTCGTCTGTGTATATTATTAGACGGGGTGAAGAGGAACAATATGAAGTTATAGAAGATGACGAGCGTGATAAGTTATGGTAACCTTGATTTAGGTAATTTTTCTAAATATTTTAATATTTAACTTTTTCACTGCTGAAATTACAAAAGTTCTTGAAATATAACAAAAAAAACTCCCCCAAAGACGTCCACACTCACAACCCAACCCAAAAATGAGACCCCTGTTTTTCGTGGGGAGGCGGGCCCACCCCATATGTGTGAACGGTTTTTAGAAAGTTCAAATGGACTGTTTGCTCAGAATTATTAATGAAATTAATAAAAAAAAATCAGAAGTAATCTCTTTATTTAGATAAAAGGTTAGTTTTATAATATACTACTAGTATAATTCATTATGGGTTATGTGTATTTACTATCTTAATGATTGGGCTATTCATACACGTAAACAAAAATAAAAGGCGAGAAATATTTTTCCCCAAAAAATACCTATTTGATCCAAAGGTCCGGCGGGTTATTTAAAAAAATAATATTCTTTGAAATTCTTAATTTTAAAAAAATAATAATAATAAAACATAATTTAATATAGTTTTTTTTTCATAAGAATAATTTTAGGAAAGTTTCTGTAGTGAGTTACTGATTTTAGGGTTTTTTTTAGAATAGTCTTTACCACATTTTTTCACAATATTTTTTAAAAATAATAAGATTAGTTTTCTTAGTAAAATAAAGGGTTATTTTTATAATAAAACCTTATTATAACTAATTTTAAGTCCCATTTATATTAAATTTTAATGGTGGATTTTTGATACACATAAAAAAAAATAGGCTAGAAAAAGTTTTCCCTATAAGTTTTGGGTGTCGGTTTAAAAATTGAAAAATAAGTAACTGTTTGTTACTAAATAAAACTGGTATCACCATATGGACTTGACGCTACATAATTTCACTTCTCCGATCGAAAAACAAACAGTGTCAAATATTTTAAATGAGAGATGAGAAAAATGGAAAGAATAAGTCGAGATCCAAATATATATTTTTTAAATCTCTTTTTATGTAAATGGATTGCTTAAAATTATAATAATATATGATTAAATGCTTATAATTATCAACAATAAAAAAAGAAATTTTTTTTTTTTTTAAAGCATAGAAAAATAAGACTTTAAAACTTAATTAATATCCTGTGAAATTTTTGGAAGAACCATGTAAATAGGGTATCGTTGTTTATATAATTTCGTCAAAATCAACTCCTTATTTTCAAGATGTTGGCCTTGAAAATTTTAAAACATATGCTCTCTCCGCTCTCTCCTACTTCTTCTTCTCCAGAAAACCCTAGCCTCCTTCTTCCCCCACTTCTCGGATTTGGTCCATTTTTGAACTAAATCCGAGCAGTGATTTTCGATTTTTTTAACTAGCTTTATAAGTTTTATGTGTAGTTTTATGAGTTTCTTTGTTAGTTTTCCCTAATAATCAGGGTTTTATTTTAGTTTTAATGTTGTTTTTTCAGTGTGCTTTTATTTGTACTACTTTTGTAGTTTCCTTTTATGGGTTTTATACCCTTCTTTACTACTGTTATTAATGGTTTTCAAGTACATCACCGTTCTTCTGTCTTTGGGTTAGATTTAGCTTTTAATGGAGGAATCTATAAGTCTTGGAAGGTTTGAAGTTCTTGTCTTGGTTTTGGGATTATTACTTCTTCATATAAGCGTATCATCTTCAAGAAGACTAATATCAAACTGGCTGGATGATAATTTGAATATCATTTCTCCTGATTTCATCGGATCTCTCTTTCTTATCGCGGTATATTAATCTTTCTCCTCTTGGTGTATTAGCTATTGTACCGTTTCTTAGTATTTGGTTTTTTGATGTTTTTTGTTATTGATTTTTTTTGAAGCATTTTTTTGTTATAGATGTATTTGAAACCATTGTGATTCCTCTTTCGTTACGAATGGGCATTATAATAATATCTATAACATACAATAATATCTTTAGTATCTTATCTATTTTATTTTATTTTATTTTGATAGAAAAGAAGATATTATTAATTAACTTAGATAATACAATAAGTTAATAATTTATAGCTTATTGACAGTGAATTTGTGGATTTTTTTGTTGAATATATTGACGTGTATTTTTTTAAGGAGAAATGGGCTCCAGAGAGCCCCTAAAACTTTTATTAATAAATTACATCATTCAAATTGATGTTTGAAAGGATACACATTGGAGGAGAATATGAATCCCTCCAATCATTCACATTGTTATGCATAGCAAATTGATATAATTTATAGGCTATGTTATTTACATATTTAGGAACAGAAACAAATTGGACTTCTTCAAAAGTAAAGTTGATATCCTTGATTCGATGAACCAAATTGTTAATGCTCCGAGGAACATCTTATGAGTTACTAAGAATAGCTTTCGTTACATTCACTGCATCACCTTTATAATCACTTTATAAATCTTCAACATTTGCGCCAAATTTAAACCCAAAAGAACTGTTTTTGTTTCTGCAAAGAGGGATGAAGTAAAATCGAAAGTACAGGTACCACAACCAATGTAACTTCATGCATTATCACGAGCAACTGCTCCTGTTGCACCTTGGTTTGGAACAAAAGTCGCATCCACGTTGATTTTAGTAAAAGTAACAGAAGAAGGATCCCATAACTGCGCCTGGTTTGGAACAATACTAGAACCAACTGAAGTTGAAGCTTCATTTAAACAAATGTTGCAATCCTCAAAAAAATTTTTAAGAATGATACCAACCGAGAAGGAATCCTCCTCAAAAACCATTATATTTCTCATTTCCAAATGTTCCAAAGTAAACATATACCCATAATGATTTTTTTTTCACTATATCTTCCACCCATTGAATAAAAACACCATTAATATCTTTAACATCTAAACTGATATAGAAATTCATCGATCCATTACTAAAAACAGTTTTAGTCCATGGACAATTGAAAAGTAAATGAACGACTGATTCTGGTTTCTGTTTGCACAATGTGCAAGCCTGGTAAATATGCACATTAAACCTGCCAATATTTTGTTTAATAGCCAAACCATTATGCAGAACCTTCCATCCAAAAATTAAATTTTTTGGAATCACCATCTTATTAAACTTCAAAAAAAAAAATTCGTTGGAAAATCATTGATAGCCGAGAAAGTAGGAGAATTTATTGAAATAGTCTTATAACAGGATTTGGCAGAGAACTTAAAAAAATTAATAGGAGACCAAATCAATTTATCTTCAACCTCATTACCCAAAATATAAATATCCTTAATCGCATTCACCAAATTTTTCGGCCAAAGATCTTGCAACAAATCTTCTTTTCATATTTTGTTAACTGGGTCAATCAAATCATATACAAATCTAATATTTTCTGGCATAGAATCTGGGATTGGAAGAAGATGTTCAAGTTGATTTGGAATCCAAGGATCCTGCCAGATATAAACATTATTCCCTTCAAAATTTTTGCCAGAAAATCTTATTTTTCAAGGATTAAACGTATCTCCATAATACCATTTCAAATAGAAGATCTTATTTTGTTTGCATCCACTGTCCAAAACGAATGCCCCTGAAGATATTTTTCCGAGAGGATTTGAGCCCAAATAGAATTGTTATCTTCCAAGAATTTCCAGTCTAACTTACAAATGAGTGACTTATTTACCAATTCTACATTACGAATAACCAATCTTCCAGATTGATAGTCCTTACAAATTTTTCCGCAATTAATGTATTGAGATTTTCTAGAATCAACATAATGCCCCCACCAGAAATTACGTTGGATTTTATCAATTTGTTTTAACGTTCCTTTTGTCATAATACATAGCCCCATGAAAAAAGTAAGAATCGAAGATAAAACTTATTTTGACAGAACAATCCTTCATGCAGGATTCAAAAAATGTTGCCTCCATCTAGACAATTTGGAGTTGAATTTATCTTCAATAAACTTAAACTTGAAACCCTGTAATAAGATTTTAGGAGATGAAAACCCAAATACTTATCATCAATATCCATTTCTCTAACCCCTAGTTCTTCAATGACAATTTTTTTCCTCAAATCACTGTTACCTTTACTAAAGAAAATAAATGACTTTGAGTAATTGATCATTTGCTAAGACAAGTCAGTATAAGAAGAAAGAATTTCTTTCAGATAATAACCATTAATTCTTGAATTTTCTCCAAAAATAGCAAGTCATCTGCAAACATAAGATGTGTTATAGTAGGAGCCTATCTATTCACTTTAAATCCCTGATTATAAACCTTGTTGTTCATAATATTGCACAAGAAAAGATAACCCTTGTTGGCAGATAATGAATAGAGTTGGAGATAATGGACAACCTTGACAGATTCCTCTTTCATTTCTAAATAAACCTTAGGCGTAAGGTTAATGGAAAAAGAAGCAGAAGTAACACAAGTCATAATCAAAGCATAAGAGTGACCATGAATTCCCATAACTATCAACATATCTCCAAGAAATTTCCCACTGACTCTATCATATGCCTTAGCCATATCTACCTTTAAGGCAAAAGAACCATCTGTAGCACTTGAAAACTTCATAGAATGTAGAAGTTCTTTTGCAACAATTACACTATCCAAGATCTGCCTACCAGGAACAAAGGCACTTTGATTCTAAATTTTTTATTTTTTTAAAAAAACTTGATTCTGTTTGACAAATTTTTTATTATAATTTTATATAAATATTGCAAAGAGCAATATGTTTATAATCCGATGGTTTAGATAGGTTTTAATTTTTGGGATTAAGGAGATATGAGTGTGGTTTAGAAAATTAGGAAACTCAGCAAACAAAAACAGATTTTATTAAATTGAAAACATCAAGATATACAGATCCAAAGCAAAAACTGTTACCAAACAATAAAATAAGGCAGAGCGAAGAAAATACCACCCAACATGTACAAAGTCCATAGTAAAATAATCTAAAAATGAAAAACAAGGGCTAAGAGCAACCACAGTCATGAGAGCATACCAAACAACCAAAGAGCAAAATTTTTACTCTTTGGTCCGTCTCAAACGCCGTGGGTGCATGAGTAAATTTGATCGGGCGGATGTGTAAGGTAGCCCATGTAGTTGGGCGATTGTCTAAGGTAACGTCTGTTGAAACGGGCGTACGCCTATGAATACGTTTGGGTAGGGCGGACATTTGGTGAACGCTCGATGGGAGGCGTAACCCAAAAGAACGCCTGGTGATAGACGCACCCCTAGATACACGCCTCAGAGACAGGCGCTCTCTTAGCCGAACGCCTGATGGGGCGGTATCATAGCCACGATCATTTGTCTACACGTGCAGCTGGTTCGTGTGCGAAAAAAACGGACGCACGCTTAGCCAACCGCTTGAATCATCAAGCGCATCCCTATCCTAACACGCGTCTCACCAGACGGACGGCTGGATGAACGCTTGACGAGTAATAATATTATAATAATTTCATTAGTTAATATATAAGTTATATAATTGGTGAACGCCTGTGGAAATGGGTGAACAACTAAGTTAATATAGATGTTAATATAGTTTGTGCATGCCTATTAACAATATAAGTGGCGTATAGATTGAGATATTATCTTAATTTGGTTATTTGTGCACAGTCTTATGCGCATGCCCAAACAGTTAATTCTATCCCATAAACAGGCGCAATCTTATGTGCACGCTCACTACAGGCGTAACTCCAGCCGAACGCCCAATACATGCGTTATTCCAGCATAACGTTTGATTTCAGGCGTGCGTCTGGCGTTACGCCTGATGGGGCGTCCTCTTGGATGAACGTATGATGGTGCGGAGTTTTGGTTCACGCCCGTCTGATGAGACACACGTCTAGATTAACGTCTGTCATCAGACGGAGAGCCAGCGTAACACTTGACAAGAGGCACAAGTCTAGGTGAACGCTCCACTAATTTAAGTTTGGTCCAATTCTGGAATCATTTTTAATCCCGAACAATAACAAATTCGGACAAAAAACCATTTATACTCACCCCACTGCACTTCGTTTTGGACGGATCAAAGACCAAATTTGAGTTTGATCCGTCTTTTAATCCAATAACTATAGTTGCTCTAAAACCACGTCCCACATAACCTCCGCCCACAAACAACTAAAGTATATACCTTATCTATTATTAAAAAGTTTAAGCACCGACAAGTTTCATTCATGTGTAGTGGAACTGGCAATCTTATCCAAAACCCACCCTACACCAAGTACTAACCCCACCACTTTCGATATATTTCTCCCTACAAAAAGACCTCTACAAAGACTGGTATCTCCCAATTCGTGTACAACTTTTTCAAGAAAACGACCAAGTACCTAAAGAGTTAGCAAAGAAAGAAAATTTGAGAATGGCAGATATTGCTATGCTGGTTGCAGAGGAATATGAGAGGAGGGTCAAAGCATCATCACCATCGTCATCTAGTGGTGGACATCATGATCATCAATTGAAGAATAGTAACATCGATTTGGTGACATATGTTTCTGCTTTGGGTAAAAGGATTAATGAATTCTCTTGGGTGAAGAAAATTGGAGAAATAGAGAATTTTGATTATGAAAACAAGGTTTTTTATCTAAAATGTTCTCTAGGTTTGGCAGCCATTAATGGGTTTTTCTCAGCATAGAAGATTGATGCTTAATTTGAGGGGAAAAAATAAATCATTTTCGTAGTTGTCAGTTTTTTTATTTTGAAGCAATGTTGTTAGTTTCTTTCTTCCTTCCCCTTTTGTAAATTTCTGTACATATGGTTTTATTGTCGATCAGTATAATTACAAATTATCTTTAAAGTATTAGATAAATATACACCCTAGATAAAGAACGTCTAAGGACATCAACAAGTATTGGATAAATATACACCATCAACATCTTCTTCACCGCCTACTCCACCAGAAACACCACCAGGTTCTCCGCCGCCCGAATTCTTCACCACCTTCCTCTTCTGTTACTTACAAGAAGTAAGAAAACCCATTTTTTCTTAATCTAAAAAATCAAATCAAAACCTTAGTGGATTTTCTACCGAAATGAAAAAAATCCGACAAACTACCTTAATATCTCTGTTCTTGCCATGGCCCCCCTCCTTCGTCTTCTTCTAAAAAAATATTCAGTAATAACCACAAAAAAGTAAATCAAATTTACACTTGGAGTAAAAGTGGTTTAATTGCATTTTTATTTGTATGATTGCAATTTGCTGGTATACGAATTGGATTGTGACGAAGCTTGATACATTACAACAACTCCATAGGCACTTACTTGATTATGATTGCTGGCTACAAATTTATAAGGATACTGTAAGTGACTAAACAAGTTTATAGATTGTTTGCCCTTATACAACGACGCCAAGAAGATAAAGAACGTGTAAGGACATCAACAGGTATTGTTTCTAATCAATGTTTGGTTTCTGTTTGTTAAATCCGAAATAGTGATGATGACGAAGAAGACGAAATGTTTTTTTTTGTATCTAACAAACAATTAGGCTTTGATTAGTCCTTGGATTAATTGTTACTGTGATTTGAATTGTTCAATAGCTCTAACCATAATTGTTAATGTGATTTGAGTTGTTCAATAACTCTGATCATAATAGAACTTTAGAAGTGGGTCAACACATGGAATTCAATTTTTTTTAAAACGTAATTCAATTTATTACTGTACATATCAATTGGTTTTGTATGTGTATCAATTTGAAATTAAACCCCATTCGACCCTTAAAGTATCGAAGTATTGAACTAATAATTACCGTACGAGTATCCATTGGTTAGTTCATGTGATTTTGAATCCAATTTGTTTTTAGTTTGATTTCAATGGAGTTTAGAAGCGGGTTGTTATCGATTGTTATTGTGATTTTGAAATAAATGAACATATTTCTATTGATATTTCAGATTAATATATATATATATATATATTTATTTATTTTTGAGATTTTAGTTTGTTTTATTATTTTTTGATTGGGGCGGGTGGGAAGAAGACGAGGGTATTTTAGGTAGTCTGTTAAAAAAATATTGTTTTTACCATATGTACTCCTAATACTGAGTCAGCTAAATGAGAAATTGACGGAATGATTAACGAAGGGAAGTCTTACCTATTATTAATTAATAGGGGAAGCAATACAAATTAACATATTATCCAGGAGAGGTAATGTAAAAAATCCCTTTAAAATTAGTCTCTTTTAAGAAAATCAGGTACAAACCCATTCTATTCTCATTATCGATACACAATCTAATTATCTAAACTATTTTTATGATGCTTCATACTTCAACATTCCACATTAGACACGTCAGTTTGAATCAACGTCAGCTTGAATCAACGTCCAAGCGTTAAAAATCTGATGGTTAATAATAGAAGCGTTCAATAATTGTTCGTAAATAACATAACTGTTAAATTTTAACTTCTAACATAAAATTTAATGACTCAAATTTAAAGCGCCAAATGATTTGGCACAAAAAATAAATTTTGTATTGCCAAACCATCAGACGTCACAAAATTGATTTCAAATTGCATTCAAGCAATCCCTTGAACGCAATCTTGAATCCACACTTTTCGCCACAGTTTTTACTATGAATCTTGAATCTTAAATCTTGAACCATGATAAGAGTAAGCCTAATCTCAAGATCTTATGATGCATATGGAAATCATCCTAACCATTTAATGAGGAATATTTATTCCCATATAACTTTAAAATACATTTGTAATTGGCTAATCAATATTTTATGGATGAAAATCGTATCAACCTTTTTGTTGATCCAAAAAAAGATTTGTCTCTAACTAAAACTTTTAACTCAGACAATGATCATGAGTTTCAATTCATGGAACAAATAAATGCATAAATTAAACTTGATGCACCCGAGAAGAATGTCTAGCCTGAGTTAGTTTCAAATTTGGAACTACCAATCTTACCAACCGGATCACAAGAAAACCAAGAAGTTATGCAATTTGTTGTTGGAATCTTATAACAATTAACAACAAAAGTTAGATGTATCGTAAGATATATATGAATACTGAAATAAGATTTTGTAGCACAAACAACTTGACGATGGTACAATCACAAGTTTAACAAGGTGTCATAACACATTAGTTCACGGGTATACTCAAGAATGAATGATGATATACCCCAACAACGAAGATGTGTCCATGGCGTAGTCAATCTCGGCCGAGATGGCCGAATTATCGCTGGTAATACCGGTTTCGACACTCACCTAATAAAGACACGCTATATTGCTGATACGGTATTTGGCCGATAATCTCGTCCAAGATGGACCGAGGCGAGTTAGCCGAGATGGCTGAGATAACCGATATTAGGATGGGGGGATCAAAAAAAATAAAAATTAAATTAAATTTTCTTATTCTGGGGTTTCCAATTGTTCCAATTGTTACTCATGTTTTATAGGTTTCATCTCAATGTCCCAATTTCCATGTTTGTATGTAATTATTATTTCAAGTTCAATAATCGATGGTATGATGGTAATTATCATATGTTCAATACCCTAATGAGTATCCTCCTGTGACATGGTTGATGTCTCGCAGAAAATAGTAAGATACGGACTGCTACTATTTTGGTTAAGTCATAGTCGTGACTTGTTGAGGCCAAACGCTCAACTCTGTATAGACTGACTAGTGATGAAAATAATAATAAGTCTATAAGTGACTCATATTTTAGTAAGTCTAAGAGTGGAACCACCAATATAATATTGATGTTTTACGTGATTCTCAGTTAAGAGTTTCACTTATTGAAATATTTATGACTCAGAACATCGAGAAAATAGTTTATACTTGACATATACATGAGTAAGATAAGGCAATCAATGTTGCATCAAGAACAAGATAGACTAGCTAAACTAGTGTTACGAAAGTAGTGCTAGCACTAGGCTAGTATCTGGGGCATAAATAGTGCTGGCATTTGGCCATCAATGTGATTTTAGTTCGGCCAACGACGTAATGGTGAGGGTGCTAGCATAGTGATAGCATTGAGGCTTAGGTGGCACTAGGACATCGTCGTGAAGGTAGAAGCGCTAGCACTAGGCTAGTGCCGAGGTTTAGGTTGGCGCTGGCACTAGGCCAGCGCTGTGAAGGAGTTAGGCTGGCGCTGGCACTAAGCCAACACCATATGTAGTAAAATAAAGTTGGAGCTGACCTAGGGCAATGCCTTGATGAAATTGTGCTAGCACCACGAGTAAATAGTCAATTTTCTCCCATTATTTGCACTTATATATTACTAGTGCTTGCTTTCGATGACATGAACTCCCCCATAAGCCTCGAATTGCCATTTTTATTGTGTAATCCAAGAGATGAATGTACTCTCGCTTCTGGAATAAAGAGAATCCATAGAATTTTGCTGCGAATAACCATGAATTAATTCAGTGATTAAGCCAACAAATATATAATCAGTGAACATACTTCAAGTACTAAGGTTTATGTTGACATTGTGAATACAATAATAAACCACTACTGTTCAATCAAGAATTTGAACTTAATATGTATATAGAACGAGTTCAAGGCATTCAGCCGTGGAATTACTACGACTTGAGTCAAGATTAATATTGCTACTAATGGATATCCATCTAGGAATCCATCTAGGAGTGTAGTATTTATTCGAGAATAACACAAAAGCTTATTCTGAATATATATTATGTATAGTCAGAGAGGCTGAGAATATTTGCAACAAACACCATAAAATTCCAGTAATTGAAGGAAACTTAGTACAAAAAGTAAGTACTGAGCCATACAGTACAAATATTATATTATACATAAAGTATTGAAAGTTCAGCTAGGTGAAACTCTAATATGTATGTAGATGTATATATTTAGGGAGAGGCTATAAAATCAGTATAGAGCACCCGTAGCTATTAACAGAATATGTATTCTCAAATCTACTGTGGAATATCAAATAGAAATCCAGACTTTATATTTCTGATACATGACCAAGAATAAATATGTAAATTTTATATTTCTGCCACGGGGCAGAGGCAATTTTATGATTTTTGCCTTTGTAAAGAAATCCACCATCTACAGAGGGATATTTTGGTAATCTAGCAATATGGATTTTAGGCTTCTGGAAGTGGAAGGCATATTATAGGTTAGAAAAAGGTATCTTTTAAGGGATATATTTCTAGAACCTATTTTCATCCTAGTTTCACCTTATTTCCATCTTCTCGACAATCCTGCAAAAGTAGTTAGATAGTTATTTTTCAGTTAAACCCCATTATGCCGAGAACAAGATTATTTTCTGCATCCCTGAACCCCCCTCCTCTAACAGAATCATAAGCCAGTTCGGAGTCACAAAGTGATACAATCTTTCAATGCCCATTCCAAAACTTTGATGGCTGCCGTAATTGTGTTGGTGGTAGGGGTTTAGTTAGGAGTTCCTTCTTCAGGCATATGAATGACAGGCACATGATCGATTTGCAGAGATAGGATTACTAGTAATATTGATGCTTATTTTGCGTGGGAGAATGTTCTACATCAACTACAAATGTGGCTTTGCACTAAATGCATGCATCTTTATGCATGAAAGAGACCCTGCAGACTATTTTCTGGAGACATTATTGATGGACAATTTAATGACATGGGCACAAATTTCCTTATCCATGGTGTTGATAAACCCTTGGGGTAACACTACTGAACTTGTCAATCCAAAAGTTGAAGATACCTCCTTGTGTCTTTCCTTGGAACTGCTTAACCACATGTTTCAGAAGCATATCACTACCACTGCTAGCATTCCATCACCATGCAAACTGAATTTCTCTAGGACTCTCAAGGCTTCACTTGATAAGGTGATACTTAACCCTATGGACTTATCTGCATGGATACAACCTTTGTTGCTCCCCATTTGCACACTCAACCTGTATATTCCTAAATTCTCACTAGAGGAAAGGTCAGGTACCAGGAAGAACTTCAAGCAACTTCTATCAATCAGGCCCTTCTCAAATGGAAAGAACCATATGGCAGCAATGTTTTAATTCCAAAGTTACTTAAATTCTCCAATCGAAGACAACCAAACCCACAAACTAGAAAGAGGAAGCAAGAGACAACCAATCTAGCCGCTTGTCGAAAGAAACTAAGCTATGGACACTATACTGCTGCCATTAGAGTGCTGGCATCTAATGGCACTGCCCCTTGTAATGATTCAACTCTTTTGGACCTCCAACAAAAGCATCCAAAAGCATTGTCTTCAAACATCCCAGTTGAAAACATTAATGCCTCAGCAATCACAGTCACAAACAATGCAGTCCTGTGTGCATTGAAGAGTTTTCCAAAAGGCACCTCTTGTGGAAGAGATAGAATGCGAGCTAAACACTTGTCGGATGCAATGAGTGTCACTAGTGCAGCAGTGGATGAAGAACTTTTAGCATCCATTACAGGGGTTTTCAACCTCTAACTTGCACGCAAATATCCCAATGCTTTTGATGAATATATTACTAGTGCTCCCTCCCCCCCTTTTAAAACAGGTGGAGGCCTCAGACCCACTGCAGTTGGTACCATTTGGAGAAGACTTGTCTCCAAACTTGCTGCCACCTCCATATGTAAAGATATGGTTGAGTACCTAGGTGACCATCAATTTGGTGTTGGTATCCCATGTGGTGGGAAGGGTATTTTTCACTCAGTCAATAGGATGTTGGAGAATAAGGTAATGAAACTAACTTGTCTATGCTACTTATAGACTTTACAAATACCTTCAACCTTATAGACAGAACCACAATGATTAGAGAAGTCATAAACAAATGCCCAACCATATCCAGGTGGATGGAATTATGTTATACTAAACCAGCTAAGTTATACTATAATGAGCACATTAGGTTTGTCAATCCCAATCCGAAATCCGATAGCCGTTTCCGAAAATCCGGGATCCTATAGGATATTATCCGATATAACGGATATCGGATGTCGGAAGAGGATATTTTTATCGGATATTTAGTGTTATCGTAACGGAACTGGCTAAGCCAGTATCCGTCGGATATTATCCGATACCGATAACTAAGACTAAAGAGTAAAGACTAACCCTCTTCTTCTTTCACTTCTCTAGCTCCCCCTCTTCTTCACTTCAATGAACATTACACGAGCTACATCCCCCTTCTCCCTCATTTTCTCTGCAAGTCCATTGCTGAAGAAACCCTAGAAAAAAATCAAAACCAACCTGATGAAATTCACTCAGATCCATGGAAGAAGATAATGAAAATTCATCAATTTAATTCAGATCTCACTCTTTCAAACCCTAATAGATCTAAATATTGTTTTGAACCATTCCCCCTATTTGATTATTTCAGCATACCGTTGGAAATTATAAGTTGGGGTTTGAACAAGGATTTTGGGTGTTGTCTTTTCTTCTTCAGTCATGCTTTTCATTCAATGAATGACAGTTACTGATTGGATTTATTACATTTCTGACTTGGTATGTTTGTTTTCAGGATGATATTGAGACGCATATTATTGTAGCTGGATTGTCGACAACATGCAGTCAGAAAATTCACAATCAGTTAGTATGTAAAGTGTTTGCACCTGATCACAAGTCTTTTGTCATACTATGGATTCAAATACCCGATCTTCTTAACTATGTGTCATATGACAGCATGTTCATTATTTAGTTATGTTGCAATTTCTTGGATGAAAATGGTACCTATGCAAACAATTAGGTCTAGAGTTCAATTTATGAAGATCGCAGCATTAAGTCTTGTGTTTTGTGCATCAGTTGTTAGTGGAAATGTTTCATTGAGGTTTTTACCTGTTTCTTTTAATCAAGCTATTGGTGTTACTACACCTTTCTTTACTGCTGTTTTTGCTTATATAATGAATGTTAAAAGAGAAGCTTGGCTTACTTATGCAACCCTTGTTCCTGTTGTTACTGGAGTTGTCATTGCATCCGGGGTAAGATTTCTAATCTACGTCTCTCTAATTTTATCATTTTTATATCAAAATTACCCCATGTTTTGTTTTAGTTAAATTTGTTATATTGACCTTTGAAAGAAATGAATTTGACGAGGTTACGGTTTCAATTGTTGGTGTTTTTCTCGTTTGCATTCTGTTATTAGAGAGTCTGAATTTCTGGGTATTATGTAAAAATAGATTGGGTATCTTAATTGGTTCAGTAAACCTTAGTCATTGTGAGTTAAAATTCTGATTTTAGTGAGCTAGTCTAAGTCTAGCTACGTGGCAAGTTTGATCATAGGTTATTTGTTTACATATTGGACTTGGGTAGCTGTGATTTTCTTAATTACTTGAACTCATTCTTTGTATTGTGGATGCAGGGTGAACCCAGTTTCCATCTATTTGTCTTTATAATTTGTGTTGGTGCTACTGCTGCCAGGGCGCTAAAGTCAGTGCTACAAGGAATTCTACTGACCTCTGAAGGGTAATATGTTCTTCTTTAATTGTCTTTTCCATTTATGTACTTTTTTTAATTGTCTTTTCCTGATAAGATTTACATTTGCAGGGAAAAGTTGAACTCAATGAACCTCCTTTTGTACATGGCTCCAATAGCGGTGGTATTCCTTCTTCCAGCAACTCTTTTCATGGAAGAAAATGTGTTTTCTTTTGCTGCAAGAACAATAGAACATGTAATTTATAAACTGTGATAATTTGTATGTGTTTAAACTGAATTGTGAACTGGAAATGCTTAAATGAACTGAAAAATTTGAAGTGAAAAAATAGGTTTATAAGATTTCTATCAGCTATCAGATATTTATCGGATAATATTCGATATCCGATAAGCTTAACGAAACGGAATCAAATATGCTTATCGGATATCGGATATCCGATATGCTTATCGGATATCGGAACCGGCTGAGTCAATATCCGTTTTGTTAGCATCCGTTGACACCCCTAGAGAACATCCTTTCATCGGCTCAAGGGGTGCAACAAGGAGACCCCCTAGGTCCCTTGCTCTTTTCCCTTACTCTTTATCCTATGGTTCTGAAAATTGATTCTCAATGTACATTAAGGTTACATGCTTGGTATTTGGATGATGTCACCATCATAGGAGATACTCTATAAGTCTCTAAAGCACCCGGCATCATTCAATCCGATGGTGTCCAGTTTGGGATAACTTAAACATCAATAAAACATAGCTTTTCTGGCATACCATCGATCCTAGGAGCAATGTAAATGGTGTGTTCCCACCCAATATTGGTAAACCATCCACATGTGTGAAGCTTTTGGGGGGACCATTGGTCGGTTGTCAGCCAAGCAAAATTATTTCAAGTTCTTTCACTTCACAATTATAAATAAAATTATAGTTGTAAGGACATATTCGATCCATAGAGAGATATGGGTTGTTATTCGTATTTGAAAACTTATGTAAACTGGGGGGATTTTGTTGTTCAAAATAATTTAAACTAAAATAATAACATAAAACAATTTAAGATTGTAAACAATATAATGAGAATGCTGGTTATAGAGTTCATCTTCGGTCATCAAACATGTTATTAATTAAATAAAACTCATTATTCAACTTTTCTCAATATCAATAACCCTAAAATATCCTATCGCAGGTCTACTCCGGCAAAACTCATTTTATTATCAAATGCACAAGAACCACTCTTTGAATTCTTTTCACTAGATAACTTGGCGCAAGAACTACTCAAGTTTAACCCAATGAAAGCAATGGTATTCATGATTTGAGGTTATTCTAAGCAATTTGGCGCAAGAGCTACTCGGATTTAACCTAGGTCACGCTTCTACACATAATCTCATGGCAACATCCCGTTGTTAGAAATTATGCTATGCTACTTGTAGCAAGGGTATTTTGATAATTCCGGATCTGAAATCCTAGTTTAGCTATAAATATGAATTTATGATTATTTAATTTACGACTTAAACAAGCAATAATTCAATCATACATGACGTTATTAATAGAAGAACATAAACGATATTAAAGAAAATATGAATGCTAAGAATGAATGCTTTAATTAATAGTCATGTTCTAGACTTCTGACTACATCTCTAACCAATATGATTAAACTAGCTCATAATGGATTTATTAAAATCTATGAAAAATAATATAGAAGAAAATGAAAGCAAACCCTAGGTTGTAGAAAAGTCTCCAACTCCCAAAAGCTTCTTCTCTTCTCTTCTTAAGATATGATATGATAGATTCCAAAAAATAAAAGTGAAATTGTCCCTTAAATAGATATCCCAAAAATATAGGTGTCCATGTTCGAATCCCGGTCGAAATAGGTTGCCAAACCCGCTCCAAATAATCAAAACCGACTAGTAACTTCCTTAAATGAATATTAATCAACAAATGGGCTCGTATAACCCATTGAAGTCCAGCCCAAATTAGTTTACAACTCAAAGTGGCCTGTCAGTTATTCAAAACTGACAGGAAAACTTAATTTCCTTCCTCGGTAATTTTCTCAGCTTCTCTCTACGGTCAGGTAACCTGGACGTAAGTTCTTTTGTACTTTTATTCTTTCTTCCTTTCAATTTTACCGCTAGGTATAACCTAGACGTAAGTGGTCCAATGTATTAACTTTTCTTCTCTTTCAAGTCTACGGTCATGTTAGAACCTGGACGTAAGTTTCCCTGTATTTCCCACTTCTTTTCCTCTCTGTTCCCTTACTTCTCTCAAACTCACGAGCTCAACTTCCATTCTTCACTCAAGCAACAACACCATCACAGCTTCACTCGAATCTTGCCAAACTCGAATAGACTTAACTCCCATTGGTTCTCACTTCCATGTTTGAGTTCGTGCCTTGCTTCCACAGATTACTATCAACTCAACGAACTCGAACCATCACTGCCATAGTCACAGACCTTCTTCATCTTCAAAATAAACAACCACAATAACCACCATTCAACTCCATTAACTGTCGAGACCATCATCAACTGCCATCTAACTCCTCTATCAACCACATAATCGAGCTTCACGATCTCCTCAGCGTCATCAATCAATAATTGGTAGCAACCAACACCACAGCTCCACCATCACCGATCATCTAGATCCATGATTCCCATTATCTGAAACTTGTATTTCATCCCATACCCATGTTTTCTAACACCTTTAATGCTCCACTGATCCATTGTTAGAGATGAAAATGAATTTGTTAAAATTAAAATAGTCTTGATGGGATTGGATCTTAGGATCAAAGAGTCACTAGCCATTGAATTGGGTGGAAATAACAATTCCATTTTCACTCTTTAGTGAATGAAGAACCTTTGATTAGTCCCACATTGGACAAACCAAGGATGAGTGCTCTCTTTATTGCCACAAAATTACAAAACTAAGGGAGGGCCCTTAGAGTTTAGATGCTTTTGTGGTAGGGGGAGGACTAAAGCAATGGGCTAGTGGATTGATGCATGCTTATCACACATGTGCGGTGCTTCGCACCGAAGCACGCACGTGGGTCGCGGGCTTGCGGAGCTTGCGCGTGCTCGGCGTGAGCCTGGCGTGTGCCTGCGTGAGCCAGCAAGTGCCCCATCAATACATAACAGTTTTGTTTTAAATTCCTAAAATATATTTATGTTACCGTTTTAAAAATAAATATGATTAATTCGAATTAATAAAAATATTATTCCATAAATGCGAATTAATTCTCCTATCTCGAATTTTCCTACAAAAGCAAAAGGAAAAATCATTTGAATGGCACTCCAGTAGCAGCCACTATAATGTCTACTTTTCCTTCTTCTTGCATTGATTTGCGCAATTGAATGTTTAAATTTCTTTTCTTTCTTCTATTCTATTCGCTGTTAGGTTCATAGAGGGTTAACCAAGTTGTGCTAACTGGGTTAATAGCGGGCAGTTCTATCCTGGACATGATTTTTCAGTAGGGGTAAAGCATCGCTCATTAATGAGGTGTACCCGACAAATATCGTGTTAAGGACAATTTGCTGAGCAGGTGGCTCTGCCCAATTGTGTGCTTCAAGATATCAGAGTGCTTCTATTATTGTTCTAACGTTAACACAGTTCAAGTTTTTGTTCAATTTTATTTTTATTGTTACAGATTGGCGACAACAATCTTAACACGATATTTCTTATTCGCTACTTCTGTTCCAATGGCGAAGACGTATGTTGACAGACCTCAAAAATTTTCTGGAAAGGACTTCAAAAGATGGCAATCAAAAATGCTATTTTTTCTGAGTTTTCATATGCTGGATGAATTGGTATTGAAGCCGTTTGATGAATCGTTGAATGAACCTGAAAATGAAAGAGAACTAGATAGTTGGAAGAGACAAAATTATATGGCTAAAAACCATATCCTGAACTGCCTAGAAGATGCCTTGTATGACTTTTACAATGCAAAAGAAAATTTTAATGCATTTAATTTATGGACTGCATTATAAGCTAAATATGAAGCAGAAATAGCGGGAAGTAAGAAATTTTTAGTTGCACAATTTTTGGAATATAAAATGGTGAATGATAAATCTGTGGTAGATCAGTTTCTGGAACTTTTACAAATTATTAATGAAATTATTGCTGAAGGAATGGTGATTGACGAAACATTTTAAGTTTCCGTGGTGATTGAGAAATTACCTAATTCTTGGGCTGAGTACAAGAGAAGACTAAGACATGAAACTAGTGAAATTAGCATGGTGGAACTGGGTAAGAAGATTCAAGTTGAAGAACTGCTGTGCTCAAAAGAAAAAAAATGTATCTTCTGCAAGGGACATGTCCAACAAATCCCATGTCAGCGAACACAAATCTTCTGCAAGCCTGGAGCACAACAAACGCAAGCCTGGCCCGCAAAGAAAAAGTACTTTTCAAAAACCAAAATCTGGCATTGGTAAAATTAAAGGAGCATGTTATGTGTGTGGTATTTCTATCCATATAGAAATACACTGTAGAAAACGTAAGGATGCTAATTTTAAAAAGCCATATGCAAATTTAGTTGAAAACAACAAAAATGAGTATTCTGGAACGGTGTCCGAAGTTAATTTAGTTACCAATGTGAGAGACTGGTGGGTAGACTCTGGTGCTACCAAACATGTCTGCGGAAACAAAGAGACGTTCACCTCCTATCAGACGGTAGGGGAAGGAGAAAAACTCTATATGGGTAACTCGTCTGCAGCACAGGTTGCAGGAAAAGGAAAAGTTGCGCTGAAGCTCTCTTCTGGAAAAACTCTCACATTGAATGAAGTTCTACATGTTCCGGACATCTGCAAGAATATTGTTTTTAGTGGTGTGTTAGATGATAAGGGATTTAAAATTGTATTTGAGTCTGGAAAAGTGATTATCACTAAGGGAAAGGATTATGTAGGAAAGGGCTATACATCTGAGGGCTTATACAAATTGACTGTAACCTCTGTTGAAATGAGTAAAATTGATTCTTCTTATGTTTGTGTGTCATTGAATATCTGGCATGGTAGACTTGGTCATGTAAATTATAAATCAATGAAAAAATTGGCAAGCATAAGATGCATTCCATAATTCACTTTGGAAAATGAACATAAATGTGAAATATGTGTAGAATCAAAATATGCTAAAAAGCCCTATAAGAAAAATATTCACAGAAATTCTAAACCCTTAGAATTAATTCACACAGACCTAGTTGACATAAAATCGGTTCAAACTAGAGGTGGTAAAAAATGGTTTGTCACTTTCATAGATGACTGAACTAGGTATTGTCAAATTTATTTACTTAAAGGAAAGGATGATGCCTTAGAAGCCTTTAAAATATATAAATTAGAAGTTGAAACCAAATGAGTACCACCATTAAAACAGTTAGGTCTGACCGTGGGGGTGAATATGTAATCCCTATAGGAGACTTCTGTGCACAACATGGTATCATTCATGAAGTAACTCCTCCTTATTCACCACAATCTAATGGTGTGGATGAACGGAAAAACCGAACCCTTAAGGATATGATGAATGCCATGTTAATTAGTTCAGGAATACCTGCGAACTTGTGAGGGGAGGCCGTCCTCTCAGCTTGCTATGTCCTGAACAGAGTGCCTTTTAAAGGATCAGAAAAATCTCCATATGAATTATGGAAAGGCAAATAACCCTCTTATGCATACTTCAAAGTGTGGGGATGTTTGGCTAAGGTTTCTATCCCTCCACCTAAGAGGACTAAGATAGGGCCCAAAACCATTGATTATGTCTTCCTAGGATATCCCAAACACACCACTGCTTATAGGTTTATGGTTGTGAGTTCTGACAACTCAGAAATTGGTGTGAACACCATTATGGAATCTAGGGATGCTGCATTTTTTGAAAATGTGTTTCCGTTGAAATCCGAATCTCGCATGATATGTGAATATCCCCTAGATGTCCCTTCTTCTAGCCATACCTTACCGGTAGAAGAAGATGAACCTATTTATGATCCTAGAAGAGGCAACAGACTTAGAGTAGAAAAATCTTTTGGACCAGACTTCATAACCTGTTTAGCTGAAACTGATCCACAAACCTATAAAGAGGCAATGACTTCTTCTGAAGCTCCATGGTGGAAAGAATCCACTATTAGCGAAATGGATTCCATTATACAGAATGAGACTTGGGAGATCGTAGATTTACCTCTAGGGTGCAAACCCATAGGTTGTAAATGGGTCTTCAAGAGAAAACGTAAAGTATATGGAACTGTGGAAAAGTATAAAGCTAGACTAGTATCTAAGGGCTATAAACAAATAGAAGGTGTAGATTTCTTTGACACATATTCACCTGTCACAAGAATTACGTCCATTAGGATGTTAATTGCGATCGCTGCTATTCATAACTTAGAGATACATCAAATGGATGTAAAAACAGCGTTTCTAAATGGTGAATTAGATGAAGAAATATACATGGACCAACTGAGGGCTTTGTAGTGAAAGGTTGTGAAAACAAAGTGTGTAGACTTAAAAAATCTTTGTATGGCTTGAAACAAGCACCTACACAATGGCATGAAAAATTTGATCATGTAATGTTCTCTAGTGGTTTTAAAATAAATGAATCTGACAAGTGTGTTTACACTAAAACTGTGAATGATGGCTGTGTGATTGTATGCTTGTATGTTGATAATATGCTTATACTAGGTACAACCATAGATGTAATTAATTCCACTAAGAACATGCTGAATGAGAACTTTGACATGAAAGACTTAGGTCCCGCTGATGTAATCCTAGGGATGAAAATTAGAAGGGAGTCTAATGGTTATAGTCTTAGTCAATCTCATTACGTTGAGTCTGTTCTTAGAAAATATAACCAGTTTGATAGTAAACGTGCGAGTACCCCATATGATCCTTGTTGTAGACTCAAGAAGAACAAGGGAAATAGAGTTTCACAACTTGAGTATTCACGTGTCATAGGAAGTATGATGTATTTAATGAACTGTACGAGACCATACATTGCCTATGTTGTGAGTAGGTTAAGTAGGTATACTTGTAATCCGGGACAAGAGCATTGGGATGCACTTATCAGAGTGTTAAGGTATCTAAAATACACTTTAAACGTTTGCTTAAGTTATGTGAGATACCCTGCAATCCTTGAAGGATATTGTGATGCAAACTGGAAGACTCAGAGGAGTCTAAATCTACGAGTGGATACGTTTTCACTCTAGGTTGTGGATCATTGTCTTGGAAGAGTTCCAAACAGACCTGTATCGCTCGATCCACTATGGAATCCGAGTTTATTGCGTTAGATAAAGCAGGAGAGGAAGCCGCTTGGCTAAGATGCTTTTTAGAAGACATTCCTCTCTGGCATAGGCCTGTGCCAACTATATCTATACATTGTGATAGTCAAGATGCAATAGCTAATGCTAAAAACAACAACTATAACGGAAAATCTATTCATATTCGGAGAAGACACAATTCTCTAAAACAACTAATCTCAACTGGCGTTATTTCTGTTGACTTTGTGAGGTCTAAGGAGAATATCGCGGACCCTTTGACGAAAGGCTTGTCCAAGGAGATAGTTAGTAAAGCATCAAGGGGGATGGGGCTTAAGCTCATCAATCAAACTTGCCATGAAGGACACTCAACCTTGCTAACTGGAGATCCCAAGATCAAGGTTTTGAATGAGACAACTAATTTGTGGCGGGTTAAAGGAAACACTATCAGATAATTCTATTCTCTGTCCCTTCCCTATGGTGTAGACGTGATAGTGTGACTGCATGTGAGGATGACTAATGATTAAGTCTTAATGAGTTATATAGTTTCAATTTAAGATTGAAGTTGGGTGTAGCAGTAAACACTCTTGATAGAACTCACCTATCTGAATGAGGAAGTGAGCCGCTTCCTATGAGAACTGAGCTGATTCTCTAAAGCATTCTAAGAAACGGGATACGTCCAGGGCCAAAATGGACACAACGGCATGAACTTAACAACACTTTTCAGAGATACCTCGCGTGGAAGCTATTGATGTATTACACCAAACGATGGCAGTTCAAGACATCGCGTTCACTGTCTATCAAGTAGTTCCGGTAATTTCTCACTAAACAAAGGTTCAAGACCTTATGGACACCTATTGCTTAAGAGGTATTTCTCGTTTTCTGATTTCTGATTTTATCGCTTTCTTCATTCATGTGGGGGATTGTTAGAGATGAAAATGAATTTGTTAAAATTAAAATAGTCTTGATGGGATTGGATCTTAGGATCAAAGAGTCACTAGCCATTGAATTGGGTGGAAATAACAATTCCATTTTCACTCTTTAGTGAATGAAGAACCTTTGGTTAGTCCCACATTGGACAAACCAAGGATGAATGCTCTCTTTATTACCACAAATTGGCAACTAAGGGAGCGCCCTTAGGGTTTAGATGATTTTGTGGTAGGGGGAGGACTAAGGCAATGGGCTAGTGGATTGATGCATGCTTATCACACATGTGCGGTGCTTCGCACCGAAGCACGCACACGAAGCTTGCGTGTGTTTTCCTTGTGTTTTGCTTGTGTTTTGCGCGTGCTCGGCGCGTGCTCGCCGTGAGCCTGACGTGTGTCTGCAAGTGCCCCATCAATACATAACGGTTTTGTTTTAAATTCGTAAAATATATTTATGTTACCGTTTTAAAAATAAATATGATTAATTCGAATTAATAAAAATATTCTTTCATAAATGCGAATTAATTCTCCTCCCTCGAATTTTCCTACAAAAGCAAAAGGAAAAATCATTTGAATGGCACTCCAGTAGCAGCCACTGTCATGTCTACTTTTCCCCTCTTCTTGCGTTGATTTGCGCAATTGAGTGTTTAAATTTCTTTTCTTTCTTCTATTCTATTCGCTGTTAGGTTCTGATGTGATTTTATATAGTGGTAAAAAGAGGTTCGTTACTCGAACTTGTGAAGGTAATGATTTTAGAAAATAATGATTCTACTTAACTCTAGAAAACTCCAGGAATAATAAAAAGACTAAATAACCTAAATATGATTTTTGAATAATTTTAAAAACACCAGGAATCAGGAATCAGGTAATTCTAACAACCTATGTGATTAATCGGATAATTCTTTTTAAATTAATTGAAGCACAAATAATTGCCAAAATTGGTTTTGTTATGCTAACAAACAGAGGTAAATCACAAGCATGGACTATCAAAATTAATTAACTAAGCATAATCCATCAAGCAAAAGCACAACTGTTGAAAGAAAACCGTTTTTACTATTCAAAACTATGCAATTTTAATGATAAAAGAATTATAACTAATTATTAGAAAATAATTAAATCACATAAAATTGAGAAAATTACCTTATCCATCATCCCAGTAAATAGACTTAGCTCATGGTGAAGAAAACTTGCTCAAAAGTTGATTTCATTGCTCAAAATATTGATTACAAGGTTGAATAACGCTGTAACAGCTGATTTGATACGCTTATATGCGTTACAGGAGA
This sequence comes from Papaver californicum, assembly GCA_023531435.1. NCBI lineage: Eukaryota > Viridiplantae > Streptophyta > Magnoliopsida > Ranunculales > Papaveraceae > Papaver > Papaver californicum. The sequence continues at coordinate 5,249,490 of JAJJMC010029624.1, forward strand.
GGGTTCAGCTGTTACAGAAGAGTTTAAGCAACAAATGGTTTGAAGCAATAGACAACAGGAAAATTCAAATCAGCAACACGTATAAATGTTACTGAGTCTTCTTCTCCGGCAGTGATGGATGAAGAACAGCCGGCCGGTGCAGCAGCAGCTCGTCGGCGGTGACGGAATAGTGGCCGGAATTCTCTAAAATCTTCTCTAAGCTTTTGTACTCGATTCTCTTGGCTTCTCTTGGTATTTATAGATAGTAGAAACCCTAGAGAGAGTTCTAAACCTAATAGAACTCTCTAGAACAGCCCACAAATCCCAATCCTAATCGAAACCCAATTCCGGCCATGTTCATGATTTTTCAACTGATTTCACGGGATCTTTTTATTGTTTCTCGATTGTTCTAACTTGTGTGGGATATCTACTAACATTTGGAACAATCTGGAAGCGAAAGAAACCAAATTACACGTTGATTTTGTGTTGCCAGTAGAAACAGTTGAGCCCGATGAGTTGACCCGGTGACTCGGCCCGATCCAGCTCGCTGGGTTGACTCGCTGGGTTGACCCGCTGGGTTGACCCGATCCAGGGGTGCCCCAATCCAAAGTGTGGGTGCTTTGATCCATTTTCCCGGGTGCCTTGAACACTTTTTGAGCCAATTTTTCCACAAATCTTTATTCTTCTAATGTACCTACAAAAGCATAAAAACACGTAATAGATACAAAATCGAATACTAACTCACTAGAAATTAAGGTGCAATTCAGACACTAAAATGTGTCTATCAGGTTCATAGAGGGTTAACCAAGTTGTGCTAACTGGGTTAATAGCGGGCAGTTCTATCCTGGACATGATTTTTCAGTAAGGGGTATAACATCGCTCATTATTGAGGTGTACCCGACAAATATCGTGTTAAGGACAATTTGCTGAGCAGGTGGCTCTGCCCAATTGTGTGCTTCAAGATATTAGAGTGCTTCTATTATTGTTCTAACGTTAACACAGTTCAAGTTTCTATTCAGTTTTATTTTTATTGTTACAGATTGGCGACAACATCCATTCAAGATCAAGAATTAATCCAAACTTCCAACTTTCGAATCAATGGCAACAGTGAATCTCCCTAACTGATTTCTCAACGTACCATGTCTTCAAATACTTCCAACAATCTAATGCTGCCCATACGAACTCGAAACTATAATCACTGCTGCCACTCGAGCCTTACCATCATTATCAATAACTTTCTCGATAGAAACTAATCACAACCACCATCAACAACGTCACAACCTCTGCCTACTACCAATCAATCCATACCCACCTTCTAATAGTGATACTGCCAATGAATCAAGCTCAACCGAATAACCAAGATCACCATTAATGGCAGCATAAAATTCGTACATTAAGAACCCTAATTCTGTGTTTTAGATTTAAGAGAGGAAGAAGGTGGCCCCGAGTAATTATGATGGTGTTTTTAATACTATTTGAATTATGGGAATCCATGAGGGGATGACCAGGTTCCCTTAGCACTATTTAAATTTGAGATTCCCCCAAGTATTTCAGCGTCTGTCTTTAGTAATTGTGTGCTTTCACATCTTTCGCAATTTTGACTTGCTTCAAGTGCTCATAACTTCTTCATACGGAGCCGGAATGACTTCCTTCTTTGGCCGTTGGTTTCGTTTTCTCATCCTATTCGACATGGTGCAAAGAAATCCTGGGTTTGACAGAGTTCCACTTGGTATTTGGCAATTCTTCTCTTATAACATTCTGTTTCCACTTCTTTTTAGAGATGTAACCTAATGCAAGACATAAAATACATATATAATAATAATACAAGGTAATTCATACAAAACCTAGCAAACAAGTGTAAGAAAATAATACTTAAACTATGTAAATTATGCACTTATCAACCAGTGAGTCTAAATACCAACTTCTGCAATGACATAGTGATGCACATGGTGAACAAGACCATACAACTTATGACTGCTATTCAAAATCTCAATGACCTACATGGTGAACTATTGTTGCTTCAAAACTGCACAGGTGTGTCTCGCTTGTACTTCACTATGCGAACCACAAGACCATCAGTTCTCCACCAGAAAACAACGCTTTTCGATCAGCACCTCTTTAAATATCTGAGGCAACTTGTCACAGGTGATGGTGCTGGTTATGCTCCATTCAATAGCGTATTGCTTATTTAATTAAATATGGCAGCCTTGGGTATATACTATGCCAGATACAATCAACTACTACTTCATAGCTTCATATACTCAGACCCACCCACTGCAAAATACCATTTTGAATATGTCATTTGCTCATGAATCGAACCACATATTCCAGCAGGCCCTTCAGAACTAGACACAGGTTTTTGGTTTATCTCCTTCTTCCTTTAACATCAACGACACTGCCCCGTATCTTATGCGCACGTTGGAGTAGATTGTGGATTTTTAACAAAGGGTAAAATATTAAAATTATATCTACCCAGCAGTACAAGTGTAGAAACAATAGAATTTCTTTATGTTACTGACACGACATCAGAAGCATAAAATTCATATTTTATATTCCGCAAGAGAATTAAGATATAAAGTATACACTATAGGCATCCCACATTGATCCTTCAGATCTCTGAAAATATATATATAATATTAGAGCCTCACCAACCTGAGATTTTAATATTTTATATATATATATAATATTAGTACTGTACGACTCAGTGCTTACTCCTCTACAATAATCAGACAACTTCTAGATGAATTAATCACTAATATAGAGCAACATCATCCACAAAGTATCATTGGTGCTGATTACAATTTCTTTCCAGATGATCTCTGACTATACATAATAAATATCCTTAACACATCTTACTTGCCGAATGGATATCAATGCTCCTAGATAGATTGCCTACTAGTATAGAGCAAATCATAATAAATTCTAGTGCTATATTCCCCGACTAAATTCCTAGAATTCTTTATATCAATACTTAAACCCTAATCAATTGATATTGATTTATCATAATGCATGACAAGTTGAACAAAAATACACTAAGTCGTTGTTGCGCCAAATACAAAGTGAAAGCTTTGATTGACCAATCCGTAATGTTGGTTAAGATTGAATTACATGTTTCCAATATTGGTCGCACTAAAATTCCAATATTGGTCGAAATATGACGAAACCCTAATATTGGTCAACGCCCAGTTTCTAACGTATCATCATGATCACCTTAGAAAAACGTTCCAATAGGTATAGAACGGGGGACAGTGTTCTAAATAACAAATGTTCCCATTTATGCCTACTACGGCATACTAAAAGGGCGTCTGATTTTGAGCAACGGTCTAAGAGAAACGGCCTGAACCCTAGATGAAATACAAGCTGAAAACTGTCAGAAAATTCCTGGAAGGTTACTGTTTGCTCCGTTTGACTACCGAAACAAGATTTAAACCTAAATCCTTCCACCTTCGGAGATAGATGACGATTTTTCAATTCCGAATTAGGGTTAACCATCAAAAACGGACACTGTATGAAAAATCTACAATGTTTTTACTAAAAACGTTGTGTCTGAAATTTTATAATGATGAAAATCAACAAACGATTTTGTTCATTCACATATGAATGGTCGTAAGACGTTCATGATATATAAGACGTTAATGATATAGGGTTCAGAGCAATAAGACTGAAGAGCTAGAGGAAAGAAATAAGGGAGTAGTGGGACCGGCACCAGCCGACCGGCCGGCCATCCCATGGACGGTCCCCACTCCCCTACTTTCTTATTCCTGGTCTATTTGTATCATTACAACCTTAGGTTTTCCCTCCTCCTATCAAACTTTTTTTCTCTTTCTATCAAGAGCCTAGTCTCCTTCTAGCTTCAAAAACATAAGCTCTGTAGACTTGTTGATAAGTGCATAATTCACATGTTTATAGTGTCAATTCCATACTTGTTTTAGTTAGATTTCTTGCATATTATCCTGTTATTACGTTTGTTTTTGATCTTATTTTTTATATTAGGTGAATTATACGAAGTCAGTGGAAATGGTGTTAAAGAAAGCTAAGGAGAGGTTAAAGGATGGAAGCACAACTTTGAAACAAGAGTTCCAGGAAGATTTACGGTTGGGAAAGTACCTCAAAACCCAACCGCAAAAGAAGTCGATTTTGAAGAAGAATTTCAGGAAAATTTACAGTTGGGTCTAGACACTAAAACCCACTGTAAAATTATTTCAAGATATATAAAGATTTTGTTATTGATATCTTGTAGAAAATTGAAAGATGAAGCCAACCCCAAAAAGAATAAGATCAATCGGAGATCGTATGAGGGAGTTATGATCAAAACGGTCAAATATAAAAAAAATTATCCAGGAAGATTTACGGTTTGGATTCTTGGACTCGGATCCAACCGTAAATATGGGAATTTTGGATGAGATTTTGTGTCAGAATTTCGGTTGGGTTTGTTGGGTCGAACCTAACCGTAATAGGGGTAGTTTGACATGCGTTTGAGTTTCTAAAAATAAGGAATACACGGTCCTAGAAGGATTCTAAACCCTAGAAAGAGCGGATACTTGAGGGCCAAGCATTGAAAGCTATAAAAGAAGACATCTAAGGCTCAAACAAGGGGATATTCTATTCTTTGGATGAAATCTCTTATCTTTTACCTCTCATATCACATCTTCTACATCAAAAACCTAGGGTTTTCCTTTTAGGGGGAAACCATTCTTCTTCTTCTTTGTATAGTTTCCATGGGTTTTAGTAAATCCATGAGTATGTAACTTTGTTTTATTGGTTGGGGATGTAGTTGGAAGTCCTAAACTTGTAAATCAATTTGGATGATAATTATTGATATTCAAGATCACATTTTATCGTTCATGTTCTACCTTTAATATCGTCATGTATAATTGGAGGTGTGTTTGTTGAGGATGCATACTGAGTGAACACATATTCATATCTAAAGCTAAACTAGGGTTTGGAGATACAGAATAGTCGATAGACCCGGTTGCAAGTAGCATAGTGTGATTACCGATTGTATACAAAACCTTTGTGTGATTGCATGTAAAAGTTTGACCAATGTTAAATAGATTACTCGTAGTACTTCTATTACATTGATTAGCCCAATTCAAAGAACCTAACGATATTGGAGGATTAAACTTAATAGCACGTTGCGTTAGGTTGTTCGCTGAGTAGTATTTGCATACTCATCGTTATGGTATATGATGACATAAGTAATTTACCGGAGTATGCTCTTAATGGGGTGCTATAGGGCTATTGGCATGAAGAGAAAACGAATATTGATTCTAATCGATTGAAGATCATGATTGGCGATGGAAGATGAAACCCCTAATCAGTATTTTCTCACCTTGATCTCAACCTTTATTTACTTTGTATTAATTAATATAATTTAGTTAGTAATTCTGCAACCCCCCTTGGTTACATAAGATGTTGAAAACAAATAACAATTCACCGCTCCTCGTGGGAACGATCCTTACTACCTATATATTACCTGTTAGTAATAGTGAGAAATATCTTAATTAATTTGTGCGCAAACGACACACACTAAATTTTGGCAGTGCGTAGTTGGGTAGCTCATCATTCTACCCGGAGTTTTCACAGATGAAAACATTATAAATAGATAATTTAGACAGGTACAAAGAATTGAAGGTTTGATACCTCACTCATGGGTATTTAATGATAAGCTTCTCTAATATTGTATTCTCTACCAGCGGTTTAAGTCCCTTTTTGTCATCTCGTGCCTCTCAACAACTAAGCAACCCAAATGTCGTTCTCTATTACTTCTAAGTTAAATTATTTTGGTAAGAACTCCATATGTAAACTTAGCTAGAAGTATACTAAGTGACTCTAAAATCTCTAGAAGTTGGAAGTTTTCATGCAAATATGTACAAAAAGTTTAAAAAATCCCTACAAAAGCGAATACAAAAAATCTAAATGCTTAAACACTCCCCTTCAATTAAACTTTACATTGTCCTGAATGTAAATTGATTCGTCCAGTGTACAAGTCAAGATGGGAAATTCCTAACATGATATGCAAATTGACAAAACTAAAAATAAAAAGATAAAGATAGAAATCCGGAACCAATATGCTGTCTCCCATTCATCGCTTAGTTTAACGTCCTCATCCTGACCTTATGGTTATTTTCCGTACACCAACAATCTTAAAATCTGCGCATCCTCCCAGATAGCAATTTGTAAATCTAATAACAGCTTCATACAAATGTTAACATATGATAGTACTAGTGAAACCATTATCATAAAGAAGTTACCCCCATATTTAGTTCTTTCTACACTTGGAAGTGTATATAGAACATAGAGTTTAGGAACCTTAACAGGTTCAATTTGGGTAACCTGCACATTGTTAAAATCAAGCATCTCTAATGATGGATATTTAGAAGCAAAATAATCCGTTAAAACTTGCAAGCACACAACTCCAATCCTGTGTGAGGTATTTTCTTAAAAGTTGGGTTAACAACTTTCTGAGAAACTACTTTGATTAGAGGAAGGGGATCATTAAAAATAGAATTATACAAAGGATTAGACAAACCTTTCACTATCTCATGTATTACAAGATCCTCATTGTTCTTAAAGAACTCCAATAAATTATTTACCTCTTGTGTATCGTGGTCCTCTATCAAACTTTCTAACCAATCTTCGTCAGTTTCTGTCTCAACCAAAATATCAACATCAACATCATCATCATATATCTTGGAAATCTCAATTGGGTCTTCCACGATATTACTCAATCTAGCCTCATTCTCAAATATTTCATCATCTTCAATATCAGACTCTTCATCGACTCATATTCTCCATTAGCAAAACATCATTTGAATTCCATATGTATGGTACTACTAATTTCTTGGAGAATTTTTTCCGGTGCTCCGTTATCTTCCAGTTGATATAATTTTTTCGAGAGTTTTCTTATGCTTACACGTTTTCCACCATTACTTACAATAAAATCACTAAACCATGACTCTTCCCGTTGAATGTGTGAATGATCATAAATACGACCGTGAGTCGAGTAAGGTATACTGTTCTAAAATTCGGTCGGTACAACGTTCTCTCTATTGAGTGTTAGATCAATCCGGTCTAATATATGTTGCATGTCTTTTAATTGATCTAAAATCTGCATACAACTTGAGTGGAGCCAATTAGAAGTATAACTATCCCACCTTCTTTGTGGTTGTTGACCTACATACCTACCATAAGGTTGGTTGTATGTATGAGAATAACCAAAAGATTCCGTATGGTATTTACCAAAACCAAAGGATTGATTCTGATTGTATCCCATGGTCAGTTGGAAGTTATTGAAAGATTGAGAATTATAGCTAAACTGATTACCACCATAATGTACCTGATCTTGTGCATCATACATGTTATTTCTGTAAGGAAAGATGATGACACGCACAGAGTAAGAAAAAAATCTAACTAAAAATCTAAGAAGAAAAATAAAACTGATATATACAACCTGTTTTCAGAATCTACCTCCCATTTTTTACGGTTGAGGAATTCCACCGGTGAGTTATTTCCACCACGAAAACCTAAAAACTTGAAAAACACTAAAAGAAAAACATAAAGTAGAAAAAAGAAAAAGAAATCTCAAACAAAAACAATTGCCAACTGCTCCCCGGCAGCGACGCTAAAATTTGGTGCATAGTTGGGCATCTCATCATTCTATCCGGAGTTTGTGCAGATGAAAACACTATAAACGGACAATTTAGACAGGTAAAAAAAATTAAAGGTTTGGTACCTCACTCATGGGTATTGAATGATAAGCTTCTCTAATATTGTATTCTCCACCGGCAGTTTAAGTCCCTTTTTGTCAGCTCGTGCCTCTCAACAACTAAGCAACCCGAATGTCGTTCTCTATTACTCCTAAGTTCAATTATTTTGGTGAGAACTTCATATGTAAACTTATTTAGAAGTATACTAAGTGACTCTAAAATCTCTAAAAGTTGGAAGTTTTCATGCAAATATGTACAAAAGTTTAAAAAATCCCTACAAAAGCTAATACGAAAAATCTAAATGCTTAAACAGTTGTATAGAATGGTCCCGCTACCATATTAATATATTAAAATTATTATTTTAATATTTTCTAAATTTTGGTCTTCAGTCTTTACATCAAAATCCTCTTTTAGATATTATTTCCAAACAATATCACAGAGACCATATAGCATGCAAGGCAATATGGAATGGTCTCGTGACCACTGAACCGTGCTCAGACCACCTGGTCGGTCTTATATATCACAATCTTCATATATAACGGTCTTCATCTATCACGGCCTTCGCGAACTTCATTTATCATAATGAGGGTTTTGTTATCCTATCTCAATTGGTCATGCTACTAATAATTAAAATAACCTGACCGCTCTAACACAGGTGAATGGTCATCCACTTAATAATCATCTTCTTAAAGATCTTTCACTTAATGATCATCCTCTTAATGCTCATACGATTAAGGCTCATTCGACTTGATCCTCATACACGAACAGTGTGACATATCAAACATTGTAAGCCTATGACTGATCCAGCAATCTCATCGGACTTATGCTTATTAGTCCAATAAGATCATCTAGATATCATTTCCTGTCTCGGCTGATACGATGATATACCACGATTACCAATGTCAATATCAATCAGACTCCTTATGTCTATGATCTATCAAGCATCACTGCTTACCTCCACATATACAATATGCTTTGAGTCAAACATGCTAGAACTCATCAATATGTTAAGACTAACAGTCTAGCTAGGTCACAACTGACCAAATAATCCACGTCTATAAAATTGACTTAATCATGTTCAAGACATCAATCATGTCATATGGGGAGATATTCATTAGGGTTTTGGTCTGGCGTCCTACAACACTGCGGTGTAGCAATACACCCATGATGCGAAAATAAATAAGTCGGGTTGATAGTTGAAGTGATGAATAGAATAGTGGTCATACAACCGTCAAGTCCAACTAGCATGACATAATCGGTTTTCACCACGATCACCATGTCTCTACTCTTCCATTTTTTTGCAACTTTCACCACTTACGGTGTTAAAGTCCATTTTTATAAATAGGACCTATTGACAAGAGGACAGTCATCCAACAAGGCAATCATCTTAGAAGAGTGCAAGGATATATGATCACAGAGCTATCATTTTACAACATCCTCATAAAACTCAAACTTTCTGATTTCCATCTTCAATCTTATTGATCTTAATACCTTTCTCTGCTTCCCTCCCTACAGATCAACCCTTCTTCTTCATTTGTGACAGAAACAAGATTGGAACGATCATTCCTTGATTTAGACAAATTTTACACAAATTGATCGCTCGAATCTTAAAAGTACGTATACAATACAAATGTCTAGCACATGCCTACTCCATCACTTTCCCTTTTTACCCTTAATTTGTTTTTACCCACAAACATCTGGAAGTAAAATACTTCGATGTAATGACGAAAGAGTTACCAACCAAGTTCAACCTCACAGACCGCGACTCAATCATCTGGAAATGCAACAAATTAAAACATGCTCAAGACTATCTCATGGCTATACCAATTAATAGGCTCAACCAATGCATTGGGTCTAGGTAGTTTAGTTCGATAAGAACCCCAACACCACTTCTTTCCTGGCCTCTACACCTACTTGGAAACATATATCTACTAATACATCTCTGACTAGGTCGTGGAGAAATTTGAGGCCGACGTCACTCACGCAATGTAATGCATGGTCCTCAAAAACATCCATTTCCCTGTTACAGCTTGAGCAAAAGCTTATTACCTCAAAGAAAGGAATTCCCATGCGAAAGCAAAGTGATAGACAGGTTTTTGTATCTTAATTGTTCTCATATTTATATTTCCATCCCCATTTTTGTATTAATTTAATTATTTTTGTTTGTTTTTAGGTATTTTTGAAGAATAAACTTTTGTGGAAAAATGGGCTTAAAAAGTGTTAAAGGCACCCTAGAAAAGTGATAAAAGCATCCATCAAAATTGATAAAGGCACCCACTCATTTCAAAAAAGATTTTTGGCGGGGATTTCTTCCTCTCAAAACAAAGAAGCTTTTAATGAGTATTTTGTGAGATCTTTTAGCGTTGAAGGCAAGATTATTCTCCTGTCTTAAATAAGAGTTTTTATTTGGTTGGAGACCTGAAGATCAATCAAAATCTCGGAAGAAATATTCTCGGTCTCTAAAACATGGAGGGAAAAAATAATCTCGTACCATTCTCACAAAAACAGATTATTACGTATGGGATTTCTTTCCTATTTTCCCTGATCCTGTTTCTAGATTATTCGAAGCATATTTGATAACCTACGCAACAATAACACCACCGAGATTTGTTTAGCAAGAAAATCAGATCGAGAATATTACCGAGAAGGAAAAAGTTATCTTCGAGATTAAAATCATTGATTACAAGATATTTTTGAGATTTGGAAGCTTGATTGATGTTTGGGGGGGGGGGGGGGGGGGGCGCGGGCCAGACCCCAATCGAGA
>JAJJMC010029624.1:5266279-5375704 GCA_023531435.1 Papaver californicum
CTCACTAGAAATTAAGGTGCAAATTAGACACTAAAATGTGTCTATCAGGGACCCAGCTAAATGGTCTATTCATAAAAGGACAAAGCTCATGTGTTATAAATAACATGATAGTCGTCACCATATCTCGGAGTCGTCACCATATTACATTTTGTTTTTATTTTTGCAACTTTTATGTTTCTCTAAGTGATTTAGTGGGGCACTAGTATCGCCTTTTTGTCGCCAGGATGAAGTAGAATGATTGAGATCAAGCCCCATTATTTTAATTGAACTTGACCAAAAAAAAGACACTTGGATAGCAATATATGTGTGTTCTCCCTGTCCCCGTCGCCCAAGCAAGCGTGGAATGCAGGATCCATGGGAACTATCATGTAATCTGATGACAAGGAGCATGCGCTTAGATTCAAAAGATCTAATCATGTTGTCGGGAAAAAATAATAATAATAAAATAAAATAAAAATAATTATATATATTCAATAAAATCGACCATTGGGGCCCTTGTATATACTAGCTGAGTTAATACTAGAATTAGGATTCAGACCAGTGGGTGCATATCTCAATCCATTAGGGTTCATCTTGGCATGATGTTCATAAAGATATTCTAGGAAACACCGTTCACCTTAGTCAACATGCGCAAACTTCTATCTCCATATCCATTTTCTTAATCTATTCATGTGATTGTGGTTTGTTAGATTCCGAGTATCGTGGTCCATTGTATGACTTTCTTAGTAGTGCTTTGTTTTTTTATATATGAATTTTAGTACGCTTGAGCGTAAACTCGTGTAAGTAATTGAATCAAAACATGGTAAGTCCTCCCATAGCAAAATAATTTAGTGGCCAACTAAATAGCATGTTTAGTGTCTACCCTCAATCGTTCACAAGTAGATAGAGTTTGGAGTAAAGGTTTTGTGGGTATATCTCTTGTAAACCCTCCCGAGATAAAACTTGTCCATTAGGGCCACCTAGGGGTTCAAAGGCTTGTTACACACACTAAGTGCAATCGCGATGCCTGGGACAATGAGTTAGGATTCTTATTTCATTTTTAGATTAGTTTTTTCTTTTTATTTTTACTCGAGGACTGGTCGGTTTTCAGCCAAGCAAAATTAATTCAAGTTCTTACTTCACTAATATAGATTAGAGTATAGTAATAAGAACAAGTTCGTTCCCACAGATAGGCAGGTGATTGTTAATTACTTTCGATTACTTATGTAAACTGGGGGGTTTTGGTTGTGATTATAACTAAATTATGCTAAAACAAATTGATTAAAACGAATACCAGAGATAAAGAACATTGGTTATAGAGTTCATCTTCCATCTTCCAACATTTTATCAACCAAATCATACTCAACATTCATGCACTCTCAATATCAATAACCGTAAAGCATCCTATCGCAAGCTTACTCCGGCAAAACTCCTATTATCATCAAAGGCGCAAGAGCCACTCTTTGAATCATTTTCAACGAATAACTTGGCGCAAGATCCACTCAAGTTTAACCCAATGAAAGCAATGGTCTTTGTGAGTTGAGGTTATTCTATGCAATCCGGCGCAAGAGCCACTCAGATTTAACCTAGGTCACGCTTCTACACATAATTGCATGGTAACATCCCGTTATTAACAACTATGTTATGCTACTTGTAACAAAGATCTTTCGACAATTCCGGATCTCAAACCCTAGTTTAGCTATAGATGTCAATGCATGCTCATCTAATTCATGACTTAAACAAAAAAGAAATCCATCATACAAGGCGTTATAAACGGTAGAACATAAGCGATATTGAAGAGATTATGAACTTATGAGAATGAATACTTCAATTACTAAACACGTTTTCCAACTTAGGACTACATCTATAACCAATAAGAAAGGTTTAGTTCATCATGTATTTCTCAAAATCCATGGAAAATAATCAAGAAAACAAGTAAAGCAAACTCTAGAAATCGTGATGATCAATCGCAACTCCAAGCCTTAGCTTCTTGTTCTCCTTGTGTTTTCAAGTCTCCAAAAGTGTCAAAGATCTCTTTCTAGGGTTATGGAAGTGTTCTTATATAGTCTCCATCATATCTAGGTGTTAGAGTCCTAATAGGACCATGATACCTTTATTTGGAAGTCAAAAACGTGTCTTAGAAGTGCCTCCCGTCGAGTCATAATCGGTAGGCAAGACCCCCTCCTTAACTATCGATTGTAAGGGCTCAAAATATAACTTTCCTGTAACCAAAATGTGCCATAATCGGTAGGCTCGCTTTCCATGTAAACTATCGATTGTTGGAGCTTAAAAACGAAGTTTTCCTGTATACGAAATTGCTTATAGTCGGTAGGTTATTTTCCCTTGTAAACTCCCGATTGTGATGCTGAGTGTTTTATTATTTTCTTTCGTCTATTTTGCTCATAACTTCCTCATATGAACTCCAAATGACCTAATTCTTTTTGCGTTGGCTTCGTCTTCTCGTTCTCTTCAAAATGGTATTAAGAACTCCTGGAATTGAATGAGTTGAATTCGGACTTTGGCCCTTCTCCATTGGCAGAACTTAACTTCCTTGTTCATTTCGTGTCGTAATGAACTCCTTTCTTCTTCTTTGGTTGAATACACTTCAAAACTCCTAAGAAACTCATAAACAAACAAAATCAAAGCATAATGATATGAAAACTAACAAGAAATCAATGAATTAGAGTATCCAAATAATGCAAATAATGCACCTATCAAAGACTAGCAAAATGTAGGTTTGGAGGTGTGATGAGTGCTTAATCCTTACATATTTACCACTCAAATTATATTTTCTTAGTTTTTTATTACATTCAATTTGATGGTTTTTTGTACTTTTGTAGATTTTGGAAATGGAACTCAATTGGACAAAAATACGGTATACTACCGTAAAATGGATCGAACTGTTGACATAAATTATGGGCTACTGGGCCAATTCCTTGATGGATGTTCACATTTACAATTTATCGGAAAAATCTTACGCGACACACGAATTACTGGGCCTATAACCGTTGCGTTGGGCCGCCTAAAAGGTTTTGGGAGCAGTCAAGGAGGGAGTCCACATGCATGTCTTAACTGATTATGAATTGCCTAAGAAATAAATGTGTTGCGTTAACGCCATGAAAAGAACAAAATCTTCCTTTAACCGTTAAGACATTTACTTGTCAATATTTGCAAGAAGTTTTAAATATGGTATTAAAATTGGTGGAAGGAAATTAGGAAAGTCAAATGGGAATTGAGATTCTCTAAATTGTCGACATCATTTGCATGCAAGATACTTGTCAGGAGTTAGGGTCTTCCCATTCCAATAGAGGGGCTTCCCATGGTTGTAGGCTAACCCAAATATTGGATAAGGGATACCCTATGATAATAGCAAATACCTATATTACCCTTTACTCTATAACCTAAACAAAAAACCTATTAAAACCTAAACAAAAAACTCTTCTTCTTTCCAACCGTAAATCACCTTTCTCTTCAACTCTCCTTCTCCCCATTTTCTTCTCCATCAAATTCATCGTCTTCGATTAATCGTCGATTCAAAAATTTATAATCGTCAATCAAACACTATAATAAAGATGACAAATTCTACTAAAGGTATAGAAGGTAGCAGTGATTTGAATCAAAATCAATCAAACGAAGAAAACCGCACTCATCAAGAAATTAAAGCACATGCCGGTGCTAAAGGCAATCAAACTCCCCAACCACAACCAATGGTGTATATGATGTATGATTCTACAAGAACCCATGCTATTTTTCTCCATTTTATGATTGTAATTTGTTAGAACTATTGATTTCAAGTCAAAAAATTAGGTTTCCAGAAACATTTACGGTTGGGTTCGATTGGAATCCCAACCGTAAATATAGGTTCTCAAGAAATTACGGTTGGGTTCGATTCGAACCCAACCGTATCTGGTTTCTTTCAAAATTTTACGTTTGGGTTATTAAAATACCCAACCGTAAATAAGAAGGAATGAGATGAAGATGATATTTTATGGTTGGGTTCGATTCTGAACCCAACCGTAAACTATTTTGCACTCAAAAAAAAATTTGTAGTTACGGTTGGGTTCGATTCTAATTGCCAACCGTAAATTATCCTGGAAAGTTCAAATTTTTTGTTTTGAAGATTATTTATGGTTGGGTTCGATTGTCAATTCCTTACCGTAAATTCTCCCCTCTAGTTCATTTTTTTTCTTGATGATTATTTACGGTTGGGTCGGATTGTCAATTCCCAACCGTAAATTATCCTGTGTAGTTGAACTTCTTTTTGTTGATTATTTACGGTTGGGTTTGATATGTTTAACCCAACCGTAAAGAGTTCTGAATTTTTAAATTTTTGATTGATTGCTTGTGTGTTTGTAAATTATCTAACTTGTATTGATTGTATGTTGTAGGAATAAGAATAGAGAAAAACCCAAGAACAAGAGGGGTAATAATTTAACACCAATTGATCACACTCCAACCCCTCGCCACGAAGTTCATTTAGGGGTAGATAATAGAGGCTTGAGAAAGAACGATAAGAAGAAGAAGAATTTTGAGGTAGGGGGTGGTAGCTCTAGACAATAAGTACTACCTCAAGATGAATCCCATGTTTTCGAAGATTTCGAAGATCTACCGGTGGTGAGTGGAGGTGCACTTGTGATTAGAGAACCACCACAAGAGGAAGAATGTGATGAAGAAGAGACGGACAGAGAAAAATTTGTCGATCAAGGCAAAGGTAAATAAATTGTTGTTGCTTCTACTCAACCTCAAGTGAAGGAAAAAAAGCCAAGGAAGAAACTATCACCGAAAGGCAAGCATATTCCCAAAGGCAAAGACGTGTTGTTTCCTAAGAAGAAGAATGAAAGACTTTGGGGTGAGGCCCCAGACAGGTCTGTAATATTATTTGGTTATCCGCATTCATGGGCTGCCAAAGTTGCTGAGACTAGGGTATTAATCTAAAAACTTCTATTATTTTGTTAAATTTCCGTTTGTTTAACTTCAAGTTATAACTTGTTGGTACTATTTTGATTAAAAAAAATATTTTTATTATTTGTAGGATCATACACAGGCCGTGAAGAAATTGGTTCGTCAAAGGGCTCAACATTGGCCGTTAGCTGAAGAATGTAAAGTCGTCCATGTTCTCGTAAATGATACAGGTTTAGCTCTCGGAATTACCAATTCTATGTTGGAATATGACAGTGTTACTTGGCCATCATATGCCGGCAGGGAAGTCCCAAACTTGACATGTTAGGACAAGCACACTCTTCTTCTCCGTGCAAGTTACCCAACCTATAATGCTTAACTTCGTACATTATCTTCTCAATTGCGCAATGCGACACCTTATAAGAAATTCCTTCGAGCCATGGGTCGTCTTTATAAATGGTGTGTTTTCTACAACGGCTTTTTTCGAAAAGTTCCTTAACTCTATCAAGGTCACAGAGGAAATAATCGTGCATCGCTTCGAAGACCGTAAAAACCCACCATCACAACTATGAAGCTTCTTCTTCATTCGGTTGTGAGATGACTCCGCGGTACTTGTAGCTTGGTTGTCAAAGTGCTTATATTGGTTTGTGAACGCCGCTACAAACTTCTCTTTGTGCGGATTCAACCAATGGTCCATCGAATACTTCAGAACTCTTGGATAATTTCTCCAATACAAGCATAACATACAGACATTTTTTTCACAATTTTCCTTGGTGATAGACCATGTCAAAGCGTCCCATTCACTTTGGAAACTAACCCATTTTAGTTCCGCCAACTTGTCATCCTCCTCGAATTTTTCTTTGGCCTTTTCTTGTTGAGGTACCGGTAATTTCTTAATTCTCTCCATCTCGCTTTTCTTTGTTGGCCGAATAATCGGTTTGCACTTGGTTTGAATATTGTTCCACAAGTGGAACGTGCAAATAAGATTATGAGCATCCGGGAATACCCTTGCTATGGCATTCATCAAGGATTGTTCTTTGTCGGTGATAATCACCTTAGGGGTATATCCTTCAACGTAGAATAATTTAACTTGTTCCAATGCCCACACATAGCTTTCTTCGAGCTCGTCTCTCAAGAAGCAAAAGGCAACACTAAACGGGGATGTGGTAGAAGTTTGGATGAAAAAATTCAAGACAGGGAGCTCATACTTGTTAGTTTTGTACGTGCAATCCATTAGAAGTACTTGATGGGAGCACTGTGCTAACTTCATAAACTCGGGATGAGCCAATATAATATGCTTTATTTCTTTGTTCTCATCTTCTTCATGGAACATGGTGTAGTTGTGCTTCTCCCCCAAGTACATAAGTTGTTGGATTTTGTACCTTTCTTGCCATTTCTCACTCTTCAACTTGGTTTTGGCGTTGTAGATTGTCTCCAACGTGGAGACATTCTTTGGGTTTATTTTCTTCAAGTGTCCGAGGATATCAATGGGTTTCACTCGCTTTTCCGTCATGTCATCTACGATGTCCTTTTCTTCCTCGGCGAGCCGTGCCGCATAAGGATGCGCTAACAAAGTCTCCGGTGGTAGGTGGTTGTGACGACCACATACAACTCTAGATAAGAACCACTTCTTCTCCTTGTTGGTCTGAAATTGAAGCTTGAAAGAACATCCCCTTTTCTTAGTGAAAGTAGTTTGCACCCTCTTCGTCTTTCCTACATACTCGGCACCCTTCTTCGCGTGACTTGTATAGAATCCACTACACTCGCAAACCATTTGAAAGCGGTTGTCTTTAGTTTGACGGTTACAAACTATCACACACATAATTAACTTGCCATGTTCTCTAGCCCATTGCTTTGCATCATCATTTTTTTTCCATGTCTACATAGTCCAAGAACACAAAGTTAGAAACAAAAGAAAAAAGACTTAGCAATATTGTCCAAAGGAATTAACAACTTATCTATAACCTACCAAGTCGTTCAAATAGTGATCCGTAGTATCTCTAGTTAGAACATCATTTCGAGGAGGCTGAGCATACATTGGGTGAGGTACAATCTCGAGTTGAACAAAAAATATCAAGGCATTAGGCAACAAAACACTAGAAAGTATAACTTTACGGTTAGGTTATGAGCATCGGACCCAACCGTAGGGGAAATTACGGTTGGGTTGTGCCTTCGAACTTAACCGTAAAAATAAAAGAAAACATACATAATTAACTACGGTTGGTATCACAAGTCGAATCCAACTGTAACTAGTGCAATAAATACCCATGCACATAATGAGTTACGGTTGGGTCGGTGCTAAACACCCAACCGTAGGACTGTTACGATTGGGTTTTCCGCCATGAAAGTACGGTTACGGTTAGGTCCGAGAAGAAAACCTAACCATAATCTACCCTGAATCACAAAATGTATCATAATTCTTTACGTGATTTCATCAAATTTGAGCCATAAAAGACCAAGAGTTTAAGTTAGAGGTATACCTGACTACTCTCGGCAATTGAATCTTCACTTTGACAGCTAGTTTCTCCATTTGGTTGAGATTTACCATCACAACTTTGAGTTAAAACCTCTCTATAATCCAAATAATCATACACAGTTGGGTCTCCATCAATGGGTATGTAAAATTTGATTTGGTTATCATACAAGGATTCACCCACCTCAAATTTGTCACTAGAATCACTCATTTTGGTTGAGTAAATAAAAATCTAGGGCTTTTCAAAAAACTACCAAAAAGTCTCTTTTCTTTCTTCTATTTTTTCTTCCCACCAAACTAAAACAAATAAAAATCTGATTTATGCATTAAAACAAAATCTGGGATAAAGGAGATGAAGATGATCATTTACGGTTGGGTTCGATTATCATACCAACCGTAAATGTTTTTGCAGTAAAACTAAAATTGGTATTTACGGTTGGGTTTGATTGTCAAATCCCAACCGTAAATTATCCTGGATAGAAAACTTTTTTTTGAAGATTAGTTACGGTTGGATCCTATGCTAAAACCCAACCGTAAAACTGTTACGATTTGGTTTTCCACCATGAAAATACGGTTACAGTTAGATTAAGATGAACACCTCGTAAATGTCATTTACGGTTGGGTTCGAGAAGAAAACCCAACGGTAATCTTGCCTGAATCACAAAAAAATTATACTTTTTTAGGTAATTTTATCAAATTTGAGCCATAAAAGACGAAAAGTTTAAGTTAGAGGTATACCTGACTACTCTGGTTGAGTGAATCAAAATCTAGGGTTTTTAAAAAAACTCTAAAAAATTCTCTTTCATTTGTTCTGCTTTTTCTTCCCACCAAACCAAAAAGAAAAAAAATTGATTTGATTTGATTAAATATAAGATTAATCTAGATTAATTATTATTAGCCTAATCTATTAGCTAAATCGTTTTACTAATATTAACTAATAGGGGTAGTTTAGCCATTATGAAAATATAATGGATAAAAGATTTTTAAAATTCATACCTAGTGTTACTATTTTATCTTCATATGGAAAGCCATTGGAATGAAAAGTCCCTATACGAGGCTTCCAATATTACATGCTGGACTTGCCATATATCTCCATGCTAATGACATGTGACTAAGGGAATGGCACATGGAAAATGCAAGTTAGTGCAAACGTGCACGTGAATGAGAAAGGACTTTGGTTAATAAAGGAAAGTGGAGATATAGTTATATATATTGTTTGTGTTCTTCCCAAATACATAAACATTAATTTGCTCTCTAAAATCTTTGAAAATAAAAATTAAGAAAGCGGAGATTTTGCGGAAGATATAAATATGTGATGTTAGAGATCAGAAAGAAAGGAAGTCCAGTGTTCCGACCAAAGCAGTAGTTTTAGTTTTAGCTTTATTTTCATTTTTTTTTCTTTTTTATGATGGTTAGGTAACCTCTCTACTGGGATTAACGATAAAACTAATTATTATGGAAAGATTTAGATCTTCTATTAAAATAATCTTTTGAATTTAATAGTTTAATAAATTTTTCTTCGTTAATAGTTTTATTTTTAAACCATTTTAAGTAGTCTTCGACTATTGTTATTTTATAAGCGATGGAAATTATACTGTTTTGGTTTGCAACAAAAATTATAGTATTTATTTTAATCGTAATATATTCCGAGACATAAAATTGGTTTCGATATTGTCTTAAGTGATAACAAGAATATTTTCTAGAAATTAAATCGATGTTTTACATATTTAATTCGGTGGAATCCAAAAATCCTATTTTGACCTTTATTTTACTAGTTTATTTATTTTATTACTTTCATTTTAAATCATTCTTTTTATCTGTACCACATAATTTGTCTTTTAATTAGAGATAATATTATTAATCCCGGTGGAGGCTGCTTCTACTTTGTAGTCGTCGTGCGGTTGCGACTATAGGTTTTTGGCCTATCAATGATCCACACACTTCGATATTAGCCAATGTTTTTTAGCAATAACACTCACATAGCTAAGATCGATCACAAACTTCGGGCATACTAGTCAGAGCTATTAAATAATAACTCTCGTATGGCTAGCACCGATCCAAACTTGACTTTGATTAGAGGAAATATTTTAAAAAAATATTCCTTGCACGGTCATAGTCAATACTTGTGCAAATTCACGGGCAAGCTAAACCGGTTAAGCGAAGGCTCAAGAATAGCAAAGACCTTGTTCCATGAACAATGGAACCCCATATCAGGGTAATGAGAACCAAACCAACTTGGCTTTGATTAGAAGAAATGTTTTTTAAACAATATTCCTTGCATGGTCTTAGTCAATACTTGCTTAAATTTGTGAGCAAGCTAAATCGGTTTAGCGCAGGCTCAAGAATAGCAAGTACCTTGTTCCATGGGTAACAGAACCACATTTCAGGGCAGTGACAACCAAACCAACATGGCTTTGATTAGAGGAAATATTTTTTAAAAAATATTCCTTGCATGGTCTTAGCCAATACTTGCGTAAATTTGCGAGAAGCTCAACCTAAACTGGTTTAGCGCAGTCTTAAAATAGCAAGGACCTTGTTCCATGGGTAATGGAACCCCATTCTCATGGCAATGCGAATTCATAATAAAGAGGCACACCATCAGACTTAATATTCCGATTTTTTTTTAAATAAGGGGAAATATTATTTAAAGCATGGCAAATGGAAATAACTTCCGAATACAGATTCTTAAGGAACACATACTACTTCAAAAGGAAAATAAAACTATATTCATCTTCTTCAATGATACTCCTCCACATCAAATCGGAGGCCTTCAATTTCCAGATCCTTAAGAGCTATTCAGACCGAAGGCGAGCAATCTCATTGATCCCTGTTAGCAAGGGCTCAAATCACCTATCTCGATCGACTGTGGAGGATTTCTGCATTCGATGAACACGATCAATTGACGCCAACAAACATAACATGTTCTGGAAACAAATACCTAGCATTTCTGCTTGGTCAGTAATATGAGAATATGCCTCGCGGTCCCTTGGTAAGAGGCAACCCTCGTCTAAACTCTTAGCAATGTCGGAGTAAAAAATAGACGACTCATACTCTTTAGTTGGGACGCCATTTTACTTCACAGGCGTCGCCATAAAATCCGGACGCACATCAGATGGGACCACCCCGTAAAATAATTCTTTCAGAGATTTCTTGTAGGGCGAACTGGGAGTTTATATTGGCGAACTAGGCATTATCGAAGAACCAGTCGAATCATCTGGACTTTTCAGGATGGGTATACTGGAAGATGAGAATAGGTTTACGGGTATCACTGGCATTTGGGGTGTTCTCTTCAAAATCACCTTACACTTGTTTGCCTTGGGGGCGCCTTCATGAGTTGGTACACAATTTCCTTTAATCATCTGCAAAAGAAAATACAAAAAATTAATTAAATTCAGGAAAAAAAAGTGCATGAAGAAACTTTGTTGGAGTGAGAGCGAAATGAGACAAAAATCAAATCAATTCATGAAGAATCTTTGATGGAGTCAAATATCTATACATATATATACATGAAGAAGCTTTCTTGGAGCTGGAATGTGAAGAGAAAAAAATTTATTTGCATAAAGAGGCATACTTGGAGATGGAGCGAAAGAGGAAAAGTAAAATAAAAAAATTATTTTCATGAAGAAGCATTGCTAGAGTTGGAGGAAAAGAACGAAGATATGAAAAGAAGAAAAAAAAGAATATATATTTGCAAAAGGCGCATATCACATCTCGGCGTCAACATAATCATTGGAACATCAATTGGAGTGTATGCACATAGCATTATACCAATATAAGCATAAGGATCTATACTTCACGGAAGTGATATGCCATCTTTTTCCAAACAATGAAACTATAGCGCTACCACAGTTCCATCGTGCAAGCATCTATGGCCTCACCTCACAAGTGGAAACTTAAATCTTTCTCTTAACGCAAGCATAAAATCTCACCATGTTTTGCACCAGTACAACCACAAACTGATATCTCAGAAACAAGACCGGTACCAACTGTTGATCCAAAAGACGGATATATTATCCAAGAGATATGCCAACAAGTTATAGAAGACAGTGCATAGCCTTTACATAATGCAAGCAAAAACCTTTGTCATAATGCAAGCAAAAACCCTAGTTACAGCAACAAGCACATAGCTTGGAACTTATGATACAATCATCAAGCCTCGTTCATATGTAACTACGGAAAAATCCTCCCGCAACACCAAGTGCAACCTTGTTCGCAAGAAGACTACCAAGTAGCTTGGGGGCGTCCGAGTAAAATTCTGGAGCAGTTGACCTAAGGGACTCTTCTTAACCCATCAATAAGTTGAGGATTAAGAGGGGGCGATGTTTGTACCATATAGTTTGGTATGTGGGCCCAAGTGCCTTAACCCAATGATTCTACCCAAGATAATTAAGTATTGGGCCATTGGGTTAAAATATGGAAGGATGATTAGCCCAATCAACAATTATCTTTCTGCACCAAATGACCAACTTTATATTCAAATCCGAAGGTTAGAGATCCCTAAAAAAAGGTGAATTAGTTTGTTGGTAATACCAAGTACATATTCAAACATGGAGATTAGAGATCCCTTAAAAAAGGTGAATTAGTTTGCTAGTAAGACCAGGTACATATTCAAACTTAGAGGTTAGAGATCCTTAAAAAAAGGTGAATTGGTTTCGACCAGGATGAACCTGGAGAGCACTTGGTCCATATATGTAGTCAAAATGTATCCAGATGAATATGAGACTGGATACAATTGCTCTACAATCTATAAATAGAGGTGGAATTCCAACTGGAAAGGTACACATTTCTAATCCTTCTCTCCTCATAAAAACCTGCAATAAACTCTTACTCATTGAGGCATCAGAGTATCCTTGCAGGTACCCCCCACTTTCATCTACTAGAAATTCTTGAAGAGACAAATTTATTGAAGAGATGATTCATCAAGTAGCTGGAATTTCCTCATCCATCAGGAACGAATCACGATAAATACTATTGAATCATCCAACGGTTCTTATTTCATCATCAGGTATAAATCTCAAGGAATATTATTGAATAATCTATCACCCAAGCTCTATTAAAATGGAGAGAACCATCTGGTTGTTATACTTTAACACAAAAAGTGTTGGAGCACTCAAGACAAAAGAAATCAGGTAACGTTTCATACAAGAAGAAACATGAGAATTCTAACTTACATGCCTGCCGCAAGAAATTGAGCAATGGAAAATATACTGATGCCATTAGGGTCTTATCATCAAATGGGTTTGCACCAATATCTATTGCAACTCTTGCAGATTTACAACAGAAACACCCTTATGCACCACCACCCAAACTACCATATGGCACTAATGATGTTGCATCAATCTCCGTTTCTCCCAACACAGTGTTATGAGCCATCAAAATTTTCCCTAAAGGCACCTCATGTGGAAGAGATGGCCTTAGAGCCCATGATTTACTAGATGCCTTGAGTGTCCCTGCTGCTTTTATTTCAGAGGAGCTTTTATCTTCCATTGCTGGAGTAATCAACAACCTGTTGGCAGGAAAATATCCCTCAGCCGTTGGAGAGTACTTGGCTAGTGCATCTCTTACTCCACTCCTTAAGCCTAGTGGTGGGCTAAGGCCAATTGCAGTAGGCACCATCTAGAGAGGACTTGTTTCAAAACTTGCAGCCACATCAGTTTTCCAAGAAATGGTCTCTTACATAGGTAATTTCCAATTTGGTGTTGGAGTACCTTGTGGTACAGAATGTATTCTACAATCTGTCAACAGGTTAATAGAGTCTCATGGTAATCAAGATGACCCGTCAATGCTCCTCATTGACTTCACCAATGCTTTTAACCTCATAGACAGAACTGCAATGCTTAGGAAAGTGAGACACAAGTGCCTAGCTATTTCAAGATGGGTTGAACTCTGCTATTCCACACCATCAAGATTGTATTACAATAAACATGTTCTTCACTCTGCAAAAGGTGTTCAACAAGAAGACCACTTGATCCACTGCTCTTTGCACTCACTTTACATCCATTGGTTTGGAAATTGCCTCTCAATGCACCTTAAACCTACATGCCTGATACCTTAATGATGACACAATCATTCGGGACACCCTTCAAGTTTCTAAAGCTCTTAAAATCATACAAACTGAAGGTAATAAGTTTGGATTACATCTCAATATCGTCAAAACTGAACTCTTATAGCTTATAACTGATCTAAGATACAATACTGAGGGTGTGTTCTCTGCTGACATTAGTAGACGTCATGCTGGTATGAAACTACTTGGTGGACCTGTGAGTTATGACCTTAACTTTTGCAAAGGCATGGCCATGACCAGAGTGGATAAAATTCTACAACTTATATCTGCCATTCAGAAGCTCAAAGATCCCCAGTATGAACTTTTACTTTTGTGCAACTGCATTGGAGTTTCTCGATTGTATTTCACCATGCGCACTACACACCCCTTGGATCTACAACATACATCCACATACTTTGATAGCCATCTCTTCCAGTATTTGAGGCATATTATAACTAGTGATGGATCAGGCTTCGTCCATCTTCAACAACGTATGGCTTCTTTACCCATTCAACATGGTGGCCTAGGTATTTACTCTATGACTGATACTAGTCACTATTCTTATTTAGCCTCTTACATCCAAACCCTCTTTGTTCAAGAAACTATCCTAGGAACTTCCTTTTTATCTACACATTGTAATGCTTATCAACATGCTCTCCACATCTATAATCAAGCTTGGGCTTAATTCCTTCTACACCCCTCATCGACGACACTGCCCCCTCACCCCATCAGTCATTGGCAGTAAAATACTTCGATATTGTTACGAAAGAGTTACCAACACGCTTCAATCTCTCTGACCGAGACTCACATTTATGGCAATCCAATAAATTGAAGCATGCACATGATTATCTCCTTGTAGTTCCAATTCATGGGCTTAATCGGAGTATTGGGCCTCGCCAGTTTAAGGCCATTCTCAGCTATCGCTTAGGCATCCCCATCTTTGAAGAAGATGGGTTTTGTTCAAGCTGTAATAGAGAAATGAATACTTTTAGTGATCAAGATCTAACTGTGCAAGCGATATATGGCTCAAATTCTGATATAACCTTGTCCGTGGTGTTTTGGTAGACATATGTTACAAAACGGGAGTCTCAACAATAAAAGAAGTTACTTTATTTCTTTCAGACAGAGACAATGCTTTGAGACCCGTAGACATTCTCGTCTACAATTGGAAAATATGAAGGACATGTATTTTGATGTCACAGGATTTTCACATTTCATATTTTTTGGTACACGTGCCTTCACACTAGGTCAAGCCATCTCAAATGCCATCTCTCGCAAACGTGGCAAATACCTTGACAAATGCAGCACCCATGGATATTGATTCAACATTTTGGCTTTCTTTACCTTAGGAGAACTCAGTGAGGATATGATTGTCTACCTTAAGAGATTGAAGAATTTCTTAGCTAACCTAGACGCCAATACTAGAATAAGCAATTTTCTTTTCCAATGGATTAGGAATTGCTATTCAAAAGGGTATTGGAGCCCAGCTTGTTGCCTAGACTATAATTACAAAATAGGCAAAAAAAAAAAGTTCAGACTAGGCATTTCCATCCGAAAGGGGGTAGGGGCCCTCCTCCTTCCATTATGTACCTTGAGCCTTTATGACCCCAAAATCTCAATGGAGGAAAGGTCAAACACCAGGAGGAGGTTACAATCCAGCAAGATAACTCAGGCCATTCTCCAGTGGAATGATAGTGGTTGCCTCAATTTGGTGCATACCCTACTTGAGCAGCTGAAGCTTCAGAAGAGCACACCTAACAAAAGAAGGACTAGTGGCTTCAACCTAACAGCTTGCAAGAAGAATTTGAGTTATGGACAGTACACATCCGCCATCAAATTCTTATCCTCAAGAAAAGTGGCTCCTAACACACAAGACACCCTTTTAGAGCTCAGGCAGAAACATCCCAATACATCCCCACCTAGAATTCCAGTTGTCCCTGTGCATGTTGATGCACTCAGGGTGGATAGCACTGATGTGTTAAGTGCTATTAAGGGATTCCCCAAAGGTACTTCATGTGGAAGGTATGGCCTCAGGGCACAACACCTTCTTAATGCACTTTGCAGCCCTGCCTCAGCTGTAGCAGATGAATTGCTCACCTTCATCACGGTAGTAGCCAATCTTTGGTTGGCAGGGAAGTGTCCAGTTGAGCTAGGGGAGTACATTGCTAGTGCCCCCCTTACTCCGGTGCTCAAACCTGGTGGGGGGATCAGGCCCATATATGTAGGGACCATCTGGAGGAGATTATGCTCCAAATTGGCAGTCTCAGCTGTTTGCAAGGACATGGAAGAGTTTCTTGGGGATTTTCAACTGAGAGTTAAAGTTCCATGTGGCGGGGAAGCAATCCTTCATGCTGCCAACAGACACTTGGAGGTGCAAGGTACTTCACTCACCAAGTGTATGCTTCTCATAGACTTCAAAAATGCTTTTAACTTGGTCGACAGATCAGCCATGGTAAATGAAGTTAGGGTCAGGTTCCCCAACATCTCAAGGTGGGTTGAGTTATGCTATGCTCAACCCGCCAATTTATATTTTATGGTTCCACCCTTCAGTCCGCAACAGGGGTTCAGCAAGGTGACCCTTTGGGACCTTTGCTCTTTGCCTTAACCCTCCATCCCCTCATTTCCAAAATTGCTTTAGAATACAACTTAGATATGCAGGCATGGTATCTGGATGATGGAACCATAGATGGTGACACCTTGGAGGTAGACAGGGCTCTCAACATCATTGAGTCTGAAGGTAGCAAGAGAGGGTTATTCCTCAACATCTCCAAAACTGAGGTTTTCTGGCAACAAACTGACCCTAGGAGTTTGGAGGAGGGGACCTTCCCAGCAGTTATTGGCAGACCCAAGGTTGGGGTAAAGTTGGTAGGTGTCCCATTAGCCTAGACATCAAATTTTGCAGTGACTTTGTGCAGTGCAGGGTTGAGAAGGCTCTTCATCTTATGGAGACCCTGAAGTCCCTATAAGATCCACAATGTGAGCTTCTTCTCCTTCGTAACTGTGCTGGAGTATCCAAGTTATACTTCACTATGAGGACCACTAATCCTCAGGCCCTCCAGTCACCTGCATCACATTATGACCAGACTTTACGTCAGTTCCTTAGACATTTGGTAACGAGAGATGGGCCTGGGTGCGGTCCTCTACAACAATGCCTCGCTACCTTACCAATGAAGGACGGTGGGCTTGGTGTTTATACCATAGAGGATACAACCCATTACTGCTACATGTCCTCCTACACTCAGACACTTCAGCTACAGAACTTGATCCTTGGATCCCTCGAGACAAAGGATAGTCATCTTTGTTTCTAACAAGCATTGTAAAAATTCACCCAATTCTGTGGGCTTACTTCTTCTTTCTGCATCAAGGCGACATCCCTAAACCCAATGCGCACATTGGAAGCCCACTACTTCGACGTTGTTAAGAAGAGTATCCCCTCCAAGTTCAATATGTCTGATCGGGACAACATTTTATGGAAATGCACTAAGATGGACCAGGCTCAAGATTTTCTCAAAACGATCCCCATTTCTGGGCTCAACCAATCAATTGGGCCTGGACAGTTCCGGACCATTTTATCCTACAGACTTGGTATTCCTTTGTTTACGGAGAACAGTGTGTGCTCTTGCTATGGAAGAGGGATGGACGTTTTTGGTGACCATGCTCTTCACTGCGCCAGCGAGGTGGGGATTAAGTTCAGGCATGACATGGCCTGAGACGTTGTCGCTGACATGTGTTTTAGGGTAGGTGTGGTAGCGCGGAAGGAGGCGCCCCTGAGATTCTTGGATGACGATGAGCAGTCCCTACGGCTAGCGGAAATCCTTGTATATAATTGGAGAACGACCGAGATGTATGTTTTGACGTCACCGGAGTGTCCCCTTTCACAAGAGGAGGGAGAGTCGCCTTTTCACCCGGTCAAGCCATCTCGAACGCTATTACAAGGAAACACACTAAATACCTGGATAAGTGCGAGGCCCACGGATACGGTCTTGGTGTGTTGGCCTTCACGACCCTAGGCGAACTAGGAGAGGACACGATAATTTTTGTAAAGAGGTTGCAGAACTGTATAGCTAGCTTTGATTACAACCATAAAATTGGCAACTCTCTTTTCTTCAGACTAGGGTTAGCTATCCAAAAGGGAGTGGGAGTCCAGCTTGTGGCTAGGCTTCCTTATGGTCCAGTGTAAATATATTTTTTCATCCAATAAAATCTCTTTTTATAATAATAATAATAATAATAATAATAATAATAATAATAATAACAAACAAATTCCATTTGATTGAGCGGGACATCACTCTATGGCAGTGCAACAAAATGAGCCATGCCCAAGACTATCTCAAAGCTGTCCCTATAGATGGGCTTAACCAATCAGTTGGGCCTCGAAAGTTTAGGGCTGTTCTTGGTTATGGCTTGGTATAACTTTGTTTGAAGAAGATGGTTGTTGTACCAGTTGCGGGAGAGGAATGAATGTCTTTGGGGATCATGCTCTGCATTGTGCCAGTGAGGTGGGCCTCAAATTTAGACACGACTTAGTCAGAGATGTGCTCGCGGATATGTGCTACAAAGCAGGGGTCCCTGCCCGCAAAGAAGCCAAACTGGGCTTTCTCTCGGATTCCGAAACTTCCTTAAGGCCGGATGATATCCTCGTGTACAATTGGGAGAATGGTCGTGATGTGTGCCTTGATGTCACTGGGGTTTCTCCGTTCACAGGAGGCGGGAAAACGGCCTTTACACTAGGTCAAGCCATTTCGAATGCCATAACCCGCAAACGAAACAAATACCTAACCAAATGCGAAGACCACAGATATGGATTAGGCGTGCTCACTTTTACTACCCTAGGCGAATTAGGAGAAGACATGATAGCTTTTGTGACGAGGCTACAAAATTGCATTGCTAGCCTTGACTACAACTACAAAATAGGAAACTCTTTCTTTTTCAGACTAGGCATTTCCATTCAAAAGGGTGTAGAGGCCCAGCTTGTTGCTCGGCTTCCTACCATTTCTTTGTAAAAATGCTATTTCCATCTAATAAAAATTCGTTTTTATAATAAATAATAATAATAATAATAGAGTATCCAGAAGATATTCTACATTATGTCAACAAACTCTTTGAGCTAAAAGGTAATCAAAACAATACCACCATGCTGCTCATTGATTTCTCAAATGCTTTTAACATGGTAGATAAGACCATACTAATCCAAGAGGTAAGAAACAAATGTCCAGCCATTTCCAAATGGGTGGAATTTTATTATGCAAACCTAGCTAGATTGTATTACAGAGATTCCACCCTTTTATCTGCTCTTGGAGTACAACAGGGAGACCCCCTTGGCCCTCTCCTTTTTGCTCTGTCTATACATCCTTTAATACAGAATATTGGCACATTATGTTCTTTGGATCTACAAGCATGATACCTTGATGATGGTATATTAATTGGGGACACTCTGGAGGTAGCTAAGGCTCTCAAAATAATACAAGAAAAGGGGCATGACAGAGGTTTACATCTCAACATCTCCAAGACATGGATATATTGGCCAACATTTGACCCAAGAAGCCCCATGGCATATGTCTTCCCTAACAGCATTGGTAGATCAGAAGATGGAGTTAAGCTTTTAAGAAGTCCTATCAGTCTGAAAGATGAATTCTGTAGGGACTAGGGCTGCACATCGGGTCGGGTGGGTTGGGTTTGTCCCCACCCGCACCCGACCCGCTAGTTGGCGGGTGATTGAAGTATTCACCCGCACCCAACCCGCCGTAGGACGGGTCGGGTCGGGTCTGACCCGTCATTTTGGCGAGTCGGGTGCGGGTGGGTACGGGTCACCTGCCCAGATTCAACGAGAACATCCATTTTCTTGTCTGCCTCAAATAATTCGTCACCATTTTCAGATGATTTTGATATATCTCATCGACCACCATAACCTGGATACGGGTTGAGATGGGAATCATGTGTAGCACATATCAGGAAAAAAAAAAGATAACAGTTGTTTACTTCTATTCCAGAAGAACAATAATCATGTCAAATCCGCATTCAATATCTGAAAATATCATTACATACGAGTTTACCATCATAAAACCATCCAGAGATAAACGCAATCATAAGCTTACCATTCCAGATTTGCTCTCCCCGGGCTTCGCCAGAAGCCACTGTGGTGAAAGAGGAATAGAATTATCTGATCCTTGCATATCTGAAGACAGAAAAGAAGGAACGTTCACATCACAGTTCTCATCGACGGGATACCTTCCAGTTCAAAGGAACTGATATGTAAAGGAAGAAGCTAAAATTTCATGCACATCTTAAAGTTTTTATTTCAAGTAAACTGAAAACACTGGCCAAATGGAACATAACAAACAATCTATATAATTATATTATAGCACCAAATGACACCTCATTAACACATCGCATTCGTAGATAAAAAAGGGACTGCAGAACAAGGAGAAACTCAAGAACCAAGTTTTGGACTACTGTGTGTCACTGTTATTAAACTAACATGAGTCACACCTGTGAGCATTTTAAGGCCTGAAACTTTCATCTATAATGAAATGATTATCTTCCGCTAAAACAAGTAGCTTCACTTGCCTTCCACAAACAAGGCATATTTTGAAGTCCATGCAGGAAATCATAATAACAGCTATAGGACATAGAGCCTATGGGTCACATGGAAGGGATGGACCATATTATACACAATCTATATGGCTCACCAAGCATCATAACCAATAGATGGACACAGCCAACACACTTAAGTTTAAGCTCACTACTCACATACAAAAGCCTAATAGCTTAAAACATGTCTATTACAACCAATGCAAAAACTAAAACAGGATTTTTACAAAAAGTTACGGGTATTGTAAAGATGACCAGACAACAAGTTCATCATCACCACGCAGTAAACAAGAACCATTAAAGATTCCAAATCCGGCAAAACAAACTGTGTGAAACTGTATTTCTTACAGTGTTTTACACTACAAACAAACATGCAAGTAATACATCTTTTCATTTGCTGAGTTCTACCATACATTTAGACAACATTAAGCCAAGAAAATCCAAATAATTTCCATTCAACACAAAAACACTCTCTTTTCAGTGGATTTTAATATCCAATTACAAACAAGTTCAAGAAACAAATCAAACCAAGAAAATAAAATCAGTAAACCAAGAACACCACAAAAGATAAAATGTACAAAATTAAGACTATCACCATTAAAAATATCTATCGGAACAAATAAAAGACCGAACAAAAACTACATTCCGTAAAACCCTAGCTTATACCATTGAATAAAACCTAAGTTTATAAAATCTCAAACAAAACAGAAAATGAATTCCATTCAAGAAAATTAGGGTTTAGATATGAAATTTAACACCATTAGATGTAGAAAGAATCATTTTTCACAGCTGAAATTACTGAACGAAAAATCGAAAGAGAAGGTGGTGTACTTTTGGAGATCTGTTGAAAAGAGTTAAGAGAAGAAGAGACATTAATGTCTCGATATTCGACATTGCTTCGTTCGGCCATGGATAAAAGATGATCAAAGAGACAACTCGGGGAAACAATAAAAACCGTTGGAGCGTTGTTTCTTTGTAATATATAATTGATTGTAGGAACAAGAAGATGGGGGCGCAAAGTAGGGAGAAGACAGAACAAAAGGGATTTTCTGGCGGGTTGGGCGGGTGGATCGGGTGAGAGAAGGTGTCACCCGCACCCGACCCGCCAGAAGGCAGGTAAAGGAAATTGTCACCCGCACCCAACCCGTTTATCAGCGGGTCGGGTGCGAGTCGGGTCAAAATGGGCGGGTGTAGGTCGGGTTGGCGGGTTGGGTTGGGTACTGTAAAGTACATTTCGGCCGAAATGGCCGAAATTTCGCCGGAATTTCAGATTTCGGGGTAACGAAACGAAAACCGGTATATCGGTACGGCCGATTTTTTTTTTTTGTTTTTGAAAAATTAAATAAAAATGAAGAAAAAAAAATTATCCTTGTTTTAGAGTTTTGAACTGTTACTCATATTTTTTTATGATATTTTAGAATTATATATGGATATGATAATATCTATAATTATTCTAATGATCTCGATTAGAATTGTAATATTCTTGTTTAATTAGCATTTTAGACGATGAACTTTGAAGTTGTCTTGTTTCTCTTGTGTTTCCAGTTTGAACTTTGTATAAAATCTATGGTTCTATATATTTTAGATGATTACTAGTTTTTCTTTCTAAACTTTGTGAAAAACGTTTGTTATAACGTATTAAAATATATTTATAGTTATAAAATGTGAACTAGTATTTTTTTATAAAATTATAAGTATAAAATATATGGACCGATATTTCGCCGATATTTGAAACTGAAATTTTCCGAATATACCGGCATACCAGTGTATCGCCGAACCGAAATCCGGTATGGTACAATCTTGGTCAGGTATGTGCATCCCTAGTAGGGACTTGGTTTTGCAGAGGGCACACAAAACTACCAGTCTTATGACAACTATTAGAAAACTGCAAGACCCACAATGAAAATTACTTCTTTTACATAATTGCACAGGAGTCTCGAGTTGTATTTCACTATGTGCACCACAAGAACAAGAGTCATTAAACAAGGATAGGTTCA
Organism: Papaver californicum; assembly: GCA_023531435.1. Lineage (NCBI taxonomy): Eukaryota > Viridiplantae > Streptophyta > Magnoliopsida > Ranunculales > Papaveraceae > Papaver > Papaver californicum. Next base: position 5,288,262 of record JAJJMC010029624.1, read on the forward strand.
CTTTGATGAGCACCTTTTTCAATACCTAAGACAATTAATCACAAGAGATGGTGCTGGTTTTGGCCTTCTCCAACAAAGAATTGTTTCATTACCTATTAAACATGGAGGTCTCAACATTTACATTATGCATGACACCGGATACTAATTTTTCATGGCTTCCCATATTCAGACTCAATCTTTGCAGCATACCATCTTGTGCAGCTTACCAGATCGTGGGCTTTGCAATACCTATCACCAATCTCAACAACATTTTGTACAATTATGTGGTATTTCTTTTTCATCTCTAAGCATCGTGGACACTGCCCCTCATCCTATACAAACCCTAGTAGGTATATACTTCGATGCAGTTTTGAAAGAAATCCCCACAACAAAGTACAAAATGTCTGAGCGTGACTTTATACTTAGGAAAAACAATAAAACAAAGCACACACAAGATTATTTGCTAGCGATACCTATTCATGGGATTAATCAGTGTACTGGACCTAGGAAATTCTCGGCAGTACTACGTTATCGCCTAAGCATCCCATTATTTGAGATTAACAGTCCTTTCCCAAGTTGTAGCAGTCTCATGGACGTTTTTGGTGATCACACATTATATTGTGCCAGTGATGTTGGGCTTAAATTCAGACATGGTTTAGTCCGAGATGTTTTCGCTGACATTTTCTACAAAGCAAGGGTCTCCGCTCGAAAAGAAGTCTCATTAGGTTTCTTATCTGATGACGACAACTCTTTGAGACCAGCTGACATCCTTGTTTACAACTGGGAAAATGGACGAGATGTTTGTTTTGATGTGACAGGTGTTTCCCCTTCACCAATAGTGCCACTTGCAGTTTTATCCCAGGCCACGCCATTGCTAATGCCGTTACCCGTAAACGCAAGAAGTATCTTGAGAAGTGTACCACTCATGGCTACGGTTTTGGTATTCTAGCTTTCACTACATTGGGAGAACTTAGTGAATACACCATTGTGTTTCTAAAAAGACTCAAAAATTGTTTAGCTATCCATGATGTGAACACAAAAGTAGGCAGTTTCCTCTTTCATAAAATAGGATTAGCCATTCAGAAGGGAATTGGTGCCCATCTTGTTGCTAGAATGCCAACTAGTTTCTTATAATTTTACTCTTCTAATATTAATAAAGTCACTTCATAATAAAATAATAATAATTATAATAATGATTCAGAAATAATAATAATAATAATAATAATAATAATAATAATAATAATAATAATAAGAGAGAGAAAGTCAGGCGATTTTCAGGCGATAAAAAGCCGGAAAATCAACCTTCTCCTTCTCCATTATATAATCAACATTATTATTATTAGATTCCTGCAAAACTACACCTAATCCTTCTTGCCCATCCATACTCCATCCACGAACAACCCACTTTCGTATTTTTTCACCCCTTCCATTGCCTCGACAAAACCCAGAAAAACGATTATTCAGTTATTCAATAACACCATGCCCAGAACAAGAATCTCTTCTATGAATCATGGACCTTCTTCATCTTAAGAATTACATGATTCACATGATAAAACTATTTTCCAATGCCCTTCCCGTAACCATGATGGTTGTCGTAATGGTGTTGGAGGAAGAGGCTTCGTGAGAAGCAATTTCTTTAGACACTTGAATGACCAGCACTTCCCCACTGAAGATGCTAAAACAATCTAGAGGGAAAGAATCAAGACTAATGCTGACATCTATAACGGATGGGAAGATGTTCTTCAATAACTTCAGATGTGGTTTTGTACCAGATGTATACATTTACATGCATGGAGAAGGCCTTTCCGTTCCCATCAATGAAATATTATCGCAGGTCCCTTCAATGGAAGAGACGCTAACTTCCTCATCCTAGATATAAACAAACCCATGAAAGAAGACATGGGTATAGTTAATCCTATAAATGAAGAAATATCCTAATGTCTTTCTGTAGACCTGCTCAATCAGGTATTTCAAAGGAAAATCACAACCACTATAACAATACCTCCATCCTACAGATTAGCCTTCTCTGGAACTTTCAAGGCTGCTCTTGATAAGGTAATACTCAACCCCAAGGATTTATCTTCTTGGACTAGTTATTACTATTTGATGTGGTTAGTGGTAAGAAAGAGTTTGCTTCAAAACTTGTGAAGATTGGATTTTTAGACTCAGATTCTAATAATTAAACTATAAAACTCAAAACAAAGTTGGTATCAAGATTATAAAAAAAAAGGCACTGAGACTCAGGATTCCATCATTAACCAATTAAATTGATTCAATCTAATCAATATTCATGCAATTCTTTACGTTTAAAGTGATTCTAATATGTTACAAAAGTGGATTTTAAAAGTAACAATTGTAAATCGAAAGTATAGAACATCAACATCCCTAGGCTAAACATGCTCTATTATAAGAAATTACAACTACTTAATAAAAATCCTTAAATAAATTTTTAATCAAAGCAAATAATCCTAATTTTTTTTGCAAAAATCAATTAAAATAGAAATATACCAATTTTCTTGGAACAATGGCTTCCTTTGTCGCCTCATGAAAGGGATTTAGCCCTTCATGCTAAAAAACTTTCATCAGTTTGATACATGGCTCAAAAAATGTTTAGAAGATGAAAATATACCAAAAAGAATAAAACAATGAATTTGCAACGCTGTACAGGCGTTACATATTAACTGTTACAGTAGAGGATCAAGATAAATATTGCAAACTGAAGATAAACATTGCAAAACAGTTGAAAAAACCGTGGCAGAGAGGTTAAAGAAACCGTAGTCGTAGCCTCTGTTATTCATTTTTTTCAGCAGCAGCAGAGAAGAAGTGATTTTTCTTCCTTATCTTGATCACCCCCTCCATCTCTGACTCGAACCACCCCTATTTATACATTAAAGGGTCCAAGGATCACCCGTAATAACTCAAAATAATTATTCTTTATTCTCTTTCCAAGTTACGGGGATAATTTCCTTTTTAATCTTCTTCACGCGGTTTTATCCTATCTAGCACACTCCATCCAGCCACACATAAACTCCAAATAATACAAAAAAATCCCGAGAATATTTCACGGGAATATGTCCACCATGTTTTCTTTAATCGATGATTATCCAGCCACTTCTAATCGAATAAAAAAACTATACCTTCCCTGTTTAGCTCAATCAAGTCCATCCCAAGAGAAATTTACGATTGAATCTCTCCCAAACACCTCCAAAAATCGAATCCTAAATCTACCTGTGTCTGCAAATATTTTCCCGCCAATTTCTGATTTTGAATTTGAGAAGAAGATGGATTGCCCCTATCCTCCATGGGATCCCTTTAGCATATATCCTGGGGTTTCCTTTAGTAATTTATCCGAGTGCCTTTAACAATTTTTCGAGCCAATTTTTCCAAAAATGTTTATTTCCCAAAAATACCCAAAAATACAACAAAAATAACACAATTAGTATATAATCGAGCACTATCAATATAAAGAATTGGCACAAATCAGACACAAAAATATGTCTATCACTATTACCCACCTGCACTCTTAATCTATACATGCCTAAATGCACACTTGAGGAGAGGTCTGGCACTACAAATATACTTCAAGATGCATCTATCAACCAATCCTTGTTACAATAGAAGGAACTACAAGGATGCTCTTTATTAACTCGGAAGATACTAGACATTGCCAACCAAAGACATACAAGGAACCAATCCAAGAAACAACACAACACATCCTATCTGGCAGCATGTATAAAGAAAATGAGTTATGGGCATTACACTGCAGCAATTAGAGTGTTTTCTTCAAATGGTATTACGCCTGCAACAAAAATTTCCCCAGGTTCCTCCATCCACTATACCATCAAATACAATTGAGGTTGAAGCTACAACTGTTAATACTAAGGCTGTCTTGAATGCCAATACGAGTTTTCCTAAAGGAACATCTTGTGGCAGATATGGCCTAAGAGCCCAGTACTTCTTGGATGCATTTATTGGTTCTGCAGCTATTGTTGTAGATGAAATCCTTCAATCCATTACATGTGTAGTTAACTTACTACTAGCATGTCAGTGGCTATTTGTGCTTGGAGAATACATAGCCAGTGTCCCCCTCACACCACTATGAAAACCTGGTGGTGGAATCAGGCCCATTGCAGAGGGTACTATCTGGAAGAGATTGGTGTCAAAGGTTACTCCTACTTCTGTCGTTTATGAAATGGTCGCATATCTAGGAGACCATCAGTTTTGTGTTGGTATCTCTGGTGGGGGTGAGGGAATTCTACATTATGTTAACAGATTCCTTGAGACTCATGGTAACCAGAATGATCTTTTCATGCTCCTCATTGACTTCTCCAATGCATTCAATCTCATAGTTAGAACTCTGATGATTAAAGGGGTAAGGAACAAATGTCCAACCATCTCCAGATGGGTGGAGTTCTGCTATGCTAAACCAGCAAGGATTTACTACAATAGATATCTATTATCTTCTTCTCAAGGAGTCCAGCACGGAGATCCTCTTGGCCCCTTGTTATTTGCTCTCACACTACACCCCTTATGATGAAAATTACTAACTAATGCTCCTTGAACCTTCATGCTTGGTACCTAGATAATCGAACCATAATTGGTGATACTTTAGAAGTTTGTAAAGCCTTGAGATTATACAATCATATGGAAAACACTATAGATTGCATATTAACATTAGTATAACTGAGCTCTTTTGGCCCACCCCAGATACACGATGTAATATTGCAGGCTTGTTTCCACCTGACATTAGCAGAACCTCTACATGCATAAAGCTCCTTGGTGGACCTGTAAGTTTAGATGATGAATTTTGCAATACCATTGTAACACACAGAGTGCACAGGATAATTCACTTAATGTCTTCTATCCGGAAACTCAAGACACTCAGAGTGAGCTATTCCTTTCGCACAACTGCGTAGGTGTGTCTAGAATTTATTTTACCATGCGCACCACATTTATTCTGCTCTTCAACAAGATCAACACCTATTAGACTAATATCTCTTCCAACACCTGCGAAAATTGATCATCAATGATGGCCCTGGCTTTGGTCCTTTACAGCAAAGGATGATTACTCTACAAATAAAAAGTGGTGGTTTGGGTGTTTATACTATGGAAGATACCATCCAATATTGTTTCTTGGACACATACAATCAAATGCATTCATTGCAAGATGCTATTTCGGAAGCCACATACTTCGACTCAGTTACGAAGGACATACCCAACCACTTCAACTTGACTTGCCATGATTCAACTCTTTGGTCATGTCACAAAACTGATCATGCCCAAGACTTCCTTATGCCAGTTCCCATTATTAGGCTTAACCAATGTATGGGCCCAGGAAGTTCATGTCGGTACTTTGCTATTGATATGGTATACCACTTTTCGAAGAGGAAAGCCTTCGCTCATGTTGTAACAGAAAAATGGATGTCTATATGGATATGTGCTACAAATCAGGTGTGTCATCCCGAAAAGAGGTAGCTTTGGGCTTTCTTTCTGACAGAGATAGTGATTTGAGGCCCGCTGATAATCTTGTTTATAATTGGGAAAATAGAAAAGATGTTTGTTTTGATGTCACAAGTGTTTCCCCCTTCACTGGTGGTGGTCTCCGTACTTTCATACCAGGTCATGCCATCTCTATTGTTATTTCCCGCAAATGCAATAAATACCTCAACAAATGTTTAACTCATTGCTATGGGTTTGATGTTGTAGCTTTCACTATCCTGGGAGAACTCAGTGCAGACATGACATCTTTTGTAAAGAGACTGAAAAACTATATGGCTAGTCAAGATGCCAATACGAGAGTAGGTAGTTTTCTATTCCACAGACTTGGACTAGTCATCCAAAAAGGTGTTAGAGCTCAACTTGTTGCCAGGCTCCCCACCAACTTTTTGTAATATTTTTTACCTTCTTCTCTTAATGGAATCCTTTTATAATAATAATAATAATAATAATAATAATAATAATAATAATAAACTAAAACATACGGACAAATCTTCTGTAAAATATAATATTAAAAAATTATTTCAAAAATAAATATGGAGTAATTACCAATTTTCATCATTGTCTGTTCAGATTATTATCGAAACAAAAAAAAAACGCTCTGCAATTCAGTAACCATTTTTTTTTCTAATAATTCTCCATCAACCGTCTTCTTCTTTTTCTATCAGAAAAACTAAATTTCTCTATGAATAAATCTTGTGTTATCAAATTTATTTTGATTCTTCGGGTTCATGATAGATTTGACAACAATAGTATTAGTATTTATTATCCAAATAAAACTTAATTGCTGATCTACAACAAATTTGGGTTTAATTCCCTTTTTCTTTTCTAATGGCTTGTTATTTCCTTTATGATCTCTTATTATATGTTTTTTAGAAGATTTCAATAGCCTTCGTGGCGATTTTTTCACTTGAAGATGCGTCACTCCGTTATGACGTAGATCCAAACATTAATGTGTAGGATCCATGGCTACTGATGATGATGGTGATTATGATGTTCGGGGGGCTTTACTCCATTTCAATGGAGATTCAGGATTTGAAAACCAAAAAATCTAAATCAAAGATTCAAAAATTGAAATGGTTTAACATGAAGTTAGAAACCACTAGGAAAACATCGATATCCTCCTGGAAATATTTATATTTTGTACCTTTAATGTTCCTTATTAGTTCTTCTATTTTAGGAGATCTTATCATTAATTGTACTTCTTACTATAATTTCTTCATCGGTGTAATCAAGTCATATGTAAAACTCTGAAAAACAAATTAATGAATTTTTCTTTTTCTTTTAATTTTTTTTTTACCAATTTTCATCTTTAAAGACGCCAGACACATAGAATTAAAAAGATACCAATCATCTTTATGGAATCCACTTTCTAAATAGTTAGAACTTAGAACAATCCATGAAAAAAATTCCATCCGTGTTATACGCATCATAGATGATTCTTTAAATCAACAGTCCAACGGACAACTATATCAAGTAACAAAGACAGATTTAATGGTTCAGGGCCTCAGGAACGCAAATATTTTATTTGAGAGTGCTACTGATTTGTGCAATTAACCAGTTTACCGCACTCGATCTATATTACTGTGGGCTTTTATTTTAATCAATATTACTGTGGTATGGTGCATGCATTTGAGTGGTGAATTTGAAATGTACTCCTTTGTGGTGCATTTATACAAATTTATTGATTCGAATATACATTTTAATTTTATAGAAACGTAATTGTAGAATCCTGAACTTCATGATAATCACACATAATAATGCAAAAATAGTTTATGAGGATTACCTTATAGCGCTAATCCATAGCACGCCATCGATCAACTTGTAGTAGTAGTAGTAATAATACCTTGTGGAAGTTTCCGCTCGAAAAGAAGTCTCATTAGGTTTCTTATCTGCTGACGACAACTCTTTGAGACCAACTGACATCCTTGTTTACAACTGGGAAAATGGCCGAGATGTTTGTTTTGATGTGACAGGTGTTTCCCCTTTCACCAATAGTGTCACTTGTAGTTTTATCCCAGGCCACGCCATTGCTAATGTCGTTACCTGTAAACGCAAGAAGTATCTTGAGAAGTGTACCACTCATGGCTACGATTTTGGTATTCTAGATTTCACTATATTGGGAGAACTTAGTGAAGACACCATTGTCTTTCTAAAAAGACTCAAAAATTGTTTAGCTAGCCATGATGTGAACATAAAAGTAGGCAGTTTCCTCTTTCATAAAATAGGATTAGCCATACAGAAGGGAGTTAGTGCCCATCTTGTTACTAGGATGCCAACTAGTTTCTTGTAATTTTACTCTTCTAATATTAATAAAGTCCTTTCATAATAAAATAATTATAATAATGATTCAGAAATAATAATAATAATAAAAAAAATAAGAGAGAGAAAATCAGGCGATTTTCAGGCGATAAAAAGCCGGAAAATCAACCTTCTCCTTCTCCTTCTCCATTATCTAATTACCATTATTATTATTAGATTCCTGCAAAACTACACCTAATCCATCTTGCCCATCCATACTCCATCCACGAACAACCCACTTTCGTATTTTTTCACCCCTTCCACTGCCCTCGACAAGACCCATAAAAACGGTTATTCAGTTATTCAAGAACACCATGCCCAGAACAAAAAGCTCTTCTATGAATCATGAATCTTTTTCATCTCAAGAATTACATGATTCACAGGATGAAACTATTTTCCAATTCCCTTTCCGTAACAATGATGGTTGTCGTAATGGTGTTGGAGGAAGAGGCTTCGTGAGAAGCAGTTTCTTTAGACACTTGAATGACCAGCACTTCCCCACTGAAGATGCTAAAACAATCTAGAGGGAAATAATCAAGAATAATGCTGACAACTATAATGGATGGGAGGATGTTCTTCAACAACTTCAGATGTGGTTGTGTATCAGATGTATACATTTACATGCATGGAGAAGGCCCTGCCATTCCCATCAATGAAATATTATCGCAGGTCCCTTCAATGGAAGAGACGCTGACTTCCTCATCCTAGATATAAACAAACCCATGAAAGAAGACAGATAGTTAATCCTATAAATGAAAAAATATCATAATGTCTTTCTGTAGACCTGCTCAATCAGGTATTTCAAAAGCAAATCACAACCGCTATAACAATACCTCCATCCTACAGATTAACCCTCTCTAGAACTTTCAAGGCTGCTCTTGACAAGGTAATACTCAACCCCAAGGATTTATCTTCTTGAACTAGTTATTATTATTTGATGTGGTTGTGATAGTGGTAAGAAAGAGTATATTTCAGAACTTGTGAAGATTTGATTTTTAGACTCAAATTCTAATAATTAAACTAGAAACTCAAAACAAAGGCACTGAGACTCAGGATTCCACCATTAACCAATTAAAGTGAATCAATCAAATCAATATGCATGCAATTCTTTACGTTTAAAGTGATTCTAATATGTTACAAAAGTAGATTTTCAAAGTAACAATTGTAAATTGAAAGTATAGAACATCAACAACCTTAGGCTAAGCATGCTCTATCGAAAGAAATCACAACTGCTTAATAAAAATCCTTAATCAATTTTTGATCAAAGCAAATAATCATAAAAGAAATTGCAAAAATCAATTAAAATAGAAATATACCACTTTTCGTGGAACAATGGCTTCCTCCGTCGCCTCATCAAAGGGATTTAGCCCTTCATGCTAAAAAAACTTTCAAAAGTTTGATACATGGCTCAAAAAGTATTTAGGAGATGAAAATATACTAAAAAGAATAAAACTGTGAATCTGCAACGATGTACAGGCTTTACAAATTATCTGTTACAGTAGAAGCTCAAGATAGATATTGCAAACTGAAGATAAACGTTGCAAAACAGTTGAAGAAACTATGTCAGAGAGGTTGAAGAAACCATTGTCGTAGCCTCTGTTATTCGTGTTCTTCAGCAGCAGCAGAGAAGAGTTCCATGGAGTGATTTTTCTTCCTTCTCTTGATCTCCCCCCTCCATCTCTGACTTGAACCAGCCCTATTTATACCTAACAGGGTCCAAGAATCACCCGTAATAACTCCAAATAATTCTTCTTTATTCTATTTCCAAGTTACGGGATAATTTCCTTTTTAATCTTCTTCACGCGGGTTTATCCTAGATAACACACTCCAGCACGTTGCCAACACCTTCTAAATCGCGTCCAACTTCATCCAGCCACACGCAAACTCCAAAATAGCTCAAAAAAATACCGAGAATATTTCACGGGAATATGTCCACCCTGTTTTCTTTAATCGGTGATTATCCAACCACTTCTAATCGAATCAAACAACTATACCTACCCTGTTTAACTGAATCAAGTCCAGCCCAAGAGAAATTTGCGATTGAATCTCTCCCAAACACCTCCAGAAATCGAATCCTAAATCTGCCTGTGTCTGCAAATATTTTCCCGCCAATTTCTGATTTTGAATTTGAGAAGAAGCTGGAGTGCCCCTATCCTCTTCTGGGGTCCCTTTAGAACATATCATGAGGATGCCTTTAGTAATTTTTCCGGGTACCTTTAACACTTTTTTGAGCAAATTTTTCTAAAAATGTTTATTTAACACAATACCTAAAAACTCAAAAAAAATAACACAATTAGTATATAATCGAGCACTATCAATATAAAGAATTGGACAAATCAGACACAAAAATGTGTCTATCAAATACCCCCAAACTTATTATTTGCTAGTCCTCGAGCAAATGTAATCTAGAAAATTAAAATCCTTACTCACTTTCGCAGGCATCATGATTGCACTTAGTGCGCAATAAGCCTTTAAACCCCTAGATGTCCCTAGTGGACGAGTTTTGTCTGGTGAGGGTTTACAAATAGGTATACCTACAAAACCTTTACTCCAAACTCTAGCTACTTGTGAATGATTGAAGGTAGACACTAAACAAGCTATTTAGTTGGCTACAAAATTCTTTGGCTATGAAAGGAATTACCCTGTTTTGAATCCAATTGATGTACACGAGTTTTTACTCAGGCGTACTAAAATTCGTATATAAGAAAACAAAACACTCCTCAGAAAGTCGTATAATGGACCACGATACTCGGAATCTATCATTGTTCAATTACATGAATAGATTTATAAGATGAATATGGATATGATGAAGGTCAGTGCTAGGATGAGTTCTAATGGATTGAGATACACTCCCACTGGTTTTAATCCTGATACTAATACCGACTCAACTGGTATATACAAGGGGCGTCGATTTATTGAAAATAAAATAATTACCTTTATATTATTAAATGTTCTGACAACATGATTGGATCAATTTTAATCCAAGCGCATGCTCCTTATCAGCATCTTACATGATAGTTCTCATGGATCCTGCGTTCCACACTTGCTTAGGCGACGGAGACAGGGAGAACACACACATATTGATATCAAAGTGTCAATACTCGATTTTTTGTTGTTGAATAATGGTCTAAATAATACAATAATGGGGCTTGATATAACACAATATACTTCATACTGTTGGTGATAACAATTCGATACTGGTGCCCCACCAAATCACTTAGAGAAAAACAAAAAATTATAAAATAAAAATAGAACGTGACATGGTGACGACTCCGAGATGTAGTAACGACTATCATGTTATTCCTAACAACTGACCTCTGTCTTTTTATGAATAGACCCTTTAGTTGGGTCCCTCAACTCCTATAGCCAAGAGGTTTGTTTCCATCCACTTAGAATGGTCAGTGTCATCTTGAATTGTTCACACGTTTCTAAATTTTGGAGTTTTTATTATTGCACTAAAAGTTTCTCCCTTACCCCCAAACTTAAATATAACATTTTCCTCAATGTTTCAAATTAAAGAGCAGTAAAAAAAATATAGGTAACAAGAGGAATAAAAAGATAAGTCAAAAAGATAGTACCCGAGTAAAGCGTAACAATCCTTCTTTGGAGAATAAGACAAAAAACAAAAACAAAAACCTATGAAACTTACTAATTTATAACAACAACCTTGATGATCAATCAAGGTAAGAAGGGTCCTCCAGAGGGACCTCCTCAACATCACCTGCAGGAAAAGGCTAAAAAGGGTTTCAATCTCTGACCGTTAACCTTTGAAGAACTACTACCATCTAGTGTCTCAATCTCAATAACACCATGAGGAAAAACAGTGCGAACTATAAAAGGACCCGTCCACCAAGAGCGTAATTTCCCAGGGAATAGATATAAACGGGTATCATACAGAAGAACTTTTTTGAACTGGAGAAAATGACTTTCTTAAAATATTTGTATCATGCACAATTTTTATTTTGTTCTTATACTCCTTAACACTATCGTATGCATCTATATGAATCTCATCCAACTCATTGAGCCGGAGCTTCCTGTGAGCTCCTGCCTTGTCAAGCGAAAAATTAAGTTGTTTTACAGCCCAATATGCGTTATGCTCTATCTCGACTGGCAGGTGACATGCCTGGACAAAAACTAGACGATAAGGTGACATTCCAACGGGGGTATTAAACGATGTACGGTAAGACCATAAGGCATCAGTAAGCCTCAACGACCAGTCCTTCCGATTAGGATTAACTGTTTTCTCTAAGTATGTTTAATATCCCTATTGGAAACCTCTACATGACCACTAGTCTGTGGGTGATATGGGGTAGCTACTTTGTGGTCAATACCGTATTTTTTCATCAAAAGCCTAAATGGTTGATTACAAAAGTGTGACCCTCCATCTCTAATTATAGCTCAAGGTGTACCAAAACGTGCAAATATGTTATCACTCAAAAACTTGACCACAACCTTGTGGTCATTTGTTTTACACGAAACCGCCTCAACCCACTTAGACATATAATCTACAAAGATAAGGATATAAAAATAACCAAAAGAATTAGGAAAATGACCCATAAAATCAATGCCCACACATCAAAGACCTCAATAGCTAGAATAGGATTCAAAGGAATCATATTTCTAAGGAAATGGTTCCTAACTTCTGGCAACGCTCACAGGTAACACATAAATTGTGGGTGTCTTTAAACAACGAAGGCCAGTAGAATCTACACTGTAATAGTACTAAAATGACCCCCACAAGCATGATCATGACAAAAGGAAATAATAATGGACTGGTCACTCTCAGGTATGCATCTCCTAATAATTTGTTCTGGACAATACTTAAAAAGTTAAGGATCATCCCAAAAGAAATGCTTAACCTCGGCTAAAAACCTAGAACGATCTTATTTACCCCAATGTTGGAGCATTCAACCATTAACAAGATAGTTCACTATATTCACATACCAAGGTAATCGAGAAACAAGGAAAAGTTGTTCATCAGGAAAACTATCCCTCACAGGAGGGGAATCAAAAACAAGCCTAGACAAGTGGTCTGCTACTACATTTATGCACCCTTTTTGTCTCTAATTTCTAGAAAAAATTCTTGTAATGAAAGGATCCATCTAATCAATCTAGGTTTAGTATCCTTCTTGGAAAGAAGATACTTCAAACAACATGATCAGTGGAACCTAAAAGATAGGATCTAAATTTGTCTAAGGCAAAGACAATGGCTAACAATTCCTTCGCTGTGGTGGTGTAGTTCAGTTGGGCATCATTCAGATTTTTGCTAGCATAGTAAATCACATGAAGTAATTTTTTTTCTCGTTGACCTAACACATCACCAATAGCATAATCTGAAGCATTACACATGATTTCAAAGGGTAGGTTCCAGTTAGGTGTCTGGACTATGGGTGCGGTAGTGAGTAAAGTTTTAAGCTTCTCGAAAGCCTTTAAACAAGCATTATCAAAGACAAACTTAATATCTTTTGCAAGCAAATTGCAAAGGGGCTTAGAAATCAAGCTAAAATCCTTAATGAATCGACGATAAAAACCTGCATGCCCTAAGAATGACCTAATATCTCTTACGGTTTTGGGAACCTGTAAATTCTTAATAAGGTCAACTTTGGCTTTGTATACCTCTATACCCTTAGAAGATACGATTTGCTTTAAAATAATTCCTGATCGAACCATGAAATGACATTTCTCCCAATTAAGCACTAAATTCTTTTTCTTACATCTAGTCAACACTAATGTCAAATGATGCAAGCACTCATAAAAAGATGAACCAAACACTGAAAAATCATCTATAAAGACCTCTAAAAACCGTTCTACCATGTCAGAAAATATGCTCATCGTGCAGCGCTGAAAAGTAGCGGGCGCATTACACAACCCGGAAGGCATGCTTCTATACACAAAGGTACCAAAGGGGTAGGTAAAAGTAATTTTCTCTTGGTCTTCTGGGGCAATAACAATCCGATTATAACTAGAGTAGTCATCTAATAGGCAATAATGACTATGTCCAGATAATCGTTCTAGAATTTGGTCGATGAAAGGAAGGGGAAAGTTGTCTTTCCTTGTGACCTTGTTCAATTTTATATAAAAAAAAAAAAAGTCAACTCAAACACGTCACCCGTGGTCACTCGGGTTGGGATTAACTCATTGTTATCATTCTGGACTACAATGATACCTGATTTCTTGGGAACAACCTGAACGGGGCTGACCCACTTACTGTCTAAAATAGGGTAGATAATATCTGTATCTAAAAACTTAAGCACCTCAGTTCGAACTACTTCTTTCATGTTAGGGTTCATTCGATGTTGCATCTCTTTAGAAGGTTTGGTGTTGTCCTCTAAATGAACCTGATGCATACAAACAATATGACTTATACCATTAATTCCTACTAAGGTCCCCCCTAAAGCTTCCTTGTTTTTTTGAAGTATGGTCACTAGCCTACTTTCCTGATCACTATCCAAGTTGGATGCTATAATTACAGGAAAAGTCTCAGATAGGCCTAAAAGCACATAATTTAAGAGTATCTGTCAATGGTTTGAGGTCCAATTTAAGAGGCTCTTCTAAAGAAGGAATTAAGGTAGAACTAGAAACTGGTAGTAGTTCGAACTTAGCTTTCCATCTATTAGTATCTAACACAGGGGTAGAGTCTAATGGAGCATTCACTTGATCAATGGTGATATCATCGTTAAAATCTAAGCCAAAATGGGTTAGACAACTCTCAAATAGATCTTCAGATAAGATATTTGGTAATGACTCCTGAACTAATATTTCTATCATATTAACCTATTCAATGCACGTGTCATCTAGCTCATGGGGTTGCTTACTAATATTGAAAATATTCATCTCAATAGTCATATTTTTTTACCAAAAGATAAATTCATAATACCATTTCGACACTTAATGATTGCATTAGATGTAGCTAAAAACGGGCGACCTAATATCACAAGTATCTGGTTTTCTGGGTCAGGAACAAGTTGGGTATCTAGGATAACAAAATTCACAGGATAAATAAACCAATCGACCTCAATAAGAACATCCTCGACAATACCACGAGGAATTTTCAAAAACCTATCAGCTAACCGAAGTGTTATCTGGGCAGGTTTTAAGTCACCAAGTCCTAGCTGGAGGTACACATGGTACGGAAGTAAGTTCACACTGGCTCTTAAGTCAAGTAACACTTTCTCTACACGGTAGTTATCTATTATGCAAGAAATGGTAGGGGAACCTGGATCTTTGTACTTAGGAGTTGTGTTGTTCTGGATAATGGAACTCACATGACTTGCTATAAAAGTTTTATTCTGTACACTAAGCTTTCGCTTTCGCGTACAAAGATCCTTAAGGAACTTGGCATAAGTAGGAATTTGTTTAATTGCATCTAATAAAGTAAGATTGATGTTGACTTGCTTAAAAATCTCCAATATATCATTAAAGTTGGATTCCTTCCTAGTTGGTACTAGAAGTTATGGGAATGGGACTCTAGGCAAAAAATCGGGCTCAGGGGGAACCGTATTGGACTCTTTAGATACTTTATCAGTCTTTTCAACTACAGGCTCAGAAGGGTGAACTATAGCATGTTCACTATAGGGCAAGGTTACCTTATTGTCTACCACTCCTAATGGTTTTAATTGAATTCACATGATTCGATGATTTCTCACCAGAAGATAACTCATGAACTTCTCTAAGGTTGGGTTGTTTTTGACTAGGAAACTATATAATCTGACTAATCTGGATTCGAAGATCGGAAATATCTTGTTTGTTTTCTAGTGCAATCATATTATTAGCTTGTACACTTTGTTCAACCGATTGCTGAAACTTAGTAGTGTTCTGAGCTAACATGGTGAAAGACTCTTCTAAACTCTTGACCTTCTTATCTGAAGGGCTCTGAAATCGTGCTGGTCCAGAAGGATTCTTAGTATAACTAAAACCTAGGGGAACCTGAGGGTGACTGACCTTGATTCTGTCCCTTAGACCAAGAAAGGTTTGGATGGTTTCTCCAACCAGGGTTATAGGTTTCTGAATATGGGTCAAACTTTTAACGGTTATCAAATCTAGTGTTATTGTGAAAAACATGGGCTTGCTCTTCAATAGTATGTCCTTCCCAAAATGACTTGAGCTCTATTCCACAACTAGATTGACTCAATTCTAAGGCTTATAACCTTTTTGCTATAGCTGCAATTTTGACATCTGACTCAAGAATTCCATCAACCCTATTGACATTACCTCTTCTCAGTAAAAATTTTCTCTGGGGTTCCTTACTATATTCCCGTTGCTGGGTTTTTTCGGCAGTTTCATTCAAAAATGTCATTGCCTCATCAACAATTTTACTATCAAAACTCCCTGTACACAATGACTCGACCATGGTCGTCGTTTGATAATATAACCTTTTATAAAGGATCTGGACTAGTCTAACCTTTTCTAAACCGTGATGGGGACATTGTATCAATAAATCATTAAACCTTTCCAAATACCTATACAAAGATTCTCCCTCTTGCGACATAAATGTGGAAATCTCGTGCCTAATAGATGATGTTTTGTGCCTAGGGAAAAATTTAGATAAAAAGGCAGCGATGCTATTCGTATGTTTGGATGGACTACGATGGCAAACTATATAACCAAGATTTGGCCTTGTCTCTCAGGGAAAAAGTAAACATCCTAAGTTTCAAAGCTTCATCAGATAGGTTGTGAATTCTTAGGGTACTACATATTTCTTCAAATTCCCTAATGTGAAAGTAGGGGTTTTCATTTTCTTTTCCTAAGAAGATTGGGAGCATTTGTATGGTCCCAGGTTTTAACTCATAGTTTGCTTGAGTTGCAACTAACTTGATACATGATGGACAAGAAGTCCTAGTGGGATTCAACAAATCTTTTAAAGTTGTCATTTCTGGCACAACTGGAAAACTAGGAATAACTTCCTCACTAAAAGATAAATTCTCAATACTAAAGTTTCCAAAAATCGGGCTCTCAAAAGAAGGTTTTCTTAAATTCTCCATTTCAAAGACATAGTTTCTATTCTCGTCACTGATCAAATGACCAATAGAATCTCTTCTCCAGGCACGCTCACTCAAGGCTTTAGGAGGCCTGGGCATGCAGTAAAATAACTCCTAATTGAAAGGGAATTCTAAACAAATACAAGAAGGGCTGACTCGACCAAGCAAACTTATTTAATCTAGCAAACAAAAAGCATGATGGCTCCACTTAGATTGTTTCTATACCAACTTCTATTCTTCAAAAAGATAACTAATTACAGTTTTATCAAACCTCTTGAACCGATCTGAATTAGATTAAGTTGATCAAAGAGAAGCAAGATAAGCACTATGAAGCTTGGACAATCCTACCTCTTTGGCAAACGTTTCCTTGGGTTACAAGGCGGCACAAATCAACTTAAAATAATCATCCTGATCCTTGAGTTGAGATAACAAAGTAACCAATACAATCCTTCCAAAAGATTTTCCAATAAGCTTGATACCCTATCGGTCTTCTTTTTAGTCAAATTTTAAGAATTAGGTTCGCGTTAGGTAACGTGTTCCTAAGGCGGACAAGAAGAAAACGGTGATGAAATCCGAGTCTTTATCTTATATGGCCAGTCCTTGCCCTTTACTAAAAATAAATCCGTATTCAGCTCCTCAACATATATGTATACGAAGGAATACAGTAAACCCACTTGCAGGGGATTCATGGGTTGATCGAGTCTCGTACCGGACGGGGGATGAATCGGTTGTAGTCGACTCGGGCCACCGAATCATTTGTCAGTGTACGAACCCGAAGAGCCGAGACAATATTGTAATTTTCGTCCTTCCCTGTTGCAGTTTATATTTAAATTACTCTTCCATAGGGTTTAATAATAATAATAATTTCCAAAGTCCCAAATAAAAATAAAGTTCAAAAGTGTCCAAAAATAAAAGAAAAATTACAGAAATAATAAAAGATTTCCTAATACATTTTTCTAAAAAGAAAAACAAATAAAATCTAAAAAAAAAATTAATTTTTTTTTTCTTTTTCTTCTTTCCATTCTTTTAGATTTAACTTTAACTCCAAGTCTTTAATCACCAAAATCTTTGGCTTAATTTCCTTTCAATCCAAAATCCAAAACATGTAGCAAAAACATAAATACCCAAAGAAACGTAAAATAGAACAAAGTAAAAATAATACTAAAAAAAAAAATAAAAAACTAAAAACAAATCTAAAACTCTAAACCTAAAGACAATTCCGTGTCGCCGGCACCAAAAATTGATGTGGTTGTGATAGTGGTAAGAAAGGGTTTGTTTCAGAACTTGTGAAGATTTGATTTTTAGACTCAAATTCTAATAATTAAACTAGAAAACTCAGAACAAAGTTGGTATCAAGATTATATAAAAAAAGGCATTGAGACTTAGGATTCCACCATTAACTTGTTAAAGTGATTCAATCTAATTAATATTCATGCAATTCTTTACGTTTAAAGTGATTATAATATGTTACAAAAGTAGATTTTCAAAGTAACAATTGTAAATCGAAAGTATAGAACATCAACAACCCTAGGCTAAGCATGCTCTATCAAAAGAAATCACAACTGCTTAATAAAAATCCTTAAATCAATTTTTAATCAAAGCAAATAATCATAAAAGAAATTACAAAAATCAATTAAAATAGAAATATACCACTTTTCTTGGAACAATAGCTTCCTCCATCTCCTCTTCAAAGGGATTTATCCCTTCATACTAAAAAAACTTTCAAAAGTTTGATACATGGCTCAAAAAGTGTTTAGAAGATGAAAATATACTAAAAAGAATAAAACAGTTAATCTGTAACGCTATACAGGCATTACAGATTAACTGTTACAGTAGAATCTCAAGATAAATATTGCAAATTGAAGATAAACGTTGCAAAACAGTTGAAGAAACTGTGGCAGAGAGGTTGAAGAAACCGTTGTCGTAGCCTTTGTTATTCGTGTTCAGCAGCAGCAGAGAAGAATTCCATGGAGTGATTTTTCTTCCTTCTCTTGATCTCCCCTCTCCATCTCTGACTTGAAACACCCTATTTATACCTAACAGGGTCCAAGAATCACCCGTAATAACTCCAAATAATTCTTTTTTATTTTCTTTCCAAGTTACGGGATAATTTCCTTTTTCATCTTCTTCACGCGGGTTTATCCTAGTTAGCACACTCCAGCATGTTTCCAACACCTTCTAAATCGTGTCCAACTCCATCCAGCCATACGCAAACTCGAAAATAACACCAAAAAATACGAGAATATTTCACGGGAATATGTCCACCCTGTTTTCTTTAATCGGTGATTATCCAGGCACTTCTAATCGAATCAAACAACTATACCTACCCTGTTTAGCTCAATCAAGTCCATCCCAAGAGAAATTTGCGATTGAATCTCTCCCAATCACCTCCAAAAACCGAATCCTAAATCTGCCTGTGTCTGCAAATATTTTTCCGCCAATTTCTGATTTTGAATTTGAGAAAAAGATGGATTTCCCCTATCCTCTCTTGGGTCCCTTTAGCACATAACCTGGGGTTGCCTTTAGTAATTTATCCGGGTGCCTTTAACACTTTTTCGAGCCAAATTTTCCAAAAATGTTTATTTCCCAAAAATACCTAAAAACACAACAAAAATAACACAATTAGTGAGCACTATCAATATAAAGAATTGGGACAAATCAGACACACAAATATGTCTATCACTATTACCCACCTGCACTCTTAATCTATACATGCCTAAATGCACACTTGAGGAGAGGTCTGGTACTAGAAATATACTTCAAGCTGCATCCATCAACCAATCCTTGTTACAATCGAAGGAACCACAAGGATGCTCTATATTAACTCAGAAGATACTAGACATTGCCAACCAAAGACATACAAGGAACCAATCCAAGAAAAAACACAACACATCCAATCTGGAAACATGTAGAAAGAAAATGAGTTATGGGCATTACACTGCAGCAATTAGAGTGTTTTCTTCAAATGGTATTGCACCTGCAGATGACTCTACTCTCTTTGACCTACAAAAAAAAAAATCCCCAGGTTCCTCCACCCACTATACCATCAAATACAATTGAGGTTGAAGCTACAACTGTTAATACTAAGGCTGTCTTGAATGCCAATACGAGTTTTCCTAAAGGAACATCTTGTGGCAGATATGGCCTAAGAGCGCAGTACTTCTTGGATGCATATATTGGTTCTGCAGCTATTGTTGTAGATGAAATCCTTCAATCCATTACATGTGTAGTTAACTTACTACTAGCATGTCAGTGGCTATTTGTGCTTGGAGAATACATAGCCAGTGCCCCCCTCACACCACTATGAAAACCTGGTGGTGGAATCAGGCCCATTGCAGAGGGTACTATCTGGAAGAGATTGGTGTCAAAGGTTACTCCTACTTCTGTCATTTATGAAATGGTCGCATATCTAGGAGACCATCAGTTTTGTGTTGGTATCTCTGGTGGGTGTGAGGGAATTCTACATTATGTTAACAGATTCCTTGAGACTCATGGTAACCAGAATGATCTTTTCATGCTCCTCATTGACTTCTCCAATGCATTCAATCTCATAGTTAGAACTCTGATGATTAAAGGGGTAAGGAACAAATGTCCAACCATCTCCAGATGGGTGGAGTTCTGCTATGCTAATCCAGCAAGGATTTACTACAATAGATATCTATTATCTTCTTCTCAAGGAGTCCAGCACGGATATCCTCTTGGCACCTTATTATTTGCTCTCACACTACACCCCTTGTCTTGAAAATTATTAACTAATGTTCCTTGAACCTTCATGCCTGGTACCTAGATAATAGAACCATAATTGGTGATATTTTAGTAGTTTCTAAAGCCTTGAAGATTATACAATCAGATGGAAAACACTATGGATTGCATATTAACATTAGTAAAACTGAGCTCTTTTTGCCCACCCTAGATACACGCTGTAATATTGCAGGCTTGTTTCCACCTGACATTAGCAGACCCTCTACAGGCATAAAGCTCCTTGGTGGACCTGTAAGTTTAGATGATGAATTTTGCAGTACCATTGTAACACACAGAGTGCACAAGACATTTCACTTGATGTCTTCTATCCGGAAACTTCAAGACACTCAGAGTGAGCTGCGCCTTTTGTGCAACTGCGTAGGTGTGTCTAGACTTTATTTTACCAAGTGCACCATATGCATTCTGCTCTTCAACAAGATCAACACCTACTTGACTAACATCTCTTCCAACACATACTTCGACTCAGTTACAAAGGATATACTCAAGCACTTCAGTTTGACTTGTCGTGATTCAACTCTTTGGTCATGTCACAAAAATGATCATGCCCAAGACTTCCTTATGTCAGTTCCAATTATTAGGTTTAACCAATGTATGGGGCCCAGGAAGTTCAGCTCGGTACTTTGCTATTGATATGGTATACCACTTTTCGAAGAGAAAAGCCTTCGCTCATGTTGTAACAGAAAAATGGATGTCTATATGGATATGTGCTACAAAGCAGGTATGCCAGCCCGAAAAGAGGTAGCTTTGGGCTTTCTTTCTGACAGAGATAGTGATTTGAGGCCCATTGATATTCTCGTTTATAATTGGGAAAACATAAAAGATGTTTTTTTTGATGTCACAAGTGTTTCCCCCTTCACTGGTGGTGGTCTTCGTACTTTCGTACCAGGTCATGCCATCTTTATTGCTATTTCCCGCAAATGCAATAAATACCTCAACAAATGTTTGACTCATGGCTATGGGTTTGGTGTTTTATCTTTCACTATCCTGGGAGAACTCAGTGCAGACATGACATCTTTTATAAAGAGGCTGAAAAATTATATGGCTAGTCAAGATGCCAAT
The DNA here is from genome assembly GCA_023531435.1 of Papaver californicum. NCBI lineage: Eukaryota > Viridiplantae > Streptophyta > Magnoliopsida > Ranunculales > Papaveraceae > Papaver > Papaver californicum. The sequence goes on from JAJJMC010029624.1 coordinate 5,309,837, forward strand.
GCGAGAGTAGGTAGTTTTCTATTCCACAGACTTGGACTAATCATCCAAAAAGGTGTTAGAGCTCAACTTGTTGCCAGGCTCCCCACCAACTTTTTGTAATATTTTTTACCTTCTCCTCTTAATGGAATCCTTTTATAATAATAATAATAATAAACTAAAACATACTAACCCATTATCATTAAAATTTAATATTAAAAATTTAATTCAAAAATAAATATGGACTAATTACCAATTTTCATCATTGTTTGATCAAATTATTATCGAAAAAAATAAAAACGCTCTGCAATTCAGTAACCATTTTTTTTACTAATAATTCTCCATCAACCGCCTTCTTCTTTTTCTATCAGAAAAACTTAATTCTCTTTGAATAAATCTTGTGTTATCAAATTTATTTTGATTCTTTGGATTCATGATAAATTTGACAACAATAGTATTAGTATTTATTATCCAAATAAAACTTAATTGTTGATCTACAACAAATTTGGGTTTAATTTCCTTTTTCTTTTCTAATGGCTTGTTATTGCCTTTATGATCTCTTATTATATGTTTTTTTAGAAGATTTCAATAGCCTTCGTAGCGATTTTTTCACTTGCAGAGATATAAACAGGTATGTCATTGAAGATGCGTCACTCCGTTGTGACGTAGATCCAAACATTAATGTGTAGGATCTGGCTACTGATGATGATGGTGATTATGATGTTCGGTGGGCTTTACTCCTTTTCAATGGAGATTCAGGATTTGAAGACCAAAGAATCTAAATCAAAGATTCAAAAATTGAAATGATTCAACATGAAGTTAAAAACCATTAGGAAAACATCGATATCCTCTTGGAAATATTTGTATTTTGTACCTTTAATGTTCCTTATTAGTTCTTCTATTTTAGGAGATCTTATCATTAATTGTACTTCTTACTATAATTTCTTCATCGATGTAATCAAGTCATATGTAAAACTCTGCAAAACAAATTAATGAATTTGTCTTTTTTTTTTTAAACCAATTTTCATCTTTTAAGACGCCAGACACATAGAATCAAAAAGATAACATTCATTTTTATGGAATCCACTTTCTAAATAGTTCGAACTTTAAACAATCCATGAAAAAAATTCCATCCCTGTTATACGCATCATATATGATTCTTTAAATCAACGGGTCCATCGGACAACTATATCAAGTAACAAAGACAGATTTAATGGTTCAGGGCCTCAGGCACGCCATATTTTATTTGAGAGTGCTACTGATTTATGCAATTAACCAGTTTACTGCACTCGATCTATATTACTGTGGGATTTTATTTTAATCAATATTACTGTGGTGTGGTGCATGCATTTGAGTGGTGAATTTGAAATGTACTCCTTTGTGGTGCATTTATACAAATTTATTGATTCGAATATAAGTTTTGATTTTATAGAAAAGTAATTGTAGGATCGTGAACTTCATGATAATCACATAATAATAATGCAAGAATAGTTTATGAGGAATACCTTATAGCGCTAATCCATAAAACGTCATCGATCAACTTGTAATAGTAGTAATACCTTGTGGAGGTCATGGTTTCTCTCTCTTGACCTTGGCCGTAATGAGTCTGTGATTCCTTGGATCCAATACTGATGGATATATTTCCCTTTTATAGGTAGAGAGAGGATCAAGTTACTAGGGTTTTATTATTAGCTTTAGATCTCGACCGTCCATCAAAGAAGAGATGATTAGGAAATAATCCCCCATAAAGGAAACCGGTTAAGTATATCAATAATATAGATTAGCCAAGATTATTATATGGTCCCAAGGGAATATTTCCATACTTATAAAAATATTCTTACATTCTCCCGCTGGTCCATGTGATAATCAATTTAACGGTTAACCGTAGAAAAACCATAAGGACGCATAATTGCTAAACAAAATTTAATGGTTAAACATAATACCCTGATCAAATAAACTACTCATGCGAGTCATGGCGGTTGCACGTTGTCATGTTATCAACATGTTCCCTTCCATGTAACACAACACAAATAACTTACTTAACTAGGCCTTAAATAGGGATATCATAATGGTCCAGTGATATCTTTAAGAAAGACGATTTTCTGTTAACATTCATCCAATCGCATAAGTGTATACTAAATACGGATACAAAAATAAATTCAGAATAACATTAATAAGAGCAATAAGCATTCGAAAATAAGCACAAAAACTAGTTGAATTCAATAATCAGTTACTCCCATAAACCTAAGATTGTAGCCCTTTCATGAGAGGTCTTAAAAGGTAACTGTTCCATAAGTGTATAATTGTGCTTAACGGAAAATGAAAAACTTATTATTTCTGAATTTCTTATTCCACATATGGATACTCAAGGTTCATGTGTTTTTTTCCTTTTGCATTCATATCATGCTTTAATGCTGCGAAGCTAAGACGATAAATTTCAGCAATGCAGGGACAAAATTAGATCTCTAAGTCTCGCAGTCATAAATATTCAAAATAAATTGTGGAAGTAGTATTAATGGATTCTTCCTTTATAGAATTCGTACATCCAGCAAAATTGAAGTCTGAAAGCCCAATCAACTCTAATTGGGATGATTAACTAATTGTAAGACATAATTCAATATTAGTATCTCAAATTTCTTGATAGCTTTCTCATAATTTGTTCTCGGATTCATTAAGCATTTGGCTAACATATCAATAACTCGTTATATGTTCCATTTCAGAATTAAGACGTAATGAAGATTAAATTTATATCTTCTTTCCAATATGAAACAAAATTTGCTAAATATGTTGTTATCTCAAAAATTCTTCGAATATTCAATATAGGATTTATATGAGAGCTTTAGTAATCCACATGATATGTGATTATCACGTAGTAAGCTTGATTGATATCTTTTATTTCAAAAAACGTAAAGAGATATGCATAAAACCAAGATCACTACTCGTAAGTAGTATGTCTTAATATAAAAAATCACGAGTATAAATTTCTCCCACTGATCTTGAGATATATGCATAGATCTGTAATAATTTCACCCAAACCTGGAAACATTTATAGTTTTGTAGAATTTCATATACCAGTGAGGGAAAATTGTATAATTTCATATGTTGGTTCCTTAAATTTGCAGACTACATGTACCTGACTTAATAAGGCAAGGCCTTCAGGTTAACACATGTAATTTTTTTTATAATTTACCATTAATAAAGGTTATTTTTCGCATTTAGTTGATATAACTCTAAAGTCATACTGAGATATTAATAATGCGATAATAATTTTGAATAATTATTTCTTTGACATGAGTGAAAAACTTATTTATAATCAATGCCTCATTTATGAGTAAAATCTTTGGCTACAAGTCTAGCTTTATATCGTTTAACATTGTTGTTATATTAGTGCTAAGTCTGAAAGACCCACTTACACACAACTGATTTGTGTCTTTCGAGCAATTAAACAATATACGAGACTTGACGTTCACCCATTTATTTTAGCTCACATAGCATTAATCCATTAATCAAAATTATTCACATAATAGTTAGTGAACTAAAACCGAATCTTTAACATCACATATCAAAATCAAATTCTTGTAAGCAAATCACTCAAACGACATGAATAAATTTTTTTCAATCTCTTTGAGACCTTTTTAATGCTGGTTCATATGGTTATCAACAAATTTTTTATTGATAGTAGTTTCATTATAGAGTATTAGATCGATAATTTGTTGTCTTTTATTATCTAACGGTTTGATAATGAAAAGATTCACAATATCTATAGAAGTCTTAGATAAAGGGATCATTATCCGAACTTCTTAAGATATATCCATGTGCTCTCACAGACTATGCCAACACTAATGAATTTACATTTTCGGTTGCAATAAATTGCATACCATGTTTAGAACATTAAAATATACCCTTTGGATTATTCAGGAAAACTGAAGGAAGAATAATAGTTTCCAAATCTAATTTCTAATCATTGGGAATGTAAATCCTCGCTCCAACTGAACAACCATAAGTTGAAGGTGGTTTAAACTAGGTTTCCAGCCTTTCCACAGTCCAAAGTTTGTCTTTGAAACTGTTTTACTCGGAATTCTATTTAAATTACACAGTTGTACAAAGAACATACATTCACAAATGTATGGGTAATTATGCATGACTCATCATGCTTCTAACCAGTTTCATAAGAGTATGATATCACCTTTTGCTATACACCATTATGCCAAGGATAATTCGGCGTTGTATATTTAATAACAGTGCAACCTTTTGGAAAATCTAAGCAAAAGGATCAGAATGTTATCCTTTTTCGTCACACCTTTTACAATTTTCACCTCCTTTGTTTGACTTTATAATTTTCACTTTTCTCTATAATTGCCTCTTAATTTCAAAACTAGATGTTTAAAAAAACATTCACAGTTTGAAATTCATGATGCAATTGGTAGATGTAACAGTGGCGTGAAAAATCATCAATTCAGATGATAAAACAATTTATCTCCCAAAAATTGGACCATAAAAAGTCTACAAAATAATAAGCAGTAATTTAAGAACAAAAGCTGGTATGTCATATAAAGATACATAATAAGTAAACTTACAATAGTTTCGTACCTTCAATAAGATTTTCGTGTGGGTAAAATATTATTAAGGATCACATTACATGAAAAATATTTCTGACATTGTACATTCTCATGATACAATATTATGTTTATTTAATACGACGACCAGAATCACCTGTGGGTGAATGATCATTTTAGAAAAGTGGTAAAAATGTGTTCGCTTTAAACCTAATTCTGAATTAAACTAGAAAATAAGTAAAAGATTTTAACAATGTTGGGAAGAACTGGAACTCAGGATTTCACCAAAATCACTTCTGATTGATTTCTACAATGATTCCGTAACAATTATAGCTTTTTATTGACTCTATTTCTTTGTTAAAAGTAAATTTTTATAACATTAGTTATAAATCACAAGCATGGCACATCAAAAGCTCTTAAGTACCACCATACACCATGAAACAAAATCACAAATAATTAAGAAAAATCATAAATCAATTAAAAATCAATGAAAAAGCCAGTAAAAATCAAAAATAGTTATCATTCATTCATGAAATATGGCTTCCTCCATTGTCCCAGTAGTTGGGTTTAGATCCTCATGATGTACACACTCTCAAAACTATTATTCATGGCTCAAAAGTGTTTGAAAGATGAAAAACTATAACACAGATGGTTTGCAACGGTGTAACTGTGTTGCAGACCACTGTTTTCACCATTACAGAAGAGAAGTGATCCCGCTGAAGATAAACGTAGCAGATGCTAAGATATCCGTTGCAAATCGGTTGAAGAAACCGTCGCCTTATCTTTTTTTTTGTCTTCTTCAACAACAACAACATAATTTTTCCTGGAATGATTTTTCTTCGTTCTATTGGCCTTCTGAGCTCGACCCAACCTTCCTCACCTCTTTTGTAACTCAAACAACCCTTTTTATACCCAACAAGATCAAGAAATCTCTAGAGAATTCCTTCCCTGGATTTTCCGGCCGCGGCGCCCCCCCCCCCCCCTTTTTACGATCTATTTTTGCTTTTATAGGTTTAGGAAACCCTAACCACTCTTCCTAACTCGAAGAGGACTCGAAAACTCTCCAAATCTAACTCCAATAATATTTACAAAAATAATAAGAATTTCCTAATACAATTTTCTAAAAATAAAAACAAATAAACCCCTAAAAATTAAACAAAATTAAAATTAACTAAAAAATAAAATAAATTTGTCTTGTTTTTCCGTTCTTTTCAATTAATCTTTGATTCCAAGTCTTTAATCAATCAATACAATCTTTGGCTCCATTTTCTTTTTGATCCAAAACCTGTAATACAAAGAAAAATACCCAAAAACGTAAAATAGAACAAAATAATAAAAATATGAAATAAAAATAATACTAAAAAAAAAATTAATCTAAAAGTATAACCTAAAATTAAATATAAAAAAAAGTCCCCGGCAGCGGCGCCAAAAACTTGATCGTTTTAGAAAAGTGGTAAAAATGTGTTCGTTCGCTGAGACTTGTGAAGATTCGCTTTAAACCTAATTCTGAATTAAACTAGAAAATTAGTAATAGATTTTAACAATGTTGGGAAGAACTGGAACTCAGGATTTCATCAAAATAACTTCTGATTGATTTCTACAATGATTCAATTATAACTCTTTTATTGACTCTGTTTCTTTGCCAAAAGTAGATTTCTAACACATTAGTTGTAAATCACAAGCATGGCGCATCAAAAGCTCTTAAGTCCCAGCATACACCATCAAACAAAATCACAACTAATTAAGAAAAATTAAAAATCAATGCAAAAGTCATTAAGAATCAAATATAGTTACCATTCATTCATGAAAATATGGCTTGTTCCATGTCCCAGTGGTTGGGTTTAGCTCCTCATGATGTACACACTCTCAAAACTATTATTCATGGCTCAAAAGTGTTTGAAAGATGAAAAATACACTTAGATTTACTGGATTTGTTGCTAAAATATAGGTATTAAACCTGAAACTCTTGGCAGATGGCCAGTGACCCAAAGAAACGAAAGAATCGGTTACATTTTTTTATATGATATCCTCTTATAGATAGGACTAACAAAATCAACAGAGTTTGTATAAATTCGTCCATTTTTTATTGTTTGATTAATTATTGATTTCATTTTTTTTAAATAGATTTTACTATTCCATTTTGATTTATTTATTTTTAATTGAGGTTCCCACTCAAAAACACACTTACTAGAATTAGGTTCAAATCTCATGTCGGTCGTGAAGCAGGAAAAAGGCGTAGAAAAAGAAAAATTGCTTGACAAAAAAAAAAGGATTTATTTATAATATTGAATTTATCTGTATCTAACGTAACAATTCAAAATAGTAGACCCCAAAAAAAGAAAAATTATAGTCTGAAAGAATTGAGTTTGGAAACAATAACACAGATGGTTCGCAACGGTGTAACTACGTTGCAGATCACTGTTTTCACTGTTACAGAAGAGAAGTGTTTCCGTTGAATATAAACATTGTAGATGCTAAGATATTCGTTGCGTATGGGTTGAAGAAACCGTTGCAGTTAAAGATAAATGTTGCAAAGACGAAGATATCTGTTGTAAATCGGTTGAAGAAACCGTGGCAGAATGGTTGAAGAACCGTCGCCTTATCTCTGTTCTTCTTCTTCTTCAACAGCAACAGCAGAATTTTTCCTGGAAAGATTTTTCTTCGCTTTGTTGGACTTTTGAGCTCAACCCAAACTTCCTCACCTCTTTTGTGACTCAAAAAACCCTTTTTATACCCAACAAGATCAAGAAATCTCTAGAGAATTCCTTCCCTGGATTTTCCGGCCGAGCCTCTCCCCCCCTTTTTTACGATCTGTTTTTGCTTTTATAGGTTTAGAAAACCCTAACCACTCTCCCTAAGTCGACGAGGACTCAAAATCTCTCCAAATCTAACTCTAAATCGTGTTTATCCAAAATCAGGGTGAAATTGTTTTACCGACAGTAAACGTGTTTGTTCTCCATGTTTCACGGCGTGAGACTTGTTAGTTGATGTGTTTAAGCATGTTTACATTGTTTCTTCACTTTGAGATATCACAACAACCTTTCAATCCCCTAAAACTTGGTCCCATGTTTTATCAGATAACTCTCATGCGAAAGAAAATTCTTCCCTCCATTTTACGATTTTGAACCAAAGAAGGGGTGCCATATATCAACTGCCTGGGTACCTTATCAATTTTCCTGGGTCCTTAACAACTTTTTTGAGCCAATTTTTACACAAATGTTTATTTCGCAAAAATACCTACAAACACATAAAATACCAAAATAAGTATCAAACGAGCATTAACAATATAGATAATTGAGGAAAAATCAGACACAAAAAATGTGTCCATCAAATACCCCCAAACTTATTATTTGCTAGTCCTCGAGCAAATCTAATCTAAAAATAAAATAAAAATCCTAACTCACTTTCACAGGCATCGCGATTGCACTTAGCTATCTGCGAAAGTGATATACCCACAAAATCTTTTACTCCAACCCTAGCTATTTGTGAACGATTGAGGGTAAACACTAAACAAGCTATTTAGTTGGCATACTAAATTCTTCGGCTATGGGAATCATTACCATGTATGAGTCCAGTTGTTGTACACGAGTTTGCACTCAACATACTAAAATTCGTATATAAGAAAACAAAACTCTACTTAGATAGTCGTTCAACCACGTTACTCAGAATCTATCAAAGTACAATCACATGAAAAGATTTAGAAGATGGATATAGACAAAATGAAGTTTGCACGTGTTAACTGAGGTGAACGGTGTTCCTCATATCTGTCTGAAGGTCAGTACCAGGATAAATCCTAATGGATTGAGATACGCTCCCACTGGTCTTACTCCTTATACTAATATCGACTCATCTGGTATATACAAGGGTCACATCGATCGATTTATTGAAAATAAAATAATTATTTATTATTTTATTAAATGTAATGACAACATGATTGGATCAAATGAATCCAAGCGCATGCTCCTTATCAGCATCTTACATGATAGTTCTCATGGATACTGCGTTCCACGCTTGCTTAGGCGACAAAGACATGGAGAACACATATGGTTATTAAAGTGTCAATACTCGATTTTTTTTTTTTTTAAGAATAAAAAATACAATAACTGGGCTGGATCTCAAACACTCTACTTCAACTTGGCGGCGATAATAATTCGATATTGGTTCCCCACCAAATCACTTAGAGAAACACAAAAAATTGCAAAAATAAAAACAGAAGGTGATATGGTCGAGATAGACTCCGAGATATGGTGACGACTATCATGTTATTTCAAAAACCTGAGCTAGGTATCCTTTTATGAATAAACCATTTAGTTGGGCGCACCAATTTCTATAGAAAAAGAGCTAAGTTTCCATCTACCTAGAATGCTTAGTGTCATCCTGAATTGTTCACAATTTTCTAGACTTTGGAGTTTCATATTTCAACTGAAAAGTTTCTCACTTACCCCCAAACTTAAATCTAACATTATCTTCAATATTCGAAAAATAAATGATTAAAAACATGAACAAGGAGAAATTGTTACCGCTTGAAGAAAAGAAGTTAATGAAGGATATTACCATGTCGCATGAGCATGGGTTACCTCCCAAGAAGTGCTAAGTTTAAAGTCTTCAGCCAGACTAAGAAAGAATTAGTAACCTCATAAAATAATATAGCAATAGCCGGAACAACTGTGGGTCATCTAAATCAAATAGTGCTATCGCAAATAAAAGGAAACTGCAACAGGCCAAGAAAATGAACAAACCGAGCACACCATTATCTAGTTTTCTATTTAAGGCAACTACATCTAGTTGTGGTTCAGGTTCAGGCTCTATAAAAGGGTATAAATGAAATATTTTCATGGGATGGATTTCCTCATTGGCAGGATCTGGAAAATCAGGTTGTAGAGTTTGAAGTAACTCAACTAATAAATATGAAGCACATAATAATAACCTGAATAATTGTTGATCCTCAAAGTTAATCAGATCGGACTCACACAGTTGACTACTATGAAAATGGTGGTCATTCTTAAGCAAATGTGTCGATTCTAATTTCCTAAAGTAATTAGGCTTAGTCTCAAAATTTAATAACTAACACATTTCAAATTCAAACGTGCCCATAATTGGAAGAAAATTTTTTGGTGGGAAAACAAATGCAATCTTGGTATTATCGCCTGGGTAGACCACATCAACCAGAGGATGGGTCTCTAACAACTGAACTTCTTTCTGGACATTACCAGGCTCAGGAAATCTAGTTTGAAGATGATCTTTTAAAATGTATAAGTGCAAATGTCAATACCCAAGTGAGTGACCTTTTTAAGAATCAAAGTTAAAGCACAGGGAGAATGATAGTAACCCCCAAACTTGGAGTTTTCATTGTCTTTAGATAGGCTAGTCACAATATTCCTAATTTCTAGATCGTCAGATTCTTGAAAATGGTTAATTGCTTCTTCTAGGTTATAATCAGGTGGTGCATCCTCACTCATATTTAAAATCTTTACGAGTTTATCTTTTTTACCTAAGACTATTGTTACTAAATCGTTGGACTCTAAAACAGTATTCTCATGATAAACCCGTTCCTCTAAACCATTATCGGCTTCAAAACAAGAAAATTCTACATCATCTAAAACAGTGGTATCTCAAGTCAAATCCTCTTCCTTTTTAACAGGTGAATAATCATTAAAATTATTTGGATTTGAACCAAAAATAAAACTATCATCATGAAGCACAATTGGAGTGACAATTTCTTGATCAAGCTGCCTGTATATTTCAAGTTCTTCGTCAATACTATCCTCATCATCATAATAATATGAAGATGTTTGAACCTTATCTAAATAAATAGTGTTACGAATTCTATCCCCAGCCTCTTGACTAGGTGAATAATTATCAAGGGTAGCATTATATTGGCAATTAAGATCATTTTGAGCAATATTATTCTTTGCAAGACTTTTATTCACACTTAATGCAAACCTATTTGTATTCTCAGTCAACTTCTTGAGGGAATTCTCTAGAGAAACAAATGGATCATAAGGAGTAATAGATCGCAACTGCTCGAGTGATTCTTCTAGAGAAGGATTTGGGTCATCATAGGGAGCATTAGATCGCATCTGCTTTAGGGCATCCCTCCAAGACAATGAACTCGAATTTTTCTCATTTTGATGTTCATATGACGGGTGTATGTACGAATAGTAATTGGGATCACCTTGGTATGAGAAATAGCCTCCAAAAGGTTGATGGTGGTCCTAACTAATATCCACTCTATATTGATTATACGGATAATGTCCATTTTGAATTTCAGTCAGATACTCATTGTATTGGTCTTTCTGATAAAAACTTCCTAATATATTTACAAAAAATCTAAGAAAATAAATCCTAACATGAAGGGGGTTCTAAACATACACAAACAAGGCCGACTCAACCAAATCAAACCTACTGAATCTAGCAAACAAAAAGTATGATGGATCCACTTAGATTGTTTTTAGACCAGCTTCTATTCTTCCAAAAGGGAACTAGTTACAGTTTTGGCAAATCTCTTAGAACGATCTGAATTAGATTAAGTCGAATAGAAACATGATAAGCTCTAAGGAGCTTTGATAACCCTGCCTCTTTGGCAACATTTCCTTGGGTTACAAGGCGGCTCGAATCTACTTAAAATAATCTTCCTAAACTTTGAGTTAGGCTAACAAAGTAACCAATATAGTCATTTTGAGTTACTTTCTTATAAGCTCGTTACCCTATCGGTCACTTTCTAGTAAAAATTTTAAGCTTTCGCGTTTGGAAACGTGTTCCTAAAGCGGGCAAGAAGGAAACGGTGATGAAATCCGAGTCCATATCTCATATGACCAGTCCTTGCCCTTTACTATAAAAGTAAATCTTTATTCAGGTCCATAAAAGTCCATAAAACCCACTGACAGGGGATTCGTGGATGGTTAGAGTCTTACCTCCCGTTCCAGACGGACGATGAACCATTAAAGTCGACTCAGGCCACCGGCTCCTGTGTCATTGTACGAACCCGAGGGGTAGAGACAATATCGTAATTGTCGTCCTTCCATGTGCAGTTTATATTTAATTACCCTTTCGTAGGGTTTAAAAATAATAAAGTCCAAAAATGAAAAAAAAAAAAAAAAAAAAAAAAAAACTAAAATAATTACAAAAATAATAAGAATTTCCTAATACAATTTTCTAAAAAGAAAAATGAATAAAAACCTAAAAATTAAATAAATTAAAATTAACTAAAAATAAATAAATTTTTCTTCTTTTTCCGTTCTTTTCAATTAATCTTTGATTCCAAGTCTTTAATCAATCAATATAATCTTTGGCTCCATTTTCTTTTTGCACCAAAACCTGTAATACAAAGAAAAATACCCAAAAACGTCAAATAGAACAAAATAATAAAAATATAAAAATAAAACTAATCCTAAAAACAAAAATTAATCTAAAAATTTAACCTAAAATTAAATCTAAAAAAAAGTCCGGGCAGCGGCGCCAAAAACTTGATCGTTTTAGAAAAGTGGTAAAAATGTGTTTGTTCGCTGAGACTTGTGAAGTTTCGCTTTAAACCTAATTATGAATTAAACTAGAAAATAAGTAAAAGATTTTAATAATGTTGGGAAGAACTGGAACTCAGGATTTCATCAAAATCACTTCTGATTGATTTCTACAATGATTCAATTATAATTCTTTTATTGACTCTGTTTCTTTACCAAAAGTAGATTTCTAAAACATTAATTGTAAATCACAATCATGGCGCATCAAAAACTCTTATGTCCCAGCATACACCATCAAACAAAATCACAACTAATTAAGAAAAATTAAAAATCAATTAAAAATCAATGCCAAAGTCATTAAGAATCAAAAATAGTTACCATCCATTCATGAAAATATGGCTTCTTCCATTGTCCCAGTGGTTGGGTTTAGCTCCTCGTGATGTACACACTCTCAAAACTATTATTCATGGCTCAAAAGTGTTTGAAAGATGAAAAATACACTTAGATTTACTGGATTTGTTGCTAAAATATCGTTATTAAACCCGAAACTCCCGGCGGATGGCCAGTGACCCAAAGAAACGAAAGAATCAGTTACATTTTTCATATGATCTCCTCTTATAGATAGGACTAACAAAATCAAACAGAGTTTGTATAAGTTCTTCCATTTTTTATTGTTTGATTAATTATTGATCTCATTTTTTCAAAATAGATTTTATTATTCCATTTTGATTTTTTTTTGTATTTCAATTGAGGTTCCCACTCAAAAACACACTTATTAGAATTAGGTTCAAATCTCATGTCGGTCGTGAAGCAGGAAAAAGGCGTAGAAAAAGAAAAATCACTTGACAAAAAAAAAGAGGATTTATTTACAATATAGAACTTATCTATATCTAACGTAACAATTCAAATTATTAGACCCCAAAAAAAGAAAAATTATAGTCTGAAAGAATTGAGTTTGGAAACAATAACACAGATGGTTCGCAACGGTGTAACTACGTTGCAGACCACTGTTTTCACTATTACAGAAAAGAAGTGTTTCCGCTGAATATAAATGTTGCAGATGCAAAGATATCAGTTGCTTATGGGTTGAAGAAGCCGTTGCAGCTGAAAATAAATGTTGCAAAGAAGAAGATATTCGTTGCAAATTGGTTGAACAAACCGTGGAAGAATGGTTGAAGAACCGTCGCCTTATCTCTGTTCTTCGTCTTCTTCAACAGCAACAGCAGAATTTTCCTAGAATGATTTTTCTCGCTCTGTTGGCCTTCTGAGCTCGACCCAACCTTCCTCACCTCTTTTGTGACTCAAACAACCCTTTTTATACCCAACAAGATCAAGAAATCTCTAGCGAATTCCTTCCCTGGATTTTCAGGCCGAGCCTCCCCCCCCTCCCCCCCCCCCCCCTGTTGCAAATTTGACAATACATAAATAATAGAAAATCCGTAATGGGTTACTTAACTCAGTAATGAGTTAACTTAAATAAATCATTTATGCATTTTTAAAAAATTGCGGAAAATCATGTATCATTTATTATGATATTTATTTTATGTCTCGAAAATTCAGTTAAAATTGGTACTCAAGGTAGAAAATAAAGAGAATGGCACCAGACACTATTTAATATTGAAAACGATCCAGATCCATAATGTATGATCAAATATCATACCCTTCAATGTTCTCTTAAACATGTGAACTAGAATCGCCTGTGGGAATTGTTGTTTTAATATATTTAAGCAAAACAATATTATAAGCATTTAACTAAATTATGATCGTGACCAAAAGTGTTTTGGCATCACTGTGGTGATAGCCAAAAAACTAAAATAATGTCAATATCGCAATAGGTCGATAATTGTAAAACCTTAACTTTATAGTTTGCAAATTCTACTCACAATAACATTATAATTATTGCTAAGATAAAACACTCTAGTATCACTGTGGTGATAGCTAAAGAGTCTCGACATACTAATTTTAAACACAATAATTATATACAAATAAAAAAATCAACATTGAAAAAAAAAATATCATAGTGCCACATAAATTTGATAACGTGAATAAAATCGTTTGGTAAAATCGTTCGATAAAAAATCGGCTTAGATTATGCATTAATGTTTTCCATTAGAGCGGAAGCATAATAGTTGGTTTACATTTTCTTTAGGTAAAACCACTTCACAATTACTTGAAACTATTATTTGACATTAGTTTCAATTATGAATTTCTTTTATCCATGAGAGTTCCCTAATGGTAAATGGGTCAACTTAAGGAATGATTTGGATTTAGGCAGTCCCAGGTTGAATCGGTTCAGACACTCTTCTATTTTACTTGCTTAAAACGCACAAGACCATTAGAAGCCCATTGATTAAAACCCAACTTGATATTGGTGATTTTAAAGACTAATCCATTAATCAACTGCTGCCTTTTAAGACTATTAATATTAATTATATCAAGACAGTAAAGATATAACATTGAATTTCATGTGAGCATTATTGGTTCGGACTATCTTTACGTTTTCTTTAGTTTTAAGGAAAATAGATTATATCTCATTAATATGGGGGAGAGAGAAGTACGCGTCAGTTCATTATTTATGAGCCAAAATTGAGACTTCATCACCCAAGCCCATTATATTTTGTCCTCCACTTCCAGCGGTCTTTTATTGCAGCGGTTGAAACAAAACCTAACCCTAATTTTTGTTGCAGCCGAGACTTTAACTTCGTTAAAAATAAGATTTAAATTTTCATGGTAAACACGGTGACATGATGTGTGAGCGACGTGATGGTTATGATACTTTAGATGGGAAAAGAACATAATTTTATAGGTACTCACAAACAAACAAAAACGACGTACACCCAGTGCATAGTTTAAGGTTCTAAACGTAAACTATGATGTCAACTATAAGTTTTAATTTTATAGATACTTAATTGAGAAATTTTGTGTTTGGGTCGTAGGTTTTGGTATGATAGAGTGTTTGGGTCGCAAATTTGTCCAATGTTGTGTTTGGGTCGTAAGACCGTCAGTCAACACGGTCAAACTAACCGGCCGTTAGTCCAAAAAATTACAAGTTTGGCATTCCGTTAAGGTACCCATTTTCAGCTGTTTTTTTGTCAAAAATTCGACAAAAAAAACACCAAAAATTCGGGAAAAAAACGTCAAAAATTCTTTGTAACCTTTTAACTACAAAAAATCGGCGATTAATCGCCGATTAATCGGCAAAATCGCCAATTCCTCTCTGTTGCCTTTGCTTATTACGGGATTTTGAGTTTTTTTTTAGTACAAGTAATTCCTAAACAAGTACATGTCTTTTTGTTACTTTGTGTCTAAAAATTCTTACTTTGTGTTACTTTATGTTTGTTTACAGTTTTGTGGATCAATGTCATTTTGTTAGCAAATACATGGCAACTTATGCTGGCAATATAGAGCCAATAGCCAATCCGGTATATTGGCTTGAGGTATGATTTCTAATCCAATATATTTTGTGTTTCATTTAACTACTCCAATAGAATGTATAAATATGATATATTGGTCTTAGGAGTCCATATATATCGTGGACCACATGATAGGAGGCCTCTTATCAGTGATGGAGCCGCAATACCTAGACCAACACCTACATCCAGAATATATACAACTACAGGTATTAGGACAACTAATGGAGGAGTACCTAGAGGTGGAATTCCACCTATGGATGACATTACAATTGGTAGAGGGAGACCTGGTGCTATTGCAAGAGGTAGAGATGGTGCAGCTGGTACTACAAGTGCAGTTGTAAGAGAAAGAGGGGGTGGTGTTGCAAGGGGAAGAGGAAGAGGTACTCATAGTGCTACTGCATCTCAATCATCTCAGGCATCTACAATCACACAACAGCCTACTACATCAACAAGGCCTGCTTCCCTTTTGGGGCACAATCAAGACCAACCACATCTAAAGAAAACCAACAATTCTACTTTTGGAGTTAAATGGTATTAGGTATGTTACTTTTGTTATTGGCTATCTACTTATCTCAATTAAGCTTTAAACTACTGCAATTAAACTCTCCTAGCAGTTTTTAACTTTGTTGCTTGTCTTGTCAAACCAAATACTCTACTCTACAATTGTATAACTTGTTTAAATCCTTAAATATCTTATTTTGTTGTGATGCCAATGTGTTTTTTGTTAAGTTTTCTTGTTATGGTGGTGAATGCAATGGTTCTAGTAAATATTTTACACAAATTTGTTAAAAGTTAAAAAAAAAACTCAAAATCCCGTAATAAGCAAAAGCAACAGAGAGGAATTGGCGATTTTGCCGATTAATCGGCGATTAATCGCCGATTTCAACAGAAAATCGCCGATTTTTTGTAGTTAAAAGGTTACAGAGAATTTTTGACGTTTTTTTCCCGAATTTTTGGTGTTTTTTTGCCGAATTTTTGACAAGAAAACAGCTGGAAATGGGTACCTTAACGGAATGGCAAACTTGTAATTTTTTGGACTAATGGACGGTTAGTTTGACCGTGTTGATTGACGGTCTTACGACCCAAACACACCATTGGACAAATTTGCGACCCAAACACTTACCATACCAAAACCTACGACCCAAACACAAAATTTCTCTACTTAATTATAAAATCGTGAACTTCGTGATGTGATTCCTTGGATCAAATACGGATGAATATTGTTTCTCTTTTATAGGTAGAGAGAGGACCAAGTTACTAGGATTTTATTATTAGCTTTAGATCTCGATCGTCCATCAAACAAAAAATAATTAGAAAATAATTCCCATAAAAAAACAGGTTAAGTATAATAATTATTTTGGATTAATCAAAATTATTATATGGACCCAAAATATTTCCATACTTATAAAATTATTCTTACATCGAAGACCTTGGAAGGTCATGAGAGTTGATCCGTAAATGAGAATCATCTCTAGTATTCTACGAAATCTATCCAGAGAGAGATCTTGTAGCTTGAAATTAAGAAAAATATTCAATGTACTTGTAGAAAAAAAAATGATTGCATAAATTTCTGGTATTGTATAATTTGTATATGTGTTATATACATAAATCATCAAAGATAAAAAAAAAAAAAAGTTCTCAGTACACAGATCTATGCAAATGATTACCGTGCATTCCGCACAACATTGGAAACAACAACTCATTCACGCCGTCGAACTCTTGATGGTTTAGAAATTCACCATAATTGACGACGATTTCTTTGGATATCACGATTTTTCGACACATAGGACATGTGGGGGAATCTTGTTGGAGCCATTTATCAACACAATCCTTGTGGAAAAAATGGCTACATTTCAATTCTCTAATCACCACTCCATCCTCAAATTTTGTTAAACAAACAGAACACTCAATCGGTTCTGAATTAATTTTGGCTCTATATTGAGCCGTCGGAATATATTCCTCTATCAAATATGGGTAATTTATCGTTTTGTTTGTGCGATTAGGATGTCTCCATAACTTGTTCACAATTGATACGATGTAAAATAATGATTCAAAAAGAAGAATGTAGAAGAGAATAAGAGAAAATGTGCGGAGATTTAAGAAGAGTTCTGTTAATGAATCCATTATCTTTGTTGCGGAGTGAGACATCGATGGAAACATAGTATAATTGAAGAGGCAAAAATACAATCAAGGAATGGGTTTGATCTTTATAAATATGTAGTATATAATTAGCCTTTGCTGCATTAATTTAGACGTCAAAGTTGTGGGGTAGGTATGGCTTGATTTTCACTATCTCTTTTCCTTTATTTCTAATTGATATATCTAAATGATCATCGTTGTTCGTTGGCATGACTAATCTACATTAGAACATTAACGAGTCGCAGATATTAAATTTTATTTTTATGGGGTTAGCATAACTAATCCCATAAAAATGATATTTTCAGTTTTTTATTTTTATCTAAAAATATATTAAATTATAAAAAATAAAAATATTATCTTCCTCAGGATAGAAGAAGTATTTTATTTTCGGTTGGATAATCATAGACCAAATGGTGGAGAGGTAATAGAACACAATTTATTAAAGACCGGGGGAAAGTATGGGAGGATCAAACCTTTATTGAAGTCATGAAGGGAAGTCTAGTTAGGTGTGAGTGTATATATTAAACTTGGACTATATAAATTACTACACGGTAGGAAGGACAATTATTGATTTTAGCTTGTAAAACTAACCCCATCAGTACATGTAAGGATGAAAGCTTAGTGGCAGATTAAATTGCTCTTTTTAATAAGATGTTCCCCGCTTCTGCCTTAAATTGTGCAAGCTGTGCAAGCAATTGTTGATTGTGGCATCGAGTTGATTTATTTCTAAATCGCTCTTACAAGTAAAATTCCCAGACATTTTCTATTCTTGCTAAAAAAGATCATCTAATAAAGGAAGGATAATCAAGAACTTCATTTTATTTCTAAAAAAAACAAATAAAATCTCATGTTTTCGTTCTAACAAACAATCTGATTAACGGTAAAAAGTTGTAAATTTCATGACTTTCTCAACAAAGAAATTAATAGGTTGTGATTTGTGAACTGGTTTGTGATCTAACTATTAGTCCAATGTATTTCACGTTTCCCATTTGTTTAACTATTAATTGGGTAAGGGTACATCCTCGTATATGAAGCAATTGGACTTAGGATCAAATCATATGGAACATAATTCTAAAGTTAAAAAGAATTATTTATCCAAGTTAGAATAAGTTTCTTCAACCAGAATGATTTCATCATTATATATAGGTCAGAATACATCTACTTTTGCAAAAGTTGTTGCGCTCATCAAAAGAAACAACTAGTTGGTTGTATAGCAGTGTCTCTAGCTTTCTGATGGAAAAGATCTCTCGTATCTAATAAGGACTATCCTGAAGTCGACACTTTTCAAAATGGATCTTACATTTCTAAGAATAACTGTGGGTTAAACTGTAGATATATATAATTACTAAAAAAAACAACTAACAACCACATTTAAGTATAAATAAACTCACGGCTAAACGAGAACATAAGTGAAAATGCATTAATCGTAGAAGCGATGATTTTCTAGAAGGCCCAAGGACCATGGACCTTTAAATAGGCTTTCTAAAGACAGACCCTTCAGGTGATATGAATCATATGATGTTACAAAGCTGGTCGATATATTTGGTTACAAGTGTACTCCTCAGGTGCTACACCATACAGAGCTTATATCATATGGATATATAGCTACATTTGGAGCCCCTAAGCAGAGCTTATCGTGTTTTGTTACTACGGATGACTAAATCTAAATGCCTAAGCTTGGTATTTCTTATCCACATTCTGATATTTTTCCCCCCAATTTCACCATTTTGGTAGGAATAAGCCTTTGATGTTGATCTCTGGTTGTCGGTTTTGTGTCTTCTTAAGACTTCTCCAGTCTTCATTTCATGGTCTCGGCATTTCAATATTTTTCGCCAACCGTTGCATTGATACGGGATAGCCCTGGTAGGGGTAATTTTGTCTCATATCATTTTTCTGAATAGTGAAGATTTTCTAGCTTGATGATTATCTTTCTTCTCTCGAGTTTTTCGAGGTTGTTCTCGATTATCTTTTACATGATCAATCTCTGCATTCCGATCTTGATCTTGGCTAGCTGTTTTTCTATTTTGATGACTGTTAAGTATTTATTTACCTATTCCAGTCGCGACCCCTTCGAGTTTTCTTGTTTTCTTCGGTTTATTCTCTATTCTTCCTAAAAAAAAAATTTAAAAAAATAATGATCCTAACTAAGATGTGCTTATCTTGCAGATGAAGTAGAATAGAACTCTAACTAGTGTTGATGGAAAAAACGGTCTGAAACGACAAGGGAACCAAGTACACCCAAATATTTTCGATATCAACAAATGCAGACTTCACCTTGTATAATCTTATCGAAACAATAACGACCCAAAAATTATTTTAACAAGATGAATCTTGGTAATAGTCAAAAATTTATTTGAACTAAATATGGGATCATTACTAAGAAGGAATGAACGTACAAATATAATTACTTGATTATAATAACAATTATAATGCGAAAAGTAAAGCAATCACATAGGTAGGCAAGATTTTGTTAACGAGGAAAATTGTTTGGAAGAAAAACCCAGGCACCTAGTCCAGTTATGAATACTCTCAGAAATAAGTCGCTTTGACTATAACAACTTAGTATAGTTGAGACCAAGTAAACTAACCTAATTTATCCAATTCCCCCAGTATCCCTGCCCCTACAACCAATCTGGCCAACGCACGTAAATCCCAAGACAGAGTCCACTATCTTGAGTCGATTCACCATTGTGAAGATTATGCACCTGACTCATTTGGATCGTAACCCGAAACAATAAAGGACTAACTTGCTTCACTAACCAACTCTTTATTAATCACCCAGAATCAATTTTTGGATCACTGATAAAATAGAGTCAAAGGATTTTCCATTTAAAAAATTAAACTATTTTGGTCAAAAGATCAAATCAGACAATCATTATCGAAATAACCAATCTTGATGAACAAGATCTATCTAAGCAACTTGATGCAACTATGTAGTTTGTTTTAATCTTATACAAGTATGATGTTTTAATAAACTACTTGTGTAATCCCATATAATCAAGTTCGCATAAAGTCATACACAAAGATCAAAACCAAAAAAAAAAATCTTCAATTCTTCTATCTTCAAAAGTAACTACTGCAAAAAAACTTATTCTGCTATTGATCAACCGCACAGAACGGTGTCTGTCAATAATGAATGATCAGTAGTTCTACCCTAAAGATCTAGAATCATTTAGATCTTTACTAGTCAAATCTTCAAACAAATTCAAGTGGCATTCTAGCAGAAAAGGAGGACCTTAGAATAAACAAGCTAGTTTTATCAACTAATTTACAATCTAGCTTTCACCAACGGTAAAACTATAGACTTCTTGATCCAAAATAAGACTTTAACAAAAGGCAACGCAAGATGTTTCACCTAATTAGACTACTCATATTCATACTTTACAAAAGGTGTGTTCTGGGATAAGTTTGTAAGAATACAAGTGTTTGTGAGTAAAAACGAATTCTAGGGTAAAGAAGTAAAAGTGGGGGTTAGTTGCTGAGAAATAGTCTAAACCCTAAAAAAATTATACTATGGGAGTACTTTTAGATTTGAGGAATCAGAATCACACATGACTGTCCTAAACCAAGAAATGGCCATTACAATCTTGCTTCGGTCACAAAGGATTGAGAAGGGTTAGTCTTAGGGAGGGAAACAAAGGAAGTGTTGAGATCAGAGTACCGGACTCTGTTAAGTGTGATAGGTGTTTATTGATATAAAGAATTCTCTGTATATGAATAAGAGAAGGCTTCGATGAAAATCAGATAGTAGACTTGTTCGGAGGTCGTGTTATGTGTATCTCTTCTTATCTATTGATGTGCGTCGTTTGCACAACAAATTAATTAGTTATGTTCCACACAATTAACCGGTAATATAATGGTAATAAGTTCGTTCCCGTGAAGAACAAAAAGTTTTTAGTTGTTTAAAATATCAAACGGGGGAGTTTTGGTTTGTAAGATAAAATAAATAAATAAAAAGAAATAATAAAAACTGGTTTTAGACAATAAAAAGAAAGACGACTAAGCAATCCTTCGTTGTCACTGAAAAGAACTTAACTAAAATATCTGTTTATTTCTTATTAAAATAATATTGTCACCAACCATAGAATAACTATAAGCTTTGTTATCCACGGAATTCATGTTGTCACTGGATACGGAAGTGCTCGACTACCAGCTTTTATCCAACTAACCCACCAAGAATAGGATCTCGAGGTATAAAATAATCGGATGTTTTACACTTTGTGAATTAGGTTGATCCTAGCATCATACACATAGGCTCGGTCTACTTACTAGTGTCATCTCTATACACAATCACATAACAGAATCCCTCTGTCAGATTTTACGATGTAGTACTTGCTTGAAGAGTTGGATGGCAAATACACATATCACACAACCCTATACTAGTAGAAGAATTATTATTAGCTTGATTTAAATGGTCTATTAAATAGCCCAATAATAATTCTTAAGAAATAAAAGCAACAGAGATAATCGACATTTGAAAGTAAAACTTAAAATAAACTTGTAAAAATAATTAAGATTTCATTATTCAGGACTTTGAAATCATCCCAAATTAAAGAATAATTAGCTAGACATATCTATGAAACTTTTAAACATAAAATAAAAAATAAAGAAATAAAATAAAACTAAATAAAATCTCACAGTAAAATCCAGGAAAAAGCTTTCCTCCAAAAGCTTGATTAATTGTAGAGAAAACTATGCGCGAAAGTTGTATCGAGGCTTCACTTTATATAGGCTTTTGTAACTTCCTCTTGATGTTTATCCAATTAGGAAACTTCACCTCCTTTTGATCCTTATCCAACTAGAAAATTTAACCTCCTCAAATACTAACACCTCATCTTGATCCTTATCCAATAAGGACACTTAACCTCCTCAAAATCCAACAAAACCCCTTATTTTCACGTTAAAGGCAAGCCTAAAACGCATCCCTTATTTCTCTTCCTATGCAGGCCTAAAACAGGCCCAACAGAAACCAAAACCAAGTTGGTTTCACTGTTTTGCTCATAACTTCTTCATACGAACTCGAGATGAGCTTATTCTTTTTGTGTTGGCTTCTTCTTTCAATTCTCTATGAGATGGTGAGAAAAATTCCTGGATTTGAATGTTCAATTATTGACTTGGTAGTTATTCTTATGTTTTTCAAAATTCTTTGTTCCTTTCGTCTCCACTTCTCTTGGCACTAGACACTTGGATACTTGGAGTACTTCACCTCTTAGCTATTGTATCCATTTTCACTTTTATTGGTATGACTCACCTAAGAGAAACAAATAAAAGAAAACAATAGTAATAACAAGTAATATGCAATAATTATAACAAATATTAGTATGGATTTGACACTAAAATCATGTAAATTACGCACTTATCATCTATTTCGTATGTTTTGTCCATTCTGATTTCAATAGATTGAAGAATCTATTTGTGATAACAGTCACAGTTCACCCTAACCTCGTAGGAAGTTGAGGTTGTGAAGTAATGGTGAAGTGGAGGTGATGGAGATCATGTTGAAAACCGTGTCCCACTTATTGGGGAAGACTGGACAGTTACACATCCATCACTCCTCTATTTTTCTAACCGTCGCACATTCCAGACACTTTCTCGTAATGGGTGTATTGCTACACCACACGTCGTAGACCGCCAAACCAATACCCTAGTGAATATCCCCACATGTGTAACATCTTTGATGTCTCGTGTAATTTTAGTAGAAAATACTACTTAGTGTGAAGTCAAGTTGTGGCTTGCTTAGTCAAGTTGATTTATGACTTGTCATGTCTGGCTAGACATGAATAATGAGTCTTGATGAGTCTGAAAAAACTAGTGAGGCTCGTAAGGAGCAGGTAGACTGAAAATAAATATGTATTTATTTAGGCATCATATCGAGACTCTGATATGCTCAGGTGATCAGTGAGAGTTCAAATGTGTCAATCCGTATTGACATGGTTAAGTGAATAGGTAATGCTGGACGCAAACATTGAATAGGTTAAATACCGCCTTTCACGTCATCAACAAGAGGTGATGGATGGTCATGAAAAAGTGAGAAATAACATGTATAATTATTGAAGTGGTCAAGCATATGTAGAAGGACATATATGTGAGGCCACATGAAATAAGATATTTCTGGCCAGACGCTATGGTAAACCATCCATGGTCAGTCGTATGTCAATTGCATTTATGGTATGTCATATATAATAAGTCAAATTTTATAAAAATATAGATTAATGTGTCAATTACACGTAATAAGTCATATGTGGTCAGTCAAAATTAGTGTATGCAACACTTAGTAAGTCAAATTTGGGAGGCTACATGGGTTAACACATCTGAAGTATGTCATATGTCTCTCTTAAGTATAAGGAAGAAACTGGGACTCCCAATTTTTAGGGTTGAAACGCTTATAAGCGTTGTAGAGGAGGTAGAAAGAGGTTGGGACTCCAAGCTTTTGATTTGTAACACTTATAAGTGTTGCATAGGAGAAATTGAGACTCCCAGCCCTAGGTTTAAAACGCTTAGAAGTGTTGCAGAACGGAAGCTGGGACTCAACCCTAAATTTGCAGCACGTATTTGAGCCGCACACCTTTATAACATCCTTGGTATATCACTCATGGCTTCCAAAGGGATTTTGGCAGGCCAACTTGGCCAACCATGAAAAGTATCTTTTTCAACCAAGTTGGCCGGCCAAATTGGTCAAGCGAGAAGGAGGGTGGCCGACCAAGTTGGCTGGTCAAGTTGGTCGATCTCGAAATTATTTTTGGTCGGCCAAATTAGGGGCGATAAAAGGCTTTTCTTTTCTTTTCTTTTTTTATTTGAAAATGGTCCAAGTAAGTCATTTAGGCCCAAAAATTAAGGTTTCATTATTTCTTGACCATTATTGGGTTTTTAATGCAACCAATCATGGGAGATGTGACTCTTAAGCTCGTCCATGGTTAGGTTTGGCTAGTTAGAGCTCTGTTTTTGTGTTTAGCAAAGTTTTGACTTGCTATCTAGGCACAGTTATGGTGCTTTAGTCAAGTACATTTATGTGCAGCTTGCTACATACTTCGATACAGGTTTGTAGGACACCATAGTATATCAATATCATTTAGTTGAGCATGAGTATTGATACAAGGTAAAATATTTTTTAGGAATTTGGCAGTGGAATATAACACTAAAGAAGACTCGGGTTGTTTTACACTAGTGGGCAATCCATTTAGGATCTTGAGATATATTTTATAAAAACTATAGAATATCTGGGAGTATTGTAACAAGCATTAACGCTATTCTAAGAACTTTATACGTATATGGATACTAAATTATATAGTAAATATAGTTGTATATATATTTTTTTATGAGTTCAGCCGGGTGAAGCATTCATATGACTATATTTATACGAAGAGAGACTGGAATGGACACCCATTATGACTTAGTATATTCCTACAATTCTTTGCAGAATGAAAATATACTAAAGTTCAATATTTCTGATACCCGAGTGATCGTTTCAGAAAAGTGATAAAAACAGTTCGTTCGCTGATACTTGTGAAGATTCGTTTTAGACTTAATTTTTATTTAAACTAGAAAATAAATAAAAGATTTTAACAAAATTTGGAAGAATTGGAACTTAGGATTCCACCAAAATCACTTCTGGAGTAGTTTTACAATGATTCTTTAACAATTATAGCTCTTTTATTGACTTTGTTTCTTTTCCAAAAGTAGATTTCTAAAATATTAACTGTAAATCACAAGCATGGCGCATCAAAAGCTCTTAAGTACCAGCATACACCATCAAAAAAATTACAACTAATTAAGAAAAATCATAAATCAATTAAAAATCAATGCAAAAGTCATTAAGAATCAAAAATAGTTACCATTCATTCATGAAATATGTCTTCCTCCATTATCCCAGTGGTTGGGTTTAGCTCCTCATGATGTACACACTCACAAAACAATTATGCATGGCTCAAAAGTGTGTAAAAAGAAGAAAAAATAATAACACATATGGTTCACAACGGTGTAATGGTGTTGCAAACCACTGTTCTCACTGTTACAGAAGAAAAGTGTTTTCAGCTGAAGATAAACGTTGTAGATGCTAAGATATTCGTTGTAGATGGGTTGAAGAAACCGTTGCAACTGAAGATAAATGTTACAAATATGAAGATAAACGTTGCAAAACGGTTGAAGAAAATGTTGCCTTTTCTCTGTTCTTCACGTCTTCTTCAGCAGCAGTAACACAGAACTTTCCTGGAATGATTTTTTTTTCTGTTAAGCTTCCTGAGCTTGACCCAACCTCTCTCAATCTTTTCTGGACTTGATACAACCTTTTTCAACACCACATGAGCAAGGAATCTCCAAGAGAATTCCTTTCTCATTTATTGTTTCCAGTCGAGCTCTCCCCCTTCCCTGTATTCGATCTCTTTGCTTTAAATAGGCTCAGCAAACCCTAAGAAACTTTCCTAAGTCGATCAGGACTCCAATCTCTATCCAAAACCAAACTCGTGTTAATCCAAAATTAGGCTGAAAAAGTTTCACCGGCGGAAAACGTGTTTGTTCTCCATGTTTCACGGCGTGAAACTTGTTAGTTGACGTGTTTAAGCATGTTTACATTGTTTCTTGACTTTGAGATATCACAACAACCTTTCAATCCCCTAAAACTCGGTCCCAAATTTTATCAGATAACTCTCATACGAAAGAAAATTATTCCCGCCATTTTATGATTTTGAACCGAAGAAGGGGGTGCCCTTATCCGATGTGCAGGTGCATATATCCAACTCCTTGGGTGCCTTTATCAATTTTATGGGTGCCATTAACACTTTTTGAGTCGATTTTTCCATGAAAGTTTATTTCCCAAAAATACCTACAAAGACATAAAATTCATAATAAGAACAAAATCGAGCACTAGTAATATAGAGAATTGAGCACAATTTAGACACAAAATGTGTCTATCACCGAGTTAAAAACATATTTTTTTTACGATTTTCGCCTTGGAAAAAAACCACCATCAACAACAAGACTCCCTATTTATAATGTTTTGACCAAGGCATTAATTGGAAATACTTTATTTACCAATTTCAAAAATTCTCAAGATATGCAATAATAATATATATCTGAAATTAGCAAATGCTAAGTAATATCCAACTTATAATTGACTCATTCTTAGTCTGACAACTAAGATTAGCTAGCACATAACATGTACTTTTACAATATAGTTTGCTAGAGATATACGAACCTCTAGGAATGGAAAGCATATAATTCGATATGGTATTGAAAAATTGATATATTGGTACCTTGCCTTGAGTATCAAAGGTGTATACTTTAATATTAAAAAATTAGAGTTAAGCACATGTTCAAATCATTATATCGACATTCTAATGAACTTTCCAATCTAACTCATTTACTTCTCGATATTTGCAGAAAATCGTGAAGATTATCAGACTAATCGATAAAGTAAAACAAGAGTTATATTCACTCAGGATCGGTTTTGGGATCGATCCTGAGATCTTTTTTGCTCCAGGGATCGGTCCTAGGATCAATGCTTTCGACTTTGAAACAAGTTTTGTAAGTCTGCTTCCTTAAACTATGTTTATGAAATTTCTTTAAACATATTTATTAAGGTTTGGAGTCACTCGGAAGTTCAACACATTAAATATAACAATTTACCAATTAGTGCAATATCATAAACAACAAAGTCTATAGATAAACTATTCTTTGTAACTCCATATACTTTAAGTTGTCGAAGAAACTATGTATACCGTACCTTTTGATGCTTTGGTCACATGATAGTGAACAAGTCACCAATACTAAAGACATTGTAACAAACGTAACTATGTATGTTATATTTTCAATGAATACAAACTTGCATGAACAATAGATAGAAGTGGAAGGATAAATATTTGATGGAGGCGTTTTTTATGGAGGTATGGGAAACAAATGATATGTTGCCATTTGTATTTTCTATTAACTGTTCTAACCAATTATGTTTCCGAAAATATAAAAGATAAAAGATAACCCAATTTTATCTCTAAAAATAAACTTCTTTTATATATATTTAGAAACAGAATTGGTCGGTTACGGTTAATAGAAAATATAAATGGAAATATATCTTTGTCCCCCGCGCCTCCATCTAAAAACGCCCCCATCAAAAATTTATCCAGAAATGGAATAAACTTAAGTCTTGTAGTTACTAACCTTGAAATAAAGTATGATGTCTTCGTTTGGTCTTCAATACGTCTTCAGGTCTTCAAGAGTAACTAGAGAAAGTATCAACATTTCTATGTTCCTAGTCTAACCTAACGAAGTTGACTTTATAACTCACTATAACGACTTTGAGTTTTGGAACTAAACTTGACAACCAAACTTGACATACCAACATTTGGTGGATTCAACCGAGAAGTCTCTAACAAGGCATTCTCATCATAACAAGTCGCCTGTAGGATCATTCGATCCCAAAGGTATGTTCAACTTCTCTTATTGTGGAGATATGTAAGGTTTCACAATGCAAACCTAGTTTCATTTTTGAAACACTGAGCGTTCCATGCCTTTCTTACGAAATTCTTCGTGACTTTAGCCATAGTACGGATACCACTATAATTAGTTTAGAGCAAGTCCGGAAAGGTTTACCTATTCCTTTATTTGACCTGGAAGACTCGTTTAATTTGTTTATTTTTGTTATTGTGTGCTGCAAAGTCATGCGGTCTCATGCGTTGTACAGTTCTATTTTCTGGAGGCTACTCAACTTTTCTACGGAGCAGAGAAATTTGAATGAGGATAAAGAGTTGCTTAATGTTAAAAAATTTGATGCTACTTGTTGTGACTGGTTGGGTCAATTATCTGAGTTCAGCTTAGGATTTTCAAGCCTATTTTCGAGCCCGATATTGAAAGTTTATTGTTGGACGGTTCCGTCGGGGACGGCTGGTTAAATTACCAGATTGTTGTTCATGTTCCGTGGATTTACGGATACAGTGGTGCTTAAGTGCGTACCTCCTTGATGCCGCAACATCAATGCATTCTTTTAAAATGAGGATCAAACGTTTGAGGTTGTCCTGCAATTTCCGTCATCTAATTTTTTTTATCCGAATATGTCCCTGTGTAGCATCTTGTATATCCGTATCCCTTGATACCTGTCATTCATGAGTAAAAAAGTAAAGTAACCGATATTAGACTACATTGCACGAGGGTCGGTACCACCAGGTTGTTTGTACCTAAAAATTGCTCCTAGGTAAAACAATGTATTGTTTAAGTACTCTTTAGGTTTGAGGATCAAATCGTACAAAACGAATCCAAACAAGTAGAATGTCTGTATACGTTCTACTTCGGTTACAAAGAGAGAAGATGGGTTGATCTTAGGGGAAAGTTGAAAGAATTTTGTGTGTTGAATTGTGTGTAGAGGTGGAGAATAACAGAGTCGTGAGATTGATCGACTTATCTTGTTCTCCGCTCTGTCTCTTGTTGTTTTGAAAATGAGCTAAGTAGCCTATTTATAGTAATTTGTAACACACATTATCCCTTGTAAAGTAGTGGAGGTTGTGAGGAGATGGACAGATGGAGGTTGTGGTAGCAACCGTCCACTTTTTCTTGGGAAGTTTCTGGAAACTTCCAGTCATTATTCCCTCACCTTTGCAACCGTCACCACTTACTTTGTAACTTCCTTGTCATGGGGTATTGCTACGCCCATGTTGCTGGAACCTCCAGATCAAAACTCCATGTTTTATCCCCCCACGTAATATGATTTGATGTCTCGTAAGATTTGGTAGAGTCATGGCTTCAAAGCCATGAGTCTTATTGTAAAATAATATTTCTAGTAGATTCTATGCCAATTTATCGTGGTAATGGCTTAGGTATGGTGCTAGCGACGAAGAATGGTACTAGCACGAGTAAAAGAATGACGCAACAGCAGAGCATGGCGCGGCGAGCATGGTGCTGAAGCAACGAAGCACGGAAGCAGCGCTAGCGCTGTAGCTAGTGCTACTGCCAGCGTTGCTAGTGTAGCTCCTTAGTGCTTTGGCCAACACTTCTCCGTGGCTTGGTTATTTTATTGACTTTTTTGCTTTCGTTTCCTTTATTATCTTGACACATTCGTGTTAGAAGCAAGGCTAGGGCTTACTAAAGCATGTACTTGTTGTTTCCAGGGCTATTACCTATATATATTATTATTATTGACATTTACTAATGCCATGACCATAACTATGGCCTATCTGGGGTTTCTCAATCTTGTGAGATTTTATTGCTAGCATTTATGCTTGATTTTTGTGCAGTGCATACAGAACACCTTCAAGAGATTCAGCCGTGGAAGTTTACAACTTGAGACAATGTTTGATGCGACTCTGCAATTAGATGGTATGATGCATTTAGCAGCACATTTATTCGAGAATAGTGTAAAATCCCAGAATGACCATTGTGCCCTTTTCACTTGACTTTTTGGTGAAATAATTATTTTACCCCTGGTCCAAAACTTGATGAATATGACTTTTCACCTCTAATTATAAAATAACCATTTTGTCCCTGATGTTTAAAATCACTATTTGACCCCTGTTCTGAAAAATTACCCAAATTGACTATTTTACCCTTTGTCAAAAACCCACCATCAACATTAAGTCTCCGGCTTAGCGTGGAACGAGTAATGTTGCATGGTAAGCACTAGATGGTGTTCTGCCATACGAAGTAAAATATGTGATTTTTATTATTTAATATCACTAGAAGAGTAGCAATTGGATGAGCAAGTTTTTTTCTGTACTCTCGGGTATTTGGAGCATTATTAGGGCTTGCTAAGATGGCGCTTGTTATTGTTATGGCCATTGCCTATGCACCGCAAGCGTTGGCATTCATTAATACAGTTTCCATATTTATGGCATGTTTAAGGTTTCTTAATCGTGTGAGATTTAATATTAGGATTTATGCTTAACTTT
Organism: Papaver californicum; assembly: GCA_023531435.1. Classification (NCBI taxonomy): domain Eukaryota; kingdom Viridiplantae; phylum Streptophyta; class Magnoliopsida; order Ranunculales; family Papaveraceae; genus Papaver; species Papaver californicum. The sequence continues at coordinate 5,340,247 of JAJJMC010029624.1, forward strand.
TATGCAGTGCATACTGAACATTCTCAAGATGTTCAGCTGTGGAAGTTTGCTACTTGAGATAATGCCTGATGCGACTCTGCAATTAGATGGTATGCATCTAATTAGCGTTTTTTATTCAGATATGGTATATTATCCATTCTGAATGTTCGCTGTTGTTTTGCAATTAGATGGTATTCATCTAATTTAGCGATCTTTATTTAGATATGGCATAGCCTCTATTCTGAATCTACGCAATTTTGTTTGTTAGATGATATTCATCTAATTTAGTGTTCTTTATTCAGATATGGCATAGCCTCTATTATGAAGGTTCGTTATTTTGTTTTTAGATGGTATTCATCTATTTAGCGATCTTTATTCAGATATGGCATAGCCTATATTCTGAAGGTTCACTATTTATAACTAAAAGAAAGATCGATTCGTTGGGATCCATCCTTTCTTCAAACGGAATGAACAGAGAGAAAATCAGATCGATTCCCGAAAGTGCGTTGTAGATTCTTATCCAAGACTTATATCATTTGATGATGCCATGCAACAGTTCGTGGGGGAAAAGCGTTGCTAAATTTATCCCGTCTACTATTTCATTTGTGACTACGTGTCGAACCAAAACAAAAAACTTTCTGTTTTTAGATGGTATTCATCTAATTTAGCGATCTTTATTCAGATATGGCATCGCCTCTATTCTGAATGTTCAATTGTGTATAACCAGTATATTCTGTTTTATAGAAATAGTTTGCATCACAGGAAATAACGAGGGTTCATTCGGGTAAAGCCCTGAAACTTACGGCATCTAATTTAGCGATCTTTCTTCATATATGGCATCGTCTTTGCTCTGAAGGTTCGTTATTTGTGTATAACCAGTATATTCTGTTTTATACAAATAGTTTGCATGGATGCACAGAAAATAACGAGGGTTCAACTGGGTAAAGCGCTGAAATTTACGGGCGCATATATATGCAAAAGATATGTGGAACGAGTATAAGAAATTCAACCGTGGAATTATTGTAACTTATAACTTGTTCAGTGTTATGTTCAGAAATCTTCTGGACAGGGATAGCAGCTGTCACCAATGACATTCTGAAGACGTTATCGTGATGTGTTGAAGAAGTGTGGTAAAAAGGTTTGTTCAAGACTTGTGAAGATTTGGATTTAAACCTAATTTCTAAGACTAAAAAATAGCAAAACTCAAATTAAAATTGATACCAAGGTTGGGAGAATACTGAGGCTAAGATTCCACTATTTTCCAATTTTTAAAGTGATTTAATTCAATAATTATAATTACGCAATTCATACGTTCAATTTGATTCTAAAATATTACAACAAGTAGATTTTTAAAATAAAAATTGAATATCGAAAGCATGGAACGTAAAAAACCCTAGGCCAAGCATGTACCATCAAAAAAAATCACAATTGCTTAATGAAAATCATTAAATCAATTTTTAACAAAGGGAATAATCATAAAAGAATTGTAGAAATTAATTAAATAAATATTACCATATAATTATTAGAAAAATAGCTTCCTCCGTCGTCTAAGCAATGGGGTTTAGCTCCTCATGTTGGAAACACACTCAAAATATTGATTCATAACTCAAGAAGTGTTTACAAAGATGAAAAAAAAAAGAAACTGACACAGAAACTGCAAGTTTATAAACGTTACAGATTCCTGTTACAGAGCAAGTATTTCTTATTCAAATTAAATGTTGTAGATTGACTGTGACATATACACTCAGAGAAGAACGATAGTTTCTAGGCACTGTGAAATTCGAAGGAAAAGGTAACGTGTATTGCAACTGTTTTTGACATCTTTTCTTCTTCTTCAAATACCCCGAAACTGTTATTTGCTAGTCCTCGAGCAAATCTAATCTAGAAAATATAAGTAAATTCCTAACTCACTTTCGTAGGCATCGCGATTGCACTTGGCGTGTGCAACAAGCCTTTAAACCCTTAGGTGGCCCTAGTGGACGAGTGTTGTCTCGTGAGGGTTTACAAGAGATATACCCACAAAACTTTTACTCCAAACTCTATATACTTGTGAACGATTAAGGGTAGACACTAAACATGCTATTTAGTTAGCTAAAAAATTATTTGGCTATGGGAGGAATTATCCTGTTTTGAATCCAATTGGTGTACACGAGTTTACACTCAAGCGTACTAAAATTCATATATAAGAAAACAAAGCACTGCTAAGAAAGTCGTACAAACCTCGATACTCAGAATTTAACAAACCACAATCACATGAATAGATTAAGAAGATGGATATGGAGATAGAGTTGTGCACATGTTGACTAAGGTGAACGGTGTTTCCCAGAATATCTTTAGGAACATGATGCCAAGATGAACCCTAATAGATTGAGATACGCACCCACTGGTCTGAATCCTAATTCTAGTATCAACACAACTGGTATATACAAGGTACCCAACGGTCGATTTATTGAATATATTCAATTATTATTATTATTATTATTATTTATTTATTTATTTATTTTATTTATTTTTTTGCGATAACATGATTAGATCTTTTGAATCTAAGCGCATGCTCTTTGTCTGCAGATTACATGATAGTTCTCATGGATCCTGCGTTTCACGCTTGCTTAGGCAACGAAGACAGGGAGAACACACACATATTGCTATCCAAATGTCATTTTTTATTTTTATTTTTATTTTTTTGGTCAAATTCAATTAAAATAATGGGGCTTGATCTCAATCACTCTACTTCATCCTGGCGACAACAAGGCGATACTAGTGACCCACCAAATCACTTAGAGAAACACAAAAAGAATTGCAAAAATAAAAACAGAACGTGATATGGTGACGATTCCGAGATATGGTGACGACTATCATGTTATTTCTAACACCTGAGCTCTGTCCTTTTATGGATGGGTCCCTTAACTCCTACAGCCAAGAAGTTTGTTTCCATCTACTTAGAATGGTCAGTGTCATCCTGAATTGTTCACAAGTTTTTAAGTTTTGGAGTTTTATTATGCACTAAAATTTTATCCCTTACCCCCAAACTTAAATCTAACATTGTCCTCAATGTTTCAAATTAAAGAGCAATACAAAAATAAGAGGAATAAAGAGGTAAGTCAGAAAGATAGTACTTGGGTGAAGCGTAACAATTCTTCTACGGAGAATAAGGCAGAAAATAAAAACAAAAAAAAAACCTATTAATTTACAACAACATCCTTGTTGGTCAATCAAGGTAAGCAGGGACCTCCTCAACATCACCTGTAAGAAAAAGCTCTAAAAATGGTTTCAATCTCTGACCGTTAACCTTGAAAGAACTTATACCATCTTAAGTCTCAATTTTTATAGCACCATGAGGAAAAAAAAATGCGAACAACAAAAGGATCGATCCACCGAGACCGTAGCTTCCCGGGAAATACATGCAAACGAGTATCATACAGAAGAACTTTTTAACCTGGAGAAAATGACTTTCTTAAAATATTTGCATCATGCACAAGTTTCATTTTGTTCTTATACTCTTTGGTACTATCGTATGCATCTCTACAAATCTCTTCCAACTCATTGAGCCGGAGTTTCCTGTGAGCTCCTGCCTTGTCAAGCCAAAATTAAACTTCTTTATAGCCCAATATGCTATGTTCTAACTCAACAGGAAGGTGAAAAGCCTTGTCAAATACAATCTGATAAGGTGACATTCCAATGGGGGTCTTAAACGCAGTACGGTAAGCCCATAAGGCATCAGTAAGCCTCAAAGATCAGTCTTTCCTATTAGGATTAACAGTTTTCTCTAAAAATATGTTTTATCTCCCTGTTGGAAACCTCAACTTGACCACTAGTATGTGGGTGATATGGGGTAGCTACTTTGTGGGTAATACCATATTTCTTCATCAAAAGCTTAAGCGGTCGATAACAAAAGTGTGATCCTCCATAACTTATTATAGCTCGTGGTGTACCAAAACGTGCAAATATGTTATCATTCAAAAGCTGGACCCTAATCTTGTGGTCGTTTGTTTTATACGAAACCACCTCAACCCATTTAGAGACATAGTCTACATCGACAAGTATGTAAAGATTACCAAAAGAATTAGGAAATGGACCCATAAAATCAATGCCCCACACATCAAATACCTCAATAACTAAAATAGGGTTCAAAGGCATCATATTTCTACGGGAAATGGTTCCTAACTTCTAGCAACACTCACAAGCAACACAATAATTGTGGGTGTCTTTAAATAATGAAGGCCAGTAAAACCCACACTGCAATATCTTAGCAGTAGTCTTTTTAGCACTAAAGTGACCTCCACAAGCATGATCATGACAAAAGGAAATAATACTGGACTGGTCACTCTCAGGTATACATCTCCTAATTATCTGGTCTGGACAATACTTAAACAAATAAGGATCGTCCCAAAATAAATGCTTTACCTCAGCTAAAAACCTAGAACAATCTTGTTTACCCTAATATTGAGGCATTCGACCAGTAACAAGATAATTCACCATATTCACAAACCAAGGTAATCGGGAAACAAGAAAAAGTTGTTCATCAGGAAAACTGTCTCTAACAGGAGGAGAATCATCAGGGGAATCAATAAAAAGCCTAGAAAGTGGTCTGCAACAACGTTTTCTGCACCCTTTTTGTCTCTAATTTCTAATGAGAATTCTTGTAGCAAAAGTATCAATCTAATAAATCTAGGTTTAGTATCATTATTAGACATAAGGTACTTTAAAGCAGCATCATTAGTAAAGACAATGACCTTCAAACCTAAGACATAGGATCTAAATTTCTCTAAGGCAAAAACATTGGCTAACAGTTCCTTCTCTGTGGTGGTGTAGTTCAGTTGGGCATCATTTAGAGTTTTGTTGGCATAGTAAATCACATGAAGTAATTTATCTTCTCGCTGACCTAACACAACACTAATAGCATAATCTGAAGCATCACACATGATCTCAAAGGGTCGGTTCCAGTTAGGTGCATGGACTATGGGGGAAGTAGTGAGCAAATTCTTAGGATTATCGAAAGCTTCTAAACAAGCATCATCAAAGTTAAACTTAACATCTTTTGCAAGCAATATGCAAAGAGGTGTAGAATCAAGCTAAAGTCCTTAATGAATCGACGATAAAAGCCTGCATGCCCTAAGAATGACCTAATATCTCTTACGGTTTTGGGAACCTGTAAATTCTTAATAAGGTCAACTTTGGCTTTGTCTACATCTATACACTTAGATGATATGATATGCCCTAAAACAATTCTTGATTGAACCATAAAATGACATTTCTCCCAATTAAGCACTAAGTTCTTTTCCTTACACCTAGTCAACACTAATGTCAAATGATGCAAGCACTCATCAAAAGATGAACCAAACACTAAAAAATCATCCATAAAGACCTCTAAAAACCGTTCTACCATATCAGAAAATATGTTCATCATACAACGCTGAAAAGTCACAAGGAAATTATACAACTCGAAAAGCATGCGTATATAGGAAAAGGTACCAAAGGGACATGTAAAGTAGTTTTCTCTTGGTCTTTTGGGGAAATAAAAATTTGATTATAGCCGGAGTAGCCATCTAAAAAGCAATAGTGACTATGTCCAGCTAATCGCTCTAGCATTTGGTCTATGAAAGGAAGGGGAAAGTGGTCTTTCCTTGTGACCTTGTTCAATTTTCTATATTCAATACAAACACGCCAACCCGTATTTACTCGGGTTGGGATTAACTCATTATTATCATTCTGGACTACAGTGATACCTGATTTCTTGGGAACAACCTGAACGGGGCTAACCCACTTACTGTCTAAAATGAGGTAGATGATACCCGCATCTGACCAACTTAAGCACCTCAGTTCGAACTACTTCTTTTATGTTAGGGTTCAGTCGACGTTGCATCTCCCTAGAAGGTTTGGTGTCATCCTCTAAATGAATCTGATGCATACAAACAGTAGGACTTATACCCTTAATGTCTGTTAAGGTCCACCCTGAAGCTTCCTTATTGTCTTGAAGTGCGGTCACTAGCCTACTTTCCTGATCACTATCCAAGTCGGATGCTACAATTACATGCAAAGTCCCAGATGAGCCTAAAAACACATACTTCAGAGTATCTGGTAATTGTTTGAGGTCCAACTTAGGAGGCTCTTCCAAAAAAGGAACTAAGGTAGAATTAGAAACTTGTAGTGGTTCGAACTTAGCTTTCCATCTATTAGTATCTAACACAGGGGTAAAATTTAACAAATCATTCACTTGATCAATGGGTTCAGTCAACTTACAGATTCTTGTTACAGAGTTAGCGTTTCTTATTCAAATTAAATATTGCATATTGACTGTGACATATACACTTAGAGAAGAACAACAGTTTCTAGGCGCTGTGAAATTCGAAGGAAAAGGTAACGTGTATTGCAAATGTTCTTGACAGCATTTCTTCTTCTTCTTCTTCTTCTCTCGATGCAACTCAGATTCAATCTGAGTTTTTTTTTTTTCAATTCTAAGCTCTCTAAACCTCCCAAAACTCTCAATCATCCCTTATGACTTCCCAGCACCTGCTTATATCCCACAACCATCAAATCTTCGAGAATAATTTCTTCAATGAGAATAATATCTCAGCTATAAACTTCAACCCGAGAATATCTTTTTTTATTCTTTAAACATCAAAATCGGTGATTCTGTTGCTAGTTTGTTGCCCAAATAGTCTTTGATATGATATAAACACCATTGTATGAATCGGGAAACAAGATCGCCAAGATTTTTGAGATAATTACTCACCCGAGATACGAATATTTGATGAGATTTTTTTTTAGGTTGTTTTAGTTTCCAAGTATCTTGTACGACTACTACATAAATGGTAAGAGGATAATCTTGTTTTAAAATTCAGAAATACCCCACCAGATTCATATCAACTTCACACAGATTGAAGATTGGGTTTTCCCGCCAAAAGTTTTATTTGAAAGAAGGTAGTGCTCTTAACAAATCTCTGGGTGCCTTTAGTAATTTCTTAGGTTCCTTTAGTAATTTTTCTCGGTGGTGCAAAGATTAATTTTTGAGCCAATTTTTCCACAAAAGTTTATTTCTCCAGAAACACCTACAAACGCATAAAATAACTCAATTAGTACACAATCGAGCACTATCAACATAAAGAATTGAGACAAATCAGACATAAATATGTGTCTATCATATCGCTCTATACTAGTGGTCATGTTAGGATCCGTCCAATCTTTCTCGATTCTATACGAAAGTGGATACTGAGTGGCATAATATAGCTATTATATATTTTGTTTGAAGAAGTTAGCCAAAAATTCCTGTAGCAAGGGTTTCGTTCTAAAATATAAAACATGGATTTCAAAAATTTAGTTTAAGGGTAGTTACTTAGTTCTATTTGTTTTAGGCATGTCCTTTACGTATAATTGGGCTTTGGATATATTAGACTCCGCCATGAATGAGCAGAAGACATTAACGTTTGAAGTTTGAGTATTTTTTAATAAAGGATGCATTGTCCCGTTCTCTACCTATTTTCACTAATTTCCTAGTTTACAGGATGCCAGTATAACAGTAGGATCAATGACAAATAGAGGATCTTGTGGCGGTAGGTGGTGGCATTGTGAGAATATGAGATTCTTGAAGACGCTAGTCCTGTAAACGATGTCCTAGACCCGTGTGAAATTCCACCGATATGGAATATCCCTCGTCTTGGTAGAATATCCTTTGCTCTGTGAGTGAGGCTAGCGCTGGAGGTGTTGACGTCGTGAGTATGTTGGCATCATGAAATCTCCAACATGATGCAACATAAGTGGGGACCTCAGTAGAAGTTAGGACTTTATGGAAAGTGATCTCTTGTGATAGGCTTCATGGTTTGGCATTTTTTACACATTTCAGAACACTTCTAACTTGTATGTGATATTGACTCATCATAGCCATATTTCCGGAGAAGATGAATTCCTGACAGTATCTTGTAAGCCCATATGCCATATGTTGAGAGGAGAAGCATGAATCTGAAGTGGTCAGGCCTATCGAGTGTTCATTGTGCTTGAGATGGTCGTGGCTGCTTCATTACCAGTGATAGTTGAGATTATAACCATAAGTATTGTCTGTTTAGGGATTGCTTGAACCATAAGGGGAATTGATGACGTCACCTTGAGAATTCTGAATTCAGTGTGTCTTCCATAGTTGACCAGTGTGGTTGAAATCAACAACAGCAGTAATAGAGGTGAAGTCCCCATGCTATGGACATGTCAGGTAAGAGAAGCCAGGAAGGTTTATATCTCACATTGTGGTTGTTGTCGTCTTTTTTGCGCCAAGGCTGGAACAAGTTTGAAGTCAGAGCCCTTCATTGATGCCCGGGTTGTTGAATGGCATCTGGGACATTTTTTGTGAGCATTGACTGAATAAAATTGTTTCTTATCCTGACCTTTCGGCTCATAAGCTTGTTTTACCTTTTCTGGATGTGATGATGGAATGCCTGAAATGTTCATATAGGTGAATTCATATGAAGACGTCGAGGGTGAAGAGGATGAGTTGAAAGGTGTCTTGTTGCTGACATGGTGCTACGGGTGTCTTCAAAGATTATGTTCCCATAGGTGTCTCTTGATCCATCTTCTGAATCCTTGACTGTTATGAGATGTGTTGCTGTGAGCAGTCCCCTGTCACACTTCTCTTTGATTTCTGAAGTTATATTTTCTGGAGTAGGCTTGTTATGCGTCTCAGCCTCGTCAGGGGTTGCAAGCGCCTATCATATATGACGACATAGTTGAGAGAGGTGAAGATACCTTTACTGTATGTCTTTAGAGAGTAAAGGGCCTTGTCGAGGTTGTGACTCTCTGGTTGACCATCTCTTATAGGCTAGTGAGGTTCTTGGTAGCGAGGGGATCTTGTGCAAATCTTCAATCCCCAAGTGTGGTTCTTGCGATCCTTCGGATGCAGTTTGTTGAAGTTGGTGCTCCAAGTGGTGTCTTTGCGTAAGATGCCGATGCAATGAAAACTACACCAATTGAGTATCCGAACGCTGGAGTTGGATTTGAATTTTAGTTTAATAGGAGCCGACTCTTGGAGGAAGCTGAGATAACTAAGCTTGTTTTCGAATGGCTTTGTCACCATATGTGATAAATTCAGGAGAACTTGAAGGAAGTAGGTGCATCTTCGGCTTAGAATTGATTACCAAAGCTAGAGGTGATGCTGAAAGATTATTCTGAAAGTTGAGGCTTGCAACTGAAGCCTTTGCACAAGTTGTGAAAGCATACGCTGATAGTTCTGAACCAGTCTTCGAGTATTTCTTTTTGAGTAGTAGGTTTTAAGGATTTTTATATATTTCTGAGATATCCAATTGTTATGGTTTTATATCGAAATTTTTGAGTAGGTAGATTCTGAATGGTTTGCAAAGGGTTTTTCTAGATAAATAAATAATACTTTATTCAATTGAAATCCTAAGTATAAATGCAAGGTGCTGCAATCATTTTATAGGAATTGCAAAAACATTAAAATATTTATAAGGGGTGGTGAAGTGCTTAAGTCTTTACAACCTCGTCAGGGGTGCTAGAGTGTTTAAGACTTGACAGCTTTAAGCTTCACACCATGTATGATTTCCCCTGTTGATTTATTGGTGTTGATAAGTTTGTAGCATTCACCTAATATAGTTTTAAGTACCATATATGGATTTTCTCTAGGAGAGGCAGTAGTGTATCTTATTTAGAAAGGGTTGGGTTTCGATATCTTAGGTTGATGACACATTTCAGAATGATTGGTTTATTGGTTTTAATATTCTCAGTAGATACGACCCCTATCCATTCGATAAACTTTGAAAAGGATCAGCTTCTCATTCATAGCATCAAGGCATGGTGAGGTTGATATTCAATTCGATTTCCCAAGCCTTGGTGGGACGTGGGACAATTGGTTGTAAAGAGAGTTGCTTAACAAAACTTATTTGTAGGCGAAATCCACGGGCTTACGGCATCACCTCTCCTCTATGCAATTGTTTAGCGTCCAAATCCGTTATTTGGTGATGTTCTGGAGGTGAGCAATCTTTAAGGCTTGTTGGCTCCTACAGGTGGGTCTCTTGATGACAATTTCTCCATAGATACGTCGAGCCTTTCCTTGTTGTTGTGGATTCACGGACGTCCCAAAGCCATGTCGTAGTCTACATCTATATGATTGTTGTTGATGAGGTGGTAGCAGACATTTCTGGCCACAAAATGGTGGTGATAGTGGTTTTTTCTGGACCTTTATGAATGACGAAGTTTGATTGTTGCATCCCTGGTTGCTTTATTTGGATAAGGATATTGTCATCGTGTTGAATGTTGATTCTGGAACGCGCAACTTACTATACTTAAAGACTTCATGTCTAGTGAGTCTTCTAATGTACGAGGTGAGCCTTCTGAGAAGGAAATAGCAGCTCGGGCGAACTTGAAAATTACTTCTGAAGCGAGGTGCGACTCGATCATCAACTTGACACAGTTATCTCGAATCATCCTTTATTTAATCACAGTCTTTTACTCGGTAATTAAATGTTTAATTTGTCTGTTGTAGTCCTGGATCCCGAATTACTTCGTGTGTGATAATGTTGCGAATGCTACGCCTCAATCTTGTCTTGATGAATATCTTAGCCTTAGTATGGGGGCATGACTTATGAGATACATCTTTTCTTGGTGCTTCAGCTGCTTATATCGTGAGTAGAGCTTCTCTTAGAGATTTTCGACGTTAGAAAAATTCAGATTCAAGTATTCCTGTCGTAACGGCCGTAGAATCCTCGTCCAAAGTTGAAATGAGGTGGTTGACCTCGCATTATTTAGCTAAGATGAAGAGATAACTTCCGAAAAAAATAATTTATGAATTTGGAGTCCTTTTTCTAGGTAAAAAAGACCTGACACCGAGCGTCCAGAACTTTCCAGGCAGAATTCTGTAGATTTTCAGCTATCATGTGGTCGACCGTTTTGTCTTCCCTTATTAGCTCACTTCTCCGATTGGCACGCCCTTTTAGCATGTTATAGTATCCATCCATATGAATCATTTGGTATAAAAATAACCCCCAAATTCCTTACAAATTAGCACCAGTTTCAGTTCTTCTGGAGGGTAGTGCAAAAACGTTTTTGACGGTATTTTCGTAAAACGGCCTATACCTCTTCTAAACCATATGCCATGACCAAAAACACTTTTCAATGAATATTTAGGTTGATAATAGACATATTTTATGAATTACATGATTTTTGTTTCAATTCCTCGCGTTCGAGATATTTTAACTTATAATCTCTACAATATCTCTGCTTATAGGGGGAATGAACCAAAGCAAAGAGATGAATTTGTAGGTGAAGGATTGGAGATTACCATGAGTCGTGACACTGGCGATATGTCTTTTCCAAATCAAATCATGAGCAAGCTCCCTCTGACGCGATTTTTGAAGAAGGCACTCCGAGTGGTGTTATTATACAGAACACTGCTATGATGGAAGTTGTTCATGACGTTTCCAGTAGTACTGCTTGAAAGAGTAGTATTTGTGTTTTTGGTGAAAGCATTTTGATAAATAGAACACTAGGATTGAGATTTGTTGTTAACCTGAATTGGAATTGGTTGTTGAACCCGACCTAAGATCTACCTTTTTTTTCTAGGTAATTGAAGAATTGAAGTTTGTAGCCGAAAGGTTGATCTCCCGTTGTGGTCGTCAATTTTTTGTACCTAAAAATTGCTCATAGGAAAAAAAAATGTACTTTTGAAGTACTTTTTAGGTTCTAGGATCAAAATCATACAAAACGAATCCAAACAAGTAGAATGTCTGTATACGTTCTGCTTCAGTTACAAAGAGAGAATATGGGTTGATCTTAGGGGAGGGAAGCAAAGAAATTTGAAGGAATTTTGTATGTTGAATTGTGTGTAGAGTTGGAGAATAACAGGGCCGTGAGAATAATCGACTTATTTAGTTCTCTTCTCTGTCTCTTGTTGTTTTTAAAATGGGCTAAGTAGCATATTTATAGTAATTTTTAACACACACTATCCCTAGTAAAGTAGTGGAGGTTATGGGGAGATGGACAGATGGAGGTTGTGGTAGCAACCGTCCACTTTGTCTTGGGAAGTTTCTAGAAACTTCCAGATCATTATTCCCTCACCTTTGCAACCGCTTCAACAGTCACCACTTACTTTGTAACTTCCTTATCATGGGGTGTTGCTACGCCCATGTTGTTGTAACCGCCAGACCAAAACCCCATGTTTTATCCCCCCATGTAATATGATTTGATGTCTCATAAGAGTTGGTGGATTCATGGCTTCAAAGCCATGAGTATTATTGTAAAATAGTATTTCTAGTAGATTTTATGCCAATTTGTCGTGGTAATGGCTTAGGTAATGGTGTTAGCGACGAAGAATGGTACTAGCACGAGTAAAAGAATGACGCAGCAGCAGAGCATGGCACTGCAGCAATGGAGCATGGTGCAGCAGCAACGAAGCATGGCAGCAGCGAGGCATGGCAGTGGCACGGAAGCAGGGCTAGCGTTGTAGCTAGTGGTGCTGCCAACGTTTCTAGTGTGGCTCCTCAGTGCTTAGGCCAGTACTTCTCTGTGGCTTGGTATGATGCATTTAGTATCACATTTATTCGAGAATAGTGTAAAATCCCAGAATAACCATTGTGCCCTTTTCGCTTGACTTTTTGGTAAAATGACTATTTTGCCGCTGGTCCAAAACTTGATGAATATGACTTTTCACCTCTGATTATAAAATTACCAATTTTCCCCTGATATTTAAAATTACTATTTTACCGCTGGTCTGAAAAATTACCCAAATTATTTGTTTTATCCTTTATCAAAATCCTACCATCAACACAGGTCTTCTTCCATTGTGCAACATATTCTAGGTGTTGTTGTCGATGATTGCATCGTTCCCTCATCATCCTTTGATTGGTAGGTGCATTTTCTTTCATCACTCTTCCGCTGATTTCCGTATTCCTCTGTTACTCTGACTAGGTTATAGTAGGTTAAATACCCTTAATTGTATAACATAGGAGGACTGGCGATCTGCTAGTGTTGTTTCTCCGGTATCGCCAGCTAAGTTTGGTTATCAAGTGTTTTGTGGGTTTGGACTTGGTATTTCTCCTTCATTGATGGTGCGTCTTCGGAATCCGGCGGCTCCATCCAGGTGTATCCGTAGATTGGATGCTCCGGTTATTTCATTTGGATGTTGTATGTGTATTACGGAACATCGTTCTGGTTTGTTTGTGTTAGTGCGCCAGAGATAGCTTCTGTTAAGACTCATATGGTAGTTTTTTGCTCAATGATGAAGGATTTTCAGGGTTTGAAGAGCTCCATTAATGTATCTCATAAGTGCATAATTTACATATTTTAAGTATTATTTTCTTACACTTATTTGCTGGCTTTTTTGTGAGTTATCTTTTATTATCATTATTTTTGTAGTTTATGTCTTTTATTAGGTTACATCCCTGAAAGAAGCATAAATGGAGCTTTAAAATGGTAGAATTATTAAAGACCCAGTAGAACTCAGTCAAACCCAGGATTTCTAAGGGCAGATATGTTTTAAAGGAACTGTTAAAGGCACCATGTGATTTACTAAGGGCTGCATGTTATTTGAATTCTTATAAAGGCGCCCATTCTGTTGATAAGGGAAGCCACCTTCTTCTTCTTTACTTTACCAGTAAAGTTAGCTAACTCCGACAGTTTATTCTGTGAGGATAATAATATGAATTTGATGGATTTAAGGGAGTGGTTCGAGTGTGCTGGGACTATCTAGGATGAAGCAAGGAATGAATATAGATTTGGCTAAGAAAAGAGGTTTTTAGGTTAATTTCCATTGATTGATCATGATGATCATAGTAGAGATGATTTAATACCTGATTTCGATTTCTAATGGTGCAGTGGGTTATAGAGGCGAGTAGAATACATGGGTTATGATCGATATGATCTTCAACTGCTATCTACAGTGGTGTTGATGTGATTGATCGGTAATAATGGTGGTTGGTTTGCTGCCAATGAGAATGATGATGGAAGTGAATCTGTGAGGAGAGAAACTCAGGATAGGTGGTTGTCGGTTGCGATAGGTTTGATTGAGCTGCCATCAAAGAAGAAGAGAAGGCGATATTGTCGAGTTTTATGGATTGAAGAATAATAATGGTGGATGGACTTATTTGTGATGGACTTGATAGTGATGTAGAGTTCAATGGTGTTGTTGCTACTCAAGTTAATGGTTGTGGTGAAGCTTGAGTCTATTGCTCGAGTTGAGGATAGTAGTCTGAGGAGATGAAACAGGTGGAGTATGAAATTGTGTTATCAAAGTTGTTATGGCTCATGTTGATTAGAAACTGGAGGTTGTTGATGGTTTGTGATAATGGAGTTCGAGTCCTGATAGTGTTACTCGAGAACTGTTGGTTCATAGTCGAGTCTGGTGGAGTTGAGTTTGGCAAGGCTTGAGAGAGATGTCAGGGAAGAACAGAAAGATCGGAGTTTTAAATGAAGAAAAGATCGGCTCTAATTAAAGCGTGGCAAGGTATTTACAGAAAGATTATAGTGAAAGGGCGTGTTTTGAACGAAAATATTGTTGGTCGGTGGTTTGTTTGATACTTATCAAGACCCCTTTTAATGTGAAACTCTGATAGAGGCGGTTAAAAATCTCTATAAATAGATCCGTGAGTTCCACTTCATACCATTCACGTATAGAAGAAAAAAAAGAGGTGGAGAAAAAGTTATAGAGGCAGGGAAGGAATACTGAGACTGTTCTATACACGGAGAGGCCAAGAGCTGCGCTGGAGCGTGGGATTATCTTTCCCGCTTCTTCAGTTTGATCTATTCTTCTCTAATATTTATTTTTCCATGGTATAGGGATGTAACCTAAGATCACAAACATGTTATTTTTGATTAATTCATTGATTTTTATCTATTCACTCTCGTATTTATCGATCATGTTTTACTACGCATACTAATTATTTGATTGTGTTCAAATAATATGATTGGTTGTTTTACATATTTAAATCGCGAATTAAATATCTTAATAACTTTTGTATAGCTAATTAGGAGTCTTAGGCAATTTTATCAAGAATTCTAATAATTAGTAGTAATTAAATTAAATACATGCATTAAGATACGGAGGCTTCTTATTCCACAACAACGAAAGCACTTTTTCACTCTTTCATATACTAGGGGATTTCACTTGGAAAAGAAAATGTTCCATACTAATGGATTCGGGGCCATAACCATGGGCTCCAATGCACGAGATCTTGTAGCACTTACCAATGAGGCCCTATCCATTAGTATTACACAGAAAAAATCCATTCTAGACACTAATACAATTAGATCCGCTCTTCATAGACAAACTTGGGATTTGCGATCCCAGGTAAGATCGGTTCAGGATCATGGGATCCTTTTCTTTGTGACTACTAGTGGTGCGAATCGTGAAGGAAATCACAAGTAAAACTTGACCTAGATTGAATATACCACGATTGTGTTTATGTTATCTATGAATAACCCGTCTCATAGAAGTTAAAGATTTTCTCAAATTGAATCTCTTAGCGATATAGCATTAGGTTGTTTGTTGAAAAAGGATTCATATATTAGCGATAGCAATATTTGTTGATTTTTGGAGACGTAACAAAGTGTTGACACCGATTGGGGATACTTTAGGGATATTGGTAACATGAGAGAGTGATGATAATATTGATGCTTAATTGAGTAATATGTGTGGTGATGGACGGCGAATTCCTCAACCAACTATTTAATTTAAATTATTTTTAAAACAACAAAAATCCACCCAATTTACATAAGTTTTCAAATACAATTAACAACCCATTTCCACATATGGATCGAATTCTTCTTATTACTATACTCTTATTTATAATTGTGAGTGAAAAGAACTTAAAATAATTTTGCTTGGATGAAAACCGACCAGTATCTATTCTAGCGAGAATGATTTCTAACCTTTTTTTTGCTACTCGCTCCGCTGCTAACTATCGTAGAATAGTGGTTTCCTCCATGTTCACCGGAATCCACACTTTCCTAGTAGTTCATTTTCGCTTTCGTGTTTTCTCCATCTCCATGTGGGTGCATGGAGACAGTATACGCTTTAATTGTGACATGAGAGTTTGCTAAGTTTGGTGGACTGATTTGATGATTCTGTGTACCAGATTCTAGGTTGGTTCATGGATTTGCTATATACTCTAGACTCGGATCTGGCTACTAAGGTTTGAGAAATCCCTACATGACTTTCCATTGCGTTTGAACTTTAGAAGTCACTCTATTTTACGTCTCCATAAAAAAATGAATAAAAAAAACTTTTTTCTGATTGCATAATATTGAGTCCAAAGATCCCCTTAGTGAGCGCCAAAATATAGTTTCTAAAAAGCTAACAACCACATCTGTAGAGATAAACTCGTTATTAAGTTAGAACACAAGTAAATAAACATAAATTGTATAATAGATTTCATGGAAGTCTCAAAGGATAATGACCCTTAACTTCAAGGTTAAGAGTCATATTTATAGGCTTCCTGAAGACATGTCCTTCAAGCGATATAGTGTTACAAAGTTGGTCGACATAGTTGGTTACAAGTGTACTCCTAAGGTGCTACGCCCTATGGAGCCTATATCATGTGAATATCTAACTATATTGGAACCCCTAACCGAAACTTACCCTACTCGGCCCTATCATTACGGATGACTAAATTCCTAAGCTAGGTATTTCATATCTACACCTATTTATTACATGTCACTCTTTTATATGTTTATATATGTGGTTAAAAAGTTGGAGAAGCTAACGAAAGATTTCATTTTGGTTAATAATAAAGGCATTACGAAATTAAATACATCTGGTCAAATGGAAGACTCTTTGTAGGATAAAGAAATTAGGAGGTCTGTAAGTGAAAAGTAGCAAGCATATGAATAAGGATCTCTTGACCAAAAGGCAGTGGAGATTCGCAACTGAAAAACCATCTCTGTGAAGAGAAGTGATAGTGGAAAAATATTGTGTGGAGGCTAATAATTGGTTTTCGTCTTAAAAATCTCTTATGGTAGATCTTTAAAGAAAGGCATTACAAAATTTATTTATTTTATTCGGAAGTCATATTATATTTAAAGTCAGTTCTGGAAGCGCAGTATGTTTTCTGTCATATAATTGGTTGCTTAAGATCCCAAAAATTATCCATGTAGATATTTGAGCTCAACTGAGCAATATTAACCTACTAAAACACCTATATAAATCTATTTGATTAAAGTACTACAGTTGTGCTTAAATTCAAAAGTTAAAATTGTGACAGACACAGTTCCATAGCTTCTACTAGCTAAAAATCATACCTCAGTCACATTAAATCTTTACTTAAAGAGACAACTAATGTGAATGAGTGAAAAGAATTCAATTTAGGGTTTTGAAACGCTTAAAATATAAGAATTGCAACACTTATAAGTGTGTCAAAAATTACTTTCAAACCCTAATTAGTGTTTTCAAACCCTAATTAGGTAAAATATTTTTGCAACACTTATAAGCGTGTCAAAAGCGTTACAAAAAAGTATTGTCAAACCCTAATTTTGAAAAATGAAGCTAACCCTAATTTTCTAACGTGTGCACCTTGCTAGTACACGTCGTGCTTCTAAAGAAAAGCTCACACGTCCTGCTTCCTTCCAACTATGGTGTTTTACTCTTTTGCCCTCAAAAGGTAAGGTTTTGATTAAAGAGTACAAAGTGAGTTGCTTGCTTCTTTACAAATTTGACATTTTACTATTTTTCCTTCAACATGTGAGACTGTGCACAAGAGTAAAAATATGGACGCTTGCTTCTTGAAAAATTTGGTGTTTTACTTTTTTCCCTCAACATGTGAGCCTTTGATCAAAGAGTAAGACATGAGCTGCTTGTTTCTCAACATACAAATTCAAACCCTAATTATTGAAGAGGGTGATGTCTCTACCTCTTTTGCTTCCAACGTATGCGCCTTAGACAAGCATCCAAGCTTGTGTGACTATTCTTAAGGAAAAATTTGCATGCCTTCATTCAGAAGCCAAGATCACGCGACTTGCTTCTTGTTAAATTGACATTTTACTCTTTTACTCTCAACATGCGAGGCTGAGTACAAAGAGTAAAATGTGACTGTCTTGCTTCTTTTTAAAAGTTGACGTCTTGCTTCTTACCAAATATTATATTTTACTCTTTTACCCTCAACATGTGAGGCCGAGTGCAAAGAGAAAAACGTGAGACTCTTGCATCAAGACAAAAGTTGGGTGCTCTTCCCTTATCTTTTCACATGAATAACTTGATTTGGAAAATTAGGGTTTCGAAAAGTTTTGAAATCCTAAGATATACTATACCTCTCATGTATATTTTCGTTTGAATCCTTACATAGAGTTTCTCATGCTCAGCAGCAAACAACTTATTTTTACGAAATAAGCATGTTGATGCAAAATTGACTCAGATGGACATACTTCTCCATATACACAAATAAATACATATTTATTTTAGTCTATTCTTCTAGACTCATCATCTAGTTAAGCAAGACGTATTTATTTTATTTTATTTTAGTCTGCTGGACTCATCAGTCTAGTCAAGCGAGACAGGCTCATCAGTCTAGTCAAGCGAGACAGACTCATCATCTAGTCAAGCAGTACATATTTATTTTATTCTACTTTAGTCTATTGGACTCATTATTCTAGTCAAGCGAAGCAGGCTCATCATTCTAGTCAAGAAAGACAGACTCATCAGCTAGTCAATCAACACAAGTCTTTAGTCAAGAGACTCATTGAACAGGTCTCAATTAATTTAACACCAGTAGTACTTAACACTACAATATTACACGAGACATTAAATGTCACAAATAGGGGGATATTCATTAGGGTTTTGGTATGGCGGTCTACGACATGTGGTGCAGCAGTGCCCTCACTAAAGAGAAATTATGGAAAGCTCGGTAGCATTTGAGTAGAGAAATGGTAAGTTGAGTAACCAATTGTTCAACCGCAATTGAAGTGGGGAGCAGTTGTCAACACCTTTTCCACCTTCTCCATTTCACCGTTATTCAACCGTCGACAGTTTCTTTCAGAGAAGAGTTCAAGTTGTTACAATAGCTATGATATAAATAGATTCTCAATCTATTGAACAAAACAAGTTGGCATTGAACGACAGGGTCTGAAATACGACAATTCAAAGTCTAAGCCTAATACAGAGCAACTCAAGTTGTGCAACTCAATCATCCAATCTTCCCACACAGAGAATTGTTCATATTCACACCAATTACATCCTACAAGTATGATACTCTGACCTCAATCCTTCTCTCGCTTTCCTCCCTAAGACCAACCCTTCTATTTCTCCTTTGTGACTGAAGTAAGACTGGAACGGCCATTGCCTTGTTTAGGCCATGATTGTACAGATTGATCTCTCGAATCTAAACAAAGTACTTCAATAGTACAAATGTTTAAGGATTGATGAATTATCACATGCTCATCCCACTTTTCGTAAATTAGCCTTCAATATATTTTCCCCACAAAAATTTTGGCAACCACAGTGGGAGGTTGATCTCTCAGTTGCAATTCTTCAATTTTTTAATTTTTTAATTTTCTCAGTTTAAGAAGCAGTTAGTCTTAGGTCTAGGTCAGGTTCAATAACTAACCCTCAATACCAATTCTGCTACTACCAATTCGATGTGGTTGGCATGCCTGTGATGTTGAAGTTAAAATTGGTGTTGGTGCTGCATGCTTGGATTGTTCCTCTGTTGCTAAAGGTTTCTTTTTTCCTCCTTTAGTCACAACATCCACAGACGTTTGAATGTTGTAATATTTACTTGGGAGCCGTATGTTAACACAAGTCTCACATGCTTCTTTATTACTAGCAGGTCTGACTCTCTCCATCAAGTTACCTCCAATTTGATATCCACCAACATAACAAAAAATAACAAAGCCCACTAGAGTATTGCTTGGGGACTGAAAGAGTACATAGTAAGCCTCTTTTTGTCATAAGTTTTACCATGACTGGAGAACATATCAATAAAACAGCTTAATCCATGATTGAACACATGTATGAGATTCTCTACTGCTCGAAGGCGCAACCGCAAAGACATTTCTACTGCTCCCAACCATGCTATGCCTGACAGACGACTATCTTTTGAAAATAAAATATGTCCTGAACTTGCTCAGATAGACAATAGGAAAGAATAGTGTGACTGGGAACTGCTCACCACTACTTGTCTCAATGATACAAAATTTGGTGAGATACTAATTGATGCAAGCTTTCATCAACATCGTCCCTATCAAGACACTCAAAGCCGTACGGATTACTCGTCGTGAAGTTGCCCTTGTTCCAACAATGATCAAGGATCCTAAATAAAAATATATAAATACATATGGTCACATCACTCTTCAAATAAAAATGGGTTATGCTTTTACTGCTACCAGATTTTACATAATCAGAAAAGATCCAGAACTTTCAATAACGATTAAAGCCATATAAATATTCAGGGGAACAAATGTCCCATCAGTAGACCAATCATCTATGAGGTACAGAGTCGTTCATATACACTCCATCTCAAACTGCTTGACAGCCTCAAGGCAAGCCTCAAGACTTATCTTTCTGGCGCAAGCATCATGTGTTTTAGAAATAGTAGTAAATAAAGTTCAAACTCTCGAACTTGTGAAGATTGATTTTAGATTTAAAAATGATTTTAAACTAGAAATACACAAAAGATGAAAATAATATTAACAAATACTTAGGTTATGAATTTCACCATTGACCACTTTAATTAATTCCAAAAATAATAATTCTAAACATTTCTAGCTCAAATAAGTGACTCTAATTTTTTCGAAAGGTAGATTTTTAAAATATCAATTGCAAATCACAAGCATGGCTCATCAAAAGCTCAAGGTCCCAGCATAAACCATCAAATAAAATCACAATTAATTAAGAAAATCATAATTTCAATTAAAAATAAATGCAAAAGTCATAAAAGAATTATTAAAAGTTACCAACTAATCATGGAAAAATGGTTTCCTCCTTGCCTCAGTGATGGGGTTTAGCTCATATTTCTCAAAAAACCCTCAAAATAATGGTACATAGATCAAAAAGTGTTTGAAAGATGGAAAAATAATAACACAGATGGTTCGCAACGGTATAACGGCGTTGCAAACCACAGTTCTCATTGTTACAGAAGAAAAGTGTTTTCAGATGAAGATAAACGTTATAGATGTTAAGATATCCGTTGTAGATGGGTTGAAGAAACCGTTCTAGCTCAAGATAAACGTTGCAAAACGGTTGAAGAAACCGTTGCAAAACGGTCTGTTCTTCGTGTTCTTCAGCAGCAGCAGAACACTTTTTCCTATGATGATTTTTTTCTCCTTATGTTGGCCTCCTGAGCTTGACCCAACCTCTCTCAATCTTTTCTGGACTTGATACAACCTTTTTCTACACCACAGGAGCAAGGAATCTCCAAGAGAATTCCCTCCTCTCTTTTTTTCGTCCGAGCTCTCCCCTCCTCCCTGTATTCAATCTCTTTGATCTAAATAGGCTCAGCAAACCCTAAGAAACTTTCCTAAGTCGATCAGGACTCCAATCTCTATCCAAAACCAATTGAAACTCGTGTTAATCCAAAATCAGGGTGAAAAAGTTTCACCGACAGAAAACATGTTTGTTCTCCGTGTTTCACGGCGTGAGACTTGTTAGTTGACGTGTTTAAGCATGTTTACATTGTTTCTTCACTTTGAGATATCATAACAACCTTTCAATCCCCTAAAACTATGTCCCAAATTTTATCAGATAACTCTCATGCGAAAGAAATTTCTTCCATCCATTTTATGATTTTGAACCAAAGAAGGGGGTGCCCTTATCCGATGTGCAGGTGCCTATATCAAATTCTCGGGGTGCCTTTATCACTTTTCCCAGGTGCCTTTAAAACTTTTTGAGCCGATTTATCCACAAAAGTTTATTTCCCAAAAATACCTACAAAGACATAAAAACCCATAATAAGTACAAAATTGAGCACTAGTAATATAGAGAATTGAGCACAATTTAGACATAAAAATGTGTCTATCAAAAATACCCTCAAACTAACTTTAGTTAGAGATAAAAAAATAAATTACAAAAACAAGTTCCAAGGCACATTTTATGAATGTACATTCACAAATTAATTGAATTTGTCAAGTTCATTGTTTTTGAATAAGTAAAAAGTTAGTTCATGGTACCAAAAAGTTGGTCCATGGTACCAACGCAGTACATTAAACATGGTTAGAAATTGATCACTATAAAATGTCTATTGAAAATTTTTAAAATCACATCAACTATGGCTCCTAAACTAAAAGGTGTTCAAAAATCAACAATGACCGATCAACAACGAAAATTGTTATGCGAGTATAAGAGAGATCACCAAGGATGCACTCAACAAGATTTGGTGCAGTGGGTTGAAAAAAAATTCAATTTGAAAGTTAGTCAAGGAACAATATCAAACACTCTCAAGCGATCATCAGAGTTCCTATCAGCTGACTTTGACAAAGGTGGATCTTCCAAGCGTCACAAACCAGCCATGTACCCGGACATGGAGAAAGTTGTTTATGAATGGTTTCTCCAACATCAAGAGCGTGTGAATATAACAGGAGAGCTAATCATAGAGAAGGCGGTTGAGGCGCTGAAGCTTTTGTATCCACAGGATTCTTCAGAGCATAAACTTTCACAAGGATGGCTTGAGAAATTTAAGTTAAGGCATGGTATCAAATCATATCGCTGTTTCGGAGAAAGTGGCTCAGTCGACACACATGACATGGAGAAGAAATTGGAGTCTATAAGGGAAAAAATTGATCAATTTCCTATGAAAGATGTTATTAATATGGATGAAACTGGTTTGTTTTACAGGTTACAAGCTGACCATTCACTTGCAACAAAACAACTTAAAGGTAGGAAACAGGACAAGGAAAGACTTACAATTGTTATTTGTTGCAATGAGGATGGCTCGAAAAAAATTCCTCTATGGATCATTGGTAAGTATGCAAAGCCACGTTGTTTTAAGAATATCAACATGAATAGCCTAGATTGTGAATATCGTGCCAACAAAAGAGCATGGATGACTGGGTTGCTTTTCGAAGAATATGTTCGTTGGCTGGATGAAAAAATGCACGGTCGAAAAATTCTCTTGGTAGTGGATAATTGTCCAGCCCATTCAAATAATATCCAAGGGTTGCAAAACATTGAGTTGTTTTTTCTACCGCCAAACATGACTTCAAAAATTCAACCATGTGATGCTGGGATAATTAGAGCCTTTAAAATGTACTACCGTAAAGGTTTTACCGTAAGATTTTGGAAGGTTATGAGTTGGACATTTCTTCTCCGAAAAAGATTAATGTTTTAGATGCTATCAATTTGTCCGTCTCAGCTTGGAGAAATGTGCAACAAGAGGCCATAGCAAATTTCTTTCGACACTGTAAAATTCGTTCGGCGAATCCAACCGGCTCAAGTGATTTAAACGATGTAAATTCTGGGGAAGACATTCGTGAGCTTGAGAACTTGATTACAGGTATGCATTATCGGCACAAAATGGATGTGAATCACTTGCTAGATTATCCTGGTGAAAATAATAAATGTTACGAGGTTCAAAGCATTGAAGAAATTGTGGCGGATACCATTCAAAATCCGGTCGATGACGAAGTTGAGGATGATTCAATAGCTTTGGAACCGGTCACTCGGAAAGAAGCATTGCAAGCGGCAACAACTCTTCACAACTTTTTGTTGCAATACGAGAAGACAATGCCCCAACTCTTAAGTGCAATGAGGAGATTTAAAGATGAACTCAATATAGATTTGAAGTTCAACAAAAAACAAATGAATATAGATTCATTTTTTACTAGACAATCTTAGAATTTGGAATCTTTTAGTAATTATTAATTTATAGTTTCATTGGGACCAATATATATACACTGGGATTTCAAAAAAGTTATTATCTTATTATTTTATCGATTGGGGTCCAATTTTATACTGGTCCCAAGTTGGGACTGGACAAATTATTAATTTTATCGAGGTTATTAATTTATCGAGTATTAATTTATAGAGGTTTTACTGTATATAGCCACAAATCTTTCTTCAAGACGAATCCGTGTCATACACGGATGACTTCCTCTTCTTTTTTTCTTGTACAAGGTTTCATATGCCTTGCCACACCTTCTCTTCTTAGATAATGAACCTATGCCTGTACACCTTCTCCTACAGACTCGAGCACAAACCAGAACCACTACAAGCTCAACTTTACCTTCCATTCAGTGCCAGCAGCTTCATCATCTCATCGTCACAGCCATGAAGAATTCAACCATCACAGGCTCATCATAGCCATCATCAATTGATGTTGTCATCGCCACCAACCAGCCATTCAAACTCACACCAAACTATACTTCACGACCATTGATTCCATCACCAGACTGTCTACTTAATCTATAGTCAATAGCGAACCATCACCAACATAGTCTACAGCTCCATTAACTCGCTGTAACTCCTTCATTCTCTCGAGCATCAATGTCCAGTCAGATTCAAGTTCATCTTCACCAATAATCCCAGCCACGACTTCCTATCACAGCTCGAACCCCATCTTTCATCAATACAGCAGCCAACTCTAGTTCACCAACAACAATCATCACACCCTTAATCACCGAAATCATCTCACTTTGAGCTCTGCCATTATTCTCCTCTCAACAGCGTCATATCCATAGCCACCAGCTCTGCCTTCTCGCTTTCTTTCTGCTTCACATAATCATTATCATCAATACTTCGATTATCACATACCCATCAACCATCGAAGACCTTCTCAACCTCAAACTCCAGCCACCACAACTGTCGGCCATACCTTGTAATGGATTCTCACCATCATGTCTACAACCAACAGTCACCATTATCAGTGACATGTTCATCACCTAACTGTGTCCATTGAAAATCACCCATCAACGCAGGTAGGTTATGAAGAAGAAAGTAGCGCCTTTAAAGAAATTCATAAATCTGGGCAGCCCTTATCAACACGGCTGGGTGTTGTAGCTATATTTAAAAGTTGGCAGCCCTGAACGAACTGGATGGTGCCATTAGCAATATTCAAATCTTGTCAGACCTTAGCGTATGCCAGGTTATCAATAGCAGTCTCTCTTGAAATGACCTTTTTACCCTTAGTATTCGTTTCGCTCATAACTTCCTCATACGAAGTCGGAATGACTTCGTTCTTTCGTCTTTGGATTCGAAATCAAATTCTATACAAGATGGAGGGTAGAAATCCTGGAATAGACTGAGTTCATCTGGGTCTTTGGCAATTCTTCTCTTGTTAAGCTCCATTTCGCTTGTTTCAGAGACGTAACCTAATAAAACACATAAACTAGAAAAGTAATACTAACACACGGTAATTCACACAAAATCTAGCAAATAAGTATAAGGAAAATGATACTCAAAATGTATAAATTATGCACTTATCAGATAATTAATGAAATAAGGTACATCAAATGAATAAAACACTTAAAAATTTGTTTAAAAAATTGAGTGCAGATAAGCTGTACTGCTTACAGATTCGAGTATAATTCAATTGCATTGTTCAATTATAAAACAAATAAGAGTTATTACAGACCTTGGTACATAAATGATGAGAAGCAAACAGTACAAGTGACTCAGTAATCTCTTGATGAACGCGCAAAAGACCACGGTATACTTTCTCAGCATACCTCCCCGAATCAACTCTTTCAACTCCAAAGCTCCCCGAATCAACTCTTTCAACCCCGAATCAACTCTCAACTCCAAAACGCCCTGAATCAACCTTTTCAACTCCAAACCTCCCAGAATTAACCTTTTCAATTCCAAAGCGACCTTAATCAACTCTTTCAACTCCAAAATGACCTGAATCAACCTTTTCAAATATATAACAACATCAATACAAAGCTTTACACTTCAGTACAAGTCCATGAGAAGAGAAACATAATCAATCATAATCCTAGAAAGCATAATTACATCACAATGACAGATGAGAACACAATCTAACGTATCCCTATCTATAAATGCATAATTGTATCACAACACATTATTAAAAAACTAGAGTACTATGTTCGTCAGATTGAGTTAATACAAAAGGTGCAGTTCAAAATACTTGAGTGTAGCCGAAATGCACCATCAAATTAAATGAGTATAGTTAAAATTCACTACTGATCTATGAAGTATACTTCAAACGGAATCAAGACTAATAGCCTGTTTTCCATTAAGATGGGTACTACCAGGGGAAGTTCAAGTGCTAAAAACAAAGGGTATATAAAAGAACAAACAATCCAGAAGTTTGTTATCACTAACTAGTAGTTGTTTGCTTAGTTATCCTATAAATTTGTACATAATAAAAGTCAGTATAGTTAATTTTTATTGTTAATAAAACTCAGTGTAGTTACTATGCAATGTTTGAGTTCATACACAAATAAAGTAAAAAAACTAACATCAAATGCATAAATATGACCACCCGTACACAGAGTACAAAGCATGCGTATATTAAACCTTAGTTATGGGTATTCCTACGGTTTTCCAGACCATGGGCGTACCTTCTTTGTACTACCATAATGCATCATAAAATTCCTATGGTAAGTATATCATATATGTACCAGTAATACTGTTTTTTAGGGGTATTCTTTGTGTTGATTCGCAAGTGGATTGGTCTCCCATAGAAGTGGCAGCATCTGTGCACAGAAATGAAATCCATCATGATGCAAAATCATAACCAAGTAAATGATCAAACATAAGAATCAAACCAGGGAAGTCCAAGATCAAAACAGAAAAGATAAATTTTTTTACTGAATTAGACAGTACATAAAAAATACATTCAGTTCCTTCTCAGTATATAAAAACAGGGTATCTCCAACCAGTATGCTCCCCCAGTAGTTGGAATATTACTATTAGCTAACAGCAATTATAGTAAAGAACTTAGTGCAGTTACTCTACACTGTTAAAAAATTCAGTGTAGTTACTATGCACTGTTAAAAAAAACTCAGTACATATTGGCTACACTAGTATTTTCGGTGGATTTTAAGCATCAGAACAGGGATTGCATTCGAAAAGATAACTAATTTCATCTAAGATCTATGCATAATGCTAACAAGGTTATTCTTCATCTCACAACTGTCAGTGCACATTGGTCATACTCATATTTGCAGTTGATTTAAGCATTGTAACAGGGAATGCATTCAAAAAGACAATTAATTCCATATAAAACATATGCATGATGTTGAAGACTAGTTTTTATTCATTATAGCATGTCTGCAGTGGGAAAAATCATACTGAACAGTATAAAAAATAATCACTAATGCATCATGAACAAAAATGTTATAGTTAAACAACAAACTAGTTTAAAATTTACACATTATGATACTACAATGCTCAAAACTGGATGAATTTATAAAAAGATGAATCACCTAACATATTAACCACATAACATAGCAATTTAGTCACAATATTGAATTCATACTGAACAGTATAGCATATCTACATTGTTGGATCATACACAAAAATGATATACTTAACAACAAAATAGTTTAAATTCTACACATTAGGATACTACAGTGCACAAAGATGAATGAATTTGCAAAATAATGAATCACCCAACAAAACATAGCAGTTTAGTCGCATTGTTGAACTCATATTGAACACTATAGTAAATCTGCATTGTTGATCATGCACAAAAAAAAAATTGAACCAAAAACTAAAAAACACCTTAACTTAAAATAATGATTATCTCCTCAAACGAACAAGAATGGAACACCAATCCAAATCAAAAAATAACAACAAACCTGCAAAAACAACCAAAAAATAAATTAATATTGATTTTCATAAAAGACAATAACATCTAAACACAAATATGAATATAATCTTATATATGCACAACCAACGTCTTATCTTCAGTGCAACAAATATACACTATGGATCATACTAAAACTCAAAACTAAAAAAAAAAAAAAAAAGAGTCTGATTAGGTCAAAATTTTGAAATTAGTTAGTTTTCAAGAAAAAATTGACGGGTAACGCAGATTTAGGCTCTCTAATTACGAATATGAAGTTACAATTTCGATCGGGATTAAGATTGGTAGACAGATTGATATTCAGCCACGAACACTAGAAAAATTTTACCATTTTTTTCTCGAAATCTTTAGCTCAAATCATTGAAAATGAAAAGACAATTACAGATCTAAAAATTGTTTGCAAATCGAATCAATAATACAAAGTGAATTTAAAGTTATTAGTTTTTTAAAACCACTAAATTAAGTTACAATCGAATTAAAAGATTATAAAAGATGAAACTTATCTTGTTTGTTGGTTTTGTCGATGAATCCTTCAATAATACTCAATGGTGATGCTTCTTTAATTAACAAAGTAATTTTCTGATGGATTTTATTCAAATCTTCAACGCCAAAGCTCGAGATGTAGGAATAGAAAATAAAAATGACGATTTAGAAAGGGATCTTTATATATATTTAGGACAATTTTACCATTTAAAAAATATGTTTATTAACCCGCAGTATCTGGACCCAGTTTTAAATTTTTTTATCCAAACCTTAAATCTAGAACCTTCATATACAACTGCTTTAATGGATGGACCTGTCACTAATCAGGCCCATAAATAATCAGGCCCATAAATATAGTACCAATTCCTAACCATATTATCATGAATAATATAATATAAATTTTGAATATCTGAATATTTCCATCAGTCTGGATACAATATTAGCCATATCGAAATGTTGACTATATAAGGTTACTCTTGACCTAGAGCACATCTTGAGACAGCTCTGGAGAAACAAGTGTCCCGTCTTGTGCTGTGTTTTTAGAAATTGGCACAAGTCCACGATACACCACAATACCACACACTGTACCCCTTATTTGGTCCCTGAATATGGCTGCGTCCCTGGTTAATTTACTTGGCACACCTTGAGAAGAAAATAACTAGTTGTCCATAATGCCCCTCTAACTAAATCTAAATTTATACGACGTGGTTTAAAAACAAAACCTAATCCAATTAACCAAACAAGGTTTTATCTTAATCTCATATACACCGCTTAATTCAAGATTATTAGGGGATAAACCGAAAAAGAAAAGAAAAAAAAGAGATTGTTGTCTTACAAAACCATCAAAATGAATAGTCAAAATCATACAACAAAGACACGTCTTGAGAGTGGGCCCATTACAAATTTGTTTCACCTGGTCCCACCGAAGCATATACGCGGAGGATAGTCACAGCGTATCTGTATATATCGGGTGGTCAAATATTTTTTCTTTCTCTACAACTTTCAGTTCGTTTGTTCGTCTCTTTCTCTCTAAACCCAAGAGTTATGTCTTCTTCACTTGGGGTATGTAAACTCTTGCAAACCTCTTCTACTATACTTTTTATTCCCTCACTATTCTGTATTTATTTCGGTGATTGAAAGAATCGATTTTGATGTTTTATACTTCAATTTCGGTATCTTAAGTTAATCGATTTGGTCGCAAGATTAATTTCTTGATAAAAAAAACTCGTATGTATGAGCAGTTTGATTCAATATACCGATTTGAACATCTTTGGGTGTTTGTTTATCTTTTGATGGAATCCCTCTGGACTCTGGGTGTTGAAAACACTTGTTTCTGAATTGCAATGTCGGTGACTCTGAGTACTGGATCTGTACGAAAATCTTGGAACCGAATTTTGAACTTGATTTCTAATACAGTATGAATTTTCAGTTTATGAATTGTTATTTAGGGTTTCATTTTTTAATAGATAGGCATAGGATTAATCAAACTTATTCCAGAATGTGTGCTTCAAATTATATTTAGCCCACAATTGTTTATTATTATTTTTTTTACAACATTCTAAAATTTCAAAAAGTTTATATAGGGGTTTTAAAATCTTGGAGGGGCTCCAAGTGGAGGCGAGGTGATCCAATTTTTGGTTAAGAGGTGTCTAGGGGCAAAATTAAATGTTCATTTTACCCTTTACTCAATTAAAACCTAAACAACATTAAAACACTAATCGTTTCATTAAATTCAAAATCTTAAAAACCTCTTAAAAACCTCTCGATTAATCGTTGATTCGGAAAAAAATTCATCGATTAAACTCAACAATTCGTGATGAAGAATCATAGTAATGCGGTAGAAGGTAGTAGTGATGGCAATCAAGATATTAATCAAGAAATCGGTGATCAAAATCAAAATCAATCACCGCAACAACCACCAATGGTATATCTAAGGAATTGAACAAAACCCATGTTATTATTAGAACTTCTAATTGATTGATTGGCATGTTTGATCCTGTTTTTAGATTTAAAAAATTGGACACAGTTGATGTTACGGTTGGGTTCGTGTGTAAAACTCAACCATAATTAGGGGTGAACACGGTAACGGTTTTCCACGGAAACCCGCCAAAACCGAACCGAATGGCACAAAACCGAATCGAACCGTTTACTATTGGAACGGTTATGGAAAAAAAATGGGAAAACCGGTAGTCACGGTTTCGGTTTTGGTTTGGCCAAAAACCGAACCGTTGACCATGGAAAACCGACTAATTAGAGTCGTTCATCTAGATTTTGATAGATCTAATCTAGACCCTTCAATCCCCTTGATATATAAGCCTAACCTAATTTCTAAACCTAATTCTCTACTGATTTTTTGAGCAGCAGCCTCTGCCTCTCCGCCTCCAAGTTCTTCTTCTTCTCCCTCTCGTCCACCATCACAGATTCACAGGATTCACAGCCACCACCTTCTCGTTCACAATCACATCCACCACCTTCTCGTTCTTCTTCTTCATCCTCTGCTACTGCTGCCCTAGCTCTAAGAGTAATAGCGCCATCGAAAGATCAGAAAAAAAAACAAAGTTATTGATCAATTTTTTTTATAAAAGTTTATGATCAAAATCAATGAGTTGCTGGAAAAAATGGTGATAATTACTTAAATTAGATATGCATTTCTATTCTATGTTATTCTTAATCTTCCTTTTTTCTTGCATTTTCATAAGTTGAAACCAAGGGTTTCACTAATTTGGAAATTTCTTTACATCGAATTCTTCTTGTAGGTTTAAAATTACATTTTGATGATCATAAATTGGTTTTTAATTTCGCAGTTACATCGGCATAAAACTCCATTTTCATTGGTAACAGATGAGTTTCTTCATCAGGAGAGTGGTGGATTGAGGGGAAATTTTCAAAGTAAATTTATTGTTTGTTCATCGCTCTTTATATTAATTGATTAATGTTTATGTATGGATTAGGGATGTGATATGTCTGCCTATAAAATGTTTGATGAAATGCCTTAGAAAGATAAAAGTTACTTGTTTGGATGTAATAAATAGAAATGCAAGGTCACTTTCTGTTCTATGCTTTGCTATGAAGTGTCTCACATTGTGTCGTTTGGTGTTGTTTTTTGTGCTTGCTTAGATTGTGGAGTGGATAGACTTCAACTTGGGATGCTAGTTCACCTTTTGCTTCTATGCTTCTGTTTACAAAACCTGTTAATGAAACATTTCTCTTGTTTTGATGTGTGTTCTTCAACAGGTTTACATAGTTGGTGCCTTGGTGTTGGTCGAGTCGATGTTGGATTATTAAACACAGGAGCTTTTCTGAACAAGCGGTATTTTCACGCATCAGGTATCTTTCATAAGTCAGCTACATTTTGTTTTTGCAATTTGTATGCTAAAATCCAGCTACAATCTTTATGCGCAATTTTTCTGCCGTGTGATTATGGATATGAACATGATATGGGCAAAACTGTTTGGTATTTAATAAAACAGGCTTTAATTTATAAGCTTGTAGCATCAGTTATCAGATCAACAATTTGAAAATCTTTTGAAATTGACCTTGCTGTACAATAATGTTATGTATCTAAACGTGGCCCTGATTGAAGATTGACCGACGTACTAATGTTATTTGCTATCCCAGGATTGTGTCAGCGAGATTTCTATGAATTTCTTGGTGTCCCAAAAGATGCTAATCGGGATGATATCAAAAAGGCATTCCATGCGGTAGGTACATTTCTATGATATGTTGTCCGCAGACTAATTTAAGAGTTTTAACATCAGTAGTCTGTTTGATTTAGTTTTGGTGTCAAATCTTGTCTGTCTTGTTAAATAGGCCACGAGATTTCTGAATATTAACAGATTTTTCTAGGTTGTTTAAGGGCACACCTATAAGAAGACTGATGTTTTCCTCGTTTTGTGTATATTATTATTGCAGATGGACTTGGTCATCCAACTTATGCAAAGATGAAACTGTGTCCAACTTGTGGAGGTGTTGGAAGAGTAAGTGCTCAGATGCATAATGACAATGATTTTTGAAGCATTAACTTTAGATAAGCCTTCGTATCATGGGGAGAAAATGTTTCTCTACTTTCATTAGGGATTACTAGAGTCTGCATTTTAGTGTATGGGCTGAAATTTTATGTGTTTGGATGGTTTAATGAAGAATGATTTTTTTTGTATTTTTTTTTTTAATTTTTTCATTGTCAGTTCCACGAAACTGACAAAATCAACCGGTTAACCGAAACCCGTTGGAAAAAACCGAAACCGAGATAAAACCGACTAAAACCGAACCGACGGTAAACGGAACGGTTATGGAAAATTATTTGGAAAACCGACCTTGCCGGTTTCGGTTTTGGTTTGGCACAAAACCGAACCGAAACCGGCCGTGTACAGCCCTAACTGTAATATACATGTTCTTCATATTACGGTTGGGTTCGTGTGTAAAACCCAACCGTAATATATCATGTTCTTGAGTATTACGGTTGGGTTTTCTTCAATACCCAACCGTAAATTGTAGGGTAGAAGATGAATATTTAAGGATATTACGGTTGGGTTTTAAGCCATAACCCAACCGTAAAACTCTCTAACTTTCACTCCAGACTTACGGTTGGGTTTTAAGCCAAAACCCAACTGTAACTAATCTTTAAACCTCAATCGTAAAATTAGATAAATAGATTTTAAGATTTTTCATTTCTATCTTGTAGAGAATTGAAATACGAAGTTAACCCAAAAAAATGAGGTCAATCGGACATCGTATGAAGGAGTTATGATCAAAACGGTGAAATCTATTTGTATCCAGGAATAATTACGGTTGGGTTAGCCAATAAACTCAACCGTAAATTTGATATTTTTGGGCTTCATTGAGCCCAAATTTACGGTTGGGTTTATTGGCGAACCCAACCGTAACTATTCCTGGATACAAATAGATTTCACCGTTTAGATCATAACTCCTTCATACGATGTCCGATTGACCTTATTTTTTTTGGGTTAGCTTCTTCTTTCAATTATCTACAAGATAGAAATGAAAAAATCTTAAAATATATTTATCTAATTTTACGATTGGGGTTTAAAGATTAGTTACTGTTGGGTTTGGTTGAAAACCTAACCGTAAATCTTAATTGAATCTTCATCTCCTACATTTGAAGTTACGGTTGGGTTTGTTTAATAACCCAACCGTAACATGAAGAACAAATTAGTTATGGTTGGGTTTAGTTGAAAACCCAACCGTAAATTTGGGGTGTTCTTGGTGTTACGGTTGGGTTCGACATGAAACTCAACCGTAAGTTTCTCTGAATAACAAAAATCAATCTTTCAAATCGTGATTTCATCAAATTTGAGCCATAAAATACCAAGAGTTTAAGCTAGAGGTATTCTCAATGCTATTATGGTTGATTGAATCAAAATCTAGGGTTAAAAAAAAAACGACAAAATTTTCTTAAATTTCATCTAGTTTTTCTTCCCACCAAACACAAACTCAAAAAAAAAAAAATTCAAATCATTTGATTAATTAAAAGATTATGTTTAATTAATCATGATTAGCTTAATTTATTAATTAATTAATGTAATTAAGATTAACTAATCAGGTGTGGTTTAGGCATTGTGAAAATATTATGGATAAGAGGTTTTTGAGTTTTACTTTAAAATATCTCTATTTCATCTTATTAGAGGAGCCCCTCCAGAATTTTAGAACCCCTATATCAGCCTTCAATTTCAATTTGATATTTATCTGTATCTTTTTGTGTGTTTTTTTTTTACTCCAGGATTCGTGTATCCACAATCGAAGGAAACGGGGAAAGGTCACGATTCGATTCTCCATCATTTTTAGGTAATCTCGTTTTCCTTCTTTTCTTTCCCTAAAAATGCCTAATTTGGGACAAACATTCCTTCCTCCTTTTCTTATTCTCGAGGATTATTCACCAAGTATTGTACCCAGTGGGACCGGGGAATCTTCTGCTGCTCTGATTCTAGTTGGTAATTTAGTGGAAAATTACTAATAATACCCCTGGGACTTGAATAGATTTGCCTAATTACGATTTATTTCAAGGATTATTTTAGTCAATAAGGTGATTATGATATTTGCTAACCTGCTAACCTTGTGTGTTTAACACACAAGATTTAGGTTTTTAAAGTCAAGAAAATATTTTTAGTTGATTACAGGGTGTGCATAGTTGTAACTTGTAAGTTCGCAGATCAGATTCTGACCTTTGATTCTGCCACGTATAGACTTTGTCATCTCCTTATGGGGAGGACTCAGTTTAACCCATATACATGCACACACAATCTTCAAAAAACAAGGCCTAAGATATTTAAAAGATCTTAATTTGTTACTTTTCTTTAAAGGTTTAATTAGTATCCATGGATGTACATTTGAGCTCAAAATATTTTTATCTGTTACAGCTGTGAGTTAAGAGAGGTGGAGATCAGAAGAAGAGGATTTTAGGGGCTTTACAATTTGTAGGTATGTTTACTATACTAGTAATTACATATTTGGATGGCTGTACCAGGCATTAAGGTTTCAACCCCATACCAACAAAGATTAGATTTTTTTTCAAAAAAAAAAAAAAAAAGGATAGAACGTCAGAGCTATCCAGTAATAGACCATAACTTCTATATTTCGTATTTGATATTTATCCTAATTAAAACTGAAATTAGGTAATGATATTACTCTTCTTTTTTTTACTACAGGAGAGTTCTGTTAAATTTAGAAAATTGGTTACACCTTGCCAACACAGAGAAATAATTACAGCCGTTTCATCAACCCCAATTGTTTGACGTCATAATTCTTATTAGCTGTCATCTCATCCTCCTTCCTCTCACCATTCAATACACCTTTGCTCTTCTCAATATCAATAACTCTCTTCTCTGTTATTTGGAATCTCTTACTTGTTTTGTTTGTTATTTATAGAATACAGAGAGATAGGCCATAACCAGGGTGTCTCTTTTGCATGCCATGCAAACCTAATTTTTGATAATTCCAAATCTTCTCTTTACTCAGTCATCCTCTTATCTCTCTATTTCCAACTAATTTTTTCTGTCTCTAGAAATCATCTCCCCTTTTCTTTTTCTTTTCCTTTATATAAGACCATGCACTTTTTGTCATCAATCTTATTCAAGTCTAGATCTCCACCCCTTTTTCCCTCTTCAACTACAATGGAAATAACTACAAATTCACAAGAAGAAGAAACAGGTCTTAAATCTTTAACATCTCCCTCAAATCATAACCATTCATCTATGATCAACAGATTCAATATCTCACCGCAAACTTCATCTTCTTCTTGTACATCTCAATCTTCTCCTGTATCTATATCTCCTTGTTGTTCTTCATCTTCTGATGAT
>JAJJMC010029624.1:5376104-5467960 GCA_023531435.1 Papaver californicum
AAGAAGAAGAACAAGAGGAGGAGGAACAGGAACAAGAGGAAGAAGACAATGTAGATGTAAATGATTTAGTTGATTTCGATAATGACGATAAAGATGAAAAAAAGAATAAGGATAATAAGAAGGATGATGATGAAAATGATGGGGTATTATCCGAACAGGAACAAGGATCAGAGGAAGAAGAAGAAGAAGAAGAAGTTGAGAAAGTAGAGAAGCCTTCGGCTGACCCACTCCATCATATTCGACAGCGATTTAGGCCATTATTATCATCAGAACTACCATCGTCATCGTTACCACAATCTCAGATTCAAGAGACAAAAGAAGGAAAACAAGACTTCGACGGTGAAATCTTGAGAAACAGTTCACCACCACCACTGATACTAGCTTCATCATTGCCAGAGGGGAGAGTACGTGGGATGTGTCAACCCAATGACTATCGAAAATCGAATCTTTTTCGAATGCCAATAGCTTCAGTTCGGCCGGTCCATAGTTAATCAAACCACTCTAGCTAGGGTTAGAAAGGCTAATTTCTGAAGAAAAACGATGACATTGTAATGTTTTGTAGCAGTTATAATATCATGATTAAATTTTCACATGAATTTTTGTGGATTTTTACTAGCCTCTTTCAGTTAGTGTTTTTCTTACATCTTGCATATATCTTTGTTTAATAATAGATGTTCTCCCTCAGTTTTGTTTTAAATTTTTGATATATACATTCTTTGAAAGCTTTTCAAACTGTAGATACAGAACTAAATTGAGTTACAATTAAAAATGATCCAGCTCACCCTAACCCGTCAATTTGGGATCCAATTTAGTATTTGGGATCCAATTTAGTATTTTCCTTAAGAGATGTGAAAAAAAGGTTCTCTATTGATTCAAACGTTTGTACCTATACCTATGGAATAAGGGTAGAGGAAAGAAGATTTCACATGGTACTTTTGATCGAAAAAGAAATCTGAAAGTTTTAGTATTAGAATCTCACTCTGGCTATATGTAGGATTAACTGGTGTCCAGTGTTCCAAACACGTTTTGATTTCGGCTAACCTTTCTGTCAACGAAGATGTCAGAATTGTGTTTAACTGTGCCTTGGAACAATCTTATGGTGCATCATTATATTGGTTTATGGAATAAGATCATATATAGCTGCACAAGGAAACCTTGGTTTTAAAAACCCAAATATAAGCCGAAACATCAAGAGGATCGAGCAGTTAACACTAGAAGAGACCTATAGATACTGTCATGAGAAAATAGGAAGCAAGCCAGATCAAAGAAACAACACATGATGGCCTACTCCACAGAAGAGGGTTAAAGCCTCTGACCTTCTAACTTATTATATTGGAGTGGGAAGATACAGTCCCCTTCAAGAATAACAGAACTAATGTGACACAGAAAGGTTGGATTCATAGTTGGAGATTCCACAAAGTACTGCTAATCGTTGTGCTATCGGTGCTGAGGCTGTTGACAAAGAGGCAAAAGGGGTTCTTAGATAATTCTTAGATGATTTGCAAATAACGAGTCAATGTAAAGATATGGAGAAAAATTCTGATGAACTTCTTTGCATAGGTTTCAGAGATAATCATATATCAGTCCTGCATCCCCGTGAATATGAATAACCTGGTTATTCTCAGAGAACCTCATCGGTTCCTGCAACAGATTACCTGATTATTCCAAGAGAACTAGGGTTATAATTCTTCAGTCCCATATTTCCTGAGTCCTGCCATTATCCTACATATTTTTGTGGCAATCATCTGACACATTTACAATCTAATAGCTTCTTAACTCACTCTAGTATAACATAACGAAACACCACCAACAACCTCTGTTTTATCTATACATATGCATCATCTACCCTTTGATGGGGCTTTGCACCTTCTAAGGCTCAACAACTCCCATCAAACAAACGTACCACATTGACACAATTTATAGGCAAACACTAACTGAGGGTTAGTCGGTTTCCACTACTACTGAAGCTCAGGTGATGTAGGTTAAATCTTAAGAGCAAATTCGTCATCACAAAGTAAGCACAGCTGATGCGGAGGTATAGATGAATGTTAACAGCAACAATTTTGGTGAAAGTACTAACGACCAGAAAAACGACCCTGGCAATTTAGGAAGCTTCTAGGCTGAAATGTACAAAAAAAAAATAGTCTCATACGACATTCATAATGTGCAAGAGCATACTTTCACTTTCCAAAACCACTGTATCCATGTGTACTTCCGGCCTTACAGTTCGAAACAAACCTAAAAAGTTTGACTCAATTCAACTGTAACTCAACTTAAACTAAATAGGGGAGAGATAGGAAAAGAGATAACCAAAAAAGGAAAATCTGAATCAAGAGAATGGATACACTAGCTTTCTCCGCTTACTGGTCACCGGGAAGAGTTTTGATGATATCAGAATCACCTGGGAAACAAAACAGGAAAAGAAGTGTAAGACAAAAGAAGAAGATCCAGTAAACATATGGACTTGAATAAAAAGGATATTTCTGTCTCACCTGGATCGATGATACTCAGGCATGAAACACGGTAGTATCGCCCACAAGCTGTTCCCAAGTCGACATTGTCTGAAACAAATGAGAATGGTAAAAATGTATCAGCAGCGTGAAAGATATACAAGATCACTATAACGGCAGAAATAAAAAGAGATAAATCCGGAAGAAATAAGTCCAAGGAGACATTATCAGTCATTTGTTAGGAAGGAAAATCTACTTTATTCAAACAATACAAGTCCGTTAAAATGGCACACACCCAAACTACCTCAAAGGAACGGAAAATAAAACCAAAGAGCTTTCAAATATCAAACCTCCAAAAGAATAGAAGCAACAAAATTAGAAAACTTCAGCACACAGTAGATTATGATATTACTGGACTCAAACAACACCCTATCGCAGAAAACCCTGAGAATGAAGGGAACAGGCATCTCTGCTAAAGAAAATAATTAGTTACAGGGTAAAAAATTGTTAATGATGACTGTTGAAAATGCAAATAAGGCTCTATTTTGCAGATTCGTGGCATTCTTCTCAAAAACTAAAGCATAACTGTTTAAATGTATTGTTTCACCAAGGGGATATCTATTTACCATATTTCATTACTAAATGTAGTTCGGCATTCTTACTGATTGTCCACGAAAGAGAACTGAAACAACACATATCCAACGTTAACATGTCAGGCTTGGTCATGTATATAAGATATTCTTTAAGCTACCACATAATCAATCAAGTGAAGGTTTTCTATAGTTGTATTGTATAATTACAAACACATAAAAAACAGACAACACCATAAAACAATCAATAGAAGTAGCTGAAGTAATACCAAACAGTTACAAAAAGAACAACTACAATAGGCATGTAAAAAGAGGGTACGTTTAACTAGAAAAAGATCAGATAGACTACTTACTCCCATTGAAGTG
The DNA here is from genome assembly GCA_023531435.1 of Papaver californicum. Classification (NCBI taxonomy): domain Eukaryota; kingdom Viridiplantae; phylum Streptophyta; class Magnoliopsida; order Ranunculales; family Papaveraceae; genus Papaver; species Papaver californicum. Next base: position 5,379,511 of record JAJJMC010029624.1, read on the forward strand.
GTGAACTCCAACCTTGGCAAGCATAGCATAGTACTCAATCTCAGATTTCCTTAAAGGAGGACAATTGTTTGAGATAATTATGAGCTTTGCTGCAAGAAAAATTACTATCAGATTAATAATCTTAATCCTCAATAAAGAAAATATTCAATAATACAACTAAAACACCGAAAATCACATGAAAAGAGAACAAAGGGATAATTACATTTGGAGCTCCTGAGAGTCCTGAGGACTGTTTTGTAACCAAGGGTGTACTTCCCACTCTTCATCACCAGAGCAAGTCTGTTGTTGATACTCTCATGAGTCTTCTTCTGCAAAAATCAACCAAAACAAAGATAGATCCAAATCAATCAAACCCTGAAACATAAACAGAAAACCCTAAAATGCGAATGTTTCTTTTCGTACCATTTTCTTTACGCCCACCATCTTTGCTTACTTCTAGAGAAACGGAAAAGGAGGTTTGGATTGTTAGTTCTCTGAAGCCGGCGGTGAAACGAAGAGAGAAAACCTATAATGGAAAAAAGAAAAGAAACACACTATGGTTTTAGGGTTTATAAGGAAACCTCGTTCGGGTACTACCCAGTTATATCAACCCACGATGATATGATAAGGGCCAGCTTAAGAAAAAAGATCCAATTACCTTTACAGCATGTTTGGTCCGGAGAATTGGTGGTTAATAATGTAATTGGATTCAAATTAAATAAAAAAAGGGAATCACTTTCACTGATCGTAGATAAAGGTGTTTGGTTGGAAAAATCTGCTCAAATTACTAGGAGATGGATATATACCAACACAAGATGTCTTTAATATTCTAAATTTAAAAAGGGAGATATAGGGGCTTCAATATCAATAGAGGAGTTTCTCTATGAGACGAGATGATCCAATTTTCCGTTAAGGGATGTCCTAGGGGTAAAGTTAAATGTCTATTTTACCATTTATCCAATAAAAAAAAGACAAATTTGTCCTTTAATTAAAATCTTTCCATCTCCTCCATATCTTCTCCTTCTCCATTTTAATCAAATTTCTCCATCGAATCAAAATTTTATCGCCGATTAAACTTCCAATTTCGTGATGAACAATACTAACAAATGTGTAGAAAGTAGCAGTGATGACAATCCGGATAAAACTAAATTACAATAACTAATTTGATGATATCACGATTTGAAAGATTGATTTTTTGTTGTTCAGAGAAACTTACGGTTGGGTTTCATGTCGAACCCAACCGTAACACCAAGAACACCGAAGAACACCATTTTTGCCCAGATTTACGGTTGGGTTTTCAACCAAACCCAACCGTAACTAATTTGTTCTTCATATTACGGTTGGGTTATTAGACAAACCCAACCGTAACTTCAAATGTAGGAGATGAAGATTCAATTAAAATTTACGGTTAGGTTTTCAACCAAACCCAACCGTAACTAATCTTCAAACCCCAATTGTAAAATTAGATAAATATATTTTGAGATTTTTTTTTCATTTCTATATTGTAGAGAATTGAAAGACGGAGCTAACCCAAAAAAAATGAGGTCAATCGGACATCGTATGAAGGAGTTATGATCAAAACGGTGACATTTTTATTTGTATCCAGGAAGAATTACGGTTGGGTTGGGCCAATAAACCCAACCGTAACTCTGGCCTCTTGAGGCCCAAAATGCTCTGATTCTACGACAAAAATGAGTTTACATAAAGCCTTTCTTTGTTAAGCCTGAAGTTAAAGAGGAAAATGTGCAATGGATGGAAGATCTAAATGCGAGGTGTACAGTGCTGACAGTCAATCCTCCACATACTGCAAATTGTAAAACAGTTTTCTGAAAGTTGTATAATCTTTGCACCACCAACTTCTTTGAGAAAGTTTTACTTCAGGGGGAGTTAACTTGTAGAATCTTCCGTTAGACTTAAATGTAATGTATATTTTTTACTCGCCAAGGTTTTTTCCCGTATAGGGTTTTCCTCGCTAAGGTTTTATCCCGTATAGGGTTTTCATTCAAATAACTTGTGGTCTTAGTGTTAGCAGTGTATTATCCACAGTTTGAAATGACATACTATTTTTCCTTTCCCGACTAAGGTTTTAACGAGGCGACACATGGGTGGCCAGCAACGTTGTGCTGCGGCGTCCATTGTATAATTTTCCTTTGGTCAGGTTTTTGTCCCACGTGGTTTCCTACCGAGGTTTTTAACGAGATAACACTTATATTGACGTCGATAATATTTTGAGTTTTTTACGTTCAGGTGTTATCCCAAGTGGTTTTTCTGACGCAGTTTGACGAAAGAGAAAATTCATGATATCCAACACCACACTAAAGCTAGAAGTGTTGTTTTTTCCCTTCGACCAGTTTTTTCACTATTCAGATTTTTTGGGAAGGTTTTAACAGGGCAACGTATTTCGAGTGATGGTCATCCAAAAAAAAACTGAGCGTCGGTGTTTGTGGATGACCACATTTCTCGTGGAGCCCGCACAATTCACCATATTTGAACACATATATGTTTATGTGTCTCTTGTTCTTGGATGATTATTATCCCTTCTTGTACCTCATCAATATATATATGTGTACATTGTGCTCGTATAGATAGTTATGATGAATTAAAAATTCCCCTATTTGTCTTTCGTCTTTTTTAATTTTGTCACACTGATAGATATATTTAGTGTGACATAGTGTTTTTCACTACTCCCTTTATCCCTAATATAAAGGCGGAATTAGTCTAATCTCTTAGATTAAGAAAAAAATTGATTTCATAAATATTCATCATCTTTCATGTCTTACCCCTTATTTTATTTCCAATGCTAGAAACATTAAGTTAATTGTGATGTTCTGAAGTATCATAAATAAGGGTATATATGAAGAAAAAAAAAACTTGGAATTGGAACTCCGCCTATCTAATGGGACTACAAAATTTGTAAACTCGGTCTTTATAATAGGGACAGAAGGAGTATTAATGAAAATTGATATTCCCTCTATTTTTCAAAATTTGAGCTGAAATAGGTTTGCGCAATTCTTAAGGTAAGGAGGAGAGTGTGATATTTTGATGTCATTTTTCAATTATACTTTTACGATAATAAAATAGTAAAATTTAGAAATGACAAATCTCTCAAACTAAGCCATAAATATTTGTAAATTTTATATCGTTGGAAAGCATTTTAAAACACCAAGATAACGAATATAAACGTGACTATTAAATTATATATATTTTTTATACTAATATTAGTTAATTAAAAAGATAATTTTAGAAATATTTCTTTGTTTAATAAAATAGCTATAGTGTTATAAATTTTTATTATATTCGAATGTTGATTAAGAGAGTTGATAATAACACAATGTATATTAAAAAAAATACCAAATTATTCTCTGGGCGAACTTATGTGATGGACCGGGAAATTTCGCCCCCAGCGCTATGCGTTACTCCGATGCGAAGAAAACATGTGGCATACCAAGAAAATGCAGGTCGATTTTCCCTTCCAAGCATGTTTTGCAAGCAAGATACTCGAAACGTAGTTTCCATAACATTCCAACTAACCCTTGTTCTGCAAAGGGTACAAGGAAATTAAATCCAATGGTGAATGCATTTGGCAAGCATATCATACTTAAAAGCATTTTCCAGGCCTAACTCATGCCTTGGACTAGCACATATGCCATTTCATGCCTATTTTTTTATTCCTCAACTCTGTTTTGACTGAGCACTGGGTCCATGCACTGATCTTGCTTTTGCCAAGAGCGCATCAAACACGCATATTCCTTTCATACCGTATAGCTTGATAGGAAGTATGAACATCCATCAAATGGAATGCAACTACCTCATCAAATGCGGTAACAATCATCTTTTGCCTAGCATTGCTGAGCCAAATGATATGAGTTACCAAAGCGTCGCAATCATCTCCAAATTATATGATATGAGAAACAAGATGAGGCACCCCAATGCATTGCATTGCAGCTGCCTACGTAACCTCATCTATATCTCGAAGGGATCAAGCATGACCGTAGTTCATCAAAAAGGGTCATTTCGAATCGGACAAGCAACTTAAGTCTATTAAGGCAAAGCCAACATCAATGCCAAGGGCTAATCGTTTCGAAAGGATATGCTTAGGCATTTACAATCTATGTGAACAACAATTTCCAACTTGCATCGCAAGGCCAAAGGCCAAGCAAAGCCTAGTCTGTATAGGCCAAGAGACTTTCACAAGATATGCACAAGATTGTGCATAACTAATGCCTCTTAGTATGCAATTATGCATTCTCGAGTACGCAACACAGATAAATGATGCTCAGCATCAAAGCATCAATCAAGCTTCCTCGGGTGAGCAACATAGCAACACAGATGCTTTCTTGGGTAAGCATCCTCGGGTAAGCTTCATGTGACAGTTATGCTTCCTTGAGTAAGCATTAACTTCTAACCAACAAATCTACCATATATATGTTTTACCAGCATTTGTACATGTATGGAAAAAGAGGGTAGGGGGCATTCATCGACTGCACTAATCCAAATACAACTTTCTCGCCAGCGCCACAGCCGAAGAAGCTTTCTTGGGTAAGCATCCTCGAGTAAGCTTCATAGGGTCAATGTGATGCTTCCTCGAGTAAGCATTATAAATTTCCAACTAACGCCTCTTCCCTATATATGTCTTAGTGACATTTCCACAAGTGGAGAAAATGAGGGGAGAGGACATTTATGGCCTGCAACTACTAGTGATGCATCCTCGAGTATGTATCACGACATAATAGTGCCTTAACATTTTGATGCTTTCTTAGATGAACGACATAGGAGCAGTGATGCTCCTTAAGTAAGCATCACGGCATAATAGTACATTAACACTATGATGCGTTCTTGTGTAAACAAAATTCTTTAATGTTGCATGCCTTAGTAAGGGCCAAGCATAATGATGTCGTAGCGTCGTAATGCTTCCATTGTTAAGCAACATGATAAAATGTTGCATCTCTGAGCAAGGGACAAGCCTAGCATCATCATGCCAAGCTGATTTTGCAACCAAACCAAGTGATGCATATCCACCTTGATACATCCCTGAGTAAGCTTCACAAGCTTGAGATGAAGCTTCATCCCATGTAATGATGCATCCTAGTGTAAGCGTCATACGAAAAATACGGGTATTAGACTACTACACCCTTTAAAGAATTTTATCTCGGAGTTCAACTTAAAAACTATTGTGAAACAAGCTTCATCAGTTTGGATTTCCTACGCATATGTTCCATACCATGATGCGCAAAAATCCTGTAAGGGTCCAAACACTTATTATGAACACGGGTTAGGACCTTATGAATATACGTCTGATACCTCATACCCAGAAATCTTAATAGGGTCCACTATTTATCGTAAACACCGATTGAGGTCCCCTAAGCATACATCCCATACCATATGCCCATTGATCCAAAAAGGGTTTACAACATTACCAAGAAAATCAATTTGGATCCTAAACATGTGTCCCATACAACATGCTCAGAAATGCAAAAGGAATTCTCAACACGAGATTCCTAAATGCACGTCACGTACCATAACACTTAAGAGTCCCCAAAGTTCAGGATAGTTGAAAGGGTCATCGAAAATTGACAACCAATTTCTAGCGTAATACTGTGAGGACAAAACTCCAATGCCAGAGCAGTTGGATGAAAGCCTACCGTCCCAGACGGTCTTCCACTCGTGAGTGGGAGCTAGCCAACCTGACAACGCACATCGTTCCAGCGACGGGTGTGTGGTGATCATTCTCAATGCCAAAGGTAGTGGAATACCAGCCATCGTTCCAAATGAATTTTCTGGCAAACTCACAGAACTAGCATGGTAGTTACAATTTTTTTTGCACATGCACTTATCCTGATTATCCAACGTAAAACTCACGAAGTAACTGGCTTAACACTTATGAACTTTCATTTTGCATAACAGTTGGCCTACTCTTCCAACTTTTCCTATTTCCTTTGAAGGAAAATTTTATAGTCACATTACAAAATACTCACTGACGAGTCCAAAACACACAATCCCTAGTGTTTTCTCGGAACTTGCTCTAATACCATTTGTGACAGACCGGGAAATTCCGACCCCGTGGCTATGCGCTACACTGATACGAAGAAAACATGTGGCTTACTAAGCAAATGCAGGTCAATTTTCCTTTCCAAGCATGCTTTGCAAGCATGATACTCGAAACGTAGTTTCCATATCGTTCAAACTCACCCTTGTTTTGCAAAGGGTACAAGGCAATTAAATCCAATGGTGAACGCCTTTGGAAAGCATCACATATTTACGAGCATTGTCTAGGCATAACTCATGCCTTGGAATAGCACCTAGGCCATTTCAGGCCTATTTTTTGATTCCTCAACTCGGCTTCGACTAAGCGCTGGGTGCATGCACTGATCTTGCTTTTTCCAAGAGTGCAACAACCAGGCATATTCTGTTCATACAGTGTAGCTTGATTGTAAGCATGAACATCCATCAAATGGAATGCAACTACCTCATCAAGTGCGGTAAAATCATCTCTTGCCTAGCATTGCCGAGCCAAATGATATGAGTTACCAAAGCGCCAAATTAGATGATATGTGCGACAAGATGTTGCACCTTAATCCATTGAATTGTGGCTACCTACGTACCCTCCTCCATAGCTCTAAGGGATCAAGCATGGCCGTAGTTCATCAAAAAGGGTCATTTCGAATGGGACAAGCAACTTAAGCCTATTAAGGCAAAGCCAACATTGATGCCAAGGACCAATCGTTTTGAAAGGATATGCTTAGGCATATACAATCCGCGTAACCAACAGTTTCCAACTTGCATCGCAAGGACAAAGGCCAAACAAATCCTAGTTCATATAGGCCAAGGGACTTTCGCAAGATATACACAAGGTTGTGCATAACTAATGTCTTTTAGTATGCAATTATGCATTCTCGAGTACGCAACACGGATGGATGAGGCTTAGCATCAAAGCATCATTCAAGCTTCCTTGGGTGAGCTACATAGCAACATGGATGCTTCTTTGGGTAAGCATCCTCGGGTAAGTTTCACGGGACAATTATGCTTCCTTGAGTAAGCATCAACTTCTAAACAACACCTCTTCCCTATATATGTCTTACCAGTATTTGTACATGTATGAAAAAAGAGGGTAAGGGGCATTCATTGACTGCACTAAGCCAAATACAACTTTCTCGCCAGCGCCACAGCCAAAGAAGCTTCCTTGGGTAAGCTTCATAGCGACATGGATGCTTCCTTGGGTAAGCATACCCAAGTAAGCTTCATAGGGTCAATGTGATGCTTCCTCGAGTACGCATCATAAATTTCCAACCAACGCCTATTCCCTGTATATGTTTTACCGACATTTCCACAAGTAGAGAAAAGGATGGGACAGGACATTCATCGACTGCAACTACTATTGATGCATCCTCGAGTACGCATCACGCATAATAGTGCCTTAGCACAATGATGCTTTCTCAGGTAAGCGACAGAGCAGCAGTGATGCTTCCTCAAGTAAGCATCACGACTATGATGCGTTCTTGAGTAAACAACATTCGTTAATGTTGCATGCCTTAGTAAGGGCCATGAATAATGATGTCATAGCATCGTAATGCTTCCACTTGTAAACAACATGATTTCTGAGCAAGGGATAAGCCTAGCATCATAATGTCAAGCTGATTTTGCAACTAAGCCAAGCGATGCATCCCTGAGTAAACTTCACAAGCTTGAGATGAACCTTCATCATGCAATGGCGCATCCTAGGGTAAACGTCATGTAAAAAATACTGGTGTTACAACTTATCTCCGGAATAAAAAATAATTAAAAAAAAAAAAAAACTATCTGAATTTCGAGTTTTGTGGGGTTTGAAAATCTAAATAACAAAATTTGAATCTCAAAGAAGTGGTGAAGTTGCTAAAACTCTACAGAAATCCAAAAGAAGTCGGCGAAGTTACTAGAAGTCTATAGAAGTGAAAGGAAAGTTGCGAAACGAGATATTATTAGGCTTAAAATTCAGACTCCTGGGGAATTACTCGAGGAAGAATTACTTTTTACTTTGGTATACTTCTGTTCGAAGCATTAGTGGAAAGACTCTCTTGACTTGTTACTTCTTTGGTGATGAGGGTTGCATTTGGGACACCGTATTTAGGAAACAATGCATCGTCCTCGATTAAACCTGAGGCGTGAGGATGATCTTGAGATCACAAACAACATACTACTAAATGCACCGTCAAAGCGGCAATGCATTTGAATTTCCACACCTCAGCTCCAGGCATACCTAAAAGAGTGCTTGTTTTTCCCTCACCTCCAAGCTAATTGATTCAATTGGATAAGATCCTAAACTGAACATATATAATCACATCCCATAAAAGTAAACTGAACCTAACCATCAAAACTTCGTTTTTTTAACTGAAAATTTAAGGTAAAAATGTGGAGATATCAAACCATATAATCATATCCCATAGAAGTAAATGAAGGCAAACTATAAGAACTGCAGCAGAGATAATCCAACATTAAGTTCGTAAAACCATTAACCTTTCAGCTTCAATATTGACAATCAGGAATTCCAATCCATACAAACTAATGCATTTAAGTACGACAACAGCATAGCATCCATGGTAGAAGAAGACGGCCCAGAAACAGAATTTTTAGGTTTTTACAGACGATTATAATCCATCAACTGAGGCTCCTTTCTCGGGTTTCTTAGACCCGAAATAATGTTCTTTGTTGTCAAAAGAACATTAAACAAAACCATACTTTGCTTAATCATGCCATCTAAAAAGAAGCTTTGACGAACGACCCTGATTTCCTTACGCAATTAACCAAGGTCAACAGTTTGCCTGCCTACAAGAAACACCTTAAGACCTGCAATGATATTAATTTAATATAAACTTCATGAGAGTAGGTTCCTTCTAAACGTCATACATATCAAACTTAACCAACATCGACAAAGATCCCAACTGCATCAGAGTACCTCACGATGATTCTCTGAGCATATGCACATTTCACTTTGAGTTTTTTCCCTGAGCTGCAAGCTTCGCAGTGGCTTGTTCCTCTGACAATGGCAAGTAGTAGATACGAGGGGTAGCTTTGGTTTTCTTAAAGAGATCGTCAAGGGTAAGGATAGGAACATCCATATTAACGGGAAGTGGGGGTGGAGGTGGAAGCTGTTCCCTTGCTGGAGGTGGCTGTGATAGTGGTGGCGGTGGTGGGAGGGGAAGTGGTGGTGGTGGTGGTGGTGGGAGCTGCCCCTTGGGTAGATGCTGACGAGGTGAATGTTTGGTTTCAGAATGTGACGGTGCCTGAGGTATGCCTGGGCTAGAGCTGACAGCTGCCCGTGTTGCTGGGGACTGAGGTGGAGCTTCAACCTTCATTTTCACTTCTTGCGAGTCGACAAACTCGGCCACCAGAAGACGTCCACCGTTTGTAGGCCATTGCAAATTATACACAGCATTTCGTGTATCTTTTGCTTCTTCCACTGATGAGTACTGCAATAACCAGAATTTAATATTGTTGTTAGGTGTAACACTAGATCCAATAGTATATAAAACCATGATGCAAGAATCACATGAACCTGCACAAAGAATTACAAACAAATAAAAGCATGCAAACTGTATTAGCTTCAGCATTCAGGGGTGACGAACTAAACATCGCAATTTCCTTTCTAAAATGATAGAACACACGGAGATAAGCCAGAATAATGGCCGACTCAAACTCTTAGTCTAACTGACCCAAGGATCAAAGGTGGAGCTAATCAAACTATAACCTTTGTGTGCAGGATCATTTAATAATTTTCCCTTAGCATCATTTACCGTGGATGATATACATACATGGTAAGAAACTTAATTGTCCTTAAAAGTGTAATAAAATATATTTGAGACTTAAGCCGTAAGAAACTTAAGGCTTCAAGCTACACAACTACTCGGTCTAAAAGTGTCACACTGAGGAGAAAAACAGAAAGAGAATAGCAGGAACGTGTACCGTAACATAACAGTGAGTCTTAATTGGGTCCATCCAGAAACTGGAGACAGATCCAGTTTTGGCTAGAAACTCCTGCACTGCTTTTAGAGTGAACGGGCGTAGAAAGTGATCGATTCTAAGGGAATCAGTTGGAGGTTTCGATGATGGCGGAACTGGAAATGTGGAAAAAAAGTATTTATTCAATTTCAGTACAAGAAACTATTTCTTACTCGTTTGCAAGATAATACACCCAAACTGATGAAGACTTACCAACACGCTCCTTTGACTTTGGGGCGTCTGCACCCCTACTAACTGCTGAGTCCGACCTAGAGAAATTGCGTCTTGGAGTAACAGATTGGAACGTGCCTTTTGGAGGTACTGAAGGTGTGTGAGTGGAGGTTGGCTGTTCAGAAACTTTAGGGGCTTCTGAATTCCACCTCCGCTGCCTCTTTGGAGCTTCATTGCTCTCCACTACTTCTTGACCTACACAAACAGATGATAAATACAAAACATCTTAGAAAATGTTAAAATAATATTGAACATCACACTTAGGAACTTTCCATTACGAAGCATACTCATTTTATTATGCCATGCATTTACTATTTAATTTTTACCATTCCACAGACATGGGATATGAATAGGAAAATGTAAACAGTTATCCAACTTTTAGAGAAATGTGAAGCCCAACCACACCTTCTGATGTCTGCATGTCTGATGAGTTTTGATTCGAATTAACCTAATGAGGTTTTTAAGTTTTTAACTGGAATAGTTGTTTTTCCTACTAATGCGTGTATGCTAAGTCTCTAATCAGACTTCAATAAATAGAATAATAAACATATTTTTGCATAAGAACTACCAAACTACATGAAGAATGATAAATAATGCATCAAAGTGAAAGAAAAATTCAAGATATAGATGTACGCCCGCCACTCAAGGAATGCAAATAAGGACTTAACCTAAAAAGGATATACAACCCTAAATGTGTCCAGCACTTTGGAGATGTGAACGTCACATCTCTGCTCATATTATCTGAATACCTAAAACCTAACCCCAGTGGCAATTTTTCACATTGCAAATATTGAAACATTACATAAAAACACAGTACCAACTATCAAACAGCTTTCATGTCTTCAATATAGAATAAAATTACTAATCTATCCACTAAAGCTTGCTCTACTAAATCTTCTAAAATAAGATATAAGACATACTTTGCGCAGAAGAACGACAAAACAAAAAATAGCAAAAAGCCTAACATGGAAGAAAGCACAAACAAGAGAGATACTGAGAAACAAAGTTCAGGGGAGCAGAAAATAGCATGTGCAGTGTACCTTCTAATTTTCTTTTCTCAGGAGCAGCCTCACTCTTATAACTTTTAGTAGAAATATTCTTGTCATTAGATACAGCAGAATCTGAAGCATCAAAAGAATTTCCCTCTTTTACAAAATGCATTTCCTTCTCATCTCCCACACCATCAAAAATATGATGGGAGTCCATGTTCTTACTCTCCAATACATCCTCTTCCATTAGATCATCCCCTGGACTTTGATCTAAACTTAGTTTTTCTGAAGATCCACCATCTGCACTATCAATTTTTTTGCTAAGGTCAACATTAATTGCATTGTGGGTATCATCTAGCTCACACGGACCAGGCTCATCCAGTGGATGAAAAACCCCACCTTTAGGAGGAACTTCACTGGATGATGGTTCGACCGTCTGTGGCTGAACAACTTTGGGTTCTAAATTGAAATCATTAGCATTCAAAGAATCCTTTAGTACATTCTGTTTATCAATTGTTATATAATCAGAAGAAATAGAGTCATTTACTTGAAACCCTAAAGTCGGGTCGGCCTCAGATACCTGGTCATTTGAATGAGAAACATTAAAAACAGCGTCATGAGGATCCTTTGAATCCTCATTCTTTACCTGGTTTTTATTCGACTCCTCTGTGCTGAACTTTGTCTGGGTAATCACCACAGTTTCATTAACTGAGATACTGGTTTCCACGGAAACTGAATGAACTACAGACTCCTCATACATTCCTACAGAACTGATTAAATCCTCACCTTGAACTCTATTCTTATCCAAATTTTTGGAACTATTATCTACGTCAACAGCGCCTGCACTCTCATCGACCTCTACAGTTCTATAACCATTGTGATACCCAGCATCTTCACTGGTTTGGGTCTCCGTGCAGTTTGCTTTTACATTTCCCTGCTGGTCATCGAAGTCAACAGATGTATTATTATCTACCTTTGGAGCATTATGTACATCATGAACCCTAATATCTTCAACCATTTGAGTCTCCATTGGTTTTGCAACTGCATTCCGTTCTTCATCAATTTGAACAGTGGTTCCACTTTCATCAACTTTTTGAATTTCGCCTCCATGAACCCTACTATCTTCAACCAATTGAGTTTCCATTGGTTTTGTATTCCCACCTTCATGCTCAATTTGTGTTTCTTGACGTACTTCTTCAATAGAAGAGTCATTTTCATCATTCACTGCTGCTGCTTCCTCAGTCACATTCCTCTCCATGCGCAATGCATCATCCAATCTCCTTACAAGATCATCTTTTAAACCCTTTGTCACAAGTTTCCTTCTTTTTAGCTCTTCTTTCAACTCGGTCACCCTCCACTGATCGATTGGCATGTTGTCGAGTACTGGATATTTAGTCGACATCTTCCCCCACTTTGCTTGATCAACCTAGCCTTGCACTACCTGCTTACATACAAGTAATTCAGCAAAATTCAATAATGAAAACCATAAGTTTTAATATAGTTTACAACAGCAACAACCATGGTCAGTAAAATATCAACTGACAAAACCTATACTGGGATTTCAACATATCATAGTGAAACCCAATATTATACTGCTCAATAAAAATCCAAAAATGACACTAAACACAATGCAAAATGTCAAATAAAACCAAATGAATAAAGTATCGAGCTTTCTGAAACAGAACCCAGGTTGTTATATCTATGAATTACTAAACTCTAGGGGCCTTAAACTCCAATGACCATATTATGAGCAGAACCCAGACGGACCTCTCTAAGCTTTATGAGCAAAACCCAGACTTATTTTAATTAATGCGCAGTCACATCTCAACACAAAACCCACATTCAGAAATTCCAGTGCCACACTTTACAGTATCAAAAACCCTAAATTCTGAGCTTCGACAAACTTAAACCCCCATGAAAATTTAACGAAATGATGAAACACGTTCAAACAAGAAAAGAAATGTCATAATAGTAAGCAAAAGTAGAAAAGATCGAGTGAGAAAATCTACCGTTGTTTTCTTCTGAAAGACTGTCAACGAAACCCTAATTTCAGAGTATGTCAAAAACCATTACAGATATCTTCCGGACTGGTTCTTGATTATCTTCTTCCTTTCCTGAAACACAAAGAAAATGAAAACAAGAGACAGCTGAAAATAAAGAAAACGAGAAAATTGAAAGAAGAAGAAAGAGGGTTTTTCCAGAGAAATGGATGAGAGAGAGATGATTTTATTTTTTATCTTTTTCTAGGGTTTTATTTTTTGCGCTCTTGAGGCCTGTGGTGTGTTGTTAAACAACTTCTCTGTCTTAGGCACTAGGACGCACCCTAGGTCAGTTTATACATGGAACATCTTTAATTGTCTAAAATAACCTCTAACTTTTGTGCTCTTTCTGGAAAGGCCGGGGTAAAAAATTGAACAGACTATGACCTCAAAGTATATTCCTATGAATTCAATATCCGGCGGAGATGTGAAAATTCATGGTCTCAGTCCTTGGTGGAGACGAGTCTTATAAATCTCGGCAAGAAAAAACTGGACCAAAAAACTTGTCTGAGAGTGGTGAGATCTCGTCGAAACGAGTTAGCAAGTCAACAGATAATATCAGAATCTAATTATAAAAATAAAATGAAAATGAAAGACCTAAAAAACTTGTTTTCCTTTATGTTGGGTGAAATTGTGAATCATGTTACAAGAACGAGTTCAAGTTAGTCTAAAATCCATAATGCCCTCATCAACTGCTTAATTAAGAGATATAAAATTTGAAAACGAAGACTCTGAGGTTTCACTAAAACAAAATTGTCAAGGTGTCGCGGTTCCAATTGAGACGAGACCGAAGTCCAAAATTCACTATATTAGTATAGTCTACCACTTGAGTCTTGGCCTACTGGGTAATTTATGCAAGATCTATAGGTTTAACATCATTAAATTTACAACCAAACCCATTATTCAAAGTAACTCTTCCTAGCACGTGGGGTAAATAGACATGGGTTCCACTAATATAAAGGAAAATATTCATATATATATATATATATACATATAGAGAGAGAGAGAGATTTGATTGTGGGATTTATGGTGGGATGATTATAGAAATAATGATATATATGTCACAATCAATAGTTATATGTATCCTAATATTTTTACCAACTTGTTAGTATTTATACTTTTGTACAAACAGTAAATGGGAGTTCGAGACTTGGATAGCAATTTACAGCGGGTCTACAAAATTGATTTACTTTTTAGCATATAATCTCGCATAAATTTTGACATAGATTCATCTATCAGTGACGACCATGTAAGGTGTGACTTTATATTCGATCTTTTTTACTTGTTCTCTCGTTCGAGGAAGACAAATTATCTAAGATTAGCTATTGTATATAACTGACATCAACTTTTAAAGGTTACCTAACTATTTTTAATTTTTCATATACATCTTAACACATTAAAACTTTTTAAGAATAAAGTCACCGCACTGAAAGGTAAGCGTACCTATACCCTACATTACTCCTTTTTTTGTTACACTAAGCTTACACCCTCTTTATTTGTCATTCATTTCATTATGGTAATGTTTAATTACCTACCACAATAAATACATATTTATCAAATAATCGACATTTCCTATTTAGATACAGGTGCATATATATATATGAAGATAAATGAAAATATGGGAAATAGACATTAAAACTTTTTAAGAATAAAGTCACCATATTGAACGGTAACCGTACTTATAACCAACACTGATCCTTCTTCTTTTTTGCTACACCGAGCTTACACCCTTTTTTTGTTATTTCATAATGGTAACATTTAATTACACACTATAATAAATACATATTTATCAAATAATAAATATTTCCTATTTAGATATAGATACATATATGTGAAGATAAATATAAATATGAGAAATAGACAAATTTAATGAAAATGCATATATACAAAAAAAAAAATCATTATGTTATTAACCACAATAAAGTTTGCAATTGTATGTTACATTCACACACTTGATTTTGTTATTTTGATTGTACTATCCATTTCGTTTATATCTTTCCTTTCATGCATCTATCTTTTTTATTACCATAAAAATAATCCATCAATATCTTTACTCTATCTTTAGATAAACGACACATTATCACCAAATATATCAGAATCAACATGTCACAACTTGCTATAAAGCTCACCACTTCCTTCGTTATTTTCAGTTGTTATGTTTTTTTAAGGTATAAAAGGTTATTTAATTCGTTATCACGATACTAATGGTCGTCTTTCCATTACCACTATGTTTATTGTTATAATTATTGGATTGTAAGTTGTTAGTCATTTGCCTCTAAATTTTGTGTTGTTCTAATTTTAAGTAAGCAAAATTGAAAGTTTTTATTTTTCGATTATGAACATGGGGTTTGAACAAGCAGCTCAAAGTATCGCAGCATTTGCTAGATCTAAACTAGCATCATCGAGAATCTTCCAAAAAAGTTTATCGCAAACCGACTATTGATAAAAATGCAGAAATGGGTTTCGAATTAGATTCCTTAAGTAGATATGTCGAATTGAAAAACATCAATTTTCATACCCATGAAGACCATATGTACAACTCTTAGATAACTTATCATTAAATGTTCCAACAGAAAAAACCATTGTTATAGTAAGAAGTATGTGTTCAGATAAAGGTATTTTTGTTTCTTCTTATTTTTTGACCGAAAGAGAGATGTATTAATTAAAATAAAGAATGTACAAAAAGGATACAAGTAGTAGTGAGAAAACTAAAAGAGAATAAAGCAAGAACAAAAGATTACATCAACCAAAGATCACATCCCAATTGTGAGCTGAAGCTACAAAATAATGCCCAAAAGCAGCTCCCCAAGATTTTACCAGAGACTTGAAATCTAAAGCAAGGTTATCATCAGTTTTGAATAGGTAATTCTTTTCAAAAATTCTAGTATTTCTTTCCCTTTATAAGACCCACACCACATTTGATAGAATTAAACTCCAAACTATATCATTATCAGCCTTAAAACCATTATGCCAACACTTTTCCAGATCATATAAAGAGTTAGGGAAAGTCCATGCCCAGGTATTAGGAGTTATCGCATACCAAACTTTGAAAGCCACTTTGCAGTGCAGAAGAAGATGATTAATAGTCTCAACAACATTACCACATAAGATGCAGCAATTATCAATGTTAATACCCTTGCGATTAAGAAAATCCAGTGTGTTGAACTTACCATGTTTCTCTTATCATAAGATTCTACAATACAAATGGCCCAACGGGAGCAATAATTTCCAGGAACATTTGGAACAGTTCGTTTCTATTTTAACTAATTTGACTATACTTTTTACCTTTTATTTTGATATTATAAAATTAAATTTGAGTTTGTTGTTGAAACTCATGTGTTAGGTAATGAATTATATGTATAAGGGAAGTATTATTCGATGAGATAGACATATAAACACTGAAACTAAGATAGA
Source organism: Papaver californicum (assembly GCA_023531435.1). Taxonomy (NCBI): domain Eukaryota; kingdom Viridiplantae; phylum Streptophyta; class Magnoliopsida; order Ranunculales; family Papaveraceae; genus Papaver; species Papaver californicum. The sequence goes on from JAJJMC010029624.1 coordinate 5,396,135, forward strand.
TAAGACAACATATAAATGGTGTTATGTGAAGATTATATGATTTCATGCAAGGTTTCATTTGGTTTCCATTTTGACTTACATCATAAACCATTTTTACATACTTCATATAAGTTTAAGTGATTAACTTATTTTGATTTCATTTTCCTCTATATCAATTTGTTTTTATTGGCATATAAACTCAAGCATAACATGTTATTTTTATTGGTATAGAACAAGTATTTGATAAAACAACCACAAATATCATTTCCAACCTAATATTTAATGATCGTGGAATATACATGTAATTTGGAATTAATACGTGGAAATTCTTGCAATCTACAATGAAGTCGAGTAATCTTACGTTCGTTGAAGAATTCAGTATTACATACCCTTGAATGATACAAAAAAATGTAACTTCAACTAGCACTATAAAATCTAATATTGTATTTCTTTCAATTTGTAATTTTTAAAAATTTTACCAAGCATGGTACCAAAATCTGATGTTACAACGTATTAATTTATTAAGTTTTATCGTAAGCCAACATTAGTGTGGTACCCTTTCACAATGGAGGTCAACCCTGCCACAATTATTTCTTTGATCTTCAAGCATATATAAAAATTAAGAAGGAACGTTCTTTCTTAGTTAAAGTAAGGACCATGCATGACATGCCATTGGCTCATGATATTATTCACCATTCGCTTGTGGCGGTTGTGAGGCTATTGGAAACGCATGTGAGCCGTTAATAATCGCCAATTTAACTGTGTTTACTTGTAATTTCAGATTTTATATGTGCTACCTACTAAAGCGTATAAATAAGGATACTAATATATATAAGTACTAGAAAATATAAGTAAAGAGATACAAACGTATAAATTAAGTATCCATCAACTAACCTTTATTAAGATCAATAATTGAGTTGGATATAATATTATCATCAAAGATCCCCAAAGATTGGCTTTTGTCACATTCGCCATTGATCAAATATTCATTATTGATCGCGGGCATGTCAGAATAGTTCTGCCTTTGAGGCTAATTTTTTTTATCCCCATCATCCTTAATTTGATCAGTGTCTCTTCACATTTTTTGCAGACCCTCTTAAAGTGTTTGGAATAATTAATCAATACCCTGATCAAAGAATCTTGAATTATCTAACCAGGAGCACAATCAATAAACCTTGGGTACTCATGAACAGTTGGTAGAATAGGAATCATTAACCCATATTTCAAGTGACACTCTGAAATAAAATGCTCACCTTCCCTAGGATTTTGTACTTTACTAAGGCTGAGAATATTAAGTTAAGATTTCTATGGAGATATAAGTACTCAATGATCCAATCAATCCTAGTGGTTTGTAATAATTTGTATTATTTCTTGAGTCTTTTGTTTTCGCCAGTATTAGACCTCGAAGAAGGAGAGAAAAGTGTTAAAATTGGAAGGGAGGAACAAAAAAAAAATCGCTCTCAAAATTTCGGGGAAGCAAAAACTAATTTTTACCTTAACTGATCAATTCATTTTGTGAGGGTTGAACGCAAGCGAAGAGGGAGGTAAGATAACATAAGTAGTTTTATTTTTATTATCCTCTTACAATTATTGGACATGTGTCAAACAAAGACCCTATACGATCTTATTTTTACCAAGATTAACTCACACGATACGAGGGTTAACTTATCTACTTCCTTCCACTTCCCTTTTAACCTCGTGAAGGATGGTTACAAACACCTTTTTCAACATATGTAATTATGTCCCTCTTAAACAACTACTTATTATTTATTTCTATTGAATTCACAATTTGAATTTTGAAATAATCACCTCAGACCTTAAATAAGATTAATCACCTAAGATCTTCTAAAATTCTACTTAGTTATCAGAGGCTCATGCAACAAAATCGAGCTAACTTGTTAGACGCTACCACTTTTGAGTATAAAGATAGTTAACCGGAGTGTTAACTCGGAAATCAGACCCCGAGCTCAGGAATACATGCCTTCTGAATTAAAAACATTCATTTTTTATTGGGGATAGTAGGTACACATATCCAAAGCAGTCTAAATAAGCTACAAGCTAATACTGAATCTTTGAAAATTCTTGAACAACAATAATTTTAAACAAAATAGGCCTACTCTTGTTTGTAAAAAACTAAGCAAATATGTAAATGCCAAAATAGTATATCTATTAACCATCAGATATATATGAACTGGACTAGGTACCTTTATACCTCGATTAACCTTTAAGGTGTTTGGAGAAAAATTCAGGCGCGAAAGATAAGTGCCACATCATGGAAATCTCGAGCCACAATCATTATCTTAAAACTTCAACATAAAGGTACTTGAAATAGGTATTGTGTAGTTACCTAAAAAAAGGAGATGTCATACATATATTATTTATAACTGAAGTTTATGAGAAATTACATTAACCAAAATATTATCTAGACCACTCTTTCTTCTAGCTCTACTATTCTTCTTAATCAAATTATTCATCCAAATAGATCTAGATGAATGCGCGTTTCAGCGAATCAACAATCTAACTTCTCTAACTAAAGAAGTTGTATATTGTGAAGGTAACAAAAGTATTTGTCATCTTTACATGCGAAAATTCAATCATTCCTCAAACACTAAATCAATTATTACATACTAACATACATGAAATATTCAAACAATTACAAAGTATGTTTTTCAAACTGCAGTGCATTGATCTTAATTGAACAAGTATACAAACTTAGATGAACACTTATATAATCCGGTGAATTGACTGTTAGGTCAACATAATTTTTTAATCTTACCCAAATATTCAAAGTTTTTAAATACATGGAAAAAAATATGAAAACTTTTTTGTATCCCAAAATCCAATTATTTAATTAGAAACTAGCTTAAAATAGTCTCATATGAGAAAATACTTTATAAATATATTTACTTATATGCATCATTCTGGTAAACTTTATAACTTTAGTTGCTTTAAGAATGATATATAATTATTTTAAAATTGTTTTTTGCCTTAGGTTATTTAAATTTCTTCCCCGCAGGATAACTAATCATAGTCATACTGATAATACTTAAACATGGTTTGAAGCTTGGTTAAATGATAAATGTATAACTCAAGTTCAAGATACAACATGTTAGATTTATTGGTATGTATTTATTGGTTAAAACACACATCTGTGTAGTTATTTTTTGAGGTTTGTGTCCAAATAGGTTAGTAACTCAACTTTAAAAGAAATGTATTTATGTTCAATAACTACCATGACAAATGTCATAAAACAAATGGAAAACATCATATGTGTAACCAATCAGTGGTGGATAATACGCATTATGATTGTAAACTACTGATAGACGCGATTTTTTTGGATCCTGGCAACACTATTGGCTGTGGCCTTTTTCTTATCTAAATATAAGCGGCTCTATTGACCTTATGGCATGATTAGGTTGGGATTCCAGTGTCTTAAAATGCTCTTCATGTTGCACTTGAATAGATGAACGATAGAAGAGTCATTTTTTTTTCCATTTGTAGTGAAAGCTCAAATTTAGTTATACTGTGTAATAGTAAAAAGTTTTGAATCTCTTGCATGAATTTGAGGGCTCAAAAATCATTGTATGTATGCTACTATATATTATGTAATATTCCAGTCTACAGTGTGTAACATGTTCAACATCTAGTAAAGTATATTGGTCGGTTGTCATCCAAGCAAAATTAATTCAAGTTCTTACTTCACAAATATAGATTAAAGTAAAGTAGAAAGAATATCAATTACCTTTGATTACTTATGTAATTGAGGGGTTTGAATTGTGATTATAACTAAGTTATACTAAAGCAAGTAAATTAATAAGAATATCCGAGGAAAAAAATACTGGTTAGAGGTTTCATCTTTCATCTTCCATGTTATCAACCGAATCATACTCAACATTCATTCCTTCTCAATATCAATAATCCTAAAGTATCTTATCACAAGCTTACTTCGGAAAAACTCTTGTTATCATCAAAGGATCAAGAGAAACTCTTTGAATCTTTTTCACTAAATAATGTGGCGCAATACCCACTCTAAAATTTAACCCAATGAAAGCAATGATCTTTACGAGCTGGGGTTATTCTAACCAATCCGGCGCAAGAGCCACACGAATTTAACCTAAGTTACGCTTCTATATATAATTGCATGGTAACATCACGTCATTAACAACTATGTTATGCCATTTGCAACAAGGAATTTTCGACATTTCGGATCTTAGACCCTGGTTTAACTATAGATATAATGCTCATCTAATTTGCGACTTAAACAAATAAACACTCAATCATACATGACGTTATTAATGGTAGAACATAAACGATATTAAAGAAATTATGAACATATAAGAATTAATAATTCAATAAATAAACATGTTTTCCAACTTAATATACATCTTTAACCAATAAGAAATATTTAGTTACATGAAAAATATGAATGATAAGATACAAAGCAAACCTAGATTAATTGAGGTGTTCTTCACGGTTGCAAGCCCTAACTCCTTGTTTCTTTGTTGTTGTACAAAAAGTGTACCCTTTTATAGAGTCTAAATGGTCTTCTGATATAGTAATCATAAATTCTAGGGCTTGGAATCCTCAGAAACCAGGAAAACTCGATTTTAGAAACCAATTATATGATAAAATACACAACCTACGCTTATGAATACTCTCACGACCTAATCGTAGATCTGACAACCAAATTGGGTCAAGAAATCTCCAGAATTACGGCTAGGAAAGACCCATCCGTAAGTGGATATATGAAAACAAAAGTTTTTAGTGATTTTTTCAGGGTTATTTACGGCTAGGTCGATTAAGCCAAAACCTGGTCGTAAGTGAATTTGAGTTTTGGTTTCCTTCTTCGCCATTTTGGTCATAACTCCCTCATAGAATGTCCGATTGACCTTATTCTTTTTATGTTGGTTTCGTCTCTTCCTCATCTATAAGATGGTGCTGAAAAACTTTCGATATCTCTTTATTTTATAGCTAGGTCGAATGGCATTAAGTCTTCAACACTTGTTTCTCAACTCTACTTCTCATTTTTATGCCGGAATAAACTCTTTTCTTCTTCTTTGATTGAGGAATCTTCAAAAAACCTTAGCAATTTAAAATATCAAACAAATAAAAGCATAAAGAGTAACAAGAAAGCAATGCATTTTAGTATCAAACTAGTACAGATAATGCACCTATCATATATATAGTCTCATCCAAGTTTTATATGTACTCGATAAACTAGACAAGGAAGTCAAAATTTTAAGATTCACAATTATATCATCCGCAAATATGTTATCCATTATTAAGTCATCAATATTATATTGTATGGACTTCGGCTGTTACCCAAAGATTTATTTTGCAATATTCACTTATATTTAACGAAAACTCAACATGTATACTTTTTTTTTTGCTCGTATACATAAAAAACTGTAAATAAAAATGTGCATATTATTATTTCAGTTGAAGTTCATCGAAGAAAGTATTATGAGAAAGTAATTTACCTACAAGGAATGGATTGTTTAAGGTTTTAGTTCGTTTATTATTAAAATAAGATCCCATAAATTTCCTCATATAAAAATAGAGAACAAAGCTTTAAGAATATTCATCTAAATCTAAATATCTAACCATATGAAGAAGAGGTATATGTGAAGCGGGTAGAGTAACTCAAATCAACAGTTAACTTGAAAGCTTACCCATTTACTTTATGTGGCTTCTGTAATTTCGAGCCTCAGTTGAAAAGAAAAGGAATATAATAATAAATAAATTTTTATAGGGTGAAGATGAAGATAAGAAAAAAATGAGTTGGGTCTCTCGATATGAAATTCGCAAACTAATGAGTAAGGAGGTTTGAATATAAAAAATATTATAATTATTATTAAAACTCTGATAAAAGTGGATTTTGAGGTATTCAGATGAGAAGCAAGCTCTTTGGCGTAAAATTATCAGCGAGAAATCTAAGACAAAATGCTACTTTCTTGTTCTAGTTGAGATAAAAGAATATATTGGTATTGGCATGTGATTATAAGGGCTAGAAGTGACTTCCAGAAATATGTTGCTATGAAAGTAATGAATGGCAGAGATACACACTTATGGCATGATAGGTGGCTCGATAAAAAAACTTTGAAGATTATGTATCCTAGAAATTTTAAACTCAGACTACTGACGGGGAGTAATGTGTCTGATCTCCATAACACTAACTATTTTCTTCGTCAAAAGAGCTCTGAACCTAGTTGAAATAATTAAATTTCTTAAATTGAAACATGACCAGAGAGTTGTTAGGTTGCAGGAAGGTGAAAACGATTGTATGACGGAAATTTCACTGCTAAGTTTGTTTACGATAAGTTAGTGGCTGATGAAGAAGTTAATACTGATGTAGGGTGATTTGACAACAAACTTATTACTCTTAAGGTTTGCTTTATCATTTGGGCCTTTATGTATAATTTCTTTCCAATTAAAGTCATGTTGCAGCAGAGGAGTAGTACAATTCATTCGACTATGTGCTCACCATGCAACAAGAAAAAAGAAAAGCTTACACATTTGTTTTTGCACTGTGATTGGATTCGTAATGTTTGGAGTTATTTTAATGGCTCATTTGGTATTTAATGGGCTATGCCAGGGGAGCTTAAGATGCTTATCAGGTTTTGGATGATTAGTTACCTTAATGATAGAAAAAAGACATTATTCCTTGTGCTATAATTTGGAAAGTCTGGGCAAAAAATTTAGAATCAATGGAGGAAATAACAAGTTTGTTACCGACATACTTGTGGCAGTGAAGCAGACTATCTACCAAGGATATTTTCAAGGATTTTACTATTTTTCAGATTTTAGTGTATACTTCAACTGGAGGATATTATTACGATGTAATCTTCTTTGTGTTAGATTATATGGAGGTTTCTTGACTATGTTTATACATATTATCTTTTTTTTTTATAATATATCCTCGTTTTTAATAAAACGGAAAAGAATGAGTCATATGTTGTGGTCAATAGACTTAAAGTGACCATTGATTTACATGCAAATGAGAATTAGGCGTAATAATGCAGCTAATAGTGAACCCTTTTTTTTTTTTGATAATCAAACCATTAGTATTTCATTTGAATTAAGAAACGTTTGCATGATGGTTCTCAAGAAAAACAAGTACATCATAAAGATGAAACAAATACAAAGAAAGATGCAAAACGCAAATAAATCGCGAAGAGAAAAAGCAATCTATAACGAGAACACCCAAATCTTGTACGTTGTGATTGGAGAAGAAATGGTACTCATAATTATAGTTCAACCATTTTGATTGATTTTCTTCTTGGAAAGTAGGTATTCCTATGAGAGATGAGTGGTTTGTCCAGAAACTCATGTGTAGCGAGAAACCCGAAAACTATAAATCTATTATTTTATCGAAGAAGAACCTGATCTTGCCCCGGTCAAATCGTCGATATACTTGTATCCAAGATATCGAATCACGAAGAAATATGTGGAAAAAATACTATAAAAGCATATAAGAATCACCCCAATAGCGAAGAAATTTATGAAAAACAACAAAATAACTAATAAATTAAGATCAACATTATAAAATAACAATAAAAACAAGTAATCTTTGCAATGATCTAGCTCCTAAAAGACTAAACTCGAAGAATTACGGATAAAGATAATGAGTTTTTTTTAGGTTTTTATGAAGGGGAAGAAAAAGAAAAAGAAAAGAGAGAATATGTCATGAAAATAGAAATTTAATAGTGAACTGTTTTTGTTGATTAGCTTTGTAGTTAGCGACAAAAGTGATTGATAAGCCAGAAATAAAAAGGAAATATAAAAAGACACGCACAAAAGAAAAAAAAAAATCTAAATATATGTTAACATAGTATACTTTATTATATGGGTCTTGCTATTTAAGCAGAGATGAGAAAAAGGACAAAGATTGAGAACTTAAATTAGGAGTCCGATTTTATACACATTTTTTAACGAGAATATATATAATATTTTAATTTCCACTATTAATTTAATTTAGGAAACTATATAATGAGGATCGAGGTTATAAACACAAATGATCGATTAACTAATAAACTAATTAAATTAAAATGTTAAAATAATAATAATTAGACTGTTTAAAAATGATAATAACTTTTTTCCTAAAACGGAGGTAGTAATAATAATAATTAAACTCTTGAATTAGCCTCACGTCTATTAGCCGACTTAAGCTTGAAATGAGTGATACTCACGTGGCCAAACTTGTCAGACCAGGTAGTATGTAACCAAGTGCCATGTAAGATATTTGTTCGGTGGTCCCACTTCCGGCCATAATGTTTAAGCCATACCGAAATGTGTCATGTTGGTTGTTGCTATGCATTGTTTATGAGTTGTTTATTACTACAGAACCAAGTCTGGCCATGTTATAAATTATTAGTTTTTTATTTTTGGTTAAACCGTTATCGTTTGTTAATTGTTCAATGCATGAATCCTTAACCTCTTTTCCAGTCAAGTGCAGTCCGCCCTTGTCGTCGACCAGTACAGCAAAAACTAAAATAAAGTTAAAATGCTAAGCGATAAGAATAAGATACATATGACAGTATGACATTTTCATACGAAAGACCTTGTTCAATGCGAGTTCCCTATTTTGTTTTATTTTTGTTGAAGCATGCCCTATTTTTATGGGATGTTATAGCTCTCCAAAGCAATATGGATATCTAAAAAAATTGATGGATCCTGAAATATTAAAGCATCTCCAATATTAGTATGAATTAAGGTAGTTAATTTTGGATCTCGATCATGTCTCGGTTAGGACCGAGACACTAGTACAACGAGATTTCGGAAAGATTATCGGTAGAATATCGGAGTAACTCTAAGAATTTTGTTTTCAAATTTTATACTTATAATATGTATAAATATAAAAAAACACAAACAAATTATATACTCGTCGTATGTATATCTAACAGGTGGAAGGTATTTTCAAAAATAACAGATATTTTCGTCGTTTAAACAATTAAGTTGACTTTGCTCTAGCTTTACTCATCTTTCTTAATTTTTTTCTCATTTTTCTTATCGATTAACTTATTCTTCTCCTCCACTAAAAAAAAGCAAACTTATTCATCTTCTTATCTCGTTTTCTTTTTCTATTTCAAAAGTGTAAATTATACTCTGGCTACTTCTTCTTTTACTCTTAATTGAAAAAACTCAAAGCTTATTTTAGTGATGACTAAAGTGACCAGGAGAAGAAGCAGTTCGAGTCTGTAATAGTGTTGTCGATTTAACATTAAGAAAGCTTCTTTTGCTTCAATACAAATGGTTGTTTCTTCATTTATTGATTAGATCTTGATATAGGTTTGTTTGGTTTTTGATTAGAAGAAATGGGTTTGTGGTTTTGATTATTGGGCATGATAAAGAATGAGAGGAAAAGATTAGAAATCTCATCAATTGAAATATAAACTCCATTCTCAACCGAGATTATCGGAGAAATATTGGCCGAATCAACTGAGTCAACCGAGATTACCGTTGAAATCTTGTCTCGGCGATATTACACGTTTCGTCTCGCTGCACTACCGTAACCGAGATTTCGGTCGACAAAATCGACTATATTGGTTTAGATATATATATCAATTACACCTGGGATTTTAGAGCATCTCCAACGTTAGTTTAAGTATGTATCCCTAAATAGAGATAAAATAAAATCACATTTTATTGATATGGCTTACGTAAATCTTAGACATATATTTATGCTTTAAAAATCATCTACATTAGAGTTTGGATAATTCTGCATATGTATACAGTTGGTTTACTTTTATTAGTATAATAAAAAAACAGTTTTAAAAGTTAAAAATACATGATGTAGATTTGGATGGGAGTATGTAGATACTCTCATCCAAACTCAATTAGCAAAATCAAATTAAATATTTTAACTATAAAATCACCATGGGGGAGAATTTTTCTGGGAAAACATCTCTAATATCCTATTTGTCATCAAAAAATTTAAATATCCAAAATCCATTGGAGATGCTCTTAAAAACTTTTATAAAAAACCTTTTCGGCAGTTATTGTATGGTTAAATTTCAATTTGATTTGGCAAATTGAATGAGAATATCTATTTTTAGATACTCCCAGCCATACCTGCGTCATTCAGTTTTTTTGTTTTAAAGTTCTTTCAAGTTTATTATAGATTTTGTTTCCCACACTAAATGACAACTGTATTAAAACTAATATTGATACAACTACCACTGGAGATACTTATTAAAATAAAACTTAATATATATTAATAAAATACATTTTTTTAAGTCTTCACATAAGATATGTATATATATATATCTAAATACCTTTTTTTTACAATAAGATTTTAAGATAGATGGTCTTTTGACATGATCTTTTCAGTATATTTAATTTCAGAAAACTCATATTCAACCAAGTAAAATATATTCCCTCTGTCCCCTATAACGTGAGATTTTTTTTATTTTTTTTGTCCCAAATAAGTGATCCTTTTTATTTTCATATATTGTTTTTTCAAACAAATCCTTACTAGTAACTAGTATTGTTAAAAAAATTTTCTAAGAAATATAAAGAATTTGGTAGTCATGTTTATACTCGTTGCTTAAGTCTTTTAAAAAATATTTCTAACACATCCACCTTTTAATTTGTAAGATATGTTCATTCGACGTTTTAACACAAAATAGTAGATAAGGAAGAAAAAAAATACTAAAAATAATTTTCTCTCATGTGTTTCTTAAAAATTGTATAAATACCAAAAGACTCATTTTTTATAGGATAGAAGGAGTAGTTATTTTGGCTGCATAAGTTGGCCACCTTATTCTCTAAAGGAACTAAGAACATGTCCAACAATCACCCATACTAAAAAAATTCTACTGACACATAATTTTAGTCCTTCAAGAGAAACAATAACTTTAAAAAGACAACACAAAAAACAAATTAAAAACCGTCTCGCTCATATTGGGATGGGCCCCTTCTCCTAAAAACAGGCCCTTCTACTAATTTTAGGGAGGCAGGTCTCACCCTAATGTGTGTAGTACAATTTTTGAGTCGTTTTTTGCATTGTTTGTAAAGAATTACTCCGAAATTGTATCCCCAGAGTGATGCCGACTATAGTTGTGAATTTGCAGCTATTTAATATCATTCAGCGGTTATAGGTTTTGATAGTCCTGGAACTCAGATATGCTGTATGGGCACCCAAGCAAGCCAAACACTGCCAAAAAGGAAAGTTTTAATAAATGAAGATATTGAGAACTTGGGATCAAATTGATACGAGAACATTATGCATAATATGATCAGTAACACTTGTATTATTGCTGGAAAGTTGTAGTCAATGAATAAACTAATGGCTAAGAAGAAACAATGAATAATTTATCACCGCTTTGGCTTCATTATAGAAACGTGAATGAATATTCTAATTCCTGATTTCTTTTACCCATTTGATGTTAGGAATCGATCAAAAATACAACGGAATTTTCGTTTTAAAATTTTCTCATCAAAACCCAATTTTGAGTTTAGGGGATTTGTGTACCTTAGTCGCTTAATCCAAATAGCAGTAAACTCTCTTTGTACAACTACTTCCTTCTTGTATCCTTCGTGAACTGATGCAAATCGATTTGAACACCACCGACACCAACAGTTGATCCGTGCAGAAAAGCTCCTGTATCTTGTTTTTAGAACAGATCCTACCTTCCGTAGACTAGAGATACTTGCCACCAACTAATTTGATTATTTAGACTAATTAAGAATTTATAAAAATACTTAATTAAAAGCACCTCTATAGACAAGAAGAAGAACCGTCAAAGTTGCTTGAACAAAAGCTTCTGTAGCTTTATTGAAAAACAAATCTTTTGTTTTGTGTCCGTGAAAATAAGACACGGTTTGGTTTTTTTTTTGGACTTTCTCACAATAAACTTAATTGTATAAAGAAGGAGAACAAGAAGGCTTAGATTCTTTAGCTTTCAGTATGTCTGGCTTTGATAGCTTGCTCTTTTTATATAGCTTTCATACCAAAAGCTATCCCACTTGTTCTCGAATACGTTTTCCAAATACAATTAGGTCTTTTGAGTTACAAACAATTTTAACTTTTTTTAACCGTATAGAATTCTACGTGTCTCACACAACATCAAATACAATTAAAGAATTACAAGTCATTCCACCGAAGACTTGTAATTGACAAACACTCTAAAATATTTATTTTAATAAAAGTAAAACTCTTCCTCTACTTTCTTACAGTAAGTCCCTCCGCTAATACCGGTATTCATAAAATCTCATAGGCATGTAATAATTACGCGTCAGCTCCTATGCAATTTATATTTTAGTCCTTGACGATTATTTTGTTCTTTCCGTATTATTATTCTAACAATCATTTATACAATTTAAGCGACCAATGATCAGTCTAGAATAATAATTCCTGCACAATAATCCAAGGGAATACTCACTCGATGTCGGATACCTTATTGAATATATATATTCTTATTTTGCACTCACAGTGATCCATCTTACCCAGTTATTGGATTTAAATGACCTCACTGTTTGGCAAGACAAGATAACCGGATATACACGTATGGTATATGCATATTCTCAGGATTGAGAACTTACGTAAAGTAGTAACTTCAATCTATTCATTTTGCTGATAAATAATAAACATAAATAATCGACCGGTTCGATATAATCATATTACATCAACCTGCTAGATTTAGAAGTCTCCACTTCTATGATTGAGATTTATCATAATACATACTTAATTATCATAACAAGTTATAATTTAACCAATGAATTTAATTCATATAAATTACGAACCAAAATGTCACAAATATAATATATCTCCCACTGTATAAATTACAACTAATATATTCGACCATATCTCACGAAGCATGTTAAATGTAAACTACTATTTAATTTAAACTACGATGTCAAATTTATTGTTTTAGGGCATAACCCCAACAATCTCCCACTTGCACGAAAACAATCAAAAATCAGATTTGACCCCCACTCCATCAACATGAGAATCAAACACCTTTTGGGTCAAGGATTTGGTAAAGGGATCTGCCAAATTCTGCGACGTGGTTATCTTTGTAATGACTATCTCACCTCTTTTCGATATATCTCTAATGATATGATACTTTCTTTGAATGTGCTTGTTCTTAGAGTGGTTTTTAGGTTCTTTACAGTTAGCTACATCCCCACTATTATCATAGAAAATAATAATAGGTGGTACAGCTGCAGTTACCACTGTAAGACTAGTTAAGAAATTCTTTAGCCATAGTGCTTCCCTAGCTGCTTCAAAAGCCGCTACATATTCAGCTTCAGTGGTAGAATCAACAATACATTTTTGCTTGACACTTCTCCAACTAATGGTTTCTCCACCAAAAGTGAACACATATCCTGAAGTGGATTTTCTCTTATCCTCATCTGATTGGAAATCAGAATCGACATAACCAAGAGGAACAAAATCTCTGAATCCGTAAACCAACATATAATCTCTAGTCCTCCTAAGGTACTTTAAAATATGTTTACGACAATCCAATGTTCTCGTCCAGGATTAGATTGGAATCGACTAACCATCCCAACTGCATAAAAAATGTCTGGTCTAGTATATAGCATGGCATACATGAGACTACCTACAACTGAAGCATAAGGTACGTCACTCATGTCTTGTACTTCCTCTGATGTCTTGGGACAAAGAGCTTTTGTAAGTTTAATTCCATGTCTATAAGGTACAAAACCTTTCTTAGAGTTTTGCTTATCAAATCTCTCCAACAATTTGTCAATGTAATTTGCTTGAGATAAGCCTAACATTCTAGCTTTCTGATTTCTAAGAATCTTAATGCATATGATATAACTAGCCTTTTCCAAGTCTTTCATACTAAAGTGATTGGAAATCCATAGCTTTACTGATGATAATGCTCCTACGTCATTTCCAATGAGTAATATATCATTTATATACAATACCAAAAATATCACAATGTTTCCTTGAGTTTTCTTGTAAACACACGGTTCATCAAGATTTTGCTCAAAACCTATAAATTTAATGGACTCATCAAATCTAATATTCCAACTTTGAGATGCTTGCTTAAGTCCATAAATAGACTTATGCAACTTGCATACCTTATGCTCTTGGCCTTTAATTACATATCCTTCTGGTTGAATCATGTAAATATCCTCTCCAAGATTGTTATTGAGAAAAACAGTCTTGACGTCCATTTGCCAAATCTCATAGTCAAAATGAGCTGTAATAGACAGGAGTATTATAATGGACTTAAGCATTGCTACTGGCGAAAAAGTATCCTCATAATCGATTCCTTCTTTCTGAGTGTACCCTTTCGCCACTAGCCTAGCTTTAAAGGTTTCAACCTTACCATGTGGTTCTCTTTTCTTCTTGTAAATCCATTTACACCCAATGTGTTTAATATTGGATGGTGGATCTATAATACTCCAGACTCCATTAGAATGTATAGATTCTATTTCAGTATCCATACCGGACAACCATTTTCTCAAATCGGGGTCATTAACTGCCTCGTTGTAACTAGTAGGATATGAATCCTGCTCATCTAAGATAACTTGAAAATTTTCTCCAAAGAACTGAGCATACTTAGGATTACGTTTCCTTTCTACGACGAAGTTGGTTTGGTTGAGCAGCCACTACTTGTTCAACTTGTAGCTCCAGTTTTCCTACAACTTGTGGATGAACTTGTGGTTCAACTTCAGGTTGAGGATGACCTATTTCTTCATCCATATGAAGACCTAGATCAACTAATGGTTCATTAAAGATCAGAGGATCCTGCTGAACTATTGGTTGATGCTAAACCACATGTGGATTCGTATGTATATTGAATAATCTACGTGCTCCCACTATACTATTACTAGCTTGTTCATTAAATTCAGGAATATCAAAAGTTGTTAGTCGTAAAAATGGGGCAGTTTTGTTAGACGCTTCATTTTTTACTGAAAGTGAACTAAAAGTATTACTAACTCCCACTGAAGCACTTTCTCACAACTCTTCTAGCACAACTTTACTTTGAGGCTTATAGTCCATCATATAATCGTCTTCAAGAAACATTGCATTAGTACTTACTACCAACTTTTGTTCCTTAAGATTATAAAATAAACCATCTCGAGTACCTTTTGGCTAACCAACAAACAAGCGAACTTCTGATTTTGATTCTAGTTTACTAGACTTTTATTTTAGCACATGTGCTGGACAACCCCAAACTCTTAAATGTCGTAGCCTTGGCTTACGCCCATACCACAACTCTCTGGGTGTTTTAGGAATTGCCTTACTAGGTACCAAATTCAGAACGTATGCTGTTGTTTCTAAGGCTAATCCCAAAAAAGATATATGTAGTGAAGTATAGCTCATCATTGACCTTACCATCTCTAATAATGTTCTATTTCTTCTTTCTTCTATACCATTCTTCTCCGGTGTTCCAGGTGCAGTCAACTGGGATACTATCACATGTTCTACTAGGTATGCACCAAACAAGTCTGAAAGATATTCACCACTTCGATCTGATCGAATGGCTTTTAGTTTCTTTCCTGTTTGGTTTTCGACATCTACCTTATATTCTTTGAACTTTTCAAAAGAATTAGACTTATGATGCATAAGATAGATATAGTTGTATCTAGAAAAATCATCAGTAAAAGTAATGAAATACTCATAGCCACCTACAACTCTAACATTCATCGGTCCACATACATCAGTGTACACTAACTCCAATACTTCATTGGCAATAGCACCTTTCCCTGTAAAGGGTCGATGTGGATTATAAACAATGGTAAAAATATCGTTCACTCGAACTGATTAAGGTTTGATTTTAGACCTAATTTTAATTCTAAACTAGAAAATATATACAAAAGATGAAAATAAAATTTAGATATACTAGGACTCAGGATTCCACCATTTTTCATATTCATGTGGTTCAAATATTAATTCTAGACAATTGTAGCTCAAATAATATAAATATAAACACTAGATGTAAATCATAATCACGGCGCATCAAAAAGTACTTTAGACTAAGCATACGCCATCAAACAAAATCACACCTAATTAGTAAAAATCATAATTCAATTTAAATTAATGCAAAAGTCATAACAAAATTAAATATAGTTACCAAACAATTATGAAAATGGCTTCCTCCATTGTCCCACTGATGGGGTTTATCTCATCATGCTCAAAACAGTCTCAAAAGATCGATTCATATCTCAAAAATTGTTTACAAAGGTGAAAAAAAAAGAAAATAATAAAGCAGTGAGTTCGCAACGGTGTATGGATGTTACAGACTCGTTGTTACAAGTCAGGTATTGCAAACTGAAGATAAATGTTGCAAAGGTTAAAGGTTTTGGCAACGGAAATTTAAACTACGACAACATTTTCTTTATCTTCTTCATCACGAGCATAATTTTTTCTACGTTTTTTTCTTCGGTAAAATATTCTTTCTCTTGATAGTTGATTCTTCTTATTACCTTGGTTTTAATCGATTCTATTTGTTGCTCTGTCTTAACAATATATCAATCATTATGGAAACATTACTAAGAAAGTAGTCCATGTTTCACATTGGAATGTATTTTTTATCTGTTTATATTTTGAGAATCAAATCACCGAGATTCTATTGGTTTATTCTAGTCTCCCATATTTGTACAACTTCTATTAATAAGGCAAGGGTATTTTCTTGTTTTTAAACTCTTCAAATATTCTCCAAATCATGACAACTAATGCACGTTGTTGAGAAGAGAATTTCCCGCCAAAAATCAAATTCAAATGGAAGAAGCTTGGGGGCCTTTATCAATTTCTCCTCGGGTGCCTTTTTCATTTTTTCTGGGGTGATTTTAGCATGTTTCTGCCAACTTTTCTGTAAACATTTATTCTTCCAAAAATACCTAAGTCATACAAAACAAAAATATTAGTACAAAAATTGAGAAATAACAATACAAATATGTGTACAAATAAGACACAAAAATGTGTATATCAAATACCCCCAAATTTATTATTTGCTCGTCCTCGAGCAAATCAAATCTACAAAAATAAAAATCCTAACTCACTATCGCAGGCATCGCGGTTGCACTTAGCGTGTGCAACAAGCCTTTAAACCCATAGGTGACCCTAGTGGACGAGTGTTGTCTCGTGAGGGTTTACAAAGAGGTATACCCACAAAAACTTTACTCCAACGTTTCGCTACTTATGAACGATTGTGGGTAGACATAAACATACTATTTAGTTGGATACACAATTCATTGGCTATGGGAGGAATTACCCTGTTTTGAATCCAATTGTCGTACACGAGTTTACACTCGAGCGTACTAATATTCATATATAAGAAAACAAAGCACTTATCAGAAAGTCGTACAATGGACCACAATACTCGGACTCTAACAAACCACAATCACATGAATATATTAAGAAGATGAATATGGAGATAGAAGTGTGGCATGTTGACTAAGTAAACGTTGTTTCCCATAATATTTGTATGATCGTCAGTACCAAGATGAACTCTAATAGATTGAGATACGCACCCACTGGTCTGAATCCTAATTCTAATATCAACTCAGCTTGTATATACAAGGGCCCAGCGGTCGATTTATTGAATATATAAAATTATTATTATTTTATTTTTTCCGACAACATGATTAGATCTTTTGAATCTAAGTGCATGCTCCTTGTCAGCAGATTACATGATAGTTCCCATGGATCCTGTGTTCCATGCTTGCTCAGGCGGCGGAGACAGGGAGAACACACACATATTATTATCCAAGTGTCAATTATTTTTTTATTTTTTTTCTTCTTCAGTCAAGTTCAATTTAAAATAGTGGGGTTTGATCTCAATCATTCTACTTCACCCTAGCAGCGATAACAAGGCGATACTAGTGCCCCACCAAATCACTTAGAGAAACACAAAAAGTTGCAAAAATAAAAACAAAACGTGATATGGTGACAACTCTGAGGCATGGTGACGACTATCATGTTATTTCCAACACATGAGCTCTGTCCTTTTATGAATAGACCATTTAGATGGGTCCGTCAACTCCTGCAACCAATAATTTTATTTTCATCTACCTAAAATGGTTAATGTCATCATGAATTGTTCACAAGTTTCTAGATTTTAGAGTTTTTATGGTACAACTGATTTTTTTTCTCGCCTACCCCCAAACTTAAGTTGAACATAGTCCTCAATGGTCTAAAGATAAATGAAATCATGATCAATGAGAAACAATAAACAAAATAAAAGAAATAGGAAAAGATATTACCAGCACTGCGTACCAAAATCCTATGAGTTTCCTCCCATAGAACGTTAAGTTTAAAGTCTTCAGCCAGACCAAGAAAGGATTAGTCATAATTTACGAATAATACAATAATAATCTAAATAATTGTGGATCCTTGAAGTCACTTGACTTTGACTCACTCAGTTGACCACAATGGAATATACGAAATTGGTGGTCATTCTCATGAAAATGTGTCGATTTATATTTCCTAAATTAATTAGGTTTAACTTCAATATTCAATATATGACACATTTGTAATTTATATGTTCCCACATTTGGTAAATAAAATTTTGGTGAGACAACAAAGTCAATTATGGTATTATCACCTGGGTAAACCACATAAACCAGAGGATGGGTTTCTAACGACTGAATTTCCTGCTGGACATAATCAGGCTCGGGGAAAAGTATATGAAGATAATCTCTTAAAATGGTAGAGGCATATATGTCAAGTCCCAAGTGAGGGACTTTAAGCAGGGATAATTGAAAATCACAAGAATCTTCATCAAAACCATACAATGGGTTATCCAAGGTGTTCCTAAAAGCCTTTTCTTCCAAATCAATGATTTCAAGAGGTTCATCACATTCATATAATGGATTGTTAAACACGGTGCTTTGTAAAGGATCATGGATAGTCCAACGGTTTATAACAACATCCTCACTCATTTCTACGAGTCTATCATCTTCGTCAGGGACTATGGTCTTTGAATCTTGGACTCTAAAACACTAGTCTCGGGATAAACTCGTTCCTCTAAACCATCATCGTCTTCATAATAACAAGGAAATATTTCACCATTTATAACAATGGTATCTCTAGTTAAATCTTTTTCCTCTTGAATAAGTAAATAATCATCAACATTATTAGGATTGGAACGAGAAACATCATTATTATCATGAAGCTCAATTGTTGTAAAAAATTCCTCGTCATTATAACTACGAATTTCAAATTCTTCGTCAACACTATCCTCACCATCATAATAATATGAGGATGGTTGAACCTTATATAAAAAAGTAGTGCTTTCAATTCTAACCTCTCCCTCTAAATTAAGTAAATATTCACCATTATTATCAAGGTAAAATTGGAAATACTATTTTGGAAATTAAGTTCGTTTTGAGCAATATTAGCAGCTAACCGTTCATTTTCAATTTTCTCCTCAAAACGTGCATTAATTTCACTGAGAGTAGCACTTATACCTTCAAGTTTTTCTGTTATCTTCCGCCCGTTTTCATATAATTGGTTGAGTTTATCATTCCAAGAATCAGATGAAAAATCAAGACTTTGTGAAGTTTCCAAATAAAGCCGAAGGGTATCCTCTAAAGATGAAGAACTAACATTTGACTCAGTATAATATTGCTCATTTATCCGTTCGTACGACTGGTGAGCGTGCGAATAGTAATTTGGATCACTATGGTATGAACCACAACCTCCAGAGGGTTGGTAGTGGTCCCAAGTACTATCCACACTATGGTCATAGTACGAGTAACATCCATTTTGGAATTCGGGTTGATAATCATTATATTGGTCCTCATAATACCAGTTCGACATTTTTTTGGTGCACGTGCAAATGCAGGTTCGACTAAAATAGGTAAGATAAGGTTACCACAATAAAATATACCTACAGTCAAAGACTGGTCAAAGGTACGAGGCTAAAGCTTGTGGAATTTCAGCTGGTAACTACCATCAGGCCCAAGGCACGGGGTTCAACTTACTTTTCCATGGGTTTTTCTAAAATCGGTAGTCTGAAGAATGCAAAAAAATACCATGTATGCACGTGTTTTTTTTATTATATACAAAATAAAATATAATATAAAATAAATATATACAAATAAAATAAAATTTTAATGAAAAATCTAAAAAAAATGAGGTATACTACTCACCTATTCTGGTAGGCAATTTCCACAATTAATGCAAAAGATCACCTGCACATCAAAGCTAAGACAAATAACCACATAAAATCTAAGAAAATAATAAAAAAAATCATAATTAATTTTTTTCTTCTATAACCCTAACCTAAAAACAAGTCCGCATCGACGACGCCAAAAATTAATGTGGATTATAGACAGTGGTAAAAAGATCGTTCACTCGGACTGATTAAGATTTGATTTTAGACCTAATTTTAATTCTAAACTAGAAAATATATACAAAATATGGAAATAATATTTAGATATACTGGGACTCAGGATTCAACCATTTTTCATATTCATGTGGTTCAAATATTAATTCTAGACAATTATATCTCAAATAATATAAATATGGACTCTGGTTCTTTTCCAAAAGTAGATTCCTAAAACATTAGATGTAAATCATAAGCATGGCGCATCAAAAGTACTTTAGACTAAGCATACACCATCAAACAAAATCACACCTAATTAGTAAAAATCATAATTCAATTTAAATTAATACAAAAGTCACAAAAGAATAAATATAGTTACCAAACAATTATGACAAATGTCTTCCTCCATTGACCCAGTATGGGGTTTAGCTCATTATGCTCAAAACACTCTCAAAATATTGATTCATGGCTCAAAAAGTGTTTACAAAGGTGAAAAGAAGAGAAAATAGTAAAAGCAACGAGTTTACAACGGTGTATGGATGTTACAGACTCGCTGTTACAAATCAGGTATTGTAAACTGAAGATAAACTTTGCAAAGGTTAATAGGTTTTGGCAAAATCTCTCTTATACAATCCCTATTTATACTAAAACACCAAGCAATCTATTATCTTCACAAAATCTTTTATCTTTAATTCAAATCTTCCCGGAAGATCGTGATTTTCTTTCTCGGTAAAATATTCTTCCTCTTGATAGTTGATTCTTCCCTGATTTTAATTGATTTTGTTTGTTGCTCTTTCTTAACAATATATCAATCATTATGGAAACACTATTAAGAAAGTAGTTCATGTTTCACATTGGAATGTATTTTTTATATGTTTATATTTTGAGAACCAAATCACCGAGATTCTATTGGTTTATTCTAGTCTCCTATATTTGTACAACTTCTATTAATAAAGCAAGGGTATTTTCTCGCTTTTAAACTCTTCAAATCTTCTCCAAATCATGACAACAAATGTACGCCGTTGAGAAGAGAATTTCCCGCCAAAAATCAATTTCAAATGGAAGAAGCTTGGGTGCCTTAAACACTTTTGGGTGACTTTATAATTTCTCCTCGGATGCCTTTATCATTTTGATTAGTGCCTTTATCACTTTTTCTGGGGGTGATTTTAGCACTTTTTTGCCAACTTTTTTGCAAACGTTTATTCTTCCAAAAATACATAACGACATACAAAACAATAATATTATTACAGAAATTGAGAAATGACAATACAAATATGAGAACAATTAAGACACATAAATGTGTCTATCAGGGTCTCTTACTCATTTTACCTTCAAACAAGATTCACAAACCGACCATGGTTCAATTTTTAATGAATCAAGAGATCCATTTTGAACCAAACGTTTGATCCTGTTAAGGTTAATATGGCCAAGTTTTAGATGACATAAGTATGTATCGTTAGTGGAAAAACTTTTCCTTTTAAGAGTGGTAACAGATGGTATAACTTCATTACTTAAAACACAAGGAATTATAGGAGAAATAAGGTATAAACCATGTGCCAACACACCAGTAAAAATAACTAAACTGGTTTTTAATTATTAAAACCTTAAAAGAATCAAATTTAATTGTCAAACCATCTCTAACGAGACAAGAAACTGAAAATAAATTCTGCCTAATGTCTGGCACATATAAGCAATCTTTCAAAACTAAAACCTTATTCTCATTACTACTACTAAGACGGACTCGTCCTACGGCTACGACAACAACTCTTGCGTCCGATCCTAGGCTTAGGTAAATATCTCCTTTACTTAGTTGTGTTGTTATCTAGAACCCATGCAATGAGTTGCATGTATGATTAGTGGCTCCAGAATCTATCCACCAAGTGTTTGGTGCATAAGTGGCCACATTTGCCTCAACAACTAAAGATTCAAAATTACCTTCTGATTTCTTCTTAGTTAAGTAGTCCTTGCAGTTGCGCTTCCAATGACCAGTCTTGTTGCAATGGAAACACTTTCCTTTTGTAACACCTTCTCCCTTATCCTTTTTAACACCCAAAGCATTATTTGCACTAGGGGTTGTTTACCGAACCTTTTTCTTAGGATTCTTTCTTTTAGGTTTACAATTAGAAGCCTTCGCGATATGAACACTTCCAGCTGCCTCTTTACTGTCCAAAATTCCTTCCGCAATTTGCAATTGGTTAAGTAACTCTGGAAGAGTTAAAACCATCTTATTCATGTTGACATTCAACTTGAAATGTGCAAACGAACTAGGAAGAGAATTGAGAATAATGTCAACTTTCATATCAGCATCGATAGTTGACAGGATTTCCAGTTTGTTAAACAGAGGCATCATGAGAATGACGTGCTCACAAAATGATGTTCCTTCTTGCATCTTAGTGTTCATTAGCTTTCTAGTCGCCTCTGCTTTTGTTGGACGACTATGTTCAGAAAACATCTCCTTAAGACCATTAATGATCTAGCACTTGGCCATATCATTGGCTTTCTTCCATCTAGCATGAGCACCTACTGTAGCTTCGGGTTTAGGGAGTGTAGGTTCTGGTTCGTTTAAGACAAACTTGTAATCTTGTACAATGAGTACAATATCCAAGTTTTTTTTTCCAATAAACATAGTTGGAACCGGTTAATTGGTTTTCTTTCAAGATAATTTATAAGGGGCCGAGGTCTGACATCGACATCTAAACACGCATAACAAATAAATCGTAGTGAGATAAAATAGTTTCTAAAATAAAATTAAATATTCATTTATCGCAACTCCCTAGTATTAGGTTAAACATCGGATTCTCAAAACTTTACATACATAACATTCCTAAGGGAACTAATTATATATATAGTTTTTCAGGCGGAAAAACTTTCCATTGAATTAACAATCCTTGACATCTCATGTCATGTTAAACCAATAATCCGATATTTTCAGCCTCTAAAATTAAATATTTGTTTCCTTATGGAAATAAAATTACTTATTTTTAGTTAAGTGTAAACCATAGACTATTTTCAGAAACTACAAAAATTCAATTGTCTCCTTAGGGAGAATAAAACTATTCATATAATCTGGAACTGCCTACGGAAGGCTGCAGGACATAATAATCCCTCTCCCATTTAATAGCTTAGACAAGGGCAATCACCATTCACACATCCCATGCATAAACAAAAACAATATTGCTATTTCATGATTACCAATCTAATTAATCCAAGATGATAGTAAAGCAGATATATATGCTTATAAACTAATAATTATCATGTAAATTCAAAATTAAATAAATCAGACATATTTAAGAATTTACATCATTACCAAAATCACCAAAATCACCAAATATTTAACTGTAATATAAAAGTGCTGGTAATCCAAATAGGTAACTAATTGTTCATTGTTTATAATGATCTAAACCCATTACAACTTTGTTTTAATCAATCTGGACCAAAAAATTATTGATCCTAATCAAAACAAAATATGAGTTCTCATCAAAACAAGGAACTCTATTTACTTATTTTGACCAAACAGAGATATTGGTTCTTTAAGAGAGAATAAAATTAATGGAACAATGACAACAAATTTGGATTTTGAAAACTCTTCTAAAATTTTACCCCCCAATTCATACGTCTTATATTGAATTAGAAAAGAACCCATACATCCTTCATGGTGATTTCTAATTCTAAAAAAAAAAATCTTTTGGTAAACCATGCATATACATAAATTTGCATCCCATATACAATTCAGCCAATACCCATCTCAAATTAATAGAATCAATCACAAATTGATAAATCTAAGGTTCAATCAATTCATAGAAATTCCCAAATACAAAAGCCCTAATTTTTAAAACCCACCATAATCTTCTATCGTGATCAATTGAATTTTAATTATTAACATCTAAATCTGGCTCTGATGCCAATTGTTAAGAATCGATTAAAAACGCAGCGGAATTTTCGTTTTAAAATTTTCCCATCAAAACCCAATTTTCATATCATAGATGCTAATAATATCAATAGAGAGTTTAGGGGATTTGTGTACCTTAGTCGCTTAATCCAAATAGTAGCAAACTCTCTTTGTGCAGCTACTTCCTTCTTGTACCCTTCATGAACTGATGCAAATCGATTTGAACACCACCGACACCAACAGTTGATCCGTGAAGAAAAGCTCTTGTATCTTGTTTTTAGAACAGACCCTACCTTCTGTAGACTAGAGATACTTGCCACCAATTAATTTGATTACTTATACCAATTAAGAACTTGTAAAAATACTTAATTAAAAGCACCTCTATGACCAGAAGAAGAACAGTCGAAGTTGCTTGAACAAAAGCTTCTGTAGCTTTATTGAAAAACAAATCCTTTTGTTTTGTGTCTGTGTGAATAAGACACGGTTTGATTTTTTTTGGACTTTTTCACAATTAACTTTATTGTGTAACAAGAAGGCTTAGTTTCTCTTAGCTTACGGTGCGTCTGGCTTTGATAGCTTGCTCTCTTTATATAGCTTTCATATCAAGATCTATCTTACTTGCTCTCAAATACCTTTTCCAAATACAATTAGGTCTTTTGGGTTATAAACAATTTTAGTTTTTCTTAACCGTATAGAATTCTACGTGTCTCACACAACATCAAATACAACTAAAAGAATTACAAGTCATTCCACCGAAGACTTGTAATTGAAAAACACTCTAAAATTATTTGTTTTAATAAAAGTAAAACCCTTCTTTTACTTTATTACATTAAGTCCCTCCGCTAATACCGGTATTCATAAAATCTTATAGGCACGTAACAATTACGCGTCAGCTCCTATGCATAATTTATATTTTATTCCTTGACGATTATTTTGTGTTTTTTGTATTATTATTCTAATAATCATTTAAACAATTTAAGCGACCACTGGCCAGTCTAGAATAATAATTCCCGCACAATAATCCAAGGGAATACTCACTCGATTACGGATACCTTATTGAATATATATATTCTTACTGTGCCTTCACAACGATCCATCTTACCCAGTTATTGGATCTAAATGACCTCACTTCTTGGCAAGACAAGATAACCGGAAATACACATAGGGTATACATATTCTCAGGATTGAGAACTTACGTAAAGTAGTAACTTAAATCTATTCACTTCGCTGATAAATAATAAACAGAAATAACCAACCGGTTCAATATAATCATATTACATCAACCTGCTAGATTTAGAAGTTTCCACTTCTATGATTGAGATTTATCATAATACATATGTAATTATCATAGCAAGTTATAATTTAACAAATGAATTTAATTCACATAAATTACGAACCAAAATGTCACAAACATATTATATCTCCCACTGTATAAATTACAACTCGACCATATCTCACGAAGCATAAATGTAAATTACTATTTAATTTAAACTATAATATCAAATTTATTGTTTTAGGGCTATAAACCCAACATTTGATGAATAAACAAATATCAAGTGTATAATTTAACACCTTTGTCTCCCTTGTCCTTATGGGATTGCCTCATATACATTATCATCCTTGCTTCATTTTAAATTATCGAGCAGTATATTCCCATGTTAGAGATTGTAAGTGTCTCTTTTATCAGTAAATCATTTTAATTAAACATGTGAATATAATTTACGTAATAGAATGTCAATAATGTTGAGATATGAATATATGATAGCTAAGCCTCAGTTGCTTCCGGGGGTGATCACACTACCTGTCCATGCACCTAAAGACAAATCAACAATCATTTCTTCTAGAATTAGTCCTTAATGTGCCGTTTAATGGGACTAGTTATCACCAAGTTTACATATAAATGACGATCCATAAGGCAAATATGCCACTAGCTAATACTAGACCCAAAAAAGTGGTAAATATATAAATGAACAAGGTCCCAAATCAAAATGATCCAGAACTGCAGCT
Organism: Papaver californicum; assembly: GCA_023531435.1. Taxonomy (NCBI): domain Eukaryota; kingdom Viridiplantae; phylum Streptophyta; class Magnoliopsida; order Ranunculales; family Papaveraceae; genus Papaver; species Papaver californicum. The sequence continues at coordinate 5,422,262 of JAJJMC010029624.1, forward strand.
GCATATTATAGATCTTGTGGTTCTATAAGAAACACTGGCAATATGCTTGCTTAGACTCTATGACCACTTCCGGTGCACGACAAGTCTCCTTTCTAGATAAACTACATTACACAATCTGTAAGTATTCGTTTTTTTTTTGTTTTTTTTGAAAAGAGCATTCGTTTTTCTTGAGTTAATTAAGGTACTAGAAGTAGTCATGATATAGCATCATCATGGGAATTGTTACTTAGTTCTTTCCTTTTTTAATTAAAGTTTGTATTAATGATAATGCACACCGAACATGACATTGACATTCTATTGGATCTCTCTAATTGATAGCTGAACAAATGCGTCTTAGTTCGAATTAAATTTTATATAGAATAGTATAATTTGTAATTCTAATATGGCAATAAATGATGGTAGGGGTCTTAAGGAAGTTGAAGAAGACATGTTTGTGACCACTAAAGTGGAGTTTGAGGGAGCTCATCGTCGTCAATACAATACATAATGTTGAAATAAAAGTTGAGCATTATATATTTCAGAGACAGCAATCGTACCACCAAACATTTTCATCGAATGGTGAAGGGTTATAGAGCTTTTAACAATATCAACAACCCTTTGTATCGATGGTCAATGGACCGACAACAAAGAAAAAATCAAAAAGGTATTAGAAATCATTTTGAATGTGTCTTTTAAAAAGTTTATAATGACCGTTCAAGAATCAAGAATATATGCTTAAGGCATATTGATGAGAATGCAAGTGTATGGTTCGAGAAGCCTTTTCATGAAGATGAGGTCAAGAATACAATTAAATATTTGGAAGTTGATCATGCTCCGGGTTCGGACGGATATCCTATGAAGTTCTTCATTGTTTACTGAGATTTTCTAAAAGAAGATTGTACGAAATCATTTCAAAGGTATTAGCGGAGCGATTAAAGGTACCTTCTTATTCTGATGTCAACATCTCAATCTAAAGGAAGACAAATTCTTGATGGAGTATTAATAGCAAACGAATGTGTGAGCTCTAGACTTGGTTTGCAAGCTCGATTTTGAAATGGCGTTTGATAATGTGAATTTGATATTTCTAAATGAGGTTTTCTTCAAAATGGGGTTTGGTGGTGTTTGGAGAGCTTGGATTAGAAATTGTTTAACATTCTCAAAGTTCTCGATTCTTGTCACATGATCGTCTTACGATTACTTTGGTAGTGAAAAGGGACTTCGTCAAGGATGATAGAATGTAGGCATCCAACTCAAAACCAATTGGAAATGAGTGGAGTGGCCTTTCATATTTTATAGTATGTATAGGCTAGGGGTTTGGTCTATGTGGGACTATTATCCTCAACATGCCCCCTCCACGTGTAGGGCGCGAGTTTGGGGCTCTACAACGTGGACCCTTTGTAAGGGTAGCTCCTGTCACGGCAGGGCGGAGTTTGGAGCCTCTACATCATGTACGGGTAGCTCCCTCCACGGTAGGGCACGAGTTTGATGCCTCTATATCATGGACAAAGTATGGGTAGTTGTTGGGCTTACTCGCATACGGGCTAACTCTAATACCATGATATAATGTAGGTATCCAACTCAAAACCAATTTGAAATGAGTGGAGTTGCCCTTCATATTGTATAGTGTGTATAGGAAAGGGGTTTGGTCTATGTGGGACAATTATCTTCAACAAAGGAGACCCATTTTCTCTGTTTTATTTTACTACCATTGAGCTCCTAAGTTATATGTTGATAAAAAACACAATAAGTTGATCAAATCTCGAATTTCTCGGTGAAGGAGGAAAAAAAAATAAATCACTTACAATTTGCTGATGATACTATTATTTTTCTTGATACTAAGAGAGAACAAGTTGATTCCCTTTATTACCTACTTCTTTGTATCGAGCTAACTTCGGGTTTGAAGATAAGTTTCTATAAGAGTAGCTTATTTGGGGCCGCGTTCGAAGAGGGAATTAAAAATTATGTTAACGTATTAGGTTGCAAGTATGATAGTATTCCTAGTATCTATCTTGTTCTTCCTTTGGGAGACAATATGAGAGGCCCACAAAAATGGGAAAATATGCTTGAAACTTGTGTGAAAAGTTGCTTCTTGGAACGGGAAAACTCTAGCAACAGGAGGTAAGTTAACTCTCATCAAAATTGGTTTGGCTAGTCTACCCATTTATTATCTCTCCATTATTCTTGCTCCATGCTCCAAAACTAAAAAAATTGATAAAGTGGTGAGAGATTTCTTATGGGATGATGCTCATAATAAGAAAACAATTCACAATATTGGTTGGACAATGGATACCAAACCAAAGGAAAAATGTGGTTTTGGTATACGGGGAACTAAGCAAGTGAATTCGGCTTTGCTAAAAAAATAGTGGTGGTGTTTTGGTTTATAGAAAGATATGTTATGGAGGAATATTATGGTTGAGAAATATGGCGAAACCTCTACCGGTTGGAAAACTCTCCAATCCAAATGATCAAAATATGGTAGCTTGTGGTTTAATATCTATGAAGAGCTTGAAGTTCAACAAAAGTATTAAATTCAATATTGGTGTGGGCAATGAAACTAGATTTTAGGAAGATTCTTGGCTTGGTGAAGGAAGATTATGTGATATGTTTTCTTTGACATATGCAACTTCAAGGACCAAGGAATATTTATGGTGGCTAGTATGTATGAAGTTAATGAAGGTGGTATAAGGTGGGGGTTTATGTTTAGACAAAGATACTCTCAAACCATCTTAAGTGAAGTTTTAACTATATCAAATCTTCTTTCTTACATCTATATTCAAGAAGGTGTATTGGATAGCCGAATTCGGACCGGAAATGATCATGATCAATATACAGTTAAGGATGGTATTAGGAACGAATAAGATCAAGATGAGTCAACTTTTCCAACTGATGTTGTTTGGAGCCATGAATATCCTTGCAAAATCAGTTTTTTTTCTTTGTTTTGTTTCTTTCTCATGATAGGATACTGATGGCGGATAAGCTATTAATAAGGGGTATGAATGTTTTTAGTTTATGTTGTTTTTGTGGCAAAAATAATAAAACTAGCTTACATTTCTATGAATGTTGAAGTACCCGGAGAATTTGGGATAACTTTGTCGAATGAGGCATTTCTCAGTGGACTTATGATCCAAATACTAACAAAAATGAAATTTTAATTGGGGAGACGAAATACTTAACCAACTATGGAATAGCATCCTAGTTACAATATGGTGGTGTATATGGAGAGAGCGAAATGCAAGAGTCTCCGGGAATTTTTTTTTGGTAAGCCTCGTTAGAAACTTTAAATTACAAGCATTTTTTTAGGACGAATCAAACACAATGATGTTAGGTACAATCACGAATATGGTGATAACATTATGTGACTCTTTATTCCGCCCTGCGTGAGTTTGTTGTTTGTTATCTTGGGTTACCGAATTCCTTTTAAGTTCGTTTTTCTTTTTTCTTTCTGATTGTATTTATTGAGTTGATGTACCCCTCTTAAGTAACTTTTATTTTCGATGAATTTTCTCTTTTAAGTACTGTTTTTTATTTTTCCGTTGATCATAGGCAACTTGTTTCTCTAAACATCCAACATCCGTGAAGTTTTCTAATTATGGCAAGGATGCTACTAAGGTTTACCAAGTTTTTCTAATTATGGCAAGGATGCTACTAAGGTTTACCAATTCCATAGGGTTTAATACATCATCATTTTTCTTTTTCATGAACTTCTTTGTTTTGTCTAGTATAACCTGTGAAATCCATTTTAACTTTACAATGAAATTTAGGACCGAGCTAGGATTTATTTTCTTCTTTTGATGCTAAATTTCTTAAACTAGAACTACTTTAAGAATGTGTAGTGAACATTTTCAGATTGTTAAGAGGAGATATCTTGACGAACTATATGTGTGCATATAAACTATCAGTGATATCTTAAAAGAAACTATATAGAACGAACAACGCTGAGGGAAAATACTTAAAAAACGTTATTAATTCACAAAGACAATGCTAACTAGTTCGATGATGATAAATGGGTCATCTTAGAGTTGGATTTTATCCACCTAATTGTCAAATTACCGAAAAATTGCTCGATTCTCTAATTGACCAATTTGAGTTACTCTCGGTTTCTTTTGGACGGTGAGGTTAAGAAGGGTTCCCTTGACACTATTTTGACATTGCAATTACAATGTCTTGTGAACCCATAGGTAATGAATTAAAGTACGATTTTAACAATCAAGTTTTTCTTATCCCTTAAATCAATTTAGGAATGACCAGTGCTATCACAACTCAAGTCTATATAATGAGAACGAGGTATAAGGTTTTGAACTATGTCATTAAATAAGTGAAATTAATTAGCGGTAATAAATAAGTCATCTACCGTATATTACCAAATTAGTGAATAAAAAATTTACATGTTGCAAAAAAAGGTTATTTTTCAATGAAACTAAAATAAGTAGGGGCTAAAAATCATATGTGAAGATCTTATTTAGACCCTTATTTGTGGGGTTTTATAAATATGGAAAAAATAAAATGCTTTGCTCATAACCATAAAAAATGACATGAAGGTTATTCCGAAGGTCTAGATAAGATTTTCTCTAAGACATTTGTATTTATTTTGGTATCCCTCTTACTTTGTAAGACCTACTGCTGGAGATGAATTTAATTCAAATGAGTGTCTAAAATCTCATGAGAAAATAAAATTTTCACTTTCTGTTGGAGATACTTTTAGTATTTTTGTACAAAAAAGTCCAAGTTTATAATAATTAATTTTTCCGGATTTGTGGTTTGCCAAGGTATAAGAATGTGAATCAAATCGTAATGATGTGTATGTTAATCTTACTGAAATCGATCATTTCGAAGAAAAAATATATATATCGGAAATGCATTAGAAAGAAGAAAACACAACCTTAGGCTCATACAAGTAGGCTCCTAACATCTTGTGTTAGTGGCTAAGAACATATGAATGTGCATAGATAGAAGATGACCAGGAGAAAGTTGAACTATGCTCATTTGAGAGTGCATGTGTTGCATGGTTACCCTCTTTGTAAACAAACATAAATTTACATGATTTTCCCGAAGATAGTTTGTACAAGAGAACCAGACATCCACGAGAATAGTTCGTCCTTGCCAAGTCATATTTGTTGTTGTCCCATTCATAGATTTGATGACAGAGATACAACCCCCCTCCCCTCCACTTCCTTCAATTACAACTCTTTTCCGCCTATATAATAGTTGTTGATGTTTACCGCCTTGCTTTCCACCTCAGTTGGACTGGAACCTAGAGCTTTATTCCATTTAGAATCCCTGCAAGTACAATTTGAATCACAAATTAGTAGTCCAATTCCTCATAGTTTAGTATCATAGTTAAAAGTCGCATCAAAATTTATTTTAATATCCCCTGTGAGGAGCTCTATAAAATTGCAAGTAAGTTGCCAAGAACATCCTGACATCAAACATGACTTGCTCAGGCTAAGGAGTTTTAACATCAAACACCTTTGTATCTAGCCTTCCAAATGTTAGAGAAAATGAGTTTTATATTCTTGGTTTTGGTGTGGATTGATCATAGGACCTAAGGGTCTCTATAGATTCTTACTCATTTTCTTGAGTGAATGAATTGATATCCTTTAGTTCTACATTGGGGAAAACTAAAGATGAACACCACCATATAACTAAGCTTGTGAGTGTATGTGATAGACTTAATACTTGGGCTTTATTATACCCAAACTTGTACGTGTGTGTGACAGACTTGCCTTGGGCTTGTGCACATGCCAACCAAGATCTATTGTTTTGTTCAAACTTCTTTTTTGAATTTATTTCTAAATAAACTTAAGATTTTTGATTTCTGATTTAGTGTAAGGGGCGCATGACCTGGGCATAATTTATTTAACTTACCAAAAATTATTTCTTGCAGTAATAAACGATTAATTTTTTACCCGTTTTATTTATAATTCCACGCCTCAAGCAAGGAATTGATTTGAATTGATTTTGTCGGTTTTTGAATTGATTGTGAATCAATCCCCATTACTGCTCCTCTTTGTTTTCTGCCTATAAAAGCAAATCAAATTCTTCATTCCAACTTACACTAGAAGCAGTTACTATCCTGTCTTCTTTTCCCCTCTTCTTGCTTTGTTTTGCGCAATGCTTGTTTACTTCCCTTATGTAATCTATCTTGCTGCTGAGTTCGTTTGAGTGAGTGATTTGTATTGTGCTTATACAAATCAGAACGGACAGTTCTATCTGGACACATCTCCCGTTTGGTGATATAACATCTCTCATTCTTGAGGAGTACCCGCGGACTATTGTGTTAAGGACAATTTACTGAGCAGGTGGCTCTGTCTTTTGTGTGCAAATCATTATTTCAATTCAGAAATTTTATTTAACATTAACATCTTTTATTAAAGTATTTTTATTGTTGCAGAAACAACACCAAATATGCCACATGATGGTAGAACATATAAATGACCATGTATTTTTTTAATTGTTTTGAGGATTGTCATATTGCTTCAATTATTTACCCATTCTATTAAAAAATAACTAGTCGTGTTCATAGGGGAAGGGTTCATATTAGATAAAATCCAAACGTTCTTAGCAAAAGAGCAATTAAAGATCAGATGCATCCTAGTTTCAGTTGCATAACCACACAAATAAAAAGATGTCTGTCAATGAATGATAAAATTAAGTTTCCCTATAGTTGGAAGCATGTTATGTAGAAGCTTAAACATAAAAAATTTAATTACAGATGATACGCTAAGTGGCTAAACTTTATTCCACATTATAAACTCTCACTGGCGAAGACCAAGACTGGTTAAGATTCAATCTTACTATATCTTCTCTCACATGGTTGGAGTTTAGGCTTTTAATATGCATTACGGTGTCAGATAGGAAAAAAAGATTGCAACTTCTGTATATCTCATAAGTTCCCAGTAGGATGCAGTAACTCATTAACATGGGTATGATTATTATTTGTTAAAGGCTAGATATGAGATAAAGTCAACTTGGTACCCATTGGTCATCTCAAATGTTGATGAATATCCTCGCTCCTACTTTCCAAATAGAGTTCTTCTTAATGAGTTATAACCCTTTGGTAATACAATTCCCTATCCATTAGTTATTCGAGATGCGAATAATCTTGATTTTTAAAATTCTTATAATCATCTTGCCAAATTTATTTGACATTTTATTACTAAGAAACATATATGGTTTTTGAAAGTTAAGCATATGCAAAACAAGTAAAAGCTCTTCAATTTGGGATCACTTATTGAAAAGTTCCAAAAATAAGTTGGTTCATTGTAAGAAACGATTATTACATAGCGTTAGCGGATTTGGATTTATAGGGAATTTTAAAGATATTTTAAATATATTGTTAGCTAACAGAGAGTTTCCGAAAATCTTTAAAAATCCTTGTTATTGGATCGTGACTTTCTAAAAGTTGTCAAAATTATTTGTTACTGGATTTGGAATTTGAAATCAAGAATTTAAGAGTAGGGTTGTACATGGTATAGTTCGATTCAGTTTTCTTCTAAACCAGAACCATGAGATTAGGTTTTCCTATTTATGAAACTGTCCCACACCATTTAATAACGGTTCGGTTTTGAACCAAACCATGTTCGGTTCCAAGTCACCGATTCTGGAAAACCGGCAATTCGGTCAGTTTCAGGTAACTAACATGCATGTTATAAAAAGTCCCGTTGTATTAAAAGTTGCTTTCTGTTATATTAAAAAGAAATTTGTTGTTAAAAAACTTCATTAACAACAAAATGCAGTCTTTAACTATATGACAATCATGCCAACAAAACGAAGAACATTATAATTCATGAATTAGATTAAATAAGGGTAATAAATGGTTTAGATTAAATATTAGATATTATATCAATGGCTATAAATTAATAGTTTTACCAACGTTGTAGCGGTTCGGTTTTACACTAAACCAAAACCGAAATCACTAAGACTGGTTAGCAGATTTTTAAAATTTTCCCACCGCATTACATAAATGGCTCGGTTCAGTATTGCCTTTAACGATGTGGTTCGGTTCGGTTTAGCGGTTTAACCAGAACCATGTACAACTCTATCTATGAGATTGAGGGAATTCTATAAACTTTTATGTTAAAAGATACCATGCAATGCTTGAAAAAATTCTCTAAAAAAAGGTGATATTCCGAAAGACTTTATTCTTTCTTTTTAAAGACTAAATATTAAAAAAGTTCTATCAACAATCAAATAAGCTACAATTAAGGTCATACAAATATATAAAAAAGAAAATGTTGTAGTCCAAAAATCCATTAGATTACGAGAGTGTTCAAATCCTTTATGTACGACTCGGTTTAATTTTTAATAGACAAAATTGTTACAAACTTACAATTTCTATTAGCCATGCATGAACTTTTTTTATATTTTTTTCATATATTTAAATAAATGTGCATAAGGTATTATATATTTAAAAGAATTTTTTTTTATATTATTTACAAAATTGGTAGATGTTTTGAATCCGATAAGGTATTATATATTTGTTTGTCTCTACAAACCAGAAAGACTCTTTAAAAATATGCTGAATTTGTATCTACAAGTCACTAAAATGCTCTCATAAAATCATTTGAAGTCTCTAGATTTCTAGATAATTTCCGAGTTACTCAACTAAAAAGTCTATAAAAATCCTTACAATTCCCAATTTACTAACCTCCTATTAACAAAAAGCCCGTAGAGTTGTATTAACTAAAACTATTATATCTAGCTTACCCATCTATTTCATGTCTATATTTCCAATGCAAGTGGAGTTTGAGAAAAAAAGTTGAATAATCTCATGAGGGATGTTCTGTGGAGAGCTACAACTGAAAGAAGAAAAAAGTGTTAGGTTGTATGGGATAAAGTCTGCATACAAACCTAAAAAATTAGGGGGGTGGCCATAAGGAATTTTAGATTAACCAATAAAGTATTGCTTGTAAAATAGATTAGGAGATTTAGCGGAGAAAAGAAATCTCTTTGGATAAAGATCTTTTGAGGAAAAATGTCAGGTAATGAAAAAGATTTGTGGATAAAAGACTCAAACTTACCACAAGGGAGAGGAATTTGGAAAGGAATCAAAAGTTGAAACATGTGGTGGAAGAAATGTACTCTTTGAAATCATATATGGCTCTTTAACATTTTTTGGTGGGATGAATGAAAGGATAATGTGGCACTTAAAGAAAAATCCCCAAGAATTTTCAAAATATTATCTCATAATATTAAAAATTCAAAGAATTAATAGAACATGACAATTGGAATTTACTACTTTCAAGGAACCTAAATGAAGGTGAAATTGAAGAAGTGGCTTAACTCTTCTCCTATCTGGTTCTTCCACCTGCTATGCACAATGAGGATAACTCCATCACCTGGAATCACTCAATAGGCTTTAGCTCCAAGTATTGTTACAACTGGTTAGTAGCTCAAAATACTTTTGCCCAACCTTCTTTAAAATACAAATGCGTTTGGGTGCAGCATGTACCACCTAATTTTTTTTTTTTTTATATTGTCTACTGCACAAAAAGATATAGCTACATCAGAAAATCTGGTCAGAAGAGGCTGTCAAATCCCTAACATCATTTTTTTACCTTTGCAATGGTGAACTAGAGACTTTGAACCATATATCTGCTGCTGCATTGCAAGTTTTGTAACTAAAGTATGGAAATACTTTATTAGAGCAAGGACTATGGGTAAAGAGTTCTCATTTAAAGTAAATGAGTTTCACCAAAATTTGGAAAATTAGACCCCACTATGGGTAGAAAGTAGATCCTCCTTCACCCAAAGTCTTTCATACAATCCTCCAATCGAAGGAGTAGTTACTAGTCTTCACTAGACGGGTAAACTTCAGCTATCTGTGTCAAACAGAGGATGTTTCCCTGTTTGGGTATTTATTTTAATATTAAACTCTTAAAAACGGGTTCTACCTAGGTTATTATTATTAAAAAACTAGATAACCTAACAAATAGTTGATCTTTCCCCGTCCAAGTGATTTTTTTATACTAGACGGGAAATCTTCATTCGTCTAGTCTCTTTACTTCACTAACACATAGTGCAAAAATCACTCCTTCGCCTGATCACTCATTCATTTTGAAAAGGATAGAGTGTTTAAACACTCTATCCATATCCTTTGCTATTAGTGGTTATAATTTGAGATGAATGTAAGGATCCCCAATAACAATTAGAGGTACAAAAAAGGTAGAAATAGAGGCCGAAGAATCTGGTATTTATTGATTTTTGATATTTGTTCACTATGAGTGAGACTGTGAGAGGAACAAAATATTTATGGCTTATAGAAGTCCCAGATCTGAAGTTGTGTTGATAAATGAAGTAAAAATAAAAATTTACCTTTGGAGTTCTCCAAAGAAATGATTTAGAACAATACCATTTATAGGTCTATTTATAGATTTAGTCACTCGTTGGAAGGTCGTAATATATTGTAATTAAGAGTGAAATTTTAAATTTATAGTAATTAGTGTTACATTAGATTTTTTCTTTGATACTATTTTAAACTTTCCCTTCAAAACAAACAAAAGTGTTTGGAACCCATAGAAAAATTCTAGTATCACTCAGAGTTGCTGTAGTAAAACTAAGACAACCATCTGCAAAGATTTTTTTCGCAAGTAACATTATAAAAAAAGGCAATTATATAAATAATTTCAGGAGAATTTTATTGGTTGTGGTTGAAAGCTGAATCAAACTTGAATTCTTGAGCTTCTGGCCCCACCAAATAAGATAGGAAACTTGGGTTTCTTTACACGACTTCTTTTTGGAATTAAAAATAGGTGATAAATACCTTTGATATATAACCAAAACCCAATTATCCTCTGATGATAATCGAAACCCTAACTTCTTTTTTCTGGCTGCTTCCTTTCTTCTCTCTTTATTCCTCATCTCTTTCCTTTTATTTCTCTCTATTTCTTCTTACTCCATCATGTATTGTGTTCTTATTGTTGATTTTTTTCTTCTAATTATTGTTTGTTCGGTTTATTTTACAGGTGTGATTTCGACTAAAGCTGGAAAAGGATAAATTTAAATAAAGAGGTTAGGATTTCTTCTTCTTTGAATTCTTAGATAAGGGTTTCTATGATTTGTTGTTCATTATATTATTTTGATTTTTGATTTCGTATTTCTCAAGTGTAAACATGATTTTTGGTTTTTGATATTTGATTTTTGGGTTATCAAACCCAATCATACAGAGAATAGGGTTTGGTCTTCTTCTTTTTTGTATTTTAAGCTGGAAAAGGATAAATTTAAATACAAAGGTTAAGATTTCTTTTTCTTTGAATTCTTTGATAAGGGTTTCTATGATTTGTTGTTTATTATATTATTTTGATTTTTGATATTCGTATTTCTCAAGTATAAACATGATTTTTGGTTTTTGATGTTTGAGTTTTGGGTTATCAAACCCAATCACACATAGAATAGGGTTTGCTCTTTTTTTTGTTGTATTTTGATTTTGCTCTCTAATCTGTAGATTCACTACCACTGTTAATCGTATTAGATTCAAGGGACAATTTGTCTCATATGTTGTTGTTTCAGTTTGTCATAAGGGATTGGGTTCATTCATAATCCTTGCTACTCTGTATGATTTGTTACTTTATATAAATTTTATTTCTGATTATGGCTCATGTCCAACTCTAACTCATTTGTATGTCTTATCTTGCAACATATGACCCCTTCTAAAGCTTAGAAGGATCAAAAACAGTTTTTGTGAGGAGACTACAACTTTTCTCGAATAAATCTGATTTGTGAATATATATGTTATAGTTACTCTTTCTGGCATTTATCACATTACCCTATTTTGACATTTCTTTTGTTGTTGTTGCTGTTGTAGCACCAAGTTCAGTAAATAGACTGGGGAAGTTGTTGATGCGCACAATATGGATGGAAATTTATGGTATATTGAGTTTGCAACAAAAGAAGCTGCAAATAAGGTATACTTCCCAACTTGTGCTCCAAAATTAGTCGAAAGTTATGTTATTTTAATTCAACTTATGATGAATTTGCCGTTGCATGTATCAGCGATCAATGACCCCAAAAAGAAAATGGGTCAATAGGAAATTCTTGAGCATGTAATTAGTAAAACCCCAAATTCAATCATTGTTATTGTTATAAAATCAAATCATTGTGAACCTAATTTCATACCATTGTGAACCCAATTAAATTTCACTAGCATGTAACTCAATACTTGATTTCACGCGAATGTACTCACTATCATATGGTTAATTTTGTTTGGTCCTAGGATACTATCATTTGAAAGATCATAGCATAGAGAATACATATGGTATTGCACCACGTATTGATATGTCAAGATATCGTTTTAACTAATGCTCAACTGTGTTACCTTCTCGCGTGTGTTTATTGATGTTCCTAATTATTTTACATATTTTTCGTTGCAGTTCTGACACAAAAAATATTTTATTGTTCCTGCCCTATCTCCATAGTTCACACAAGGAAGCATTGGAGCAGATGGAAATTATATCGAAGGGTAGATCAAGATGACGAATCACATGTTGAGGTAGATTGCTTCCTATTTTCTTCTAATTTTTCTTGCATGCCATTTTTTTTACTTTTGATTGTAGATTCATTTTTTTGGGACATATATGCTTGGGGTATTCTTTCATAATAAATAGATATTCTAGCTGCATACTTTGCTCACAGTAAATTTAAATTAGCCTAAAACTCAGAAGAGAAAATATGGAAGTTGAATGTATGTTGAGGAGTCAAATGAGATTTGAAAGTTCAGTTTTTAAGAGTTTCTATTTTATTTTATGATTTTTGATATGGATTCTGGCACGATCCATCTATGCTTTTTAAAATACAATATAAAGATGTAATGACCCGACCTTCCATCGATATTGTCCCCACTTAGCCACTGCGGTTATCCGGCAGTGTGGGGTTTTCAACGGGCACCGTTGCGGTTATCCAGCAGCAGCTTCCCAGGAGGTCACCCATGCCTGGATTACTCCCGCCCGAGCACGCTTAACTGCAGAGTTTTTTGCCAACTCTGAGCCAGTTGTGCTGAAAAGGCCTCGGTGTTAGGAAAGGACAAACCACTACTTATATTCCGAATCGGGGTATTACAAAAGACTTTGGAGGTGCTTGATTGTTGTTCACACTAATGGTTTTTCATGGTGTTAGGATTCTTGAAAGGGCCAGCTTCATATACATTCAAGGGGATGGTTGGGCGTACTGCACCTACTGATATCCATATAATAATACTATGTAATATTGTTGATAATAGCAGGTGGTACTTTCGGTGCTTCAAGAAGCTACAATGGCTTTAACTAAACTCTTTGATGGTGATGTTTTAGGTTCAAATGTGTTTTCTCTAACCCAACACCAGTATTCAATATAAGAATTTGATGTCAACCAATTCATCTTGGAGTAAAACAGTGGGGAGGTATGCATATTTAATATTTCATAAGTTTTTATCTGAAAAATATGATGTTCTCATATCTTAACATAAAGCAATCACGGGGAGATAATATGTTTCCTAAATACATAAATTATTGGTAAAATATGGAGTTGTTTGTTGCACCTTGGTTGATCTAGCACTCATTATCTAATTCAGCTTATACTTTGAGCAAGTCTTATCTTCTTAGTTGTTGTATGGATAAAACTACCAGTGTGGGATGTGGACACAAGAGAATAAAAACAACAATTTGAATTTCATGCAGGTATCTTAACTTTTTTGCTCTTAATAGTTTGTTAGATTTATTATGAAATGTATAAGAAATTGTGGTAGCATAAACTAATCAGTTAAGTATCATCATCATTTGTTGTATAGTGTCATTATATAGCTCAAACACTTGATGTTGATTAGAAAACGACTCTTAACTGGAGAAGTTGTCATGTGTTGGCTCAAAAATGTATACGTTGTGATCGACCCCATTTGCAAACCTATTAATATAGAGTTATCAACTGTCCTAAGTAGGGAACCAAGGGCCAAAGTACATGGATGTCGGTTCAGTCATGAGAGTTCAGAATCCATATGACACCGTAATCTGTCAGTAAAGATTTTTGAATGTACATGCTAGATATTAGCCTTAGTTATTTATTATATATTATGAGGTTTGATTTAGTTAATTTTTCAAGTTTTTATTATAATGTGTATTTTGTGATAGATTTGCTCATAAAACTGATCTTAATTGTTCAGATTTTTGTTTAGATGTTGGTGTAATTAGATATGTACGTAGATGAAACATAGTGATTTGAATTATGTAGATTGGAACATAGTAATATGAATTCTTTTTATAACATGGGTGTTAAGTGTGATGTTTTGTTATTTTTGGATACTCTTGCTTAGAAATTGGATAATTTAATTGATAATGTGAGGCTTCAAGAGGTATTATGCGAGTTATATAACATTGTCTTGCAAAGTTTTATAGTGCAAGTCATAGGCTGCAATTTTTTGTTCTTTTTTTCTTGAAGGACATAGGCTGCAATTAAAAGTTGTAATACCAGTTATTCTTTTTAAAACCCTCAGCAAGAGAGAAGGCATCATAGAAGGCACGAGGCTATTAAAATTTTGTCTTGCAAAATTGTTTTTTTTTTTATAATATAGCTTTTCTTCAAAACTACTCTTACAAAAACTAAGTATAATGAAGCCTTAGATATATTTCTATACTTATATAGCTTTTTTTTATGTACTATGGCTAAGGATATACATATATTTCTAGATGTTGGGACGACCAACCTTAGACTTGGGATTACTACAACATACATACTATCAAGTAGTTAGTTATTCGTATGAAAGAAAGTGGGGAGAACTATGTTATTCTTCTTCATTTCAACGAGTGCATTGAGTTTATTTATAGCCTCCAAATGCATGTTACAAAGAAAATTCCCACGTGTCCGTACACATGTTACCAGAGTACATGTTTAAATTGAGTTTTATCTTTGACTAAGTCAAAGTAGGTGAGTCATTCATCAATATTTTGGTTTCACAATACTCCCCTTTGAATGTCCACCGATCATCGTTGTTTCGTAAAATCCTGCTCGTACACTTCGTTGAAATAAATATACCACGTGAAGCTTCTAATAATGTTAGTCACTGTATAGTTGCCGCCTTGTTAACATCTGCTTGGAAAACCATTTGGGATATAACCCGAACTCGGATCCAGAGTCTCGTTAAATTCTTGTCAAGAAAAACTTGTGAGCCAAAAAACTTGAGCCGAATATTATCAAAAGTTATCTGATAACCGCATCTTAAGAAAATTTATGGATATACAATCTTTAGTTGATGATCACCATTCTAAATTGATATCTCATTAAAAACCTCGTCAGGAAAAACTCAGAGGGAAAAAACCTAAATGTAGGTAAACATGAGTACTCAGAACAATAATAGATCCGCAAATGTTGTCTCGTTAAAACCTTATCGGTAAAACCCAGAGGGACAAAAACCAGGACGAAGGAAAAAGAGTACAACATTTCTAACTGCGGATAGCAGTGTATCACATGCCTCATTAAAACCTTGATAAGGAAAACCCAGTGGAAAAAAACCTTGACTAAGGAAAAAGAGTACACGATGTAAATTTCCATTCCCAATATCCATAGTCTTTTACTAATTTACTCCCCCTGATGAGTAGCCTTCTCAGTTGATCATTGTGCCAGATAATGTTGTATAGAGTTCACGAACCATCCTTTAATGTCTTCAGCGGCTTCCTTTAGTTGAGAAACTCTGTCCGATTTTCTTCTGTATAATTTCTTAATATTCTTCTGATTGTACCAGCTTTTTATTCTCAACTAGCTTTGTCCGAACAATCGTGACCGATCAGAGGAATAATAGGGTATCCTTTACCACCATACTACTAACTAGGAGGAATTTAGCTGCTTTAACAAACCTGCTAAAATCAAAACTTAAATAGTCTGATTGGTTTTGCTTAGTGGGAGACATTCTGCGATCTTTTATACAAAAAATCAAGCTTAGCGGTACCACGAAGATGAAGAACTTTTCTTCAGATCAATGTCTCGATATTGGTGCTGGGTAAAACCAAACTTACAAGTTTACTACAAACCCAATATCATGTATTATAGCATATTTAAGCTATTGTACCATTTACACATCTTTGGTGTAACACATACCACAGAGTGATAATCTCCTTTGTTAAGATATAAACCAATCAATCTTAAAGTAGGAGATCGCACAACTGCAATGTGCCATTTTGTCCATTTAAACACGTCTAAACCTTTAAGGTTGACGAAATTAATAGATGGCCAGCTAAAATTCTCAACCGAAAGATTTAGACCTTGTTATACCGAGATTTTATATCTCGAACTCCTGCTTTAAACATTTTTATGCTTTGGAGCTTTTCAGGAGTTCCAATCAAATTGATATTTTATTTATCAAATCTAGATAATACAGAGTTTATAGGCATATAAGATGGTTTATATTTCCATGGTTTAATAATTATTCACTTAGATGATTGACCATATTCGTCCAAATCATTTCAAACCACATAAGGTTCATTTAAGTTTTAGTGAATAAACATGACATGGTGTTTCTGCTGAAACATTATCAGAGAGTTTCATGAAAACATATGTATCTAGATCTTCATACAGATATACAACAACCACATCTATTAGATGCACGTCGAATCCATTAAGGACTACCATACTTAATGAAATACCAGAAAGGTATTTGCATCTAATACATGGAATATACTTCTTTTGGAATCCATCTCAAGGTTCTGTCAAAGAGTTTGTGCCATTAGTTGACTTCATTTTTCCCACTGTACGTAAACACCCAATTTAGCCATAGGACCTACATTTCCGTACGTTAGGACTGCAAATACCCGCTTGCGGCCAAGTGTAACACATATTACTGAGTGTTCGAACTGCAGTTCCAAAGATATGCGTATTCACAAGAAATTTGTTATTATGCTTGGATCTCTCCTTTCAGTTTAACCAATCATTATTTGATGATATTCCTATATAGAGAATGGTTTAACAACAACATCATCTATGGCAGTATCAGTGGATACTTTAACTATGTCACTAACATTCATTGTATTACGATCGTAAATTTCTCTATTGCACGCATGCCTTGTGGAAATCCCCTCATTTTGAGGTTCCATAGCTTTTGCGAAGATGTTCTCTTATCAGAAGAACTATACTAAGAGAAATCAGATCTTTCTTTGATAGTCTCTTAAAAAGTTATATCTTTTAATGATTGTGATTGGTTATTTCTTATTAGGAGGCGCATAATACTTTGAATCAACTAGTTACCCACGCTCAAGGTGTGTTTTAAATGATACACTTGCTACTACATTCACAGCTTCTCAAGGAAGCAATTTGATTTCAATTTTTGAAGATATCAAATCTCCTGCATGCCTTTCATTGCTGAAAACATCAAGATGAGATATATCCTGGTCTATCTTTGTGCAATCCAGGATACTTCATGCCATTTTCCAGGCAGTAGCCTTTCTCCCCCTGAACGGTGGGAGGGCTTTCTCATCAAATTTGCAAATCTTCTTGCAGTAGCAATCGTAGTGGAATACAGCGCGTCCCCGAAATAGAGAACATGACAATGGTTAAAACCATTCAATAAATGCAAATGCACAATAAAATTACTTATCATCAATATTCAAAGCATTACCAAAATGATACAACATCAATATTTGAAAAATTCATACAAATTCTATACGAGTATAGATACACAGTTATCACCCAGGTGATTGGTCGAGTCATTTAAGACTATACTTTCATCAACCTGATTAGGTGTCTGTGGAAACTCATTGTCAAAGAGGTGGAATTGTATAACAAACGACCTTAGTTCTCCCACTATGCTTTCGTATAAGCATCAAATTCGTAACCAAAGATTGTGGATGCTACGACTAAAGTCCCAAAATTTCAGCTCTGAATGGATCGAGGTCCATATTTGCCAATCATATAAACTCTATCGATAATTCTTTTGCAAAGGGGGATATCAGTCCACAATAACTTCAGCTACTCTGAACATTATCGCCAACCAGTTATAATCAATTTATAACGATCTTACATCATTCTTTAGAGTATGAGGATATTTTAATCCATTGGTACCAAATTTCAGTATGCGGATATTCTTCTCCATGAGATATCAACGCAACTTTTATGAATTTACTCCTCGTCAGGAGTTATCAACTTATCACTCAAAGAGAATATGTTCCCGGACGAAATAATCGCTGCGATTCCATGGCATGCCTAGCAAGGAATTTAATTTATGCCGAATCAAGCAAGTGTACTCTTGTTGGATCAATCAACAGAGTAATATCCAACACCTTAGGCACTTATTAATGTGAGAATTTAGATGATACACAATTGGTATTAACCAATATCGTCGACGATTCCCCCTGATCCTTAAGCGGGAATGTCTCATCTACACAACTTTCAGTTCCGCATTACTCTACCTATCAAGGTAGTAATTGGGTACTGCCATGATAACACGTGACCCATGAGAAATAACTGATCCATTTTCCTCGTTCGTTTATTGTCCAGCTGGAATGAATTTAAAAATTTACAATGCCATGTAAAATCAACAGTAAACTGTAAAATAAATTTTGTGAACATAGACACTATCTCAATATCAGTTCCAGTCCTTCCAAGATGACCGATAGAGATTATCAGTAATGAACGACACTTCAGGTGCGCATATCGTGTCTTTTATGCCACAACGATAGAAGAGCTCAACCATGCTCAAAGATGGCTTATTCAACCAAATATTATGCTACTGTTTCATATTTATCCACTTCTAGTAGTACGGTGCTTATCAGGTCCCTAAACCCGAAAAACTCATTGTGGTTCCCATATTTAAATATGACTACCACATTGTACATTTTTCTCATTTGTCGTGTCTATCAATTTTTCAAAAATAGACTTATTTGCATAGGCACTGATGCAAATTTAATTCACCAAATTTGTGATTTTCAGTAATATCTTAGGCGACGAGAAGACTAGATATTAACTCTTAATATCATTTAAAGAAATGCAACATTCATTATCGCTCAATGTTTGTATATCTACGAGGCGTAGTTAATATATGCAACTCTCGTTGTTGCTATCACAACATATACAATGTGCATAATATGCACTAGCTTTTTAAAGCTTGTCGACATAAGAGACGCATATATTATGCATATCGTAAAGCTAGCGGAAACACATAAAGGAATAAAAATTTTCCGCTCTCCTTATTGTCCGTCTAGCATTTATACGACACATATATTTCTTCTCTAAATTTAAGCCAAATTATATACAACAAAATCCATTGTGAAATAATGAAGGAAATTTTATTTTCTACACCATCCAAAAAAGGTCGCGAAAAAACCTTCCACTATTCAATTAATGAGGAAAATAACAAACGCTGCAAAACTCAAATATTTAACTAAATTCGGAAATCGAACAATATAACAAATATGAGTTATTTAAATACATACCTATTTGGATATCTCTTCGTATACCACAATAATTATTTGTAATGACCTTAGCATATACAAATTTACAACAATCATCTAACTTCTCCCTTAACAAGTCCTAATCAAATATGAACTAAGTTAGACACTATAAAAATTGGATGTATAAAACTAATTAACAATAGTTAAATTAAAATATGTAAGGGTTAAAGAGAATTATCCTTTTCCATATCATCAATCCCTATACAGATCGTCATAGACAAATTCGTGCTAATAACGTTTTATAATATAATTTTTTTTTAAAACTACTCTTATAAAAACTAAGTATAATGAAGCACTACTATGCCTAAGGATATACAGATTGTTCTAGCTGTTGAGACGACCAACCTTAGACTTGGGACTACCCCAACATACATACTATCAAGTAGTTAGTTATTCATATGAAAAAAAGGGGAGAACTATGTTATTCTTCTTCATTTCAAGGAGTGTATCGAGTCTATTTATAAAAGGCTAATTTAGGGGCTTCTTGATTTGTAGAAGGGCTCCAATGTGAGGTAGGGTGACCCAAAAATGCGTTAAGGGGTATCCTAGGGGCTCCAATCTCATATGTTAAATGTCCATATTACCCTTTCTATCAATTAAAAAGTCTAATTTGCCCTTCAATCAATTAATACCTAAACCTAAACAAAACCTTTCCCTCTCCCTCCATATCTCCTCCTTCTCCATTTTAACCGAAAAACTACATCGAATCAAAATTTAGTCGTCGATTAAACTCTAAATTTCGTGATGAAGATTCTTACTATAGGTATATAAGGTAATAGTGATGAAAATCCGGATAAAACTAAACAAAGTAATGGAGAATTTGGGTTCCAGAAAAATTTACGGTTGGGTTCGATTTGAAAACCCAACCGTAAATGTATGTTATGCTGGTTTGTTCTTCATTTTACGGTTGGGTTATTAAACAAACCCAACCTTAAAATTAAAGGTAGGAGATGAAGATGCAATTTTACGGTTGGGTTCGATTCTGAACCCAACCGTAAAAAAATTTGCATCAATTTTTTTTTTGCATTTTACGGTTGGGTTTAATTCTGATTTCCAACCGTAAAGTATTCCGCATATGTCTGATTTTTTTGTGTTGAGGCTTATTTACGGTTGGGTTCGATTGGAAAACACAACCGTAAAATCCTTCAGGTTAGATAATTTTTTTTCATCAAGGATTATTTACGGTTGGGTTTTATGTGTGTAACCCAACCGTAAAACTGTTACGATTTGGTGTTCATCCATTGTTCTTCTGTTTACGGTTGGGTTGGGAAGAACACCCAACCGTAAATAGCTTTTACGGTTGGGTTCGACATGAAAACCCAACCGTAAAATTCTCTAAATAAAAAATAAATCATCTTTTTTGTCCGTAATTTCATCCAATTTGAGCCATTAGAAGACCAAGAGTTTAAGTTAGATGTATTCCAGTTATGCTCTGGTTGACTGAATCAAAATCTAGGGTTTTTAAAAAAAAACCCTACAAAATTATCTTACATTTCTTCTAATTTTTCTTCCCATCAAACAAGAAAGAATTTTTTTTGAATTGATTTGATTAAGTTTAAGATTATTTTCGATTAATCATGATTAACTTAATCTATTAGCTAATTAATTTTATTAACTAATCATAGGTATTTTAGCCATTATAAAAATACGATGGATAAGGGTTTTTTGAATTTTACTTCAAATGCCTCTATTTCGTCTTATTATAGAAGCCCTCTCCAGATATGGAAACCCCTAAATTAGCCTTCTATTTATAACTCCCAAATGCATGTTATAAAGTATATAAAATTCCCATATGTGTATACATGTGTGTTAGAGTTTTATCTTTGACTAAGTCAAAATAGGTGAGTCACTCATCGATATTTTGGTTTCACAACACTTTTTAATATTGTCGTGAAATTTCGGCATTTTGCCACCTTATGTTGCCGAAATTTAGGGCCATAAATCTGGGCCCGTGTAACGCACGGGCTTAACACTAGTCATTGTGAAATCATACTATATTGTATAATGGTAACAGCAAAGAAGCCGACACCAAGTGACTAATGTCCACGCTCAGCTAAGTCGAGTTGAGTTGAGCTGAGCCGTTTTGAAATAGAAAAAATCCAACTCTATAAGCTGTCGGCGGTGTTACAAGGAAAGCAAAACCTTCTCCTTCGTCTCTTCTACACCCCACCACACTCACAAAACAACAATAAATAATCAGCAAATAAATTAATTAAAAGAAAAAAAATGAAAAAAAGGAGATTTGAAGAGAGAAATAAGAATAAAGATAAAAATCTCTCGCGTTCCTTCATTGTCTCAGTCTCTTCCTTTCTTCAATCCTGAAGAAAAATTAAATAAGTACTTCTCTATCTAGTCTTTAGAGAAGAAGAACTGATTACTAAAAAAAATTAAGGAAGAAGAAGAAGAAGCAAAACGTGAATTTGCATCTATATTCACATTGAACTATACTTCATGGAATCCTTTGTGGGAATAAAGAACGTAATGTGGTATCATTTTGTAAGTAAAACTATAGTCTCGATTCATTTCTATTACTTTCTGTTATCCCGTTTGACATTTTCATTAAAATAGTCCAACATTGGCTTGACTCTTTGGTTGAATTATAGTCTGATATGACATTATTATCAGCGAAATTCAGTTCAATTTCTATCAAATTGGTTGATCAAGCTTAGATTGTAGAGAAATCTGCATTAATTTGATTGGTCTATTCAACTTTTTGTAGAAATTTATATGATTATGTGTTGAAGTCTAATAATTTGGTTAAGATCTCAGAACTCACAGCGATCTGTATTGATTTTTTGAAATTGAAAGAAGCAATTCAGATTTTACTGCTTAAGATCTACATTTGCATGCCTGTTCTTTTTCATTGAGTAGGTCTGAGATTCTTTTGCAGGGAATTCTAGAGTTTTCATGATTTCTTCGAAGTAGATCTGAAGATAAACAAAGATCTATAGTAAAATTTTATTTGGAGGTCTTGAATTTTAGTCAAGCTGGCGGCTACACTAGCTTGGAGGTATTCTGGCAACAATGGCAATGGCCATGGAGCTAATGATCTGGTTAGTTTTTTTTTTTTTTTTTTTCAGTCATACTTTAAATTTCAAAATTGCTTAATATATGATTTTAATATTCTCATGGAGGATGTAAAGATTTTTTATGCGCTAATTGGTGTTTCAAACTGATAATACTGTTGGACTCTGAGTTGGTAAGGAATTTGTTTTGGATCTTTAGAAAGACTGATTTAATGTGAATTGAGTCACTTTGATTTCTATTTGACGAACTTGTTCTGAATCTGAGAAATCAAACAACACTTCTTGAGAGAGAATGTTACTACACTGACATGCTCGGGCATGATCTGATGGCTTGTATAATTTAAACAGCGACCCGTTTATATAGATTTATGTCTCTTTCTTGATTGTTACAATTGAAGTCATTTCTATGCTAACGCCTTAAAGTTTTTGCCTTTTGAAATGATCACAGGATTCAAAACATCAAGAGTCGGAGCCTCCTACTCCACATTCTGTTATGAAGATGAGTTTGAGGTCAGTCTAAAATTCTTACACGGGGCAGAAACATACACACGTCGCTAGTTTTTTTTATCACCGTCTGAATTTGAATGTGTACTTGTAGACCCAAGTTCACTGTATTCATGCTCGTAGCAGTACTGGTATGCCACTAAAAAAACACAATACCAATAACACATTTCTGTTCGCATTCAGCATTTGCAGATTACAGTTCTCTTCTCTTCTGATTGGATCCTGTGGTTAAATGATCTATATAGCATTTATTATTCTAGCTAGGGAAACTGATATTTGTTAGTCCTTCTTAAACTCTTGTCATCTGTCTTGTTCACAGATACTCACTTTTTTCCTTTTCCTTTGACACAAGGCTTATGACACCATTCTCACATTTTCTTCACATCTATTAAAAAATCAAATTGGTATCCCAAGCTCCACATTCTTTCATTGGACAGTTATTCCTTGCACTTTTACAATCACTAAAGTATCTCTTAAACTTTAAGAAAACCCTTAAAGTAAACTTTAGGTAGCTGTACAAGAGTTTTGTATCTGATCTATATGTCTGTTTATTTCAGCTCATTTTGTTGTCCCTTCGTAAGGAGACAAAATTGAATAGCTCCAACTAGTTAAAAAATGTCGTTTTAGCAAAACCTAAAAGCGCTGCCTTATCTCTTAAGAGCTTAACAATATACATTTTATCTGTTTTCTTCTCAAGAATCATATACTACAGCTTTTTACCTGTAGCAGTTCATGACTTTCTATAAGAAATTTTTACTAACATAGATTTGCTTTCAGGGACCGGACTAGTAGCAATATGGAGGATCCAGATGGGACATTGGCAAGTGTTGCACAATGTATTGAGCAGTTGCGTCGAAGTTCCTCGGCTGTGCAAGAGAAAGAGAGCGCGTTAAAGCAGTTGCTAGACCTTATTGATTCACGTGAGAATGCTTTCAGTGCTGTTGGATCTCACTCTCAGGCTGTTCCTATACTTGTGTCTCTTCTCAGATCAGGATCTATTGGAGTGAAGTTACAGGCTGCTACAGTTTTGGGTTCTCTTTGTAAGGAGGATGAACTAAGGGTAAAAGTGTTACTTGGTGGTTGTATTCCTCCCTTGCTTGGTCTACTCAGGTCAAGTTCCAAGGAGGGCCAAATTTCAGCGGCAAAGGCTATTTATGCTGTTTCTCAAGGTGGTGCTAGGGATCACGTTGGTTCAAAGATCTTTTCAACTGAAGGAGTGGTGCCTGCACTTTGGGAACAGCTAAAAAATGGGCTCAAGGTTAAGGATGAAAACTTGGTTGATAAGCTTTTAACTGGAGCACTGAGAAACCTGTCTACCAGCACTGAGGGTTTCTGGACAGCAACTATAGAAGCTGGAGGAGTTGATATACTTGTCAAGTTGCTTGCCACTGGTCTGTCGAGCACTCAGGCAAATGTTTGCTTTCTTCTTGGATGCATGATGATGGAGGATTCATCTGTTTGTTCAAGGGTCTTAGCTGCAGAAGCTACCAAGCAATTCCTCAAGTTACTGGGTTCAGGGAATCAGCCCCCAGTTCGGGCAGAAGCTGCAGGTGCTCTAAAATCTCTATCTGCTCAGTGCAAGGAAGCAAGTCGGGAGATAGCTAATTTAGGTGGAATACCTGCTTTGATAAATGCGACAATAGCTCCATCCAAGGAATTCATGCAAGGTGAATACGCCCAAGCACTGCAGGAGAACGCAATGTGTGCCCTGGCGAATATATCTGGTGGTTTGTCATATGTCATTTCAAGCCTGGGTGAGAGCCTCGACTCATGTACTTCACCTCCTCAGATTGCCGATACTCTCGGTGCTTTGGCTTCAGCTCTAATGATATATGACAACAAAGCAGAATCTGTCAGAGCATCAGATCCTTCCCTTATTGAGAAGATATTAGTTAAACAGTTTAAGCCCCGGTCACAGTTTCTTGTGCAGGAACGTACAATAGAAGCCTTAGCCAGTTTGTATGGCAACCCTATTCTCTCTCACAAACTTTCAAACTCTGATGCTAAACGTCTTCTTGTTGGGTTAGTAACGATGGCAACCAATGAGGTTCAGGATGAACTGGTAAGGTCTCTTCTGGTACTGTGTAACAGTGAAGGCAGTCTATGGCGCGCTCTTCAAGGCCGTGAAGGGGTTCAGCTCTTAATTTCTCTTCTTGGGCTTTCATCAGAGCAACAGCAAGAATGTGCCGTCGCACTTCTTTGTCTTTTATCCAATGAAAATGATGAAAGTAAGTGGGCTATCACTGCTGCTGGAGGCATACCTCCACTTGTTCAAATTCTGGAAATAGGGTCCGTTAAAGCTAAGGAAGATTCTGCAACGATCCTTGGAAACCTTTGTAACCACAGCGAAGATATTCGAGCATGTGTTGAAAGTGCTGATGCAGTTCCTGCTCTATTATGGCTACTGAAGAATGGAAGTACGAATGGGAAAGAAATTGCAGCAAATACATTAAACCATCTTATTCATAAATCGGATACAGGGACTATCAGCCAATTAACTGCTTTATTGACGAGTGATTTACCTGAATCTAAAGTTTATGTTTTGGATGCACTGAAAAGTTTACTTTCAGTTGCACCCCTAAAGGATATACTGCACGAAGGCAGTGCTCCAAATGATGCAATCGAGACAATGATTAAAATTCTTAGTTCTACAAGGGAGGAGACTCAAGCTAAGTCAGCGGCTGTTCTAGCCAGACTTTTTGATATCAGAAAGGATCTGCGTGAAAGTAGCATTGCTGTTAAGACTCTTTGGTCAGCTATGAAACTCCTAAATGTAGAATCTGAAAAGATCTTAATGGAGTCCTCTTGCTGCCTTGCTGCTATTTTTCTTTCAATTAAACAAAACAGAGATGTGGCCTCCGCTGCGAGAGATGCATTGGCTCCATTGATTGTGCTAGCTAATTCTGCAGTTCTAGAAGTTGCAGAGCAGGCAACACAGGCTTTGGCTAATCTTCTTTTGGATAATGAAGTTTCAGAGGAAGCATTTCCTGAAGATATCATTTTGCCAGTTACCAGAGTTTTGCGCGAAGGAACAGTTGATGCAAGAGCCCATGCTGCAGCAGCAATCGCCCGTCTTCTCCAGTATCGCTCAATTGATTTTGCGCTTTCTGATTGTGTGAACCGTGCTGGAACTGTTCTGGCACTAGTTTCCCTTCTGGAATCTACAAGTGTTGAATCTTCAGCCACATCAGAGGCACTTGATGCACTTGCATTAATATCAAGGTCCAAAATAACTAGTGGGCATATCAAACCTGCATGGGCGGTCTTAGCTGAATTTCCTCTCACCATAGCTCCAATAGTTTCAACTATAGCTGATGCGACACCTTTGTTACAAGACAAAGCTATAGAAATTTTGTCTAGGCTTTGCCGAGATCAGTCAGTTGTACTGGGAGATACAATTTCTAGTAGATCTGAGTGTATTTCATCAATTGCAAGAAGGGTGATTAGCTCAAAAAGCATAAAAGTCAAAGTTGGTGGAACTGCACTTCTTATTTGTGCTGCCAAAGTTCAACATCAAAGAGTGGTAGAAGCTCTCAATGATTCAAAGTCATGTGCCTATCTCATTCAATCTCTTGTGGAAATGCTGCAGACATCTGCTTTGGTAATTAAGGGGGAGAGTGAAACCCTAGATGATATATGTATATACAGGCACTCTAACGGACAGACTAGATATGGCGAATCTGAGAATAGCACAACAGTTATTTCTGGTGACAATGTTGCAATTTGGTTACTTTCGGTTCTTGCTTGTCATGATGACAAAAGTAAAATTGTCATTATGGAGGCCGCAGCAGTTGAAATTCTTACAGACAAGATCTCCCACTGTTTTTCACAAGCTAATCAGGTCACTTATTAACTCTTTCAAAATTAGTTGGTATTCCTTTATAAGCAGCAAGTCAAGTTATAGCTGATTTCAACTTCATATCATTTTAAACAAATTCCTTTGTGTGCCTATGCTGCAATTGGTACTCATAGTTTGTTAACTCTTGGAACTTCTATTCACATTGTCTATATTATGTTCTGCAGTATGATTCTAAAGAAGATGGAAGTACTTGGGTCTGTGCATTACTGTTCGCTATTTTATTTCAAGATAGGGACATTATACGAGCGAACGCAACGATGAAATCTATTCCAGTACTTGCAAACTTGTTGAGGTTCGAGGAGTCAGCTAACAGATATTTTGCAGCACAAGCTCTGGCAAGTCTAGTTTGTAACGGTAGCCGAGGGACTCTTCTCGCAGTTGCAAACTCAGGAGCTGCAGTTGGGCTTATTTCCTTACTTGGCTGTGCTGACATTGATATAAGTGATCTGTTGGAACTATCCGAGGAGTTCTGTTTGGTGCGCAACCCGGAGCAAGTTGCTCTGGAGAGATTATTTAGGGTTGATGATATCAGGGTTGGGGCTACTTCTCGTAAGGCAATACCTGCCCTTGTTGATCTCCTCAAACCGATTCCAGATCGTCCAGGTGCACCTTTTCTAGCACTAGGGCTTCTCA
This sequence comes from Papaver californicum, assembly GCA_023531435.1. Lineage (NCBI taxonomy): Eukaryota > Viridiplantae > Streptophyta > Magnoliopsida > Ranunculales > Papaveraceae > Papaver > Papaver californicum. Next base: position 5,449,663 of record JAJJMC010029624.1, read on the forward strand.
CTCAGCTTGCTAGAGACACTCCCTCAAACATGGTTGTAATGGTAGAATCAGGGGCTTTAGAGGCATTAACTAAATATCTTTCACTTGGTCCACAAGATGCCACAGAGGAAGCAGCCACCGAGTTGTTAGGGATCCTTTTTGGAAGTGCTGAAATAAGAAGGCATGAGTCTGCATTTGGTGCTGTTAATCAGCTTGTAGCAGTCCTATGTTTAGGTGGAAGGGGTGCACGTTATAGTGCTGCTAAGGCGTTGGAGAGCTTATTTTCTGCAGACCATATAAGGAATGCGGAGTCTGCACGACAAGCTGTTCAACCACTGGTGGAGATTCTTAATACTGGCATGGAGAGAGAGCAACATGCTGCTATTTCTGCTTTGGTTAGATTACTGTGTGATAGTCCATCTAAAGCCCTAGCCGTTGCCGACGTTGAAATGAATGCAGTTGATGTTCTTTGCCGAATCCTGTCATCTAATTGTTCCATGGAGCTAAAGGGGGATGCTGCAGAGTTATGCTGTGTCCTTTTTGGAAACACACGAATTAGGTCAACCATGGCTGCAGCTCGTTGTGTCGAACCTCTGGTCTCCCTTCTTATATCCGAGTACAGTCCAGCTCAGCATTCAGTGGTTAGAGCACTGGATAAGCTACTAGACGACGAGCAACTGGCTGAACTTGTAGCTGCTCATGGTTCTGTCATACCTCTTGTTGGCCTTTTATTTGGTCGGAACTATACTCTCCATGAGGCCATTTCAAGAGCTCTTGTGAAGTTAGGAAAAGATAGACCAGCTTGTAAAATGGAAATGGTGAAAGCTGGAGTTATTGAGAGCGTCTTGGATATCCTTCATGATGCACCTGACTTTCTTTGTGCTGTATTTGCGGAGTTGCTGCGCATATTAACAAACAATAGTAGCATTGCGAAGGGTCCATCTGCTGTCAAAGTGGTTGAACCCCTTTTCCAATTACTTTCAAGACAAGAATTTGGTTCCGATGGTCAACATAGTGCTTTGCAGGTTCTTGTCAATATTTTGGAGCATCCCCAGTGTCGGTCTGAGTATAGACTTACCCCTCATCAAGCTATTGAACCACTTATCTCTCTACTTGACTCTCCGATGTCAGCTGTACAGCAACTGGCCGCTGAGCTTCTCTCACATCTTCTAATGGAAGAACATCTTCAGAAGGACTCGGTAACACAACAAACAATTGGACCATTGATAAGAGTTCTTGGATCTGGTATTCAGATTTTGCAGCAGAGAGCTATCAAGGCCCTTGTTAGTATTGCAGTTACTTGGCCTAATGAAATCGCAAAAGAAGGTGTCGTCAGCGAGCTTTCAAAAGTGGTATTGCATGCGGATCCTCCATTGCCTCATGCTTTATGGGAGTCTGCTGCTTCTGTCTTAGCAAGTATTTTGCAATTTAGTTCAGAATATTATTTGGAAGTACCTGTTGCAGTACTGGTTAGATTACTTCGTTCCGGAACAGAAGGTACAGTTGTTGGTGCACTGAATGCCCTCCTCGTGTTGGAAAGTGACGATTCAACTAGTGCTGAAGCAATGGCTGAAAGTGGTGCAGTAGAGGCTCTTTTAGAACTTCTTAGGTCTCACCAATGTGAGGAAACTGCAGCACGTCTTCTGGAAGTTCTTCTCAACAATGTGAAGATCAGAGAAACAAAAGCAGCTAAATCTGCAATTTCACCGTTGTCTCAATACCTTTTGGATCCTCAGACTCAAGCTCAGCAAGCAAGGCTGCTTGCAACTCTAGCTCTTGGTGATCTATTTCAAAGTGAGGGGCTTGCTAGGTCTACAGATGCTGTTTCTGCTTGTCGAGCCTTAGTTAATGTCCTTGAAGACCAACCTACTGAGGAAATGAAAGTGGTAGCCATATGTGCGCTGCAGAACCTTGTAATGTACAGCAGATCAAATAAAAGAGCAGTTGCGGAAGCTGGTGGTGTTCAGGTTGTACTGGATCTCATTGGTTCAAGTGATCCCGATACATCAGTTCAGGCAGCAATGTTTGTGAAACTTCTGTTTTCGAACCACACCATTCAAGAGTATGCTTCCAGCGAAACTGTGAGAGCTATAACTGGTATGTTCCCCATGTCTTTTTCTAATTCCCATTTACTTCGCTACTTAAGGCTTGAAATCAGATATTTGCTTCATTATTTTGGAAAGTAAGGAGACATAACAAACAAAGAAGGATATAAGTGGATATTATCCAATAAAGTTTTCATTTTGATACTCTTAACTTAAAGACTACCAAGATGCTAAACGAAAGAGGTCTATGATATTTCTTTGATCTAAACTGTTTTAGCTGTTGTTCAGTAAACATCGTTAAGCTTGTGAATACTTTTATTTGTAGGCTAATCAGTTTTTTTTCTCCTCTCCCCCCCTCTTCAGCTGCTATTGAAAAGGATTTATGGGCCACTGGAAGTGTAAACGAGGAGTACCTAAAAGCTCTAAATGCACTGGTGGGCAACTTCCCGCGTTTGAGAGCTACCGAGCCTGCAACACTCAGTATTCCACATCTGGTGACATCGCTCAAGACTGGATCAGAGGCAACTCAAGAGGCTGCATTGGACTCACTTTTCCTACTTCGGCAAGCATGGTCAGCATGCCCTGCTGAAGTCTCTAAAGTACAGTCAGTAGCTGCTGCTGAGGCAATTCCGTTGCTTCAATATCTAATCCAGTCTGGTCCACCTCGCTTCCAGGAAAAGGCTGAGCTTCTTTTGCAGTGTTTGCCTGGCACTTTAACAGTGATTATAAAACGTGGTAATAATTTGAAGCAATCAGTTGGAAACCCTAGTGTCTATTGCAAGCTTACACTTGGAAATACTCCACCAAGGCAGACAAAGGTAAAGAGCCATAATGCCTCGTGTATTTCCAGAGCCCTAGATGTGAATAAATTTGCTGATAAATATGCTCTTGCAATTTGTTTTTCAGGTTGTGTCGACTGGAGCTACTCCCGAGTGGGATGAGGGTTTCGCATGGGCATTTGACGCCCCTCCTAAAGGACAGAAACTACACATATCTTGCAAGAACAAGAGCAAAATTGGAAAGGTAAAGTCATCGAAAACTAAGTGAATGATAGTCCATTTCACCTCCTTGTCTCTCCATGTCGATCCTTCAATTCATACTTAATTTTATTCAATACACAGAAATCATTTGGGAAGGTAACAATCCAGATCGATCGGGTAGTCATGCTTGGCGCAGTCGCTGGGGAGTACGTACTGTTGCCTGAAAGCAAAACTGGACCTTCACGAAATCTGGAAATCGAATTCCAATGGTCCAACAAATAACAAGCTTTCTTTTAGGTAAAAAGAAAAACTAATATCTTTATATTAGTGGTTGTAATTTTAAATTTCAGAGAAATTTGAGATATCTTTACATATTCTTTTTGTTATTATTCATGATGTTGTATAGAGATTGCAGTAGGATGATAGCTTTTCTTTCTGCAGTCACAAGAACCAGATATCATATATTGTTTTAGGTCACTGAACACTTTTTGTGTGCAGATCTATTGTTTTGTATTTCTTTTGCATTTTTTATGTATGGGCGGAGAAAATAGTCGGATTGGAGAAAATGTAGTTCCTTAGTATTCTTTTTCATCAAAGTGTGTATTATTCCTGAGAAAATTAGTTTGTTCAGCTCACTTGCTTCTTTCTCGCCTGACACAATTTGTTATGGGATGGAGCAGCTTAATGTCTAATTTACCCTATTCCTACTTTTTTTTTTGTCTGACACGCCTGTAAATGTTCGGACATTGGTTATGCATGACACACATAGTGGTGAATTTGGTGCAAAAATTGATCCAACACTCGTGGCCAGGGTCCAATTTAGCTTAACTTTCTGGCTTGGATCCCATTGAGCCTGATCTCTACTCCTGGAAGAAATGTGCTAACAATGCTATCCTTGTCAGGGAGATCATAATTCAAAGAGCCCATATTGATTCTTCTTTATGTCCTTTGTGTTTAAACGAGGAAGAAAGTTTGATGCATGCATGCTCTTGTTACTTGCTTGTCCCGTGATTAGTAGAGTTTGATATGCCAGTGATATTGGTATCAGATATGCTTCTTTCCAAGATTTTGATGCTCGTGCCTTAGTCGATAAGATGCTCGTGCCTCTGTCACATGTTAGTATGGAGAATGATGCTCGTGCCTTAGTCGATAAGATCTCCTTGCAATATTTTGATGGCTCAACCCTCACGGATGATTGGTGCATCATTATTGAATTTCAGTTTGTCTAAATTAAAATTAAAAATATAACAATGATCACATATTAAATCTTGGCTATTCAAGAATAACACAAAATTAACAATGTATATAATTCAAGAATTCTCCGCCCGACGAAAATTTGTGTCTCTATTGTTAGTGATTGGTGCACTGAGAGGAAACTCCGTTTTTTCTTCGTCATGGTTCTTACCGTCATCATCATCGTCGTCGACGTCATCTTTGCCATGATTCAACCACTGGCCGGTTCCTCCATGAAAATTCTGTCTCACCATCATCTGTAGTTACTTCCTTATTCTTATTATCACCTCTTACTAATATTGTTTTCTCTTCTTGTTTCTTGTTATCATCAGTCATATTCGGTAGTCCAGTTTTGTCGATCACCTTAGGATTTCTTGACGGGAATCATATCTTTCTGAATGCCACTGAATAGTCAATGTGACCTGTTATTTTTCTTTTTATCGATTTTACGAGTTTTCTCGTCATCTTCCTTCTTCTCTGATTTTGAGTGGAGTGGCCTTTATATATTATATTTTAATTTTATTATACGGAGAATATCGGTAATATGAGACTATTATCTTTCGCACGCCCTTCACGTGTAGAATATTTTTGTGAGCCTCTAACACGTGGACCATTGTACGGGTAGCCGTTGGGCTTGTTCTCGTACGAGCCTGACTTTGATACCAAATTAAAGTTTGCGCGCATCCAACTCAAAACCAATTGACAATGAGTGGAGTGGCCCTTATGCTTATATAGAGTACTCATGTTTTAGGAAGTGATCTATGTATGACTAATATCTCCAATATGCCCCTTCACGTATAGGGTTCTTTTGAGTCCTCTACATCATGGACCACTGTATGTTTGCCCTGCCTTCTTGGGTCTTACTTCTTAATAGTCCCATAATAAACTTAAAATATAATATGAAAGGACCACTCCACTCATTGTCAATTGGTTTTAAGTTGGATGTCCAAGTGCTAATATGGTATCAGAGCTAGACCCTATATGAAAAGTAAAACCCAGTAAGACCCAAGAAAGTAGGACAACCATACAACGGTCCACGATGTAGAGGACTTAAAAAGAACCCTACACGTAAAGGGGACATATTGGAGATAATGATCCCACATAGATTACTTCCTAAAACATGACTACTCTATATGAGTATAAGGACCACTCTATTTATTGTCAATTGGTTTTAAATTGGATGTCCGTAAATTTTAACTATCCATCAAGTGTTTGATCATCGTCGGTATCCAGTGACGGCTTTGCCAAGATTGATCGAGTATCGGGATGTTGTTGTTGTACTTCACCATCGTTGTATTTCTCCTTTGCCTTCCAGTAACACATTCCACACATTTTTTCTCTACCAACAAATTCAGATACATAATGTAGGTGTAGTGACTTATAAACAATGTCATACGTGCAGTTTAATTACGCTATTAACTTAAGTATTTGTCATCACTGATTAATTAACAAAATTACTTTAGTTTTTTATTCCCTTATCGTTGGATATCTCAAGTAAATAGAATAGAATTTTTATATCGAAGGGCATAAAAACGTTCAAATCATTAACTAGACAGCTTTTGGAGAATATAATGGATAAGATTAGTAAGTGATACAAGAAAAGCAGCTATACTCAATCTATATTCTTGTTAAAGTAATGCATCATTTTAGCTTTTATGCCTTCACATCTCAATTCCCGATGCTCACACTGTAGTGCACGAGGAATCCAACGATTTTTATCATCCGCACTCAAAGTCAAATTTAAGAATTTAGGGTTTTTTTTTTTGCACAATTTATTTTTTTGTGTCGGTTGAAAACCCACTGCAGGCCAATAGCATTTATATTTGGAATTTACGAGTGAGAATTTCAATAGATATCATATGCACCGTATGTTTTAGTATACTGACCAACAAAGCCAGCCCTAAGAAAACAAGGTAACTCCAAAAGGTTCCCAAATTCGACCAGGGTTACAAAGCCAACCCTAAGAAAACAAGGCAACTCCAAAGGGTTTCCAAATTCGACCGGGGTTACCTAGAGTAGGGTTTGATCAACTATAACTTACGTGAATTTGGTAATCCGTGGAATTTAGTGATTTCGTAACAATTTTGTAAGAAAATGGCTCTAGCTCGTATTACGTACCGGAGCCGATAGAAATTATTGGTTTGGTATGGGGGGCGAAACCAAATGCTTTTGAAGGTTTTTTTTTTTTTTTGATTAATATGATTATTTTATGAATAAGAAAATTTGATATCCTTTGATAATCTCACTATGGTATATGTGTGCAGTTTAAAAAGACTTAGACATCGTAAAAATATGAATTGATTTTTAAGTTACATGCCAAAGAATTTTTTTATTAGAAATGCTTAAACCATAATAGATCAATTCGAGATGCATATGTATATTCAATACCTCCTTGACAATGACAAGTAAAAGCATTAACCAAATTTTTATACATTGCTATATTCAAAATTTTGTTTGAATTATAGTCAAGCTGGAAAAAGTTTTCAAACATTCCTAAATGATAAATCACCAGGCATGAGAATTACAAAATACCTAATTTATTTAAATTTTCTGCGTGTGGTTTAAATTGATATGAGAAATAAAAAACACGCTTAATTACTACTCAAAGAGTCCAGGTTTTTACCGTAGGTACCTTCTCACTGAAATGGGCTTTAGCCCACATTTATCCCCCATACGTAGGTACCTAATGCATAACAGATGCGTAAGCTTTCCATTAACCAAAGAACCATACGTCTCTAAGGAGTTCAATATGGCCATCCCTTTTTAAGGATTTCATCAATCTTCAATAATTTTTCCTTTGGACCCCCGAAGGGAACCGCTCGGCCATATTATTGTTAAACTTTACTGCGAGAATGAGCTTCCCATTTTCTCATTTTAGAAGGTTTCTACAGAGTTCAATTTTTTTGAATTATATTTACATTTTCCAAGTTGATAAGTGCTTTGTGCTCATGTCAAGATTACCAATGCTCCCACTCCTTATCATTAGAATCGTGCAACGATTTTAGAAAACTCATGTTAGCATATCAGTCATCATAGCACACTCATTAATCTCAATTTCAGGGACATGTGCAAGCATTTTTGCCATACAATATCAGTTTTATGATTTCCCTTTTCAATGTTTGATACGTTGTAATCAAACATGGGTCTCTTCTTATTATGACCCAATGTGATCAATAGCAAATATATATGACAAAGCACTACAAAATCCTATGGGACAATTACAAAATAAATATATGATTAAAACCCATACGAAGAATACTTAGTTGACAAATAGAAATTCATATGGCAAAAAAATTATTGAAACAAAATTCAAACAATTTTTTTTTTACTGAAATAACTAAACCAATTTTGAGGATGGTAGAGAGGTATCCCTGAGTAAGAAATCCAGTAATTTAATGAAAAATTATTCAAAAGATTTGTATGCATTGTTAGTGATTAGCTATCATGACACTTGATATACATTTATTATATAGTCTAAAATAACCAAATATAGATTCGTGTGCAGCCAACTGTTTGTCGTTGTTATGAATACGTATAGATTATGAAGGATTGCAGGATACCTGGCTTGCGCGTCATCTGTTTTGACATCATTATTCTGCACATTGGAAAAAAGTAAATGATGTCAACGTATTGTAATAGAACTCTTCTGATGATACATTTCATGATAGTATAGAAACTCAAGTCTAGCGTAATAATTATGTTGACCAACACTTAAGATATTCATAATAAATTATCTTTTCCGATCAAACAAAACAAATAACACTAAAGATATTCTTACGGTCATTAACATAAACATAAATTTGGCACATACTATAATTCACAAACTGCAGCAAGGTAAAAAGGAATCTGTTAGACAGATCCATGAACACCTTAAAGAAAAGTGAAAAAAAATAAAAGAGGAAATATTTAAATTTGTGGCACCGCCAAATAGGTTTTCAAAATTGATCCTGAACGCTCTTGGCCAATTTTCCCCAGAATCTCGTAAACTGATAGAATTAATTAGAATCAGATATCAAATCTGACCTTAAATTAGCTTTGATTTTATCTTACATGATGTTACAGTATTGCTCATATATACTATCACCTTAATTATCTTGCTTGATACCAACAATTCAACATCTTCTTGTTGGTTGTAAGGTGTATCATTGATTTCAAAATGCACATATAAGCCAAGTCAGTAATAATTGACTCTTTCGAGTAGATATGGTTGTTTGAAACTAAATAAGAAGAGTCGAAGTACAGAAAAAAAACCAACAGTAAGAATGTAGCCATGTTATTGAAGCCTTTCTCTAGGATACAAATAAGAATTGTGATAATCAAATTCACATCTCCAAACTTCAACGGTGCAGCCTCTTACATCCATCATTTACTCATATCCTATATACAAATCAAAATGCATTCATTTGAGTCGACTAACACAAATATATAATTATGGATGACACACACAAATATCTAGTCTGTAACCCGTGCTACGCACCGGGTTCGATGGGAATTGCTGATTTGGTGTAGCGGGGCTTTGCCCCACACCAAGTACATTTCAATATATTTTTTAAAAAATCATTTAACAATAGGGGTTCAAAATTTAATCGTAGTAATGGTCACAGTAATAAAAGAGACCATACTTATAAAGGGATATGAAAATACCTTGATTTCGATGAAAATATAAATACAATCAAATTCGTTTAGTTCAAAATCACCACATCTTATTTTATTCTTTACTTGATAAAGTTTGATATCAAAGTGTCAAAGGATAATATTATATTTTAAAAATAATAAGTTAAAAAAAGAGAAAATACTCTACCTTATATATACTCTCTATTCATATATAAGTAAACATTTCATTGTCTTCTTCATCAGTTTCAACCAATTATGGCATATCATACTTTCGTTGATTTCACTGTCATGTTGATCCAGCACAATCAACTGTGGCATGTCATTGTCGCTCTCTATACTTTCGTGCTTTCTTTTGTTTAACATGTCTTTCTTAGATGATGTTTGGAGTTGGTTTCCGTCAACAATAAATATTGCATCCCTACTTTGGTTTTTGTGGAGACTTTGTGTTGGAAATCTATATGGATTCACTGACTGTTCTATGTCTGTGTTTATATCTGCACAATATTTATGTTTATTGGTTCATTGAATTTTGCATTACATTGTTACTTTAAAACAACAATGGCATATAATTACCTTATTGGTCTTATATAATATATATGCTCCTTATAAATCATTATTATAATCAAATACATCATGTGCCGTTAGACCTAAATAGATGAAAATCCTTTCTTCAAGTAAGAATCCAAAGATAATGATTTCCGCGCTACAAGTAATATTTATTCTACACAATTTGCTCGGTTCTCCTGCAAATCAAACACATTCTCTAAGAGGTTGTACTTGTTATTATAAATTGTCTTTATTTAAAACATTAGCGTTTACCTTTACATCCATCGTTGGTATTGCCATCATTTATGTTACTCTAATGTTATCTACAATCATTTCAGTCATTTTTCTAATTATTGTAACCATACCATTATTGTGATCGTCGTGTACTATTAGTTGGAGTATGTAGCTGTCATAAAGCGTATGTTAGTTTTATAACGTAATTTTTTTATAACACAAGTAGGTAACTCGTGCTACGCACCGGGGATGATGGAAATTATTAATTTGGTGTGGCGGGGCTTCGTCCCGCCCCGTCGGCCAAATGTTTTTGAACATCTTCAAAAAATTCTTAATTAATATGATTATTTTTATGAGTAGGAAAATTTGATATCCTTTGATAATCCCACTATGGTGTATGTATACAGTTTAAAAAGACTTAGATATTTTGAAAGTATGAACTAAATTTTAAGTTACATGCCAAAGAATTTTTTGTTAGAAATGCTAAACCACAATGGAATATTAATTTGGAGATGCATATGTATATTCCATACACCCTTGACAATGACAACTAAAACCATTAACCAAAGTTTTATACATTGCTATATTAAAAATTTTGTTCGAACTGCAGTCAAGCTGTAAAAAGTTTTTGAACGTTGCTAAATATCAAAAGACCTAATTTATTTAAATTGTCTGCGTATGGTCTAAATTGACATGAGAAATAAAAAGCACGTTTAGATACTCAGAGAGTCCAAGGTTTTACCGTAGGTGCCTTCTCACTGAAATGGGCTTTGGGACCACACCTGTCCCCGTACCGTAGGTACCTAATGCATAATAGATGCATAATCTTTCCATTTATCAAAGAGCCATAAGTCCCTAATTAAGGAATTTAGGATGACCATCCCTTTTTAAGAATTTCATCAATCTTCAATAATTTTTCTTTGGACCCCCGTAGGGAACCGCTCGGCCACGTTACTGTTAAACTTTACGGCGTATTTGGATGGTGGGAAGGGAACCCCATTCCTAAGAATCATATTCCCTTGAGAGGGGGAATCCTAAACCCACCACCCCTCATGGATTTTGTATTCACTTACTTTTTGGGAATCATATTTCTAACCACCATCTATTCCTATTTACCAATCATGGGAATTAAATTATATTCCTGGGAAAATGATTCTATTCTCTCCAACCAAACACGCAGTTACTGCGAGAATGAGCTTCCCATTTTCTCATTTTAGAAGGTTTCTACGTAGCTCAATTTTTTTGAATTATATATACATTTTTCAAGTTGATAAATGCTTTGTGCTCATGTCAAGATTACCAATGCTCCCACTCTTTATCATTAGAATCGTGCAACCATTTTAGAAAACTCATGTTAGAATATCAGTCATCATAACACACTCAGTAATCTCAATTTTAGGGACATGTGCAAGTTTTTTTCCATACAATAGCAGTTTTATGATTTCCCTTTTTAATGTTTGATATGCTATAATCAAACACGGGTCTCTTCTTATTATGATCCAATATGATCAGTAGCAAATATATACGTTAAAGCACTACAGAATCATATGGGACAACTATAAAATAAATATATAATTAGAACCCATATGAAGAATACTTAGTTGATAAATAAAAATTCATATGGAACACAAATTATTGAAACAAAATTTAGCCCCCCCCCAAAAAAAATCACTGAAATAACTAAACCAATTTTGAGGATGAAATAGAGGTCTCCCTGAGTAAGGAATCCAGTAATTCACTGAAAAATTATTCAACAGATTTATATGCATTGTCAGTGATTAGATATCAGGTCCTTTGATATATATATATTATATAGTATAAAATAACCAAATATAGATTCGTATGCAGCCAACTGTTTGTCTTTGTTGTGAAATTGACGATAACTTTGTGAATAAGTAGAGATATGAAAGTATTTTAAGCCTACCAAAACGCGCAAAAGGCTGCTGAATTAAAAATGTGTCATCCCTAATATTTTTGGTGGCTTAAAAATGTGCCGATGAGCCATAAAAATGTAAGTTATCTGTTGAATATGGTTTGAGTGCTTAAGTTTGAAGAACAGTTCAAACAACCCACCTGCAAAAGTCATCTTTCACCACTTTTGGTCCGGTTTCTTTTGTTGAGATGTTAATGAGGCATCACAAAAATAAAAATCAATTTATCATCCAAAAAATTAAAATTTTGAATACGTCTAGATTATGAAGGATTGCAGGACATTTTGCTAGTAGCGTCATCTGCTTTGACATCATTATTCTGGACAGTAGAAAAAAGTAAATGATGTACATACTTTTTTCCTACTAACCACACATTAATAAGAGTATATATTCATTAATAAAATACAACTTTACTGAAAATTAAGTGGCAGAAAAGGTCTCATGTGTCAAAACATGATTTACAACCTATCCTACACCTGCTTAAACTTACAACAGACGAAAAATCTATCAGGTGTGTCCTTCATACCCACGATCTCTCATTTTCATATTATGAACGTGTGAACTACAATAACCATTATGAGTAAATAATCTCAATGAACTAACATTTGTGTAAACTCAAAATATTATACCAAGAACAATATTACAAATCAAATAACAACAAACGATACAATGGCTAGTTTTTATATACATAATTTACTTTAAGAAAATGAAGATAACAAAATAAACAAACTTACATCACATCTTCATATGCTAAACCCCTCTACTGCACACCATCGTTTTCTTACTTGAATTTCTTCACATAATTGCTAATATAAATGGCCACATTAAATTAATTACTTGCTCCCAATATAATTGTATGTATGCATCTCCTCAAACCTGTAGAAAATAGCTGTCAACTTCCAAAAGCATGTGAGAATTCATCCATAAATAATCATGCTTAACCCATTTTAATGAAGAAATTACGAAATTTCTCCCGCACATGAAACACATAGATAGTTCAAATGCGCCAAATATAACAATCATGCTTACCCTATTTCAATAACATTGACGGGAACAACTAATTAGGCGTGGTGGTGGTTCGCCTTGCACCCCTGGTTAAATGCATAAGATTCTTTTTTGTAATAGTATTTAATTAGTTTGATTTTTGAAAGGTATATGAAACTCTGATGTCCCAATAGATATCTAATGATTCGAAGAAAGAAGTTGATTCCCTAAATTTTGGATTTAAATTAATTAAACTTATATATACAACTACTATTTCGTTCATATCTCAATATCTCATTGAGTTATATATAAGAGCTGTGATATGACATGTAATTTCATTATGTTTTCGACTTGATAAGTTCATTAACTCAATATCCGTTAGCTAATTAAGTTTGAACTCCACTTTATAATTCAAATACGTGTTTTTCGCAACATACATTTTCTTGTATTCTTCTATATTTGGTACATCAGGATTTATATATATTTTTGTAGCTTTGGTGGACTGTAGAAACATCTTTCGATGAGAATTTTCCATTTGGTATGGCGGGGCTTCGCCTCGCACCCGCTGCCCAAATACATTAGAGCATCTTCAGAAAATCTTGATTAATATGATAATTTTTAATGGATATAGCCGTGCTACGCATCGGGTCCGATGAGAATTTTCAATTTGGTGTGCCGGGCTTCGACTCGCACCCGTTGCCCAGATACATTAGAGCGTTTTCAGAAAATCTTGAGTAGTATGACTATTTTTAATGGATATAAAAGTTTGATACCCTTTGGTAATCAAACTACGTTATATGATGAGTTTAAAAAGCTTACATGTTACAAAAGTATGAATAAAATTTTAAATTATCTACCAAAGAATTTTGTGTTAGAAATCCTTATACCATAATGGAATACCAATTATGTATATCTGCTCAGTACGAACTTGATAATGGTAACTAAAAGCATTAACCAGATTTCTATATATTGATATAGCTAAAATTTTGTTCGAAATGTAGTCAAACTGTCTGATTAAGCACCAACCTATTCATCAAGGCACCATTCATATTGAACCACTAAGGCATGAGAATTACAAAGCACCTAATTTTTTGTAAATTGTTTGGATCTTGTCTAAATTAACATGAGAAACAAAAAACAAGCTAAAATAATACATAAAATGTATATGTTTTTATCATAAGCCCACATTCACTGACGTGGGGCTTCACCTTGCACCCATCCCAAAAAGGCTTCAGTCTGCACCCGTCCCAAGAAGAACAAATATGAAAAATTATTGATATCTCTGCTTCAATCTACAATATATTAACTTATGTTATTTTCTTTTTTTGTGCGATTTCGTTTTGATTTTTATTTTTTTGATGTTTGGGTAAAGTCCATCCGATGCAATCATTACATAGATTGAAATCTATCACAAGTCATAACAACAAAAATTAGTTGTATTTTTATCGAAAAAAGTTGCACATCCAATTTAGCGTGTGCCTCTCATCACAACAACTTTTAGTTCCAATCCGGTGAACATCCATGGGATTTTTTTCCTTAAATGCATCATACGTAACACAAAGTGCTACAAATCAATAATCTTCATGATTATTAAGCATTGATTCGTTGATCGCAGTTGAATTTTTAAAATTGATTCATCTCATACATGATTGGTGAGGAGTTATAAGGTGGAATTTAAAGGCGTCGTTCATTAAGGAAGCCAACCCAATACACTTAAAACAATAATCAGCACCTCCATGTTCGAATCATCACCGTGTTTTGAACGACGTACCACCTGTAGGCCTACTAAAATTCAAAGATATCACCATTGTTTATTCAAAGATGGGAGAATCTTCTATTAAAATATGTAATAGGAGATCACCAAATCGGTATGAAAACAATAGTTTTCTTCTTAAACTCTTTTTAGCTTGACTAAGCATTTGTTCCTGAAAAAAAAACAGTTAACTAAGGTATTAGAATATCACTCTCCGCTCTTATTAGCTTCTAAAATTGTAATATTATGTGCGATTTGAAATAGATCATCAAATCTAATCCATTTCAACTAACTGTTGTAAATTTTAGGCTTGTTAAAAGGGGTATGCTTCCAGAAAAATCAATAACACTTTTTTGCCACATGCCGTGAAAATGTAAATTGGATTTTTGCTACTTGTAAATGTTGTATATAATTCAATTATTAATTTTTTAAATTAATATTGTTCCACTACAATATTAATTTTTCCGAGAATAAAATAGCAGACCTACTGATATTGTACTCCCTTGTAAATCAGAGGTGGGCATATAAACACCATAAGACCATCTAAAACATAAGTAACGGAATATACGATAAGCAAAAGCCTAGTTATCTGTTAGCTGAATTTAGGCAAATGAAAAAAGAAAAGTTGTTTGCATTCGTGCCCTGTATGTGGTTCTGAAGTACCGACTGTACAAAAAGATTTCAAAGAAACAATGCTGTTGGCGGAAAAACATATTGCTTCTATTATTCACTTGTCTCTATAACAGACCATGAAAAGAAATTTATTCAGTTATCAGGGAAAAATGAACAACAAAATGAGCTTTAAAAACAAACAAGAGTATCCAAAAAATTCAGATGTTCCCATTTTTCAATGCAGAAAATGAGAACATAACATTTATAACGTGGGCAGGGGTTGTTATTCCTAATTTGACATTTTTTTAAGGGTTGCTGAAGCAAACCCCATCAAATGTTGACTAAGAGACTGCGACCAATGAAACCTATAAAGGGTCCATATTACGAATTTTCAAGCTTCTCTAGTAAAGAACTTCTTGGTCTGGTCATGCAGAAAAAGGGAAGTTGTCAGAAAATAAATTAAATCTTAATGGCAACCATGTTGTAATGGAGGTTCATAACATAAACTTGATATATATTACAACGAAGCAAAATGTTTGAACTTTACCTGCTCCAAATTCAAAAACATGCCCACTTTACCTAAATGAATAAAACATAAATCGGGTGAAACAATAATTGAGGCCTAATTTCATTTGGAAACAGTAAAACTGGATAATACACACATTAATCAACCTCAACGAATTATACAGTCTGTTCAAGGTAAAATTAAAAATGATAGCTTCGCCTCTACAGAATCAGGCTTTTGATACTATATACATCTTGGTTTACAAATACAAATTAGTTAAGTAGGATTTTATCTTTATTTTCTTTAATATGTTAGGAATGTTCCATCATCAAATGGCATATTATCATATAGAAGGGCATACAATATAACACCACATCTCCAGACATCTACCGTAGGCACAACATATGGTATTTAGATAAAATTGCATCTTAAATCATGTTGCGGGCTCATTAAACTATGAAAGATACCACGATTTTGATTGTTCAGTCAATACCTCGGCGACAAAATAGTTCGGACTTCCACTTCCACAACTTGTTAATTAGGCCTAAATTCGGATCTCACTGAATATTTATAGCACTACCATTTCCTTCCCCTCTTCTTATTTCGATTTTTCTTCTACATCTCGATGACTCCAATGATCTCATACAAAACTCTCATGTTGGTGCCTTAAATATACCCACATCTCTTCTTCTTCCTCATTTCTTTGTTTGAACCTTTCTTTTGCTACTGCTTCAATTGGGCAAGTCCTGCAGATGCAACCTTCACGTTACTAAGAAGTGTAGCAAGTAATTCTGGATTTGAACACGCTTTCATGAGTTCATTTTCCCTGGTTGTTGCTTCAGTCATGTACCCGTAGAAACTCATTGTTGTTTTAGAGGCTGAAATGAAAAAAGTTAAATCATAGAAGTATTAAAATTCATGAATATGGTCCCCACAGATCTACCATCTTTTATAACATGAATACGGTGATAAATTTATGTCTAGCTACAAATAACCTTACTAATTTTTTTTATTAAATCTATATACTTTCAAGTATGATTACCTATGTAAAGTACATGTTTATTTAACATTGACACAACATAACTAAGAGACTCACATACATTTTCCTTTCTCTGCAGTTTCTGGAATTATCTTACCCCAATACTTATAAGATTGTACTGCATTATAAGGACCACAAACAGGGATACCGTACAAAAAGATGTCGTTTGTCAATGGACTTCTAGTCAAGTAATCCACATCATTTAACTTCTCCTTCTCTTCTTCACAAATCTCATTTATGTCATCTTCTTCCATCGCAACCTTGCGTTTCTTAATATGACCAGTAAAGAAAACATGAAGAAATTTTTCCACCCTACTATATTTTTTTAGCATGTACAGATCTTGCAGTTTCATACAGTACATACAACTCTTGCAATTAGTAAATGTCTTACCACAATTGACACCCCAATCAGCACCCTGTTAACTCGTGAATAGGAATGCATTTCCAGTTCTTGACTGGAATCTGAATAACACTTGTTCAAAACACTGCCAAATCTAATGGAACCCTTTCGCTCTAGATCATCAATTAACTTACAACAATATACATGTCCTTGAGTACAAAACTATAAGAAAACCACACAACCGTGCTCACTGTAACGAAAATTAACAATAGGTAAAATGGCATAAATTTTACATTCCTTGTCTTTATAACTTTTCTCTTTAAGAATAAACAACGATAGATGCCAACTCGTGTTAGTTAAAAATTAAAAACCATTAGACTAAAAGGAATATATATACTTAATGGATAACTACTGAAGGTATTGATGGGATCCTTAATCCTTACCATAATACTTAAAGGATCCGCAAGTACGCATAGAAAGAAGGCAATGCAAACCCATCCAGTAAGAGACTGAGAAGAAGAATCAAACAGAATACACCCAAATTCAAGAACAACAAAAGCTTAGAAGTCTGGATCTACAAACAATCCATCATCACTTTATAATTAAGTACTCTCTTCAGACGTTCTTTACTACTTTCACATGTAAATTTTTTTTCCAGGAACATTTAAGTTAACTTATTATCCATTACTTAGATTGTAATTTGCTTTGGTCATTCGTGTCGGTGACTTTCTCTTAATTTATTTGTAGCCGTATGATATCTTAGGTAATTGTTTCATCAGATGCAATGCAGCACAAACTGAGATTTACTAAGCTGGAAAAGAATTGTAAAAAAACTGTTTCGTTCACATTTTGACAGAAATATGAAACTGGATTACCTGATAGAGATTACCGACAACACGCACTGTACTATATAATCTTGAAATCCCTTGTGGGACCCAGAAAATTATGGCTCTAGATGAGCTATAATAGTGCCGTAGAGTATTAATTTATGCCAGAGTCACGGGCTATTTCACAACGTTCTAATATGTATAACGTGTTATTTTTGTTGAAACGATGCTTTAACTATTTCACAGTGTCCTAAATTTTAGCTCTCTGTAGCTTTTGTTAACAAATGTCTATTTTTAACCAATAAATCAACAATTACAATGAAACCTGTGTAACTAAAATTTTTCACGACTTAGTTTTTAATTATATAAATTTGGCACTAATTTTTAGGAGAATAATAATATGTTTCAAAAGTAATGAGTTCAAGATAAACACTTCCTTTTGCTATAATCTTTGTTCAAAAGTTAACATTTTATTTCCATCTTTATCCATCCCGACTAACGGTGGCATGGCAGGATCCCTTTCTATACTCCCCTCCACTTCATTATCATGTTCATCCAGCACGATCAACGGTGGCATATCACCGTTGCTCTTTATATTCTCTTACTCTCTCTTGTTTGCCAGGTCTTTCTTAGATGGTGCTACGCACCGGGTCCTGTAGGAATTGTCGATTTGGTT